>OY720117.1:10000000-11200000 GCA_963082685.1 Cyclophora albipunctata | reverse complement strand
CATCTTTAAAACTAAACGATGTCTAGACGAACTGTCAATGAAAATAATTCCATTGACAAGAGCCCAGCTCTTAAGTTCAAGAAGAAGGAATCAACTTCGGTTGGAAAATCGACCACACTAGACTACATTTTAATTAGTATGAAAAATGGAGTCTATTGATATCCTTCATACTGAGTGTATTGTTTGTGCTACTGTAGCGAAAAGTACATTGAAAACAAAAAGGCTTAATATAAAATAATTGTAAGTAGTGTATGTATGGGATGCACCAGGGATGTGGATCAGGCGTCCCCGGCGTTCTGTCATTTCACTTGATATAAATAATGCCTGTCGATTGGTGGATGGGCTTACACTGTAAAGAAATATTTTCATATTAATTGTTAAAGAATTTTCAATGAAAATATGAGGACGGAAAATAAGGCTGTCATTTAATGTGGGACGTATGCTGTTGCTTTTTATTTAATTACAATTGTATTAAGATAACTGTCGGATCATTTCGTTCGTATTTTTTAATGACCGAATTTATTTATCTGTATTTAAAACATATTTAAGTTCATTCAATGTTTTTAGTCATTCATTCGGTTGTCTCAATTCTAGACTAAAAATACTCGTGTCCTTTTATTCAAAATATCATTCCATTTACATTCCAATACAATGTTCATCAAACAAGAAAAGTTATCACCGAAATGACAGCTGTCATTTCTCTGTATCATTTTTGACTTGGTTGAATACAGTGTAATTAAATTAAACAATGACGATTCCAAAGCAAACTACGTTTTGTTATATTCACTCTACATCCGACAACAAAACTAGAAAAACTAAAGCGGTACAACAAAGCGAGAAAAACTAAAATAAGAAAAAAAGCTACGTCACTTTGCCCACAGCATGTGTTGTTAACATATTGCATAATCCCGTCCAAAGGTATAAAATAAATCATAGGATTGTTTCATTTCATTTTATTATGCCTGTGTGCCAGTCAAACTGACTTTTGTGCAAAACACTCACTATAAAAATGTTACTTTATGGATTTAATAACTTTTACAGCAACATAACTTAGTTTGGAAATGGTTTAATCTATGGGAATTATTTTGAGTTATAACGTTATGGACGAAAACTTATGAACGATATTCATTTAATTTTCGGTACTATTGATGGTGTTTAATGTTTTGGATTAACAGCTTTGTGTACATTGATTATAAAGCATAATATTGTTTTAAAGGTTTTATAAGTAAATAAGCCACTATTCACATAAATAAGTCAAACTAAGCTCTACACTTGTATTATGGAATCTAATCAACTGATAATAATACATATACATGCACAAATACTTAATATGACTATATAATTAATACCCTGACGTCATCGCCAACATCTTTAGCTGCACAGTGCACATATTTTTGATTCCAGGAATTGAACCCGCAACTCCCGACTCAGCCGCTCTCACTGCCACTGTTCCAACGGACACATCAATAAACTGATAAAATTATACATTTATTCAATTAATTCGAAGACCATTCTAATCTAATCAACCCTTAGGTTCAAACAAATTCACTTTGACAATTTGACAAATAAAGCTTGTGACGTCACAATGGCCGGACAAATGTGTTGCCGTGTCGGGGTGAAAAATTACCCGAATAATACCGGTTTATTGGTAAATTAATAGACATCGTCGGGATTTCGACGGCTGTTGAATAAGTGATTTTAATTTTAATAAATCTTAGTTATGTATCTTGATTTATTCTTTTAATTTGCTGCCGTATTTTTGGTCGCTGAGTTTTTACACCTATGGCGACGTGAGGGGTTGAAATGACTTTTAATATTACATACGTAATCCTTTTTTTTCAAAGCAAAATTGCAAAAGTGCGAAATTGGTTCATAAGAATATGTTGCTTTTACTCTGTGAACGCTTGACGGTTGCTATTTAAACCACTTTTTCGTAACTTTCTGACCTAACCTACCCTTCGTTGACCCGGAATACTTTCAGAATCTGAAGAGATTACATGAAGCTACTGTAATGATATACAATATTGAATCTGATTCAAATATCGATTCTATTTTACGTAAAAAGTACTAAAGTCCCTAAACAGTTCTAAAGCTCAAAAACAAAAAGCTCAAAACTTCAACCACCCCAAATTTATTGTCCACACAAATCGTAATCAAAAACAAAAAGCATCAAAGGAAAAAATAGCAAGCCAATCATTACCAATCATTGGGATCTATCCCTCAGAACACAGCAGACGGCCCGTAAACCCGACTCCCTCTAAGGCACTAAATAACCCCCGCCATCAGCAAACTCACATAACTTAGCCCTCTCTCCCCCTTCATATTTCCATCACACGTTCCCAGCAAAAATACAACCAGATTCATTATCAAGCGAACGCGTCAGACTTGATTCATAACCTATAAATCAATGGCTCAGGCCGTGTAATAGGCCAAATATTGTTGATTAGGGTTGCCAACTTTTTGGGGAGATTTGTGGGGAGTTTTCGTGTTGAAATGGCAACTCGGTTTCATGGTTTCCAGTTTGGGTGATTGGTTCGGACGTTACTTTGTGAGTGTTTATATTTTATTGATTCTTGTTACGTCTAATCATCAGCAATGTAGCGCTTGAAGCGTAGTTTGACTAAGCGATGTTTGCTCATTGTGATTATTAAGCAAAATACAGCTTGGCCCCTACTTGGATGACTGGCCCATGATGACATTTCTATCTGAGCTCAATCAAGCTTCGGAGGAAACGTAAAATTGTCGGTCCCGGTGTTTCAATCGATAGACCATGTCGGAGGCCTTTAGGCGGTCTAAAACCCCGACACCAGAGCTGGCCACTACTCTACTCGAACTTACTGTACAGATATCTTCAGTGAAATGAGAGGCCTTTGCCACGCTTATACACTGCCTAATACGTAACGTTTTATTACATAAACCTATATCACTACATAGTATAAAATAAAGTCGTCTCTGTTTCGTGTCTGTTTGTCTGTTTGTCTGTTTGTCTGTATGCTTAAATCTTTAAAATTACGCAACGGATTTTGATGCGGTTTTGTAATAGGTAGAGTGATTCAAGAGGAAGGTTTTTATGTAAAAAAAAATCCGAAATTCCCACGAGAACGGGCACAACGTGGGTAAAACCGCGGGGCGCTGCTAGTATTATGATAAAACAATACACTGTAAAATTACTCTACAGTTTTTACAATAACAAAGTTTTTTCAAAACTCATTACTACCCTTTTATCAGCACAGTCAATAAACATAACCCATTCATGTCACAGAATTCAAGATAAAAACATTCCATAGTTCAAATTAAAAGAGCTGTAAGTACAAAATTGACGTTTTATTCAATAGAGTGGTTCGCGGGTGAGTGACGCCCGTCACAGATAACATCGTAACTGACAATTGACGAAGGATCACCGATCGACAATTGCAGATACCGCCTTTTGCGTGATAGACGCGAAACGAGATAGGGCTCTGTTTTATTTAATTTCAGACATTGTTTTTGTTATTTGCTGTTCATGTGCGAATTTTCAATGATGTTTGTGTTTGGGTAGCAATTTGGTGCGCTTAATGGGTTAAGATGTTTATTTAAATGGTAGTGTGATGTTATTAATGGTTTTAAATAGTTTCCTATGTAATGAAGGTTGAATGGAAGAAATTATAGGAAAGCTATTTATTCTGTAGTAGGAATTGTATCACAAATAACATTCATTTAATAATCATTTGCTTACCAAAACATATTCTGATCTAATACTTTTTCTCAAGTAATTTCATTTTAATTAATCCATCCCTAACAAAATTATGCTCAACACTAACAATCAACCAACCAAAATTACTCATCGCCCCAAACTTCACTCTACCAATACAAAAATTAAAACATTCGACCAAAATAACAAGTCATCTCAGCACCATTGATAGACAAAAAAAGTCGAAACCAAACAAAACTACAATGGACCTCGCTTCTTTCACGCGCCAACTGACATTTGTCAATCATTCCCCTATTGCCTGTCACATGTCAATGACAATTAATGACGTTCTATACAAAGTTTTATGGCTTTTATTACCCCGAATTGTATATTAGAAATGATTAATGCTACTATAATAACTAATGCAAATCCTGGCCGTCTGAACACGGTCTTGTCATTTGTGTTTTGTATATAAATTGATATATTGTTGGTTTGCAGTTACCGCCTTGTCCGCTAACGGCCGGGGGCGGTGTAGCGAAATTAATGCGGAATAGGGATTTTTTTGGAAATTTCCTAAATGGTCCACTCTATTGTTAGGGGTAAATGATGGTCTGGACTCTGTTTGGTTTTGTACCGAGTGCTGAGAATAACTGAAAACTATTAATGTTTGTAGCGGTATTGTGGGGTCTTTTACAAGTAAAACAATGGTGATGCAGCTTTGGGATCGTATTTTATATTGTTTAGTTGTTTAACTTTTAATAGCGTTGCAACCGTGTATGTAACAAAAGGTAAAGGTATCAGCCAAGATGATTGAGTAATCATAGAGACTAAGAACAACCATCATTGATGGTATATTAAAACTCATTCGAATGCCATGTGAGGGGCGCGGTGAGGAGACGCCAGCGACTAAATTATATTTTTCTTATAAGAAATAAAATAAAACAGTCAAGAGGATACACGTAATAAGATTCATTCCTAAAATCAGAGGCCAAAAATATCAACAGATCAGACTTTAAACTGTAATTAAAGATATACGACTCTAAAATACCTAAAAGGCTAGATAATACAACATTCGGTACGCTTTCGTAAATGTAATTCTAGAAACTTTACCATTTGAACGCTTGCATCATTAATGTATTTTCGCAAATTGTGATTGAAATCTACTGTTTACGATTACTGACATGTTATGAAAGATACTAAGAGCTTGTTGAGTCAAACATTAACTAATGAGAGCTACTAATGAGAGCTAGACTAAGGGTACGTTTCCATTGAAGCAGGCCGGAACTATGCGGAGCTCGATTCGCCAAGCTTGTACACTCGACCTACATAAAAATACTACATTATGTTTGTTAAGCAAAGTTACAAATATTTGATGGAACCGATGCCAATAAAAAGTCTACGTTTACCTTAGCGATCAAACTAAATTGTAGGTAATTAATGTGGTTTTTGATATTCTCAAACATTAATAAAAAGATACTTGTAGTATTGAAAATAAAATCTTATTTATAAATCAACACTCAAAATGAAAGTGAGAAACTCAACTTTATTTCATAAACAACGTAAAAGTAGAAATGTAAGTTCTACATCGATTATTGGATCTGATAATATGTTGCTCCATTTATTTCTGGTCCAAGTGAGAAGCGATTTAATAGATCTCGTTGTAAATAAAACACGCCTAGACTAATATTCATACACGTTTAACCAAATTGTAGTAAAAATCTGTCAACTTTACTAATCTATCCTATAATCTCGTTAAAGTCATTCTCAGTATAAAATTTATAATTATTTTGTCAAAATTATAATTATGTATAGAGAGCATAATATTGCTGATTTTGAGCAAATGAGCGGGCATCAAAATCAGATCTAATCATAGCCTTGTCTAATGCACTACTATATAAAGATATACAAATCTCTAGTGTACATTATACAAATCATTAGACAGCTAGTAAAATTTTAAAAAAATAACAAAAAAAACAATTTTCCGCTCACATCCCAACACTTAAACTCCCCAAGTGTCACAATTTCATTACGAGCGAGATCGTCGGCGCCGCGTCAACGTCGCGTCAACGTCACGTCACGTCATGTCACGTCAACGTCCGTCGCCGTCATTTACCTGCCACCGTTGCGAGTGACAGTTTCTTAATTAGACTGTAACATAACGATATTAACGTTCAATATTTGGTTAAAGTATGTTTTTCTTTTCTTTTTTATTTGGTTTAATGTGTTTTTCTTTTTGTTATATTTGGATGGGGATGGGTTTTGTTATATTGTAATTGCGTTGGCCTGTATGATGTCAGCCTGTCCTGTAACATACGACTACAGGGCAAAGGCCTTTCGTTCTCTTTAGTTACCAGTTCAGTGAAGATATTTATTGTTTTACTAGCAGCGCCCCGCGGTTTTACCCGCGTTGTGCCCGTTCCCGTGGGAATTTCGGGATAAAATGTAGCCTATAGCCTTCTTCGATAAATAGACTATCTAACAGTGAAAGAATTATTCAAATCGGTTCAGTAGTTTCTGAGATTAGCGCGTTTAAACAAACAAACAAACAAACAAACAAACCAACAAAACAAACTCTTCAGCTTTATAATATTAGTATAGATGTAGGTAAGGTTAATTTGAAATTAGCTGGATCCTAGCTAATATAAATCCTATCGGATAAATTAGTAGGATTTTATGGACCATAGGAACCACCTCCTAATTTTGTAATGGGTTTGATATTTTCGCATTGTATGCAATTAAACTCTAACTAAGTGGTGTCGTTTCGAGGTGACGAACTGGCGATACAACGAATTCAATTACTACATAGTATAAAACAAAGTCGCTTTCCGCTGTCTGTCTGTTCCTATGTATGCTTAGATCTTTAAAACTACGTAACGGACTTTGACGCGGTTTTTAAATAGATAGAGTAACTCAAGACGAAGGTTTATATGTATAAAAATTCCCGAAATTCCCACGGGAACGGGCACAACCCGGGAAACTTAATCTCAACAAATGCCTCAAGTAAATAAAAACGTATAAAAATCAGCACCATTCATGAACTCCTCTATATTTAACTGAACTCATCTCCAAGTCGTCTCATTCACATGCAATAAATCAATCTCTAATCACACTTTACGGCCTCCGAACATATGGTTACAATTAATATAAAAACATTATTTTTTGCTAAAACACTCCCGCAAACATGGAGCCAATAATATAAAGGGATACACTAGTATGAATGACATATCTCTAGGTTTTTGTTTAAATAATATTTATTTTCTTACCACACGTTGTTCTTCCTTACTGTATATCCTCAGTGAGATGAAATGAGCGCTACTGAGAAATAAAACTGTAACGCGCTTAGTAAATAATCAAGTGATTAAATCTATATAATGTATGTATATATAAAAGAAAGTCGTGTTAGTTATACCATTTATGATTCGAGAAGGGCTGGACAGATTTAAATGATTCATTTTTCATTTTATTTATCTGGGTCAGGAATAAGATATTAAAATATTCCCATGGGAAAGGGTGCTCTGTGGGTAACACCGCGGGGCATAACTAGTGATACATATATGACATTTCCCAGTACAAATAATTATTAAAGATTACCTACTTCTAATCATTCAGATCTCATTAACAAGCTATTTTTGGAATCATATCTCGGTGATATAGGTACAGTAGGCCAAAACGTACGTAATCTCTCATTGTTATCAGTTATCATTCACTTAAATATAAATCATCAATGGACCTTGAAAGGCCCGAGTGCTATCATGTCAATAAATCATTGTACTGCAATGACAGCTGTGTCAAAAACGTCAAAAATTGTTTGAAGAATACTTCTGATGTTTTTGACAGAAGTCAAAAGAATTTTAATTTTGTTTTTGATTTTTGTGCTACTGTTGGGTTTTCTCCTATGTCTTAAACACTAAACTGAATCATAGTTTAAAAAAAAATAAACTACTTTTACGAATACTTCGCTTTTGTATTACATTTTTATCTGACGTTTCGGCTCCTTTACTGGAACCGTGGTCACAGCAGACTGAGGTGTTATGCGTCTATAGAAGAGAAAAAGTTAATTATAGTTTTAAAAATGAAATGGAAAGGTAGCTTTACTAAATGGAATGAAAAGTTAGGTAACTAATTAATTACAAAATTGGCTTATCCACAGGGATAAGCCAATTTTGTAATTAATTAGTGTTCAATCAACTAGATAGGTACTGCATATAAGATAATGTTTATTAACTTTAGTCCAAAACAGCCACGTGTACCTAAAAATATTAATTATCTATTGAATGCTACTTACTATCTTTGATTTTATCTGTAATAAAAATAGACGATTAAAAACATATTTTTAATGTTATTTCTATACTCAAAAATAATCTCTATTTATTAATTGTCGCTTTGTTTCATTTGACGTTCCCGGCTCATTTTGAGTAAATCGTAGCTTTAGATATCATAAGGTAGGTACGTGAACTTCAAAACACATTTTAAATATTATTTGAAGGATACTCCAATTGCACCGTTTTTTAAGAAAGCCGTATAAATCTACAAAACTTTCATGATATGATCTGTTTTCCTGTCTGATGAATCCAAAATTAATCTACCATCAAGGTATTTCCACCAAAACACACGTATCGGCATCACACGGCTATCTTTAGCCATAAATTCTTATGAAAACTAGTTTTACATAAAATAACTCTATATTAAACATATAAAATGCAGGTAAACCCAAAAGGCATTCCTAGTTTACCACAAAATAACTCTAAAATTAATATAAACGTATTTACTCTCCGTCTGTACGGGTACAAGCGTCATCGCGGAGGCAGATGCGCACACGCAGTCGCCGCTATGACGAGACCTGACTGACATAAATCAATTGTCAGTAACACCAGTGGATCGCGGGTGACGCATCGAGGAGTAGAGTGGATACGAACTAGTGTTGTACTGTTGACTTTACAAACAAATATTAACCAAATAGCGTCGCCTCGCGGTTTTACCGGCCTTGTCTGTTTTCGTGGGAATTTCGGGATGAAAAATAGCCCTTCCTTCCTTCCCGTTGAATGTGGCTATCCATTACAAAAAGAGGTATCTAAATCGGATGTGTAGTTTCTGAGATTAACGCTTTCAATTAAAACAAAAAAAAAACTCTACAGCTTAATTATATTAGCGTAGTTACTTTTGACTAAGTAAACAATGGGTTATAGTTTTATTGCGCTTTGTAAGTCATGTGGAATTTCAGACACCTACTGCCTAATTCATAAACTCTCTAACACTGTTAGTGAGTATTTTGTCTCTTTTGCTCTTTGGAAAATAGCGAATGTCAGAAAGGGACAAACCATTTATTAACTAAAATGCTGCTAGTAAGCGTTTATGATTAAGGCCTATTATAGGTAAGTTTCACATGTAAAGCCAACTATGCCATGGTCAGTTCCATAGTGGCAATAACGCATAGAATATCAGAGTTTGCCAAATCATTTGAAATCAGAAGCCATTTTGCTAAAACAAATTACCAAATTGCCTACTGAAAACAAGAGCAACACTACTCTTTGACTGATCCTAATGTTTACTTATGAGGGTAGACTTACCGTGAAGGATAATATATAAGTACAGTTGCTATTTATGATTAAAAGGATTTCTTATCACTTCAAATATTTGCTTTTGAATAAGCACTAGATAATGATAAAGTAAAGCTGAATAGTTTGATTGTATGTATGTTTGTTCATGATAATCTCAGGATGTAGGTTAGTACTAGGTTATTTGAGTTAGTTTATTGAGAGTGTAAATAAGCCTTGAGTATACTACTTTACTATGTTCACCGTGTTTTATTTGACTTGTCTTGCTGTGGAATATTATCTTACCTATCTTATAATATATTGACTAATCATCTTTTACTGGCCGCCCGAATAACTTTAACAGACTGTCATTGTCAATGTCATTTAAGTTATGAAAGATCACGTACTAACAAGCATTTAACTGCATCGTGATATTTTAACGAATGTATTTAACGATAACCGGTATTTCAAACCTATATAACGGAAGTCCTCAAATGCATCAATGAAGCTACCAATAATTCGAAAAAGGAACATTCAAATTTACCTCTACACTATAATTTAAGCGCATAACTACAAGCCTTATCCACTTTAACCTAACCCTCAACCTATCATATCGAAGTGGCATCAACAAAAACAGTACAGCCTAAGATATAAAACACCGCCCGTGGGAGAGATGCTAAGTGAACTCATATGTGTCATTCAAGCCAAGGTCACCGGTTCACGAACAAGTGGCTCGATGCAATTATGTCATATGGTGTTTGAAAAGGTCTTGCTGAGCCGTTTGTGATGTTAGTTTTATCTTTTATTGATGTACCCATTTGCGGGTCGCGTTTGATGTTTATAGATGAGTTTTTGAATGGGGTTTTGGAATAGGAGTGAGTGAAGACTAGATGAGTGGTAAACGTTTGGGATTGTATTAGTTTTCTTATTTTAAGGACTATTAGAGAATCTTATGACCACGTGAATTTTGACTCTATATTGGAGCCACCTCTTCTATAGGAAGAGACGACAGGAATGGGTGGTACGTTCAAGAGTGCCTCTTTGGGGCCTAAGCTGAATAAAAAAAAATGGACTTTGACTTGAGGAAAGTGTGTTATTTTGTAAAATTGATGGTTGAAAACTTTCAATTTGCACGATTTTTTGTTTTGTTATTTAAAAAAAAGCTAAATTTTGAGCTCGATCTGACACCAATCGAGCTGGTGGTTTCAAAACATCGAAATGAAATATAGTATGGTAGTTTAGGATCGTAGTACCGTACGATCGAATACAAATCGTTTTAAATTCGTGAATCAGGATCAAAACTGGATAATAATACAGATGATAAAACCAAATTCTGTATTGTATACTAAAATTGCTATATTCATTCTGTCACGATTTTATTTTAGGCAAGTACATAAAGATTACAATCGCCGGTCATAACCCTAATGCCATAATATTTTAAAATCTATAACCCATTTCCTGTCCAACAGTAACCGATATGAGCTTGAAATTAAAACCAAAAGTGGACCGCACAATGGTCGTGCTTACTTTACTAGAACAAACTTTGAACTAGACCGTGTTTAAGATGTGAGAGGCAGCGATTTTGGGAAGATGATTCATAAATATATATTTTAGAGTATCATATTATTCTCTTGTGGACTCTTTTTTTTTATTCATATATATGTTCTCTTGATATGATTTTATGCCCTTCATAATGATCGTATTTATGAAAAATATAACACAGTAAAATGATGCGTTGCCTTTAAGATATAACTAAGCATTTATGGACTTCCAATCAAGTTACCGATCCTTTATAGAAGTCTAAAGTTATGTAATTAATTATAATGTTAATGTACATTCAAAAGCACATCAATTAATTAGTCTACCTACTAAACTATACAAAATTAATGGTTTATTAATGTAATAGCACAAGCAACAAGTTACTCCACAACCCACATAGTAAAGCCGGGTATCCATATGTTCGCGAACATTTTGCGCTCCGCGCTCCTGCAACCGCTCACATGGAGACGTGACGCGCATGTGCAATAGAAACAGGCGTGCTCCACAGTCCTCTTGCGAACTGTGAGCGAACATGTCGTCACCATTAGTGGCTAGTGCAGCATATATTTTATATGATTATCTTCTCGAAAACTACAGAAACCCTCCTCGCTTTTGGGAATCCGACTTTTACAAGAAAAGACGTTCGAATTCATTGGTGTTACAACTCAGATCTCAGGAATTAAGTGGACATTATAAAAACTTTCTGCGAATGTCTTCATCTAATTTTGAATATTTGTATAATTTGGTTCTGCCAGCAATACAAAAAAAGGACACAACGTTTCGAAAAGCTATATCGGCTCAAGATAAATTAGCATTAACGCTACGATTTTTGGCAACAGGTGATAGTTTCACAAGCCTGCAATTCTTATTTAAAATCTCAAAACAGGCAATCAGCAAATTTATCCCTGCAGTCTGTCAAGCTATTACCAATGGACTGAAAGACAATGTGAAGGTAAGAAATGTTTTATTGTTAATTTAATCATTGTTACTAACACTATATGGGCAATGCCCGAAATAAATGCTTTTTATTTTTTATTGTATTAATTAATAAAAGGTTTCATACAAATCAAAGTAAAAATAGAAGTAGGTAGGTACAATTAAACGTAGTCACTGATATCAAAAGAATCCTCGCTGTACTGCGATACGTTACTTGGACTGTTTTCACCAATATCAGCTTGAGATGTACTAGGTGTTGCCGGTGAATGTGCTGATGAATAAATCGTATCCTGTGTAGCTGTTTCTGACCGTGTTGTATAATAATTATGGGGCTGACTTGTGTAGTAACCATATTGTTGATTGTTACTAAAATATCCTGCGTCAGCCTTAAATACAATATCACATAAACGCTGTTGTACCAAATTTTTCGTGCGATGATCGTAACTTCTCAATTTACTCTCTAAAAATTTACAAAACGTGCCAATCTCGTCGTCTTGATTTGACTTGGTCGACGCTGATTTTAAAATACCAAATGCATCCTTCAACATGGCTAGTTTTGGATCATATTTGCGTTTTATCGGAGGCCTCGGGGACGCATTAGTCGGAGAAGGAGGCCCATCGGTAGTTTGTACGGTAGACGGTTGGTCGAAAATGGCAGCATTATTATCTTCCTGAAAACCAAACAAGACAGGCTATAAATATATGTAAACACTTTATTGTACAGTTAGTGACATAATCAAATCTATATATTTGTTTTTTTCAGTTGCCGAACAGCCCTGAAGAGTGGTTAAAGATATCTAATGCATTTGACGAGTTATGGAATTTTCCTCATTGCATCGGTGCAGTGGATGGAAAACATGTTATTTTACAGGCGCCATTTAACAGTGGTACTGAATTTTACAACTATAAGGGCAATTTCAGTATTGTGTTATTTATTTTGGCCGATGCTCATTACAAGATTAGATTTGTCGATGTCGGTTGTCAGGGCCGAATATCTGATGGTGGAGTATACAAGAATACTAAACTACACTCTTTGATGGTAAGCGGTGAATTGAATTTGCCCACTCCGACACCTTTGGAAGGACGTAGTAAAGATATACCATATTATTTACTAGGTGACTCTGCATTTGCATTGACCGAAAATATGATGAAACCGTTTCCTGGCCAAACACATGCGAAAGGTACTCTTGAAAGAGTGTTCAACTATCGTTTAAGCAGAGCACGTCGAGTTGTTGAAAACGTTTTTGGTATAATGGCACAAGTCTTCAGAGTTCTAAGGAAACCACTTATGGTAGAACCAGATAAAGCAGCAGTTATGGTAATGACGATCACTCACTTGCACAACTATTTAAGAGAAGATTCAGAGTCTTACTGTTCTCTTGTAAGTGAAAGTGATAGAGATGGTTATGAAACGTTACAACCATTAAGAAACTGTCCACGTCGGTCTCCTGACAATGCAAAAGATTTCTATACAGATGTTCGACCACGACTGTCTCGTGAGTTCTGATTTTACTAACGTACACCAAAATGCAAAAAACTGAGTATAAAGACAGTTTTTGATAAAAGTTTTGGCAAAGCCGAGCGTATACAACATAGTCGAAGCCGAACGTCTACAATATGCGATTATGTACTAAAAACTAATTTGGTCTAAAACCACTCGAAATCTTACGCCTTGTACCATCACAAACACACCCTGTGTTCGTGCACACGTCAGTCACTACCCATCAATCACTGTTCATAGCGACTGTACCACTCATATTTCAGGGGTCACCCCTAGCCGCAACGGCGCCCGTATTACGACTACATAAGGTTTATTATCCGTCGTTAATAAGGGTAGTTTTTCAATCGATTAAGTGCCGCACGGGGTAATGAGTTGAACGGTCATGAGCTATGGTTATGAAAGGTAAAACAAATTAAACATGGTATTTGAGAGGTGCCTCTTTCTGCTGTTTGTTTGAAGTTTTTAATGCTTTTAGGGTTTATTTTACTTTGGCGGTTATGTTACTATTGAGCTTAATTTAGAGCTGGCGTTCACCAACAAGGTGGTCTGATGATATGGTAAAGGCTGCAGGATTGCGGTGGATGCAGGTCACTTCCAACCGAATTACTTGGAGATCAATGAGAAAGGCCTATGTCCAGCAGTGGACGTGCTACGGATTATGATGATGACGATGATCAGTAACTGAAAATCATGAAAGGTGGGTCCAATGGAGTCCTTTCCAAAGCTATCGCTACGATTTGGCTATTTCTGGTGTTCTTGGTGGATGTCAAACGTAGCAAAGCTTAGCTCTTTTGTTAAGTCACTCTAGCAATAGAGTTAATTGGGCTTTCAGTAAGGACTCTACCAATATCAGAAAACTAGGCTTTATCAGTAAAAAACCATTAAGTTTGTCATCAAAAAGTAAGTATGCATACACATTGTTTGATGGCACCTTTTCAATAAGTCAAAGTCATACATAGTCTGTAAAATATCTCTTATCTCCCTGAGCTCGGCAACATCTGAATGAATTTAAAGTTGACAAACTAACTGGCGGGCTGATGTGATCTAGACAGATGCACAGTGGTTCGACATCTAACAAACTTTGGCCTCGATCGAGTGTCGTTACGTCCCACTGTGCACAGTGAGCGATACTTGATTGACGTCGACTTTTGCTGAATTGAAGTACGTTATTTTAGGATTATCGTTAGATTGTCGTTTGTTTTATGTTGTCAGCTTTGGGATTTGAATTTGGAATATTGAACTTATGTTGTAGACGGATTGAATGGATTGGGAACGGAATATATTGTTTAGTTCAGTTCTATCCTAGATAATGTAGTATTGATGTAAAAAAAAACTTGAAATATAAATGAATACATAAATTCACTTTCATAGTTAAACGACTGGCTACATAATGATCTTTAAAGGAGCCACTTACTTTGTAGAAGACTAGAAGACTCTTTTATCAAATCATAATTCCTGCAAAAACAGGTATTGCAATTAAAAACACAGACATTTCTATTTTTACCTTATATTACAGCCAATTCCTACAAAATTGTTTCTCAATGCCATAAAATGTGTACATTTCACCCTCAAAAATGACCTATTTTGTTTTTCAGGGTAACCATTGAAGGCAATATTGTAGCCGCATAAAAACTAGCACAGAGGGCGCTGGCGTCGCGACGGTCGTGTCACGGATTGATAGACGGACATTCATCAAGTTGCAGACCTAACGTCCCCTATCCATCATCGTCACTTATGCACACTGGTTCTTGTACTTATGAGAGTTTTTACATGGAAATTGTGGGTTTTCTCTCCCTCTATTTGTTGTCATATTTTTGTTCTGGAGTAATTTTCAGTGTGGTTGTGTGGGTGATTGTTTAGAGTTGTCAGTGTGGGTGTGTGGGTTGGGCCGTAGTGGAATGTAAGAGAATAATACTTTTTGTGGATTACTAATGCCGTTGAAAATATTTTTTATTAATGTGTGATTGATTGATGTGAGATAGATGGTTAGAAATACATTTTTTGTTATGTAATGTGGTGGAAAACCCAAAGTCAAAGAAAAACAATTAAAATGATCCAGTACGTAACTATACCTATTATTATTTTTTGAAGTAAAATTGGTAATACATAACCATTTCCTGGATTAGTTAGAAGTTGTTTATCTTCCTTTCCACTCCATTAAAATTCCAAAAATAGAAAGCATCTTTACACACCAAAAATAAATTCAATACACCCCTATTATACTCAACACATTTCATCCACCCATTCAAAAACTAAAAATTTATGATCTAGCAAATTTATTGCTGTTAAAAATCAATCAATTGATTAATGTTGTCCGCCATTTTTTGTAACGTCTTTTGTGCTTTGTGCACGCGTTAGGCGTAGTGTGCGACGCGCGGTGATAATGGACACACGTCTTGTCATCCATCACTCGCGACAGATGGCAGGAGTGGCCGTTTGTCGAGCTGTTTGATATAGCTTACCATTCGACCAGCTTTCCAGTTGGTGTAAGTGATATTGTTTTGGAGTGTCTGTCTGGTTGCTTTCTCAGTTTCAATTTTGCAGTTTTGAAACTGAGTAAATATTTATTTTTACGGTATTTACGTTTTAATTCGTTTTTGTAGATGAAGGTTTTGAATTGATCTTTGTATTACAGGTGGAGAAAAAGGATTAAATATTTATAATATGTCGCCTTGAAAATGAATAATATCATTAGACTTAGTCCGTTTGATTAGTTTACTAAATTGTATATATTATACAACATATGTAGGGATAATGTTATTTACTGCATGGTCTATATTAAACTTATCAATAGAAAAATCTAAAAACATCTCAAGAAAACTAAAAGAAAAATCTTAATTTAAATAAACATTTAATTCAACGTTATCGCCTTTATTAATCAACGTCTCTTAAAGCACCCAAAAAACAATAAAATCGACTTAAAACAATCAACAGTTAGGGGTTGAAAAGAAAAATTTCTCTCGTCAATTCACCCCCTCGGATTGACGAGACAAATGACGGGCCAAGAGCGACATCAATCCACTTATTACGGCGGTCTGAGAGTAAATCATTTATTGTGCGATCCAAATCTTGGTATTTACCGAACGAGCGGGTCAGGGAGGCACATCAGTCAGCCGCTGAGGGCCGCCGGGACACTGGGCAGTTTAGGGGTTAAGTTTACTTAGTAAGCGCTTAATATAAATGATTAAGTTTTGAAGATATTGTAGGGAAGTAGTAGTGGTATTGTCATCTTTCATTAGTTACGGCCGCACTTAGAGACGACCATTAACTCGACAATTAACTAATTGGCGTAATTTTTCATATATTACATGTAAAATCGCTCATTAAATCTCTACTAAGGAAGCATTTTACGTCTCTGCAAACGAATATTTTGGTTAAGAATTGGAAAAACTTACGCAAAAGTAATTAAGACTCTCTATACTCAAAGAAAAGCATAGCAAAAAGAAAAGCCTAGATCTTAAAATAAAGAAGGTTTATACACACGGGGTACACGTTAAACATCTTTCAACAATCAGTAAAATAACGAAGAAACAAAAGAACGCTACAACCACAACATTGGAAACAATCACAACGAAACAAAACACAATAAATCAACAAACGCATCAAAATAAATTAAAACGATACACCTACTTTTAATAACAAGGTAGACGAATATAAATCTAGAATCGATCCTTCATACTCATAAATAAATGTTAAAACAGCAACAGTAATTAAACAAAAAACAAAACAAGGAATTATTTCATTGGACGCCATAAAAAGATGATTAACAGCTTATACATCAAACTATCCATCTCGCGCGGGTCATAAATTTGGCCCATTTCCCCCCGGGGGGTGGAGGGGGTAGTTGTTTCATTAATTTGATGATATAAAACAAAACGTCATTTTAATTAGTCGCTATTATTTTGACGGAGTGACAGGCGCGCCTCTGTGCTGACTTGGTTGGGGTGGTGGAAACATACGGTGGGGGATAGCGGAGGAAACCTTGCTTTGAGAATCATTCGATTTTAGTATGAAGTTCCATGTAAAGGGAAATTAGCACAATCATTAAACTGAAATGTTGGAGTGCTACATAGTGCGACTTTCAAACAAAGTATAATTGACAAATGCATGTTCTAAATTCACCTACCAACAGTATTTGACTGTGATTTTCTTTACCTACTTATTCATAAACTGAAACATTGTTATAAAGTATTTCATCTCTTTTCCCCAATGGAAAACAGCGTATGTCGGAAAGGGAAAATGCTATTAATAAGCGTTTATGAATAAATCTCTAGGACTTCACAAAGAATATTAAGATACCGAGACCATATTCTAAAAGATTGAGAAGGTATCTTAGAGCTCGTCACTGCAATATCTCTTAGGCTAATCTAAGAAATAATTTCATGAAGTTGTTTGTTGACAAAAAACAAATACTCAAGTAATTTCTACAGAAGTTGACGAACACAGTATTTTCTAATATTGAAAGTGGTCATCCACTTTTGTATTTGACTGCACCTCTAACCTTGGGCCAAATAAAATCCCCTAGCAATATCGTAGCTCACATCACATTAGATAAACTTGTAAGCATAATGCAATAACCATTTTATAATAAGTGTATGCATAAATTATCAGCATAAACCTTTTCACAAAACCGCCCCGTGTATCCCCTACACCTGTGGCGACACAGCTCGCTTTCAAGGGCCTGACTGACAGCTCAACAATCGCTCACCCAAACAACCCTTTTCATTATTCCCCATCCATTGCCGCTTTTATACTCACCTTCATTGGAACAGGGACCTAACAAGGAATGTAGCCAGCAATACGTGTCGAAGTTCGTGTAATGATCGGTGTTGTGTTACGGCGATGAATGATGTTATTATCATGATTAAGGCGGGTAGTCACAGTTGAACCTGGCTGAGTGATTCGTGGGACAGATTAAGATGCGGTCGGCGTTCGGTTCTAAAGGCCTTTGATTGATATTTTGTTGTATGAACTTGGGTTTGTTTTAACGTGAGTATCGGTATTGTAATTGTGAAGAGGTGTTTCTTGTTGGTAGGAAGAGGAAGCCTTTTGTCTTTGATGTTAGCCAATTAAAAATAGGATAAATTAAGTAGACGACAGATTTTCGACATGCCATTTATCGAAAATTACGTCAATTAGTTAACTGTCAATGTAATTGACCTCTCTTTTTTCTTCATTTTAATCGCTTCCCGAATAAACGGCTCATTAGCCTTTCTATTATAAGAGGATAGTTAGATTATGATTATCACCTTAGGGTCGTATAGTTCTATCAGTGATTTTAGCGCTCATGGCATAGTTTGACTAAGCGATGTTAGCTCATTGCTACCGTTAAGCAACGTGCATCTTTATACATGGATGGGTGGCCGGTAATGACATTTCTATCAGAGCGCTACCGTGCTTCAGAGGGCACTTAAAATTTTCGGTCTCGTTTGTTTTAATCGTCATGTCGGGGGCCACTAGGCGCTCTAAAAACTCCAACCCCAAGTTTATCCTACTAACTTACTCGATCTAAGTAACTAAAGCTAGTCTGATATAAGTGTGTAAATGTTGACAAGCCTTTTGGTTGCGGATGCGATTCCCGCCCGGAATCAGCAATAGATGAAGACAGTTGTTGGCGACGAACGTCTGGGTGTCAATTAAATATTATAAAATTATTTACTTACTTATAAAAGTATTTGTGTATGTATATGTAGTAGTATCAGTTAGTTAGACTCCATATTACAAGCTTAGAGTTTAGTTTGGGTCCAATTAACCGTGTGTGAAGTTGTCCAGGTATATTTTTATTATTATAGTGTTTCTCCTGGGAGTCACGGGGCAAGCCCGGTCTTTATGAGAGGCGTTCGATACAGTACTAACTCGTAGTAATACGATACAGATATCCAACTCGTAGAGGCCCTTTGGAGACGTTTAATGTAAGGGATTGCAACTTATTATTATAATTTAATAAATACTGAAAAATACTTACCCCAGCCGAAGAAATGCTGCTCGATTTTCACATATTATTTCAGTGACTTTGTGTAAGTTAAGCTTTAAGGTGGCAATTTTAATATAATGGTAAAATATTTGTTTTCTTTGCCCGCCGGTTTTGAATTTAAATTTGTCAACTGACTCTACGTCAACGTCTCATATCATGATTATTGAGAGAAGAAAAAAAAAGTATGTTTTGAAAATTGATGAATTCGTAAAGTTCTGTACTCTAACGCCCGTACTCAGAGACATCAAATGTTTCCTTAGTAGAGATACTCATATTGAGTAATTGTGACATGTAATGTATGAAAAGTTACGTCGATTAGTGTCGATTTAATGGACGACTCTGAGTGAGCAGTGGTTTTCTTCTACATCGAGTGGATGGTCAACCTAACCAATCCTGGTGTCAGAATTATTGAGCCGCCAAAGGCCGTGGCATTGGTATATAAAATCCACCTTCACTTGCAGTATATCAATTGCTTTTGTTTACTTAAAACTATATTGAGTTTATGTGCTATGTAATTAGTTATGTAAGACCAATTTAAAGTATTACGTGTGTATGTTTTAGGTGGGTATCCATTGAGCGTAGCGAAGCTGTGCAGAGCTAAACTGACCAATAAGAATGCATTACGAAAATATTTTGACATTTGCGTTGTTTGACAATTACAATGCTTTGTGATTGGTTGATTGAACTCCACATTGCTCCGGTTCGATTCAAAGGAAATGCGTGCTTAGGGTTTTCAGCCTCCATCTAGAGACAAATGACAATCGCTTGGCATTCGATTGGCAGATCCAAAGTAACGTCATAGTCACGGAGTCATCAGTACATATTCTAATTTCGATTGTACCGAAGCGAAGTGGTAGCCATTTGTCTATGTATGGGTGTGAGGGTGTAAAATAAATAAAATATACGTTTTAAAGTATGTAACATATATATTTTCTTTGAGCTTTTAATTGCATTTTGAAATACAACATAAAATATTAAATAAGATTATTAAATTTGGTAAAATCAATATTATTAACACCATTTTTAAAAGAATGAGCAAAAAACTTCTCAAATGAGACAGCGTATACATTATTTGTCGTATGTTTATCATTTGAACAATAAAATGATACGATATTTTAGTTTTAGTTTAAAATTTCAATACAAAGAATACTCGTGATGTTTTGTTGCTTTACTCAACAATTATTTTAGTAGTTAAATAATTACACTTTAGTTATCCTCGCTTCGCATCACGAATATTCCCGACAATCTAACTTCTGACTTACAATCGACTGTTTACAATATTTTTTATATATTTAAATATAAAATGAGTTTTCACTCGCGAGTACCGTATAACCATCGTATAACTGTTGTTACATTGGAAGATATAATCTTGAATGATTCCTAAACGTATACTACTGTTCGTTCCCCTTTCAAAGTAAACAAGAAAAAAATGTATATTTATCACTTTTTCTTTAAACATAGTTTGATTTTACAACCATATATTGCGCTGGTATAATGGTATACAAGAGTCACAGACGTAATTTTATCTAACATTATGTACTTATCACTAAATAATAAATAGCTTCATCGCACTGAGAGCGTACCTAGAGCGTAATTTACACTAAAAAGTTTGTATTATATTGCATCCTATGTCGAATTGTATGTACAATACGAACCGAACGAAGATACCGAGGCACCGACCGGTGGCGGCGCACATCACAAATAAACATTAATCATAGAACAAGAAATATTCAAAATATACATACTTAGTAGAACTAAACGTTATTAACCTTATTATATCTGATTTACATAAAAATTAAGTAACACAAAAGTATATTGCATCGTTTTAGTACTCGTAGTAATATAATGTAACTGTGAAGTGAGAGCCCACACTACGCGACCGGCCGCGCGGCCGCGGCGGCGCGCGCGCGGCGCCTCGCGGCCCGGTCCATCACATGCGAAAGGCAAATTGCAATTAAAATTACAAAAGTAATTTTACATTATTTTTATAATTATTAGCAAAAAATATACATTTACAAAGAGATCGAATCGAACTTTTATGACTTAATGTGACTTATATTTACAATTTATAGAAATGGAATTACAAAGTAGTGTGGAAGATAAGCCCCGGGCGTGCGCCCGACAACAACCGATCACCTATAGGCAATATTTTGTAAATATCCTCTTATACTCTATCGAACGTAAACGTTTGGCGTATACTTAAGTCGCTAGTCGTCATTACACTAACCGAACTATGCGGTGAACTCTAACAATAATACCTAAATAATTAAATTGGCAAAGAGTTTCAAAATACTTAGCGTCGCGTCGGCGACCTAACCCTAGCAAGGTCTAACGTAGCGGGATATGGTATGATCACAAGCGAGGGCCGGGGGCGCCTCACACGTACTTGCTGGAGAGCTGCTTCGCGAGTTCCGTGTACTTGAGGAACTTGGAGTGCGGGCTCTCGTCGAACGGCTGCGCCGGGCTGCGCGGGTCCTGCGGCGAGGCGGCGGCCGAGCCCCCGGCCTTGGAGGGCGGCGGCGAGCCCGCGCCGGCCGCGCCGCTCGCGCCCGCGCCCGGCCCCTTCAGCGCCAGCGGCTCCGGCAGCGCGCCGTCCTTCACGAAGTGCATCTTGGACAAGTGATGGCGGTACGCGCCCTTCGACACGAACGGAGTGTCGCACAGCGTGCACTTCATCACCGAGTCCGTGACCACGGCGTCGTTGCACGCCCAGCTAAAGGACAGGATGCCGGGCGGCGGCGCAGGCGAGTGCGGCGGAGGCGGCGCCCGCGCAGGCGACGTCTCTGTCTTGTCGCAAAGCTTTTGGAGCGCGGCTAGCGGGTGCGAGCCGCGCCGCGAGCTAGACGCTTCGCCGCCGCCCGCCAGGCTCTCAAACATGGAGGACAACGCGCCCAGGCTGGACGGCTTGCGGTCGACGGATGCACCAGGCGTTGGAGCGGAGCGCTCACTGGCGGGGCTACGAGGGCTAGCCGAGCCTTTGCGATCCTCGTCACCGGCGCTGTTTGGCCGAGGCTCATCTTCATCCTCCATTTCTGTCTTGACTCGTATATTAGCTGGGGCAGGCGTAGTATTGCCACCATTCTCACGTTCTTCGTCGTCAATCTCTTTCTTTATCCGTAGCTCGGTGGGGCGGTCCTCGGAGGCAGGCGTGTGTGACCCGCGCGTGTCGGGCGTGGTGCGCGGTGTTGTGTGGTACGCGTCCAGCTTGCGGTCCGGCGTCAGAGACTCGACCCGGCTGCCACCGCGCTCCGACATGGAGCTGGACTCGCTGCCGCTGCGCTCGCGGCGCCCGTATCCTTGATGGTGGTAGCTGCGGAGCATATTCATCGTCTGCGGGTCAACCAGTGGTTTGGTGTAGTCTACACTCTCATCTATGCCAAGGCGCTTCAGGATGCTCGACCCGATGGGTGCGTGAGAGGCACCGGCCGGTCCACCGGGGACGGAATGCCGCGATCGGGTGTCGAAGCTCTTTTCAATAAGTTGCTCGATGGCATTGAGGACTGAAGGTGAGGAGCTTTTATCATTGCTGGCGTTGTGATCTTTGGAGCTCGGGGAAGAGTCGTTGACGGAGGACGGCGAGCGGTGGTGGGCGGAGCCCGGCGAGGGAAGTTCTTCATTGATGCTTTTACGACCGTCGCGGCCAGTGGGAGTGATGTGACCAGGCTCGGGAGGGATGATATTGTTCGACATTAACGCGCTTTTGAGGAAATTCCTCTGACTATTGGACATGGGGGCGCCGATACATTGCCTAATGTGTTCGACAAAAACGGCAGTCTCAATCTTATTGCCGCATTTCTCGCAGGTGATACGGCTGCCAGCGCCAAGATCTCTTATGGGTTTGCCCATGGGAACGCCATTACCTTCACCGTTTTTGAACTCGTGTTGTGCTCTTTCAAGTTCAAGAAGTTTTCTAACAGGTAATGACTTCTTTCGTTTCTCGCGGGTCTGACGTCTTCTGCCTCCACTCTCAGTGATTGATCGCATTATGTGTTCTTTGTAATGAGAATTCTTAACCATATGATTGCTCAATTCCTTGAGTGAGCTGAATGCTTGATCGCATACTTTGCAGGTCAGTACGGCGCTTACGTGACTACTTGTTCCAGTCGTTGGAGGCGCCGCATTGTTGGCGCCGGGAGCGCTCGGGTTGGCACCTTTGGCTTCATCAGAAGACTTCCATGAGATAATTTGTTCCTGTGATATTATATTAGTATAATGTTGAGTGCGTTGCATGTGACTGGTCATTTCAGCTAGTGAGCGGAAGCTCTCCGCGCACCACATGCATTTCAGTATCTGCCGTGTTTGCTCAGCTCCTTTACCAAGCCACACATCTTGACCACGTACTAGCTTCCTCGGAATAGGCATGTTTTCCTTTATTAGCATATTCAAATCACTCTGATTCGGTTTCGAAGAGCTACTTGAGGACGAAGAGTGCTGGGAGGGAGTGGAAGGGGAACTTGACGGAGGCTGAAGTGATGCGGGCAAAGGAGCGGCGGAAGAAGGCGGCACCACAGTGACGCCACAGTGCTTGGTCTCCTTCATGTGGACAGTCATATCAGCTAAAGAACTAAAGCTCTTCTTACACCAAACACATTTCAGAACATCTTTAGTTTGATCAGCGCCCTTATTCAACCAATGAGATTGCCAAGCGGAGTGCCGAGCTGCTGAATGTTGTGTCAGTCCTGCGCCCAATGCTGCGCTTTGTACAGATCTAAACAATTCCTCACCACCTAATCTACTCAGTTCGCTCATTTTTTCGAGTGCCTTTGTTGCATCGCTAGGGGTAGGGCCTCCATGTTTGAGTTTGCCGTTCCAATCAGCCTGAAGCCCTCCCTTAGGTGATAAACTAGCAGCTGCTACAGCTGCAGCGAAATAAGGCAGGTGTGGAGCCACAGGAGTGGTCCACGAAGTAGGGTTCGGTTTAAAATCTGCCGTTCTAGAACTTTTCCTATTAGGAACCGGAGACGGTGAGTCGTCCGGCCCCCTTTTTCTGGTGCCAACAGATAAATCTAATGGACAATTTTCATTTTTGCTAAGATTGACGGCATCGTCTGGGTCCTCGTCATCGTGGGGCGATTCGCTACGCTTTGTGCTAAAGTCTAAAACTGCGTCTACTCGCTCTGAGTCTGTCATGTCTTCTTGGCAGGACATGAGAAGTCTTTGTTGTGCCGCTGCAGCTGCGGCAGCGCCGAGGTATGCGGCGACAGCGGCGGAGTGCGGGGGCAGAAGGGCGGCGGGGAGGGCGGCTGTCAGCGCCGCGGGCAGCGGTGGCAGGCCCGCCCCGCTGCGGCCCGAGTACACCGAGTCATTAGAGGGACACCGAGGCGCGCCCGACGACTCTCGCGACAGACATCTCGGGCTTTCCCTGCGGACAAAGAGACAACCATTCAAAATGTAATCAAATTAACCAAATTGCCTTCAATCTGCGACCGAGTGACGTCGCTTAAACTCGTTACCGGCATTTGAATATCCGAAATATGGACGCGGCAGTTTTATTATTCTAGTCACGTTTCAATACTAATGCTTGTCAATAGAATTAACAATCATCATTTTATTTTTGTCAACCATTCCGAGTTTTTTTTCTTATTAGATTTTTCATGTGAATATATTTTCTTACATGGTACTATGCAAATTATTGCAAAAAAAAAAAACAAAGAATCCCAAAACTCGTTGCCCTTAGCCCAATCAATATATTTTTGAGTGCTCTACATTTTCTAATACCTTGTAAAATTGTATATTTAAAACAAATCATCTTGTTAAAAGCTGTGTTTCTAGGAAATCTAATACAAGGAAGATAAGTCACAGCAAAAATAGGCTGATACATTTTTCTTTGAGAATTTGCTAAACGTATTTCCTAAAACTAATAATGACGAGTCGACCACTACCATGGCAATAATTCATTGATAACAGCGCACAATAGATTTTTATCAATAAAATTTATTGGCCAATATAATAATAGAAAACATCTACAAACTCGTTTAGATGAGGATGCAGGATTATTTATGAACGAAATGCTTTTCAGAGCAGCATATTCTAAAAACATTTAGAGAAATCCCAATCCTAATGAACAAGATAAATTATGGAAACCGGCGACATTATTACTAAACGTATAAATAATTTAGACGCATTTTGCAACCCATTACCAATTTAATAACAATAAAATATTGTAAATGAAGTAATTAATATTCGTGCTGTTCAAGTTTGAATACTATGAACAAGATAATCCGACACTTGGTGACAACCAGATATTGAAGTCGGTGTTTTGGTAAAATAATAAACTGTAATTTCATGAAAAATCTTCTCTTGTGTAGCTCAATGGCTAATTACAAGAACACAGATAAAAAATACAATTAGACACCGAACCCAAAATATCTAACAAGTCAAGTTCGAGCTGAATCAAAGTCTCAAAACAAACCTAAAATATTGAAACTCGATCAAAAACGAATAGTAACTCAACAGTGAAATAAACAGAATAATTAGAGAAGAAAACAATGAAAATCATGAAGATTTAGTTCAAATTCAACACTTGAATAAATATGAAACATACCTCATGTGGTCGGGCTCGACGATCATTTTAGACGAAATCTTTTCAGTTTATTCCAAACGGAGAGACAAGAAAATCTCCTGGATCCATATATTATAAACACTTTGCATCAGATACACTGTTAGAACAGAACAATAGTGACTTCCCAAAGATAGTTGGAAATGTTTACACGTCGCGAAAGACGCGGCGCGACGCCGGCGGTCGAGAGGGAAGTGCGCGGTGCCTGCGGCGGCGGCGGCGGTCCCGCGTGGAATGAGACGCCGCGTGATTTACGACCCGCCTGCAGCGCCCCCGCCCCGCACGCCTCTCCCGCGAGCGAGACAGACGCTATCCGTACCGCCTTCCCACCCAGCCAGACAGAGACAGCTATACGTATCACAATTCGAGGGGTGGCGCTGCGTAATGCAAGCGTGCGTGCGATGCGCGAGGTGGACATGCAGTGACGGGCGATCGTTCCGATGACAGGCGACTGTCACGGTGAAACTACTCCGCGAAGCTGACTCACACTCGTAACACCAATGAAAAATACACGCACCACACTTGACGGCCAATGGGCGCCACATAGTTTTAACTAGTTTCGCAAAGTAGTATAACTGTTCGCCTGCGGACGTCTCTAAAGAAGTCTCCTAGCTTAGTGGAGATTACTCGAGCTGGGTTGACGGCGTTGACAAGGAAATGGCGCGTTAACAAAACGCCGAGACGAGTCCTTTTAACGAGTCAGGGACAGACAGGGGACGAGGACGGATTTACGCGTATCATGAACAGATTTCCTGCTCTGACAAAGGAAAATATATTCTCGAGCTTATTTTATTTTCACGTCAGGAAACATAGAACGAACTGCTTTGTCGATGAAAGTACATACAAGTGGCACACAAACAGGAATATGAAAATAGAATTAGGAGAGAAAACATTTACTACTACAACGACTTTATCCTATCCAACTTTTATCTTTAATCTGAGCAGCATATCAAAATATCGATAAACAATGCTAGGCATAACACGAATTAATTAAAAGTACCTATTTGTCATATCGGTACTTGTAATAAATAACATAAAAAGCAACTGTCATCGTGACTTGACGATAACCGCTAAGAGGCTCCAACATTTTTCCAAAGTTGACAATAAAGCCAGCTGTTTATTGCTTCCTTAATGCATTAGTCAGTTGGGTGCGGGTCAATCAATCACTAATATTTATGTGACAACGACGGGCTCTTTCCTCGCTAAATAACCCGATTTGGCATCCATGTTGCATAAACAAAAGAATTTCTAGGTTTATGTCGGATACAGTGACAGAATGTAAAAATAGTTTGAAGTGATAAATATTATGTTAAGTAGGAATTGTGTCAGTTAGAAGTGCACATCAAAAATAAGTTTTGCATCGTGCGGGCATATGGGGGACACCTGACACTGTTTGAATAAATTTGCACCAATAAAAATGTATTTTATAACCGGCGCAGATGCCGGTGAAGCAATAAAAGTGCATTACTGGGCTTTGATTTCGACCTTGTTGTCCTTATTCTCTTAGTAAGTTACACTGAATGTATCGTAAAGCCATCAAGTATTGACAATAAATTAAACGAGAATGTAGTACATGTATACGTGTGACTGTATACAGGTTTTCAATAACTGCATTATTTATGGTCATGAGAAAGTGATTAGTCTCATAGAAAGTGACTTGATACAATTTGCGCGTATTATTTACAACATGACGGAAAATATAGGTAAATAATCAAAACATAAGATAACTAGGTATTTTTTTCAAGTTATTCAATATTTATATCGTCGGTCGCTTATTCAATATGCAATGATTCATGATTATGATCATACCTAACAAGTCAGCAGCCATTATTCCAAAGCATTTGATGGCTGCATTAATTAATTTATTTAAATTTTATAGTTTTCTTTATTTTAGAGTTTTGTTTGACACAAATGGAAATTAATTACTGTCATTAATAACAGACATTTGGTCTTCAAAGTTGTGAAAACATAGTTTTATAGTTTTTGGGTTATTAAAATTCCTTTATTAATTAACATATTATTTTTAACAATCGATGTAGCTTAATAAGATTCCTATAAGATATGGTCTTATTATGTTAGAGGCTGATTAAGATGTTGAAGTTCTGCATGGAAAAAACAGATGTAAAACTCAAGAAAATTAACGAAGCTAATGCTAAAAGCACCAACAAATCTAAAATCTAAACAATAGCCCCTCACTATGAAGCACTAAGCTTTGTAGACTGTTGTATGATTGATGAATGAAGTCTCTTCACAGCACCTAATTGACATTGATGGAACAGCCAGCGAACAAACACAACTACTAAACAATGAACACGTCGGCAACACTAAAGTCCTTAACACCCAAATAATAGAGCTCGTTATCGCTTAATTATCAACTTAAGAAATGCAAATCAAATATTGTAATGACAATCCTACCTGACATATGGACGGATGCGAGATATCGTGGGGATTTTGTACTTTTGAAGGAAATGACAGATTTCTGATATAATTAAGTATTTGATATTTAACAACTAATTTAATTATGTTGACTGACTCGTTTGAGGACCGTTTTGCATACAAATGCTTTGGGTGATTGTTATGTCGTCTTGTTAACGTTGATATAAGTCTACCCTTAACATGTTGACATTTAGAGTTGATGTCTTAACATTATTAATAACATGAATATTGATATTGATAAATATGCATTATTTTTGAAGTAGTTTCTTTAATAAAAATATTTTCGATATCTCGCTGATATGCAATTTTTTACATAAAACGTAACAAACTGTGTCTAAAACTTACTTCGGATCTATAATAATATTATGGTAGTGGTAATTAAGATGGTAATCATTTTCCAAGTTTAATTTATGAAACTGGTAATTTTTTAACTAACTTGACGTTAATTTTTTAAAACAATTTACACATATTTCTATATATAATACTACTGATTTTATTGAATAAATAAACCTGGAAATATATTCTACATCAATTACCTGTTGTAGTTTTAAAATATTATCATTTATATTCTCGATTTTAATATATTCCACAACTGTTCGGAGATTTGTTTCAATGAAAGATTTATCTATTTGATTAGTTTACTCTGTGTCATTGTATAGTTGTTCAAACTTATGAATCATAGTATTGTCAGGTGTTTTACAATGATTTGTAATTAATTTCGATTCCCCGACTTGAAATACTTCATTTTAATTAATTTTCAAAGATGTATTATTATGCGTAAGCAGTGTGACTTTTAAAGTACATTAAACTACCAACTTCGACATATTTTGATCATCAATAAAGTAGATATCTGAGGTAGTCTACCATTTTCGCTCAACAAAAAAATTGATGACATGTCATCACAGAATCTTAATATCATTTTTACAAGAAACGTCTATAACTGTCACTTGTCCGTATCAATTCATTCTTCTTCAGTACCAGCTAAAACGTAGATAAAGGTGAGCAATATTGAACTGTATGTAGATGCGTTAAGTGTTACAATGACGGGCAGTGGTCAAGTTAGTTTGTTGTTTGACAAGTGATGCAGTGAAACAATGGGATCGTTAAAGTGGGCAGTGACACTGAGACCACCGCAAAGCTGTGAATGGAACCCGATTAATAGGATTATCCAGTACAAATGAAGTCACGGTGAAACAACAGTTTTAGTCAATAGAATTTGGTCTGGCTTATTGAGATGAATTTTGACTATTGAATGCTGTTTGGGTAGAAACTTTTTGACGCAGTTTTTGCACAATTATTGGAAAATGGAGTAGATGTTTAAGTTGTTTAACTTATCGTATTGTTTGTTTGTTGGAGAGTGTGGTATCATAACATCAGAACAGGTGTTTTTTTTATTTATTTTAGTGATAACTAGACTAAGAATATTTTCATTTTTCGATATTTTTTTTTATTACTATTTTTGAGTTACCTTTTAAATTATTAATTGATCAATTTTCACTCTGTCTCTTACCGTTTCGTTTTCGTGATCAAAACAAGCAATTTTGGACAAAAAGCCGGCACAGTTACATTTTTAATTTGATTGATATTATTGTGAAATATCAAAAGAAAAAAATATTTATTATCAATTAACGCGTGATTTGAATATAATTAATAATGAACTTGTCTGATCGAGACAATCATTGATTGATTGTTACCAACTATTGTTTGTGTACATTTTAATTCATTCATTTTGAAGAGGTTAGTGGCCAAAAATATCGTATCTATGATAATAATTTAGAAACATGGTAACACAGTATCTCATCATTGATGAAATATGATCATCTTAATATGACAATTATAGAGAAAAGCAGGAATATTTTGCCTATCAATCTACTGTATACAATTTGAAGCATCAATGTTGCTGTAAGAATTTAATTGACAATAATATTACGCACACTGTTGCAGAGTCACGAGTTACGGGACCGATTGAGAAGTGGGATAGTGTAACCACGAGCAAAACGAATGCATCTTAGACGTCAAATTGCAAAAAAGACACAACATATTACAATACAACTATTTGATGTAATCTCTCAATATCACTCATTAATCCGTGCTTCGGAGGGCACGTTAAACCGTCGGTCCCGGTTACTTTCTACGGATAGTAGTCGTTACATGAGTCATGTCAGAGGCCTTTGGCGGCTCAATAACTCTGACACCAGGATTGGTCAGTTGAACCATCCACTCGATGAAGAAGACTCATTAATCTAATTAGGAATCATTTGACGTCTCCAAGTGCAGCGGTTAGTGATGGTAACAACTTTATTTGGTGATATTCCACCTCACCTTTCTGCGTTAGGGTCCTGGATCAGCGTGGCCGGTATGCTGTGCTCGATGTCCCTCTCATCAGGGGCTGGCGACTGCGACGCAGGGGAGCCGGAAGAGCCTTCGTCTTCCCGCCGCTCCCCGCGGTCTACTCGCTCCTTCACACCGCTTTCGGGGCTTGTTGATTCTTCTGTGGACAAATGAGATGAGTTTGTTAGAAAATTGGAATCTTAGGTCTTTTTGAATATACTAGACGATCGGAGTCTAATTAGTTGTTATTAGTCTAGATTTGATTAGATGTATCCCTTGATAGTGCTGATGGGTTTGTAAGAAAACGGTTGCCAGAAACTAGGTATCGCTACGTAATATAAAAAGTAGAGGTTTAGAATCCATTTAGCCACATCTTTTGTTTTACGGTTCTTTGGTGGCTGTAAAAAATTAACCGAGTCAAAAACACCCTTTTGTAGGACAGAGGTACTCTCTCCAAAAAGAAATTCGCTATATTTTAATTAATATTTTAGGAAAAACCTGCACACATATAAATAAATCATGTCACTCAGGGATATTCCACTATAGATATATATATTTTATTTGGAGATAAGAATTTCATTATTTTCTAAATAACTCAAAAAATTTAGATACTATCAGCTACTTATCAAGTGGAAAATTTTAAATATAATTATTGCATCGTAAATATATCAAACCTTCCCAAGACAACAACATATCAATCATGATAACTAATGGACATTGATAATTGTTATAAATTATAACATTCTCGATATTTCAATGAAACGTTGAAGCATGTTGTAATAATAATTGTGATGAAACCAAGAAAATATATGAATTATTTTATTATCTATGTAATTATGATAAAGTCTTTTATGTCTCATAGCATAAGATATAAATAACAATATCGATGAAAAAAGTAATAATCTTGTTCATTTTAAAATATCTATGTACATGTAGAAATCCATTATCTTTTTGATGTCAGTTACTACAATAAAATAGTTGTTCAAATTTTAGAAGTAAACCCGATGAAACAGAGCCTATTGATATAAAAGCCGCATCAAAAACAGATAAGGACTTAGCACCAAACAAAACAAGACAACGCTAAATAAATATTAAAACGTACAATCTATTAGGCGTAATATTTTTTGCTCGTCCAGCCAAATACGGCTAACCTTGATCGATGATTGATTGATTAAACCAACTCATCAGTTCCATCAATTATTGACGCTTATCCATCGCTGTGAACTAGGTTGCGCCTACGAGGTTACTCATTATGATTAAGGCCGGCACCATATTATGTTGAATCTCGATCTGAATTTAGTTTCTGAATTTAGAAACAGTTGAGGCCCTGAATTAAGAAAAAAGCATGTATACGGTCGAATTGAGAAACCTTCTTCTTTTTTTGAAGTCGGTTAAAAAGTTAGTTTCAGAATTTAGACACTTTTGAGGACCTTTGCCTCATACACGTCTGAAAAACCAGATTAAACGTTTGGCAGAGTCATAACTACTGATCGTTCTGAAAAAAATTAAGAATCTAAAAATGCGTTCGGTGCTCGATAATTGTATTGGAATAAAGTACCTGCCTTAGTATACAAATAAGAGATTTTACCACTACGAGTATAACTAGGGGTCTTCTGAAGCTTAAGAAAAACCTTCAGTTATAAAATGGCGGTAACATTTTGGCGATTTAGCGTTTTGAAAAATATTGGGACTTTTATGGAGACGAGACTGTCATTGGATTAAACAACACTTTGTATTTACCAGACAGTTAACAGCTTAGGTATCGTGAACTTTTTAACGAACGTATGTAATGATAATCAACCGTTTAAAGCCTTAACAACAAAAACCTTAGTTGTCTAACTTATTATAATAGAGATATTAATTGGCATTGTTCAAAAATCACCGTTATTTCTACGTCTATAGAACAAGCTGTCAATGCAATAGGACTTTTTATTTCTACTAAGCACACAAACAAACCTTCCTACTTTACATTAGTCTATTTATGTTGACATAATTCTATTGATAAGTCGCCCGATATAGATAGTGGAGGTAAAGCCGCGTTATCAGACACGTTGTAATTAGGAATGAGTTGATCTATGAATATGAGTGATAAGTTGGTATTAGAATGGGTGTTTTTACATTTTGAAGTTAAAGGGGTCATGATTGATAGGTTTATTGAAGGATTGATGAAAAGAGTTTGATGTTAAAAGGAGGATAAGATAAAAAAAGTCTATGGTCAGCTGAATATTTAATTAAAAACCATTGCACAGTTGTATTTAAATGACAATATTGTTCATAAGATTCTGTTATAAGTTAAATTTTGAATAAAACAAAAAAGTTGCACATAGGAACTTCAAAAAAAGGTTACCAAAACTAAAATCACGGGCAAACTTTCGTCCAAAAACAAAAGAATTTCACGAAACCGGATATCACCGAAAAATGGTATACAGTGTGGTCTGCTTATTTCACTGCCCATTGGTCCGTGAATCGCGCCCGGCTTGCTAATTGATTAAAACGCAGCATGTCAATCGATGTTAAAGATGCGCAGGCGACGCCCGCGGCACGGTCAGCCGGGCTCCGAAACATTTCATTGAACCCGATTCAGATCAAAGGCTGATTCAGACCATTCGGTCTATCTAGACCGGCTGTGATGGGCGTTGGGGTTTATTTTCATGATGTTACTCTGTGTGCTAAGCAGAGTGGAAGCGTGCAACTGATCGTTTAGGGTTCGATAGAAGCTTTATCATTGTTGATGTTAATTGTAGTGATGTTATAAATGCGAATATTAGTGAAGATGGATGTATGGATGGATATTTGTGACTCTTTCACTCGTAAAAAAGGATTAGCCTGTAATGTCCAACTGCTGAGGGTTCTCATCTCACAAATATAAGTAAGAAAATATCAGTACAGTGAGGAGGATTACGCGCGATTCACTCCTACTAATATTATAAATGTGATTGTTTTGGAAAATAGCTGATGATAGCATGAATGAGTGTTTTTTACTCTTTCACGTAAACACTAGTGAACGGATTTATATGAAACGTTACAGTCATATAGCTAGTTTAACAAAATAAGACATAAGCTAAATTGTTTTCCAAAATTTCAACAGAAATGGGTGTAACGCAAGTAAAACCACAGGGCGCTGCTAGTACAGTTATTAGAGAAAGATGTAGGTTGAAATTAGTAAAGCAAGAGATCCCTTTTAAAAATGAAACAGATAAAAAAACAAAATCAAAAGTTCACTCGTCACCGTGAAATCGATACGATGACCGATTATCGATAAAACTATTGTTATTCGAATCAAAACGTTAAAGAAACCGAGATATTTAAAGAAATAATCGATCGTATCGGGCCGTGACCAAAAATAGGTCGCCGAATGACCACAATTTAGCTCAATTTCTAGAGATCAATTTGTTATTGAAGATAATCTAAATCAAATATCTTTTTGGTGTATTAAATTGAGTTTTGTTTAATGTGGGGAAAAAGCTCCGTTATGAAACTTTTTGTGCCTTTTCATCGGTTGGATTCATCTAACTTTAAAAGCTTACTGTTGCTTGTTTTGCAGTCCTACTAATATTATAAATGCGAAAGTTTGTGAGGATGCATGGACGTCTGTTACTCTTTCACACAAAAACAATTGCACGGATTTGGATGAAACTTTACAGTAATATAGGCTATACATCAAAATAACACATGGGATACATTTTACCCCGAAATGCCCGCGGGAACAGATATACTGAAGGTGAAACCGCGGGAAACAGTTAGTACGAAATATATCACAAAATTGATATCAGTGGATTACAAACAATTCGATTATCGTTATCTATCTATAATATCGATTCAACAGGATGCACTAATCCCGAGACATCAATCAATGATAAATAATGATTGTACGTACTTTGAGATAATTTCTAATCGATCTTCACTACATAGTATAAAACAAAGTCGCTACTTTTGTCTGTTTGTTTGTCTGTATGCTTAAATCTTTAAAATTACGCAACGGATTTTGATGCGGTTTTTTGTAATAGGTAGAGTGATTCAAGAGGAAGGTTTATATGTATAAAAATTCCCAAAATTCCCACGGGAACGGGTACAACGCGGGTACTATGTAGTGATTAAACTACAAATAATGAACGACAAAATGACCAAAATAAAACAATAAATTTCTTTGATTGGGAAAGACGGAGTTCCCGTCAATAGTTTTTCAAAATACTTCAAGTCCAATTTAAATGCGAAATTGGTTATAGAAATGCTTTATGCCGTCAAATGCAGACGATACGATAACGGAACGACAACGGCACGATAACGAGACGGACCAGACTACGGCGAGGAAATTGAATAACATTGTCTATGAAAGGGAAAAACAAATGAAGAAACTTTTTCGTCACCGTATGGTGAAAAACGTTGGTCTTGGAACTAAATTAAAGTCAGTTCTTTAAGGTTAGTTTCAGACCATGTTGGAGGCCTTAAGGTGGTCTAAAACTCCGGCGCCAAGATAGGTCACTAACTAATTCTAACATACATAAAATAATAGGTTAGTGGTCAACTCTAGTCGTAATGTTTTTAGACCACTTTAAGGCGATATGGTCTAACGATAAAAACAACCGAGACTGACAATGTCAAAATCATAGACTAATATTTGCAAAATTTTGTAAAATTAGTGTCGCTCCATGTAATTGCTTGCGTTGGATTCTTTCCCGTGGGAATATTAGGATAAAACGTTGTCTATACGGTTACCTTCTTCTTGGATGTAGCTATCATGAAATGTATAGGCTTTTGACCGCCTATCTTCAAAAAATGAAAGCAGTAGTAGCCACGTTACTACCACACTATGGCTGGCCACTAATGTGGTCACTTAACTCGAACTTACTTTCAGTTAATGCCTACACTGGCATTGATTAACTTTTCAGATTTTCGGTAAAACACCAATATCTAAATAACTATAACAAACAAAAGTTACAAACCTAACATACCAGGAAATTACAGAATCAAGAAGGCAACTTTAGTATCCTAAAAGGCAACACTTCAAAATCCGACAAGTCTTTAAACGGCACAAACTTAGCCAATCATTTTCAAACGTCAATTCTCGCTTAAATTCAATATGAAATCATCAAAGCTACACTGTTTGATGACGTTAATCATTCATGACGTCACGGAGCAACAAGTAGCGGTCCGGGACTCGCCGGGATTAGATGTGACGTCACGGGACGTTCGCAAGCTGGGTGGTGTTAGACACAGTTTTTGGTAAGTTATTTTATCAATGCGAATGTAACTTGGTCTTTTTTCCAAGCCTAGACTACTGAACCGGTTTTGATGAATTTGGGCAAAGGTATAGTTAGATAATAGGTAGTAGATATATTAGACCTTGGGGACGGACTATTTTTTTGCGATTCCGGACTAAAATTAAACTTTTTAGACTTTTTAGGGATATGCATATAAAACAAACAAAAAACCCTCTTCAGATTAATCTTATTAGTAATGATAGTAAGTCAGCATAGACATACTTCAGCAAAATCAGTCATAACTTTCATAAAAAGTCGTTTCATAAATAATTCTACATTCAAAAAATGTTCAAAGGACGGTCAGAAAAAAACATCTAAATCAAACATACAAAGTACCGTTAGAAAATAAAGCTCCGCGAGCAACAAGTAACAATTTGTAACTGCCAGCACAGAGGTTTTATACCTATTTACACGACACGATTTGTCACGCGCTGTCCGACTTTACATGTCGTATGGTGTAAGTAAGTGATATTACAATGTAAAGTAAGTCAAGTTATAACCATTGTTAAACTAAAATAATAACTTGAAATTAACATAATTTATATGAATTATTAACTTAATTAATATATCAAATATTTATTTTAATGAGTTATAGGTGTAATTACAAGCATGTGGATTAATTAATTTGGATTATTGTTAACTAGTTATCTGCCGTTACTTTTGTTGTTGACGAAAATAAACCTGAATATAATGCATTTGAATTTGAATGTACATATATTATTCAGTAAATCAAAAAGCTTTAGTACATTGTCAAATTACAAATTCAAAAATTCTGCTTGGCATGTCAAGTAGTCATTGTAGAAGTTTGACCCAAAGAAATGCTGTGTAAATGTATCTATGATTAGGTGGATATAGATTAAAAAATGTGTGACGACTACGTGACTCTATCACGTTAGATTCATAACATATGTATACACTTTGATGATAGACAAACACATAGTAAGCCAGCAAGCAAGATTGGTTAGGCCTAATCACCACGCTAAACACCGCTGTTTGGAACCCACCTTACCACCCCATGATTCACAACCACAAAGCAAATACATTACCGATAAATTCACGTTATCAATAATTATGTATCGCATTAATATCAGTACATATCAATCAATGTCGATTCTAAATTAATACGCACGGAATCGAGTGTCGTCGGCAATCAATCAGCCGGATTGATAGGCAATGTCAATCCACCAAACAATATCTTGAATCAATCATTATTTTTGGGGGAAGGCCCAAGTTTTGGTCGCGGTAATTGGTGAGCTTTAATGAGTTTTTTGTTTTATACAGGTAAATATAATAAGTATATTATTTATGAATAACCAGCGTCCCGCGATTTTGCCTGTATCGTGTTCACTTTCGTGAGAAATTTTGGAAATGAATAAATAAATAAATATAAATATACCTGGACAAATTCACCCACGGTTAATTAGACCCAAAGTAAGCTCTAAGCTTGTGTTATGGAATCTAATTAACTGGTACTACTACATATACATACACAAATACTTTATAAGAATATATAATTGACACCCAGACGTCGTCGCCAACAACTATGTCTGCACATATTGTTGACTCCGGGCGGGAATCGAACCCGCAACCCCCGACACAGTAAGCGCTCTCACTGCCACTGTGCCAACGGCTTGTCAAAAATAGCCAATAACCTTCCCGTTGAATGCGGCTATTCATTACAAAAATAATTATTCCAATCGGATTTTTAGTTTCTGAGATAGAGCGCGTTCAAACAAACAAAACATCAACCGCTTCAGCGTTAGTTTATTATATTAGTATGAATAATTATGTAATCAAAAAACAATATGAAACCAATAAAACGTTTATGCAAAATGCATGTGAATGTCAAAATCTAGCATAAAATTAAATGTGAATCGTAAATAATAATATAATTACGAAAAGAATGACATCGATATTGTTTTGAAACTAATCAACATCTAAATTAGTGTTTTGTTTCATTTATTTTGCAACTAGCAGCGCCCCGCGGTTTTGTGCCCCTTCCCGTAGGAATTTCGGGAATTTTTATACATATAAACCTTCCTTTTGAATCACTATATCGATTAAAGAAAACTGTATCAAAATCCGTTGCGTAGTTTGAGATATCTAAAGCATACATATGAACAGACAGCGGAAAGTGACTTTGTTTTATACTATGTAGTGATAATGATAGTTGATTTCTATACTGTTTTATTGATTTATCTATTTAGTCATTCATTCATTGGTTTCGAATGGTCCATTTTGCAATTAGCCTAACTGACGTAAGTTTTCATACATTACATGTCAAAAATGTCTAATTAACCTCTTTTAATGAATCGGTTGACGTCTCTGAGTATTACGGCATAAACTCTTAAAAAACCTTTTGAAATAAAACACTATCGACTAACTGAAAACACCTGCCACCAAAAAAGTGACGGCCGAAATCTACGAACAAACTGAAAAATCCAAAGTCAACTGATTCCCTATCACCAGAGGCGGATTAAGTCTCTATCCCTCGCTCGCCCTCAATCCGTCCCCGTCAGATCCCCACAAAACTGACATCGTTTTCATTAAGTGGCGACGTTCCTTCATTTGTACTAATGTTTTGGCTCGATCTGTCCATCCTTCAGGACTCCTTGATTGAAACATATTGGAGGATAGTTTGATGCCCTAAGGATTGGTCACTGGACTTCTGTAGTATTTGGGTTTAAAAATATATTATGGTGTAAGTTGATCCCTACTTCCTTACTTATACCGCCTTATAAACGAACTAAAAAACTGTTACACTGTGTTTTGTCCCTTTTGCTCTTCGGAAAATTTAGTATGTCAGAAAGTGACAAACCATTTGATAGGTAAAATGTTCTTAATACGCGTTTTATTAATAAGACCCATAGTGTTCTTGAATGACTTAACGATTATACCTAGGTAAGTATTTCTTCTGGGTTACCATTAAACTGATTTTGATGATGATAGAATAAATCTTGGGAAAGGGGTATAAAACCCTCTGCTGCTAGTTATTAAAAAAGTATGAATGCCAAAATAACATGCTTTCAGTCTTAAACTACTGAACGGATTTTGATTATTTTTAGCATAGACATATATTAATTCAAAGGGAACATTTTATATTAAATCTCCTCGCAACCATCTTGGCATTACAGTACCTTGGCCCAGAATGTATCAAACCCGCAATTTCCGCTCATTTCAAAAGAATTATACTAATTGAAACATAATTTGAATAAAACTATTGTATAATCAATTTATTACTAAATTAAGTCGTTAATTAATGATAAAGACCACCGTGATGCCGATTAAGAGTGTCGATTAATGGTTATTGTTTCACTTTAACATAAATAACTACAACCTTTAACCTTTTGAGAATTTTTATGGCTTTTTTGAAATCAATTAGAATATTGACCAATATTGTTTTGATCGAAAAAGTGTAGTGCATTTAATGTTTTATATACTAACTAATATTATTAATCTATACTTTTATACTAATATATTATGCAGAGGAAGCATGTGTATTTGTTTTTGTATGTTCGAGCTTATTTCGGGAATCAGTCCGATTTCAATAATTCTTTTTGTACTGATAGCCACTTTCATGAATAAGATCGTCTTTATTCCGAAATTACCACGAGGAGGCACAACGCGGGTAAAACCGAGGGGTGCTGCTAGCACTAATAGAACATGCTAAAACGTACGAACATATTTTTATTAATCGAGTGATACTTAAGTGTTAAAATTCTAATATTATAAATGAAAATGTTGTCAGTCGTTCAGTTTCGTTTCATCTCTGGCACCACTGAATCTATTTTATACAATTTAGTATAAAGATCTTTTGATTTCCTAATACTCAGTGTACTGATGTGTTCAGTAAGCTCAGAAGCTTTTGTCTTCAGTGGGAAATTACAGGATAATACTTTTTAAGTACAATGAAATTTTGGAGTGGAAGCTGTATTTTTTCTCAAAATTCCTTAAGGACTTAGATTATCTAAGTAAACCACAAACTTAATGAGAGTAATCGTATTCCAATAGATAAGGTATCAAGAATTTTGAATCAGGATATAAGTATGTATTGACAATTTAACAGTTGACCTTAGGTTAATAATAATAAGGTGTATTATAGGAAATAAACAAGTTATAAATGTATTATTATACGGTAAATATATTCTATTGTTATACATATTAACATAAAAATGTGAACTTTCTAATGGCCTACGCGTTACTGTGACAATTTATTGTGCAATATTATGCTTAAAAAATAATAATATTTTACCATTATTAACATTTTATTTTAATATTTAAAGTAAATGTTTTAATAATACTAAATAGAAACTTTTGTTTAATATTAATGTTGTTTTTATTACTTCATTATGTTATTGAATGGTGTTAGGGATAGGTTATGTTATCGATGGTTAAGAGGTATTCCGTAAAGAGTGTTTTTATGTATGAACCGTTAATAAAGGTAATTCTAATCAATGATGTTTGTTTATATAGATGACTAGCAGCGCCCCGCGGTTTTACCCACGTTGTGGTCGTTCCCGTGGGAATTTCTGGTTTTTTCATACATATAAACCTTTCATTTGAATCACTCTATCTATTTAAAAAACCGCGTCAAAATCCGTACACATCAATAGGAAAATGCCTATTTAATGAAAATCAGTCTTAAACAATCCAATTCTAAATACTTAAATACCCAACTAACGTATTCGTTATACTCTTACACAAACATACATAGTGATCAAGACAATTAAAGGCTGCAGTACAAAGCACGCTAAGCACTCTCGTTGCTGTTATTGCATTTGATCCGATATCGTCTCTTGTTCTAACGGCTTCTCGGCCGGCCAAGAGGCGGTCCTTCCATTGCTGTGACCAATGAGTTCGCCCCATTCTACCAAAACTAATTATACTGATTTATGCTCCCATTGTCCATTGTTGTTCGTCTTCACGACTGGTGCAATGCATGTGTTTCTTTTACTGTATACGTACTAGATGTTGCGATTCTTTTTGTTGATTGAACTGTTCTTTTCTGGCAGGTTTCTGGTGTTTACTAGTAGATTAGTAGTATTTACCTAGAAATGTAATATATGTGATACTTTTTTTAAAAGTTCCTGTCTGGTGTAAAGTTCAGAACTTAAAGACAGACAGGAGAAACTTGATAGACACTTCTCAATTATGACTGTTTTAATCTTTACGACTGTTTATCAAGTTGAATAACTTTATGGAATATAAGTCGATATGATTTTACAATAATACCCAGTTACTTATCTGACTAAAATAAATATTCATCTGGCACGCCAAGACTTCATTTCAAAGGACAGACAAAATAAAATGTTGGACAGGACAACAAACAGTTACAAAGAATCCTCATTCCATTCCGAGACGTAACAGAAATCGCGCGCGCTGTCATTCCCCATTGTATATCAATAATATATTCCAAGAGAAACAAAGCAGCGAATCAGTGCGAGTGGCGACCGAGTTGCGCCTGCGCGTCGCATTCACCTGTCGCTTGGTGCGCGCGCGCGTAGGCGGGGCCACCGATCTCATTCGGAATTCAAAATTTTCGCGCTTTTTTCCATTTGCCCGTCAAACGGCCACCGGAATTCGGGTGCGATATTTTCTTCGGTTGGAATCCGAAGGCTGTACCGGGACTTGAAATATTTATACCTCTTTAGTCGCTGTCATTTAGATTTATACCTTTTGTTTTGTTCGCTTTTTAGAGCGATTTATTGGGATTCAATCGGAGTATTGTACGTTTAGGTTTTGGAATGTGTTTGTCTTGTAGCTTTTAATTTAGTTAGTTGATAGTTTGACGGTTTGAATGTGTCTTATTTGCATAGAGTTCCTGGGATTTAGTAATAGAGGAGTGCAATAAAAACAAGACTCGACAGGATAGTCTATTCGTTGTGGCGTGTTCACATTTTCTTGTCAATAACTTGCTGGACGTGTTGTCGTGAACGCAGAAAGGTTGCGTCAGAAAATATGTTTTGTTTACAATCAGTTTGAAACGTTGAAACGAGATATATGTGATATTTTTGGAATGGAATTCAATTACGACTTGCAATAATGTCGTCATATTTTATATTGGAATGAAATTTTTGACTGCAGTTTTCAATCACCTAAAGATATTTTTTTGGGCTATATGCTTGAACGCAAAGTAATGCAAAATACGTAGCTAATATGGCAAGAAAAAATCTTACGAGCAAATCTTTTAGACCGCATTTTTCTAACAACATCGACTTCTATAAGTAGTCTATGTATCGTATTCATAAATTCAACCGCCATCTTTACCTCCAGTACTCACCCAACAAAACAAAACAAAGCTATCACCTTAATTGTTATACCTTCAGAAGTCTAACCAAATACTTGAAAATGGTAATCGCGTGATCGATAAGAACAACTAGGTCAGTTGCCGTCTATCAGTCAAATGTACAAGTAAACAACAATAGTGGATACACGCACATGTCACCAAGTGGCTTCCGTTGACGAACAGAAGATTGATCGGCTTATTGCAATTATGAAAACGTATTTTGTATAACGATGGATTGAAGTAGGAGCGGGCGCGATTGGAAAAAATAGGACATTCCAATGATAAGATATTATAAAAATGTTTGTTTAAAAAAAGTGATTTAATAGACAAAATCGTATCTTTAAGTTTTTAACTTGATGAAGATAAAGATTGAACTATCATTGAATTAAATGGTGAATGTAATGAAGAATGAATTATACTTAAAACTAAAAGTTTTCTAAACATTGTGGCTTTTCATAATCTCTGGGCTAAGATCATGCCCAAAAACAAAACAAAAAAAAAACATTATTTACAGGAGTAAATAATTTCATGACCAGAGCAAACCTAACGACGAGGCCAAATAGAACTTATTTTAAAAGGAATAAACCAAATAGGACTGCATATTTCTAACACTACCTGCTTCTCCTGTCACTTGGACCACACATCACATCCGTGACTTACCGCACCTTACCGAGCTCTCGATTGTTGACCTCAACCTTTTAAATTTAACAACGGCAAGTATTTCCTTAATGTTGCACCCTAATTGAATGATATCATGATACGAATTTGTTTGTTGAAAATAAGCACTTGTGTGTTGAAGGATACTTATAACGTACAGGAGGTATATTAATTACGTGCTTTTGTAAAGGTTTCTTAAGAAGTCATGATAAGTCACGATGAAATATTGAATAGTTCGAGATACGAAAATTTCAAATTATCGTACTGTTTTTATCTAAATTAGGTTTAAATTGTCTGAAATCAATATTTAGATTATCTGAGCCATGCTTTGATCGTACTATTGTATGACCCTAAGTAAGTATAAGTCTGTAATGTCCCACTGTTGGGCAAAGGCCTCTCATCTCACTGAAGATCAGTAAAGAGCCATGTTTGAAAAGTAGGAAACATGTTTTCCTTCGAGCCTGGAATTGAACCCGGGACTTCAGTCTTAGCAGGCCAGTGCATATACCACCAGACCACCAAAGCGTTGATGATCCTGAATCAATGATAAAAAATTATACTCCAAAACAAATGAAATAGGTTATTTACCTAAATTCGCAACGTATAAAATTTGCTTAACCAAAACCTTTACATTGTGAAGTATTGTCGACATACTACTATCGACTAACTAGCTATTCTAAAAGCTCAATGCACATTTATTCAAGATCTCATGAAGATAGTCAAAGGCGAATGGTATAATAAAGATTGGCAGTTTCAGATCGCAATATGGGCGTCTAATTAGCAACGCACGAGTGAAGTGAGGAATGTAAAATGATGAATAGATGCGATTCAACTATATTGTGTACTATACTGGTATTGTGTTTCATGAAGAATGGATGTATGTTTGTAACTGTTTCAAGAAAAAACTATTGGACGGATTTTCAAACCGGAATGGTAGTGTCTGAGATAAGCGCGTTCATACAAACTCTTACCGCCTTATTAGTAAAAGCGGTGTAACTTAAACACTGATAAACTGTGTTTTGCCTCTTTTGCTCTCCGGAAAATTGCGTATGTCAGAAAGTGACAAACCATTTGATAGCTAAACTGTTCTTAATACGCGTTTATTAATATGGCCCTTAAGGTTTATTATATCAGTATCGATACGTTCGTGGGCGGTACGTTCAAAAGAGCCTCTTTAAGGCCAATACTGAAATCTATGACTAACTATGATATAGGTCCATATTTAGAAATTTTTAAGAAACTTTTCCAAAGACATTTAAAATACAAAACATTATAAAATACGACATAAACTCAAGTATTCGAACAATAAGTTAATATATATCGAATGCACTGACATCGGTGGCGATTGCATCCAATTTTGGATTCAATACCATTACCATAATGCGAGTGCGAACTACACTCCGTACATACTATTCTATATTCTGTGCTGACCAAACTGCGCTCGAGTGGGACTGACTTGCATAGGTATCTTCGAGCTTATTGAATAATATTGGATTAGATTAAATCACGTATTGATGGAAAAACAAACTTTGAGAGCAGTAGCAGATCTTGCATTTTCTTGGAGAATAAGTAAATTATTGTGAAAATAAATTCTTGTGAAATACTTCAAGGACGACTAAATACATAAGACCATTTCAAAATATTATTAATCAAATTATAGTAGAACGAGTTTATAAAAAAGATAGAGAGAAGCCATTTTCGATTCCTGCGATAGGAGATAGTGTAAACTAAGCTAACCTAGCAATGAATTACCTTCAAGAAAACCAATAAAGCCTATAAAGGTTTATATCATCAATATTTTTCGATTATTTCGCAATATTAATTTCAATATTTCAGATTCCCATTACTATGCAGGTTGGAGTAGTCTCGAGATCAGACGTCTGCAATGTATGTACGTGCATGTAGATTGTATGGGAGCTGAACTGATTATCATAAAACTCTTGAGGAAACGCTGACTCGGACAGACTTGGATCTTTCTAGTGCACGTCTGTCTAGAACTATTTGGATGCTTTGATTATAAATGCAATCTTGGATCATGATTTTGTTTTTGGTATAAATTGTTGAATGAAATCAAATGTATGGTAAACGTAAGGTAATTTATTCGAAAGCTCATTATGCTTATTGTAAACGAATTCTTAAGCTGAAAGAGTTAATGATGTTATTCCCGACCGAAGTTAGTTGGCAAGAACCAGCGCCGAGTGGCGGGAGTGCGAGCTAACACCCGTGTATCCTGCTAAGGTAATTACAAAAAGTGAAACGCGAAAACAAAAGGCATCAGAGGCGACGTGTTAAGAATGCACTGACAGCGGGGTCGGACGCCACCGACCGCATTTTATCGCCACTAATGATCGCACCCGACGCGCCCTAATGAGGGAGGTTGCCCCTCTCACAACCAATAAAATATTTATGAAACCTTCCCCGACCGTAATGGAACGCGTCAACTTAGAAAACCACACAGAAAATTATCATTAAAAGGACAATGCACGTTCTCGTTAAGTGTCTCGAATTTAAGTCTTCTAAATATCATGTGATCGGTATCGCGGGCACAATACCCGCGCGTCACGACACTACGCCCAGAAATATGGACGCTGTGCTGCCGCACTCGCTTGTTTTATGTTAATGCACAGACGCGAAAGGGAAAAATATAGCGACTACATGATTGAATACCAGATAGGGGCATTAGCGATCTCCGGTGCATCGCATCAATTAGCGGCTAGCGCTATTGTCCGCAGCGGAATAATTAAGAATCCGTCGGTCTCGGCGGACGCACGCATCGCTATCTGGACGTGTGATCGCTCGCTCGCGAATACCGAAACCTAATAAGTCGCAGCCAGTCTCATTTGTGCACGGAAAAAAGGAACAATACGGACGCGATAAAGGAGACGGCCCAATAATTTAGGGTCATTGTTTCTGTTAATTTATGGAGTGCGGGCGCGCGATTGATTTGTAGGATTCAGGGGTTCTTTCTTGGGTGCGGTGGCCGGAGCGGTATTATCGCTTATCCTCATGATGGCACGTCAAGAACTCAATTTATTCGAGTCGATGTATATACAATGAGGCGTTTTGAATGCGCAGTTGGATTGGCTGCGGCTGCCGGGGCGGGAGCGGTCCATATATGCGTTATTCGTGATGCACATATTAAGTTAGGCCTCTGTAAATGGCGAAGAGTTACGATAGGCACCGATGAGGAGTCGTGAGTGTCCCTGAGCCTCCACAATGGTCTCGGACGCGATGCTCGCGGCGAGTGTTACATAACGCGCGGGTGGCGCGCCGATATTAAATTACTGCGCTGATATCAATGTAATGATAGTGATGTATCCAACTATTATTGTTTCTATTCAATTTACCTCAAGCGTTTCATGAATATTGTGGATTGCTCTAAGCAGTGCTTTATGGTACGCTGATTTCAATATGGATGTTGCTTACAGGAACATTATTTGGTGTTCCATGGGTGAATTATTTGAAGTAGGTATTTAGCAGAGACTTCATATAAATAGATGCGTATACACATAGTGTCGAATACATACATCCCATGTCACGTTTTACTAAGAATTGATAATAAAACCGAACCACTGACACCTATCATCCCATAAATCACAGAATCGAACCAAAACGAGTAAAACACCAATCAAACTGTAGCTCACGCAAAAAGGCACTATCTGATGTCCAGAGTCCCACATTAATTGGTTCAGCCGAAGGTAGATTTCACTTCTATAAATGGCGAGAGGGTTTTATGGTATCTTGTGTGCGTTGTTGCCGTCACCGCGTGCGCGTGCGCCCGCTTGTAATTGGTCCGCGAGCAGTTGACATTTACATGTGCCAAGATGGCCGCCCGATTCGATATACGAACGGTTAATTGACAAATAGAGAGACGTCGGTTATCATGTTTCTATGGGAAAGAGTTTGGGAATGGACGTTCAATGCAACCGCTGGACTACTTGTTAGTTCAATCTCAAGGTAAAGTATTCAATTATATGTTTCTAATTTTATAATATTGACAGTTAAATTCGAAACTCTACCATCTTTTATCTAGAACATGGTTGAAAGTATCCTTATTTGGCTTAAATATATTTTTCCCAATTTTTAAATAAAATACAAAACTTAGAATCAAAAGCAATATTTTAACGATAACATTTCAAACGTCCGACATTGTCAACCCTGTTTATGATTGATACACACGAGCGAACAATCGGTCGATCAATCAGGTGATGACAGCGTCGCCGGACCACCCGCCAATGTGTACACGTCTTTACTTGCGATGGCGTCTTCCTGTAGACGTTATTTACTTATCTTCAACGTTTTATGTAAAAGTTTTAAATTTTCGAGTACATACGAACTTTATGGTTTCTAGATTTTTGACAAATGTTTTAGCTAATTGACTTTGGTATAACTGACTTATGGCAGAATAAAGCAACTTGAATGTATTGAATTTAAGTTGTCCCAAAGGTTTACCAAAAACTTTTTTTGTTATGCATCTTTACCAAAATATCATATCAATTAATTTTCCTTTCAATTTAATGTCATCATTTATACGAATTATCGCAGCGATCGGCGTCTGCGCAGATGATCAATCTCACCTCTCCAGGTAAACATTACACCCGTAATTGGCGTCAATATTTTTTCCAAAAAATTTACAAATTCCATTTTTTACACTCTTATGGCAACTGCACAAAGACCAGTTTCGTGTAGCATAAGTTCCGGTAAAAGATACCAGACTCTTGATAAATTAATTAACAGAATGATGGATATGTGCGTAAGGATGGAAGGATGATTGATCGCTCGTCAATTTCTGTTTGTAACTGGCGCCGAGTCCGAGATAAAAACTATTTAATGGACCTTTGAAAGCGTTATTAATTAAAGTTTAACAGGCCTTGGTCCACTCGCAGCCTTTAAATGTATCGGAGAAGCAGAAAATATTTAATGACACAAAATGGCAACTTATCAGCCCTCAAAAATGGAGCCATCATGGCAGGTGCCAGTTACAGGTTTACTGGAATTACACTTATTCTATATTTAGCTCCTTTATTAATTCGGTTGCAAAGTCAAAGTTACAAACAACGTACTCAAAAAGATACTCCGGTAATCCATTGAACCTCCATCTCCACTTTATAAGAGTCCACTTAATTGTAAAATCCATAAGTCAGTTAATAAAAATGATCAAATAAAAACGGATCGTAAAAATACGCAATCAAATAAATGTTCTAAAATCCTGATCAATGCAATTTTTTCGCGATCGCGGTCGTTGGGCGGCGCGGCGCGTCGTAGGGTGTCCACAATAAACCTGTCACGAGTGAGACAGTCCGATACCCGACATCGCACTTATCAGTGGACATAACATCCTCAATTTTACGACAACCTTGCGCTGTACACACGCATAAATTCCACACAAACGTCAAGAAAGCCTGATTTTATTTTACGGATCAAGGAAATTGTATCGATATTTCAACGATAACTTTATTGTGCAGCGGATAAGATACTTTTTATGCGTACATTTGTTAGATTTTTATAGCATTCGAGATGCAGGACCTAAAACGCCATAAGATACGTGAATTGATGTCGATAATTATAATTTATCGTTATAGCAATAAGCCTTCGTACCTTATTAGGACCTTTCTCCGTTTAAATGTTTAAACGCATCTGTTTTACTTAAAACCCGCGTCAGACGAGACCGTTGATAATATTTTTAATTTGGGTTATAAAACGTTGACATGCAAACAGTTGTTTTGGAAGCGTACTCGTTCGCTTGCCAATCTAGATGAACCTCACAAATAGACACGCAAAAACCGGTTAATGGTGGTACATGCCGGTTCGTGTAATTCTAATTAGGCAATTCAAGCAGCGGCGAGCGCTAATGGCGGGCGTTCGATGCCATAAAGCAGGCGCAATCTGATCGTGTGAACACGCTGTCCGGCATCCGTGGCGGCGGACATTCCCGCTGGACATGCGATGCTTTGTCACCCTATTGCCCACGCGGACACTTGATGGCTGCCATAGATACCTCGACCCATAAAGTTCCACTTTTAAATATCGATAACTTGCCAACTAAAATACTGACTGTAACGCTATTTTTCCGATTTTTTAAATGGCAGGTCTCCCAAACAAAACATAACTCTACTTAGAATGGAACTTTTCGGAAAGTTTTCAATAAGTTAAGTAAGTAAATATACTTTTGTTAACTTAACTTTCGTGCTTAAGTTAGTATATTTACCAAGGATACAATAACAAAACAATCACAAATCAAAGTATTTTATGTTAAAAATTCACCCACTCGGCTCCGCATCACGACCACGGATATAATAAATTAGAGAAAAACAAAGATTGGATGCGGCAACACCGATACACACTCAGCACCTTATTGATGGAAGCATTTCAAACACCATTTAGATAGTGGCGTGTCGTTGACGTATTATTATTATTGTCGATGGAACGTAAAATGATGACGGGGCTGCAAATGGATGCGGTGATTTAAGTAATGGTATTAATTTGATTTTTATTTTGCGAATAAACTTTTATTACCTACGTAATGTTGATAAAGTTAAAGTCAGACTTTTTGATGAAATAAATTAGACACATTAGTTTGTGATAAATGTTTTTGCATCAGGTTTCGACGATGCTCGCAGTAAAGACGCCGAATTAATGAATATGAATAAAAAAATAAACAACAGTTTTAATATGAGCCTGTTCATAAGTAAACAAAGTCATATCCACATTTCTTAGCCTCCATAACATAACGTCGATGTCATTCATAACTTACTCCAAGTCGGTGCGATCGACTCCATTCTTACGTACAGAGGAGGAATCCAGTCATTATTCTACTTTATATACTTCTGTCTCGCTTTTTATTGTATCTTTAGATAGAGTAAGAAATATTTATATGTTTGATAACGATAACTTCAAGATAATGTCTTTGAAATGTTTTTATTACATCAACTTGATGGCTATGATTTTATGAGACTTTACATTGTAGGTGTAGAGGTGCAATTGTATTAAATATTTTTAAAATCATTCATTCATTATGAGAGGAAATAATTTCAAGACAATATACTAGTTTATCAATCAGATTTGACGAACTAGATGACAAAATAAAATAAAAATAAAGTTCTTTTATTTCTGCATATAGTAACATTGAAACTTTGTATGAATTATAATTAAAAAGGCAAATACTAACGAGCATTAACAACAAACAAATATAAAATCTTTAATCACCGAACTAAACATGTCAGGGTTGACTTCCAAATATGTTAATTTTCCATTAAAAACCTTAACAGCTCAATATTGGTGTATAATTTAGTGTTTCAACTTGATCTTTGGACGCTAACTTTTTTATACGAGTACCGATTCGACCGTAAATTTTTACGAGACGTATACATACGTGCGGTTGACGTGGAGGCGACAATAAACTACTCCAAAATACGATGTGTTAAATGTCCAAGAACAACAGATAAATATTATATGGCTCTGTATTTTAAATGTTTAAGTGAGGGTCTTCACCGTGGGTATTTTATTCATCAAGATTTGATTCTACCATAAAATTGAGTTAAAGCTAGATAAACGATCATTTATTAATATTGGGAATAATATTGGGCGTAATAATGTACCTTGGGGTACTCTGCAATTTTTTGTGTCTTTAAGGTACATATGTCGTATTGCACGAATTTATGACAATCATAACGCATCAATATTTTTATCGCCTCCGATTATATTATATTACTTACTACTTATTTGAAATTTATAGACATCAATAATTTAAATCAAACATATCCGGCAAAGGTAAACACTAAAATAAAAAGATTGAAATCTGAAAATTTCACCTATTAACCTAGAATTTACGACCCCAGTTAAACATAATTCAAACGTATAATAGTCGCTGATAAAGGCAATATTATATTCATTTGTGTATGACAATAAAGTAAATTACTACCCATCGGCACCCACAGAAAGTATAGATAAATGAAACCGTATACCTTAAACGGCTATTAAAACATTTTAATAACAATGAAAATTAATATCAGTATATGAAACAATAAAAACATAGCATATAAAATCAATGGTAACCGTTAAAAAGACAGACTATCAGATTTCGTATCGTAAAACGGTAATAAAATGTTTTTGACTGACTTTTAATGTTGTTCTAAAATCACCATAAAACATAAGATGCGGAACTAAAGTTGGCATTCATGTTAATAAATAGGGCCGTCACAGATCATATAATACGTCTTTATAGGCCAATTACTCACTGAATTGGAATAACTAACACATTTCTGTGTTCTGTTTTTTAGTCAATAAAATAGATTTGTTGTTTGAAAACTGAGAAATTACTTAAAAAGTTGGGGACTAGACTTTTTAATGGGTTGAATTTAAATGAAAGAATTTCTAATCAATTATTTGTTACCAAAGGTCTTCTGGTTTCATCCATATAAAATAAGAATTACAACCAAGAACCAGTTTAACAATTTGCCATTCCTCCGTTAGAATATCATAATCCAATATTTAATATTTTATTGACAAATATTAATGGAAATATGTTATTTATTAATCATTTAGAATAAAATAGACTTTAACATGGAAATCATATTAATGCCTAATAGCCTATAGATAATAATTATGTTAAAAATTCCATAATATTTGATGTTAATTTTGATCTAAATCCAAATACATTTGGTTTAAAACGCAATCTACAAGAACCTAATACGAACATGTGTTAAATTAGAAATAAACAGAAAATTATACGAGAAGACTGTCTTGAAATGAGCAGAAAGAATATCAATTTGGAACAAAAACAAAGAACAAACAATGTTCCTTCTAAAACTGATATAAATCAATCCACCAAGTTTATTTACGTTCATATAAATCATTAAAATTAAGTTAATTATGACGGAAGCCAGAAACCGAATGGGGTGCTCGATCAAAAGCTAAAAAAAGTCGAAGTATCAAAAGGTAATAGTGGCGCCGGTAACAAAAAAGTGTTTCATCTTAAATGTGATGAATTTGTTGATGAAAAAAGGGCAATAGGAGGCGATGAAAAGGCCGGAAGGGATAACTGGACTGAGGGCATCAATCAGGAGAGCAAATGGAGCTTTACACTCAACGACGCGATAAACTTGCTTTGATTATTTTATTTTATTGCATTCCCTGACATTTTGTTTTCGGTTTTCATATTCATTATGTATATGATTACTCACAGTTTAAAAAATAAATCATTTTATACTAAATGAAATGGAACTGTATCGCGTTAGAATGTATTACGTATTTATTCAAATACGTACCCGACGTTTCAAATTGCAGCAACAATAGCAGTGCTCAGCGAATTTACCCGCTTTGTCTCCGTTTTCGTGGTTCGGGATGAAAAATAACCTACCAATTGAATGTGGCTATCCATTACAAAAATAATTATTCAAATCGTATAGGTATTTTCCGAAATTAGCACAATCAAACCAACAAAAATCAAACTCGTCAGCTGTATCATTTTAGTGTAGATGTAAATCAAAACTTCTGTTCAAGAATCAAGCATTTCGAAAGCATACAATATCATACTGGTAACCCAAAATATCTCAAAGTGGTTTCATTTTATAGCCACAAGTATTAAATTAATCGCAAATCGTGGTAAGTATGCACCGGAATTATTTATAGTCCTGACATAAATCAAATTTTATTACGACTTATTTATTATTTTCCTTGTACCTAACTGTTTAATTAAAGTAACGGTGCTGCGTGGTTTTCTCTGTCACTGTTTTGGTTTTAGACAATAATCATGTAGGTTTATACTTTTAGGAAGTAGACAAATCGGGATACGACATTCACACAATGTCTAGAGTAAACATAATGTGTTTGCAGCTCGGTCCCTTGATAGTTGCATAGGTGGTACTAGATAGGTGGCCTATAGTGGCATTTCTATCTGAACGCTTTACCTTACTTTTTACTAAAAGACTATCCCTCACATCCCATGACCCCTTAAACTAACCAATCAACCTAAAAGAAACGTTAAACTTTTTAAACTGAAATTCTATTATATTCATTAACGGTCCCCCTTACGTCTGTACGTCTGCCAAGATGGCCCCCAGCTAATTGATAATTAGTATTCCTGCTGTCCTCTGTCCAGCCTACGTGCTCTCCCTCAGGGGTGGGCCAAGCGGCGTCAGCTAGTCTCAAAGACGAGCCTGTTATTGACATAAGATGCTAACCTTAGGGATGGACGTGATTCTGGAAGTAATTAGTGGATAATGGATATGTCTGGATGTGGAATACGATACAATGTTTAGTTTAGGTGTCTGTTTCGACAAATTGATTTCACTTTGATAATGGTTAACTTGATCGACTGTTCGGTTTAGTGAATCGATTGATGTCAAATTATTGATTGTTGCGCGAGTATTCAGATTCACGTGTTTGTGTATTAACTGTGAGACAACTAAAGTAACTCAAAACTAGCCAGATATGTCACCTGTCAACTGTCAACTCAATTCACCGTACCGCAGTTTTTTAATTCGCTTTATTTTTAGTATAAATTCTTTTGAAGCGGAACGGAGCTGTGCGGTGTCCAATGGACCAATCACAAGGAATTGAAATTATCATCCATTGATACTTATTGTCAACATCTTTTTAAAAAACGTTTTGATTGGTCGGTTGGCACAGCTCCGTTCCGTTTCAACAGAAACTTATCCTAAAACCTTTCAAACGTGTGGGTATTTAAGTCTACGTCAAAATACATTCACCATAGATAAAACTCAACTGTCTAACGCAATTCATACCGGAGTTTGAACTTTTCTTAAAATATGGCTTATTGGCATGACATTTGTACCAAGAATGGAGTTGAAACATGACCTAGAGCCTTCCTAGGACATATAGCAGATCTCAATCTTGAAGGAAACAAACCGACATTACCATATTCTATATAAATAATTCATTAGGTACTGTTATTGACCTGGGGTAATTTTATCCTTGCTTTCAGTGAATAATAAAACTGTGATAGTATTTTTGTTGATATCTTTAAAGAAGTGTTGCATCCTTTGAAAAAACTTAAAGAAGTTTGGCGACTTTTGTGGTACATAATAAGTTTATTTGCTAAAAATCATGTGACATATCGAAAAACCGTCCTTCATTCATAATTTTCTTGAAAGTAAATTAATAAGCAGTAAAGCTGTATTTCCACTACCTCGAATTAGAAATGTGTATTTATATGAAGTTTTACGCAACCGACAAAAAATCAAAAGACTCTTTGAGCAGAATCATAGTTCTGCAAATCACACTATCGAATCGAACAAAACATAAAGGGACTATCAGAAACCTCAGCTCCAGTTAAGGGCCGGCCACATCAGGGCGACTTTTTCCCGATTACCATATCTTGGACGGTGGATCGGGAGTCCGGCAAATTGGCTATCTGCAGCATGCATCTCTTATGAATCGGGGATCGGGAGGAATATTTAGAAGGTCGTGCGACCGGTAGCGAGTGTGCACACGCCCTTATTTAGATGCCAAGTGTAGTTTTGTTTTGTCTTTGAAGGGTTTGCTTTACTGGTTTTGTAGTTCGATATTTAAACAATGCTTGGTACCTATATAAAATGGAGTTCAGGATTGAAAATCTATTTTAGATAAAATCTCAAATTATGGGTACTTTGCAAAATATAGGCAGATGGCGAGATACGAGTTGACGAATTAAATAGACCCGAACGTCACAAGTGTCAAGCGACTCGCTCATCCGCTCGCGTTCTATCTCTCCAACTATCTGCTCCAAAGCTCAATCATAATCATTAACGACGCTTCAGAACTAATTACAGTCTAAAAAGAGTCTAATCCCAGTCAAAGAAGTATTCTTCTACCAAACACTACTTCATAAGCTACGTACTCACTACAAAACAATGAAAAGAAAAACTTTCGCACATTTTTATTTCTCATTGTCTTGCCGCAACCCTATTCAAGGAACAGTAGAGGCAATAATCGTTCAAAAACTCTAAGAAACTCTAGTTTAATCAGAAGGTATGTATCTGATTTGAATACACGTTCGATGTCGCCTTGCTTTGCTACTCGTTAGAGGCACTTGTAAACTTGGGCTTGGAAGTGGAATTAAACATTATTGAATAATAAGGTGAATGAGTTGTTTTGTTTTTGGGTGGCTTGGGGATGGGAGGTTTGTGTGTGTGAAAATGATAAAGTTTTAGGTGATTCGGTGCAGGTTTGAATTTCGTGCAAAACAAAACGTTGATTTTTATATCATTACTTCCGAAATGTAAATGGTGTTATATCTTCATGGTTAACTAACCTATAACTTTTATACCATTAAACATGGAATGCGGTATAGGTATATTACGTTCCTTATCTTCATAACATAGAAATTAATTTAAAAGATGCAGTCATTTCTGAAAATGTACATACTCAACAACAAAAGTTGTTATCAAGACCAATTTCCATCCAAACATCCCAAGAGTTGCAACCCCAAGAGTCCCAAGAGTTGTTAGAGAAATGCAACCCAAACCTGCAACACTACTCAGGGTAACTTGATACGTCACCTGTCCACTCACTGCCTTTGAGCTTAATTTGCAGTCAAGTCTACGTTAAAATCAATTATGCCTGCGATTGTTTCGTTAGTAGAAGCTATGTTTTTTGCCCCCTTTTCATCCCCACTGCCCCCACTCGCCCCCCTCCTTTGTATTCGACGAGCGACCAGTGTTCGGATTTCTTTAGATGAACTTGCCTTTTCACAATGCATTTCCGTAATTTGGATCGGACGATTGCAACGAATCAAAGTTTTGTAATGAACAAATATTATAATGAGAGTCTTGTTTTGAGAGGTTCGAAGATAAATTTACCTTTTGTAATCAATTTCTTTTGTTTATTATTACATTTGAATTTAGAACGCAAATGAGCTTTTTTATCCTTTGTCTTGTTAGACTAAGTCAAGCTTTTAGGCTGTCTAAAACTTCAAAACTAGGGTTGGTCACACTAACCTACTCAACCTTACTTTACACCTACAAAGCCATCTCTGGCCTCACTCCTGGCCAACCACCTTTTTTTTCTGTAAGACTCATTGACCCGAAGAAGATTTACTTTACTTATTACGCTTAATCAATCATCAAGCTTAACTTTCACGTTAGAACTTCACTATTCTACAAGTAAAACCTTCAAATAATACTCATAAAAAATGCAATCAAGTATTCCAATTACTTTAAGCTCAATAAAACTTTTAATCCATAAAATATAACCTAAATTACAAGTGACGTCATGTAATAAACATTCATTGCTCCACAATTAAAGACTTTAACACAATAAAAATAAGGGCCAAATAATATGGGTGAATTAACATTTTTTTATAGGATCTCGAGCAGTGTTCAATACATTCATTATGCAAACGAGATTCGATTTAAAACGGTAATTAAGTCTCAATGCGCTATGTGAGACGTGCCTACTGCCTTGCTGATGGTGCGGACATCTTGGGATCTAATTAAGTATTTATTAAAACTAGTAGAACTTTTCCCTTTGTTTTTTAGTTTGTGTAATTTGATGTCATTGTCATTAAGAATATTTTAATTAATTTTCTTTCCAGACCTTGCAAATTAGATCTCTAACTGCCGTACTCAGAAACGTCCACTTAACTATTGACGTAATTTTGCATATAATGCATGACAAAATCACTCATCATCTCTTCTAAGGAATCATTTGACGTATCTGAATAAGTGCGTAAAACATTATTCTGAAAACTGTAGCCATTCTTCGATGGTCTTTAAATAAAGTAAATCTACTTCCCGCCAATTAAAAGAGCCACCATTAGTATCATGTCGTTCTATACTCTATGAAATCCCAACAGCAACTTACAACAACAGGAACATTATTACACGTACCTGAAACAAAAACAAATAATTAAGTTTTAATTAAACAAAACATAAAATAGATCCATAAGGCAGTGCCATTTGCCAATTATGAATTCCCATAAAATGACATTAGGTCGACTTGTACACACAAGTGGTGGCAAAAGTACGGTTTTCCCTAATCCATTTACAATACAAGAGGTATAAATCAAACTTAATATGAGGTACATGTGTTGATAATGTTCACCCCCACATGGATATACAAGATGGAGGGTCTTGGGAGGGACGGATTAAAAATTAACTGATACCGTGGGCTATGCTGGTGAATTTTTCAATGATATTGACAATGTTTAAGGACAGATTCGTGGTCAATTTCAGTGACTATAAATGTATGAAAAATGTATCTTAAAAGTACTGTGTTATAAGTAATTAAAGCTACTATAGATGATAATCGTATACACGGAATCAAAAAAAGAAGTGTTTTGAAAAATTTATCCCAAAAATAATCATAAACAATTCAAACATATTCAAACACACTTCATAACAATACTAAAGAAAATGCCACTAACTCATAACACCCCAGCACCCATTACACACACATACATACTCGCAGATGAAGCGCAAATGTGTGCAAGGTGGCATGAAAATGGAATTAAGGGGGGAGTGAAAATGCAAAGGAATCAAGCAGGGGTGCGCGGGGGGACGAAATTGTCCCAGACCGGACACTTTGAACGAATTATGACGGTCATTATTAGAACGTGGACAGAATTAAATTGCCTCCCCCTCGCCCCTCCCACCTTCCGGCTAAGTATTCCAGTATAATGATACCTGTCGGGCACTGGCAACACTTATCTAAGCAGAGTGGATCTTTATCTACGATTTGTTTTTTAGTTTGAGTGTATTGGGTTGTTGTATATGTATTGGTTTGTGGAAATGGTATTGTTAGTGCTGTTTTGTACTTGGCGTGTTTTGCAGATTCATATATACATATAAATATTGGTGAAATATTTTTTCCTAATTTTTTACAAAATCTCAAATATTTGAAAGAAAATGAACAGTTAAGTGAAACATTATTAAATATTCGATACTTTATGTTATTAAAACATACTAAATCCTATCTTTTGAACAAAGAAACGAAACATCGATGCCAAATGTCACGATACCAATAACCTTAGTTTAAGAACTTCCGCCAATTACAAAAATCACATCTCGGTATGAGCAAGATATGAAGTTATAAAACTAATCTCACACCATAACCACACAATGAAAATTAGTATAAACCCACCACTAACAAAGCAAGCAAGCTTAGCAAACCTAAAAAGCAAATCCCTGCCCAAACAGGCAGCACAATGGTACATATGTAACTATAAAGCACAAGAACATCAAACAGAACGGTATCACTGAAGGATAAATTTACAAAAACAATGCTAACACTAGTCGTAGATTAACTAAGTAACGGGTAATTCCTGAGCCAATAGCGAGCAATCAGTGGATTTGCTGTAATCTCGGACATTGAGACTATAAATAGTTATGGATGGTGCAAGTGGTATGAGAGGATAAAACAGTAATCTTTATCTTTGGACTAGTTGACTTCATAGTGAGGTTCGCAGTGACTTCTTATTTGCTTGCTTAACTTTTTCGACACTGTTTTTTGGATTCTTCTATAAGTCAATTATTTACGCTATAGTGAATGATGAATGTACTGCAAGATATTCTTAGTGTTGACCTCCGCAACAAAGGATGGGTGTTGTAAGATTGACGTGGCATCATCGCTCCTAAACATGTAGACCGATTATGAAATAGTTTTTTCCTTAGTAACAAAGACATTGTTATTATCTCGTATAGATTTTGGTAACTTAATCCACATTGTTGCAGTTGTTAGGGTTCTAACCCAGGGCGACTACAAAAAGTCATCTTGGGCAAGGAGCCTTTGATCGTTAACCTAAGAAACTGTTTTAAATATCTATAAGATCAATCTTCTCTTAGCTCTCTCACCTCAATCTTCAATAAAATAATCGAACCATACTAAACGTAAACCACACTCTCGTGACTGCACTATCGTCCTACATTACAATATTAGTCCTTCTAACAAACCTTACATTAGAAACACCATAATCAAACTCAAACAATACTAATCTTGACTAATAAATATCTTCAAATATTTATAGTTGGAACGATAACTTGTAACGTAACCTAATAACGGTTACAGCGGCTAATACCGAAATAAGATAAACGTTATTTTTCGTTATTATAGTATTTAGTTTTGGGTCTTTATGGGTGAGAGTATATGAATGGTTTGCATTGATTATCTGATAACGGTGTTGATTTTAAATTAGGGGATTTGTTTGAAGTTTTTTATAGGATTTGTTTTATCTTTTGAGGTAACGTGTGTATTTGGATAAGCAAATATTGTCGGCTTCTTCACTTGATGTAGATAAAACTTATTTGTTTGAAGTTAAAAACTAATACCCGTATTCAAAGACATCAAATACTTCCATATAAGAAATTTAATGAGAGATTTCGTGTGTAATGTATGAAAAATATGTCAATTAGTCAATTGCCGATTTAATAAACGTCACTGAGTGCGTCAGTAAGGTTTACAAATTGATTAATGCAAATCAAAATTAATGACATTTTATAAGTTGTTGTGAAACAGTAATTGACTGTTCTGTCGTTTAAATATTCGTAAGCTACCTTACAATACACATTACAAATAAACTCAACAGAATAAATTAAAACTCATAAAATCTTACAAGCAACTCGTAATATAACAGAGTATTAACAATAACAAGCTCCTTCAACATTTCCATTACAATTGTACATTAAAATAACAATAAAACAACAAAACATAACAACGATAAACATACGATAACAATATTTCGACAACACTAATTTTGACACGCACACATACACACGCGCCTATAACGCGGTATAATGTTCTATTAACACATATAAATTTAGGGATGGGAAGTGAAGTTTGCAAAATATCGATGAAATGTAAACAGAGGGGTTAACCCTGTGGTGTTATGTATGTCTGTACACGTCGGAGTCAGCAAAGAATATTAAAACAATGGGTTTGTGCTAAATACAGAGGACAGAGGGTGGTTATTACAATATTTGCTTGGATCTCGTTATTTTTAAGTATCTACGAGCGTTAGGTTCTCAATCTTCGGAGGGTTCAATCTTGATAATCGGAGATTTAATTTGACTGTCTATTTTAATTAAAGAATTCGATTTTATGGTAATTGAAATGTTTTTTGAAGGTTTAAAATATGACGATATACTTAATAAAGGTTACAATTTTCAATGTATTTCTCGTTTTATTCGGGTGCCGATGTTGTCATACAATTTACATACCAAATGTAAACATTTTTATTTATTTACCTATTTTAAGAAAGGTTTAGAATAATTATATGTTTTTACAGGCACCATTCCATTAATTTTCTCCTTTTAAATACTAAAAATCCCTCAACGCTAAATGCAATTTCCCTCTCATTGAGGTAAAACTTTGAGAACCACATTCGGTTAGTACTTGGCGTCAAGTCTATACGACACAGCGTTGTAAATTATAATGTTTTATGGTTTAATACTGCAGATAAGGCGGGGGTAAGAAGCCTATTATTAACTGTGTTAACCTGCCCTCACTCACCCCCTACATACGGGGTGGAATAACGGGAGTTATTGCGTTTTTGTTTTACGAACACACATACATGTGTTTTTGAGTTTTGGATTTAGGATTAGCAATGGTGAATGGTTGACTTCGTTTAAATAACATGGATTTAATTAAAGTTAAATTAATAAAGGAATATCAGGAACCAAATAAGAATGAAATGAAATTAGAGTGCAGATTATAGTCAGAAAGTCGGTCTTTTGACTGACTTTTTGACCGATTTCAAAAAGAAGGAGATTCTCCATTCTATTGGTATTATCTATGGAAACTTATAAAAACACTAGAGACATGATGTCCCATAAGCTTTTCAAAAAAGCCTTCAGACTGACTTGGGGAAAAGTTTTTTTGTTTCAGAAATACGCGAAATCTATCACTGAAGCCATCAAAACTGAAAAGACATAAATGCATATTTTAGTAAGTGATTCATAAATGCATATTAGTATTATATTAAGAAGAAAAAGAAGTATTATATTCTTTCATTGTACAAAAATGTTTAACTTACCAAGTCAATTTCTAATCTTTCATACAAAATAATCATGTTACGGATAATAGGATTATGTGAACGATTGAATATCAGAAGAACACGGTATCTTTAAATAAATAATTACCAGATGCATATAACAAAACAACTGTCTACCTCACCCCTCCCCCTTTGCACCCCTGAATATGATTTTTAACGAGCCATCCCCAAGTATGTAATTGCCACTGAATGCGTTCTGTAATGATTATTTATGTACCGTAGAAGAGAGGGGTGGAAATTATTTTTTATTGTCATCCCCCTCTCACCCCCTTTACGTCCCAACTTGGCTTTGGTATTACTTGGAGTAACGCTAATAGTATTATTGGATATCAAGAGCACAGTGCGTTTGTTTATGAAACATGTGATGCCTTAGCATTTAAACTAGAAAAATTGCGATGACAATAAATAGTCGATTAAACTGATCGAATTTTATTTTTAGGGGTTATGCGTAATTTTTATTCCTTACGAAATACAGTATACAAGTGATTACATTTTGGTAGATCAAAAAAATCCTTTGAGTCAGTGAATTAATGCCAAATGTAGCAATTAGTTAAAAAAGTAGGTCAAATGCCAGTCCTACTTATAGCAATAATGATAACAGCGAGAGAAAATAACTATCACAGCTAATTTTCAACTATGAACGTCAAAAAATAATTGCAGAGCATCCCAAAACGCAATCGTCCGACCGACAAAATAAAATGCGGTGCACATTTTGTTTAAATTCCGGCGAATTCGAGGCGTGCATAATGAAATCGTAAATCGAGGGCCGCACCAGTATTATAGTGAAATATAAATCGGGCCGCGGTTTGGCGCCAGTGGATCGTTGGCCGACATTTTTGCGGATCTCTTCAATCAACCGTTTTAAACTTTAGCTTACAATATCCGGATAGTTTTTTGCGTAACTGTCTAAAATGAGTATACTTTATTTAATATTACGTTTGTTCTGTACTACTGTTTCCTGATACTTTGCCAGTTCAGCTTTGTTAAACTCTGGTAGATTTAAAGCAGTTAGTACAACAAAATAGGTCATGTATGTAATAAATATATACGGTTTTCTATACTAAATTCTTAATATGTTATGTCGTATATCACAACAAAAAACCGCACTAAAACTTCAAAACTCAAAAATACTAAAAACAGGATGATCCAATAATTCCTGTGTAACGTTTAAAAAGCTGAACTACTGAAAAAAAGCCACGAAAACCGGTAGATTTACAAACTGGCACGGACGGTAACACACTTTCACGTGTCGATGGATTCGCGTAAAAGCCTAAAAAGCCGAAAAAACGCCGAAAAAGGCCGAAAAAATAATGAAAACTCCGGTTCCCGCGGCGCGTTGGTACATCTTTCGCACTCAGCTGACAAATGGCTATAAAATAGAGGGATGACGCCGCCGCTACACGCCGAAAATCATTCGGCGATTCTGACGGCTGCAGGGCTGCCATTACTGTAGACACGTTAGGCAGCTTTTGTTTTTATACTTAATACGAGTGGTACGGTTATTTTGAATACAATTCTACTAACATTTTATTAAAATCAAAATTTAACTCTGATCGTTGGTAATTAATTTGTAACGTTAGAGCATTAATGTGGTTCTGACCATGGTGACCTTATGCAAATGATTTTTCTATAAACTTAACGACAATTAATCATATTCCTTACAAACTTCACGACTCAACATTCAAAGTAAATTTAAGAAAAATAGGTACTATGTAAGTGACAAAATTTTACTGCACTTAAAAATCTTAAAATTAAAGCCACCCGTATCCTAATCGGAGATCAGCTTAAGACATCAAACACCGTTCATACATGGTAGCCCTGATAGGGTTCCATCCAAACGCCATCAATAAAAAGAGGCTGGTAAAAATAGTATGACGTCACGATGTTTCACCGGCACCGAATAAATCAACGGACACACTACTATGGAGACGGCTTTTTGCCGAATTGCGACGTTTTATACCGAATTGATTTACTGCACTATCGGACACGTATCGGAATTTTTTTGTTTGTCATTTCGCTATTGAGCGTCAATGGAGTGGATTAAGTGAAATATATTTTTTTGAGTTTTTTTGTAACATGATTTTTTTCTAATTTCAATGCCATTTTTGTATTTTTCTAGATAAGTTTATATAGTATATTTTATTATGTTTTACATAATTATTTTATTAGTACTGTAACATGTATAGTTATATTTAAATATTCTCTTGAATTATTTTAGATTATAACAAATATAGTTTTAAACGTCACAAGTTTTTGTTGTATAATTCGTGTCATTAGGTATTTCCGCGATTGTTATCCAAAGCCTGATTTGCATAATAATTACATTACACCCAAAATCTTAATACTAAATAATGTCATTATTGCTAGTTCAGAATTTATTATTGTATTGACATAGATAAGTAATTTGTATTGTTTATCATCACTATTACACCGGACTTTATAGCTGTACTTTCTACTTTAAGTTTTCTCATTTCTATAATTTTGTTCACTTGCAATTCGCTCTCAGCTGATTCTCCATTCAGCCAATAATAAGACTTCTTACATTCTTCATATCTTCCTTTGAGTGCTAAAAGTGTGGACTTTCTGGCCAGAGACAAGTGAGTAGTAAAGGCTTTATATCTTCGAGTTGGTGTACTAAGCTTAGTGGAAAAAATAATAAGGCACTTTTTTCCAAATTAAAAATTTAATATATTTTTAATAACCAATAACATAAAAGTGCGTCTTCTCAAAAAGTAAAAACTAATAATCGACTATACACTAAAGCTTACTCCACACTTTTACAGCGCGAGTGACTTTGACAGTCACCGAGAGCATCATGGTTGATCAACTGGTGTCCCTATGTCCCGCAGCTCACTCACTCACTCATTCATTCATTCATTCCATTCACTCCGACGTCGGTCTCGAGTGATCACTGATCACCTTACCCAACTTTTATGCGAAATCCGATTCGAAAAAAGAATAAAACATTTTGACGGTCAATGTTTTTGAATTGATTCGGTTAGCTTTGAAGTGGAGTTTGTTCGATGGATTAATTAGAGAAGATAACTTGTTTTTTAGTTATGGATGTGTTAGGGATGGGCTTACATAGTTTTAATTAGCAGATACTATGATGTAATAGTCACAAAGAGCTTAAATATATGACAAATGCAAGTAAATTAATTTCTTTCACGATTTGTTCATATTAAGATATAACTACGCGATTTCTCTTTACACAAATACGTCAATCGTGGAATGGATTTTATTTATTTTATGAAAGTTATAACTCATATTCAACTAACGGGTTGTCCGCCAACGCGTTTCAATGACAATTTGTCGATGACGTCAAAAGTTTTTGAGTACTATTTATTTTCGGTAAACACTTCATTGGTCACGATATTCAGTGTGGTCTGATGACAGGTGACAGGTGACGAGAATGACAGCAAGTGACAACTGAGCTCTGTTGTCACTCGTGTCACGCTCGAAGTGACACGCTCAAGTGTGTCAACATCCCTACGTACAGGGTGTTTTAAAAATCTTTTGTTTACTATGCCGTGGGTTAAGACACGTTTTTTTTATTAAGTCGTTTTTTGTAGACAGATTTTGTTTGATTAGGGTTAGTTAGGGTCTGACTGTACTTTTTGAATTATTAAGTAGATTAAGAAAATTTAATGTGATTATAAAATAGAGGTACGTAATGCAAAGTAAGGTATACGAGCATCTTTATCCAAAAATAAATGCGACAGTAAAAATTAAAATAAAATAAATTGAAACTTTTCGCGCAAACTTTTTCAAAAGTGGAGAAGCCTAAACTATGTTTATTGTTGAACTCAAGAACCGTTTGCACAGAGATAGTCGCAATAACACTAACTTAACAAACTTCACGGTTTTATTCGTTTTTATAATGAAAACGAAATGAGAAAACTCTGATTATGTAGAAAAGTTTTATTATTGAACGTGTTTCATTATTGAGACGTATCACGATGGCAACCAACAACTTTTTACGAGATATTTCAACAAAAAGCCGTAATATTGTAATGAATTTATGTGTGTAAACGATTCTCAATTCGGATTTATTGATATTGGTTGGGTGCCTATATTAGTTTTGAATACAATGTTTTTAATATTATTATGGTTTATACATTATGTTTAAGATATTTTATTTTGGATATACTTAGTAGTATTTACAGATAGGACTCTACGTAGACAGACCAATTGAATTCATCGTAATATGTACCTTAAACCACATTTCCGATACCTACCTGGAAATGGAAAATGGTTTATTAATAACTGACACTTTATGAAAAACAGTTTGTCAATATTCACTTCAACTATAAAAACTTACGCTTAAGTTCAATTTGAGTGACTTGGAGTTCAATGCGGGCGGCAAATGTGTCAAATTACCTACTCATTCCCTCGCTCACTAACTATAGAACGCTACGCTTCAACTAAACAACCATTCACACGTAAAACGCCAACACTCCAAAACGCCACGCTCGCCAACTCAATCAAAAAGCTCAGATTACACTAACGAATAATCGTGCAGTTTAGCTGACCATCATAAAACGTCTTAGTTCTATGGAGGTAGCATTCGAGTCACGTCTGACGAACTGATTGACGGGAGACGTCCGCGCCAACCCCCCACCCCTCACCGGGGGGAGGGGGTAGGGAGACCCCCTGCTGACTTGACCTGCGACCGGTCAAGAAAAATGTGGAAAATGTCATTAATGCACTAACGGAGTGATGGCGAATACGAGTTCGATTGTACTGAGTTGGTTTTAGTGTTTTGTTTGTTGTGCAGTGTTGTGCAGTGAATTTGATGTTATTTTGTACATTTACAGCTTTAGCAACATTTTGATTTAACCATTAAGAGTGACTTGCACAAGAACTCTTAAATATTTCTAGTTGCTGAATATTTTGAAGAAACAAAACACTATTTATAACGATTAAGGCTGAGACGTCAAAGTCTTCTTTTTCTATCGCATTACTAGCTAAATCTCTCCATGTCCTAAACATTATTGATATTGAACGATTTTTCAAGCTGCAAAGAGTCCAATTACCAACATTGTGTTTAAAATTCGCCGGGTCACAGCTTGTTAACTCGCTCAATGTTGATGGCATAATAGAATAACCATAGATGATGTCTCAGCTTTTATATTTCTTAACACACTTTAGATAATTCACTTAACCTACTCAGACACAACTTAATAAGATATCTCCTTTTCATTTCAAAAACAAGATCCCTGTCTATTAGGCTCCCAGCAATATTCTCTGTACATATAGCTTTCGGTTAACTGCCTAACTCAATTACGAGATCGGCCTCTCATTGATTAGTCTCATACTCAACATTGTCAATAGTAATCTAACTCCCTACTTTGTCAACAGCCATCAAGGTAAGTCCATGTACGTACAGTTATAAACGTGCACCAACTGAACAAAGTTAGTTAATTCGGCAAGGTTCCGGACACAACTCTGTCGAACGAACAACTTGCTACAACTTTGGATTGCTCGTACTTTGAATAAATAGCTGGTCGCCGCGACAGCTCTACTTTTTTCCTTTTTGGCAATGTATTGGCAAGTTACTTTGATGCTAACATTGTGTTCGTGTTCTGTTTTGAAACAACGTGAGTATGTAACAGGGGACCATCATTGTGAAACATTTACTCCTTCTCATTATACACACGTAGTGAAACTAACTTTAATCGAAGAGTAAAAACAACAAACTGAGTTGTTTAAAATAATTCCGTTGAAAACGAGTGCCAAAGGTGACGTTTAGTCCAAAGGAACAAGCCAAGTTGAAACATAACACAAACTATTGTAGAACAAACTACAAAGCCAGACCATTCACCCAAATTAGGGCACCACTTGAAAAGACAGCGGCATTTAGAGAAAATTATCGGTAGATCTGAACAACCCGGCCGGCGGTGACATACCGTCGATATAGTCGCAATAACGCAAAAACTCCAAACAATAGACATTAATAAGACGGCGGGCGCAAACGGCCCCGGACATAACTGCCGGCCGCGTCCAGGGATGCGCTTATTAAAACATTTTCACCCGGGCAATATCTGACGACGCCGACGTGCTACAATATGTGCCCCGCAAACTCTGCCCGCATGTGACGACCTGTGGGAATCGCGCGGAGAAAACTTCATTAACTCCAACGACCCCCCCTTCCCGGTAACCCCCTCGTTGGTCCCCCCCCTCAGTGACGGACGGGGGACGCCCGACGTTCGCTTATTACGTCTCGAACGTGCCGCGAAATCGAAGAAATGTGACGTAAATACACGAAGCGTTCGAAAAGAATCGTTCCGCTGATTGGCCACTCTTTGTGCTCCGTTGACCGTTAATTTGATCTGTATCTGAGGGGGTCCCATTTTTTCTGTTTATTATTGATGCGATCGGTTGGGATGAGTCGTTTCGTCATCGCGATCGTGATGGCTGGTGTTCACGGGCCATTGGCGCGGATAGCGGCCTCCAGACAACGGCGCAGCCTGCCTTCCATGTGAATTGAACGCAACCTAATCAATTTTATCAAGTTTTCAAACAAAAGAAACGGTTTTTGTTCGAGTTGACTTTTAGAAAATAGATTGAACTCTTTATAGAGACAAAACCTATGATCGAACTGTGTTCACTTGATTTTGACTTAGGACTTGCAAAGATCATGTTTCATAGATCTAAGATTTGTTGAATTTTCATGAGATATCGCACTTCCTTATTTTGTCGCCGGTACAAATGAGTCAGGGCCGTTCTCTTCGGGAGTTTCCGAGAAGACCACACGCTTCGGTCGTCGCTGATGTAAGAACTCTTGTAATTGCCGTTTGACGGATGACAGACCGACGCGACGGGAAATTATCGACTCTCAACTGACATAATTATTTGACAGTTTGTCGCAGTTATTTAAATATCGAAGTAGTTTTTAACGACGAAAAACTGTGGGAAAGTTCTGATAATAAAAGTATCGCGTTACTGTTATTATTATTATTTAAATTGTTTCCTGTTGTTCGAATTAAGTACTTTACCATACCCAATAATTTTTACAGTAAATCTGAGATAATGGTTAACGATTTGCATAAATACAAGTACTTAGTATCATAACTTTGATGTCTGACTAGCTTTCGCCTTGAAGTATGTCATACTTAATTATATTTTGACACTATCCCAATTAAAAAAAAAAAACAATTGCTCGATAATAATATTTGTCTACAATTCATGGGTCAGAAAATACTTTGAAAACACATTTTACAACAAAAACGTATATGACAAAACCTTTCTTTGAAATACATTTTCTCGATAAATCCCTACAAAATTCCATATACAAATATTATATTTTTTCTTTTCTAAACCTAACAAAACCCTAACCAAAAAGCTTCATACTCCGTAGTGACCTATTTTCCTTACAGCACTAATTTTCCCGACAATTTGGCAATACACTGCGCTCTGATTGACAATATTTAACACAAGCCAAAGCAAACAACGTCGGTCTTAACTAATCAATCATTTCTATGAAACGCGTCGGTCGGTGTGTTTTGCTTTCAACGAGTGAACTCGAGACGTAGGATTGGCTAGACTGTATGGCCGACAGAATTCGAATTTCTTAACTCTTTAGTTGCAATTTGGCTGGGATACTAGATTTTATATTTTGGTTTTCGGTTTCTGAATGTTTTTTTGAAGAATGTTTTGTTAAAGATGATGTAAGGTTTTTTACACGTAAACTTTTAAGAAATAAAAAAAATATATGTCTGTACTTTAAAAATTATAAATGAGTAACTAATTGTCTGTCTGTCAATGTTGTTATAGATATGGCTGAGACCTTAATTTTCGCGGCAACGGTTACGATGAGAGCGAAACCGCGAGATACAACTACTAGTCAACAATGCAATATTAACCTTTCCCCGGATCTAAACTATGCTACGTTTCAGTAAATATTTCATCCATATCAACATAGTACAGCTTAGTTATGGTAAAAAGTCCTAACACCAAACCCACGCCAAAGCGAAATCAAAAACACAACCCGACCAAAACAGCACACAAGTTATTAATAAACCTTCATTACCCAGTAGGATAAAACTTCATATTTACTTTTTAACGACCGAATGGTCCCGTCAATCACTTGTCACTGTGATCATCCGGGTAATCTTTATCGAAGGCACGACCTGCCCAGCAAATATACGCTTTATCCACTCACTAATAAGGTGGTACATTAAAACGTAATTAATTGTATGCTATAATCATTAGTAGTTCGTCCTTAGTTAAGTAGACAACGTCTGTTATTCTGATTAATATTGATGGTTATTACATTTGTTTTTCTATTATTTTTGATGCGGAGTTGAGTTTAAATATGGAATACTTATTAATGGCGGTAAATATAGGTAGAATAGTGACGTCAGGAGGTGATGCAAGTATAGACGAATAGATCTTGGAATTGATTCTAAATTTGAATTTGTTTGAATTAGCCAGAAATGGCAAAGGTCTTTCGTTGACTGAAGATTTTAAACTTATTTGAAATGAGAATCTCGGGCAATGAGACCTCATATAAGTACATCATAATTTTAAAAATAGAAATATTTTTTTCTTCTCTACAGTTTATGGTAAGACCAAATAAATCTTCGGAGTTTTTAACCGACTTTTCGGTATAATTATGTTTAACGCACTGCTTTAAATTTTCAGTAAACCTCTTACATACAAGCTCTGAATACTGACTCTACTATCAATATTTGATACTCTACTCGGCTCTACCCAAACGAAAGCTCAGCCACTTGACAGAGTAAACAGAAACGCATCCACGGCCTCACTTCAACGGATTACTGACAGTTTTTTGTTCTATTAAGATTTCGAGACAGAAACTTGTGGATATGACTTGAATTAATTCTTGGTTTAATTTATATCTATACTTGTAATGTAGTTTTTTATTTGCTTAAGCGCGCTTATTTCAGAAATTACTTGTTGAAGAATTATATTTGTTATGGATAGCCACATTCAACGGGAAGGTTATAGGCTATTTTTCATCCCGAAATTCTCACGGGAACGGGCACAACGCGGGCAAAACCGGAGGTGCTGCTAGTTTGAGATACAAGCATATCTTAACGTAGTAGAAAAAGTACATAATTAACTGTAGTCAAATGCATTTTGTAGTAACACTTTTCATCATAATTAATTAAGACCTGTGTTACTGTAATTGGTCAATTAAAGCCAAAAATGTTATACAACAAACAATAACAAGTGAAACACGCAAACTCTTGGCAAGTATTTAGTGTTAACAGTCAAATACGTAAGTATGTATATAAATACTTTATATTAATTATTTTGCTTACCTTTGTTTACATTATCGTCGTTATTCTAAGGGCAGTTAGCACAAGAACTCTCAAATCTATTTAGTACCTAAATATGTTGAAGAAACCAAAGCTGTTCGTTCAAAGTTGTTTTTTATCATAATCCTATATAAAAAAATGAGATAAAAGAAAGACAGATACGTCTTTCGTTTGCATCTTAACCTTCCTAAAAATCAGACATAGTCAAATATTTTTACTGGTTTTTTAAGTTTAATCGAATTTTGAATTGAAACCATGTGTACGGATACACTTCGCTTTTATTTTACATTTTTATATGACGCTTTTCGACCCCTTTATAGAAACCGTGGTTACCCTTTTCAGGAAACGTGGTCAAAGAAAACTACAAATGTCAAATAAAAGCGAAAAGTGTCCGTAAACGTAGTTTCAAGATAAAAGTTTTTATGACCTCATAAAAAGCTTAAACATACCACACTAACTTAACAATTCCTCCCACAAGTCATGTCCACTGTATTCTGTCGTCGTCAGGTAGATGTACCTCAAATCACATGATTGATTGATGTTTGTTCTGTGCTTGCTCTATTTGCTTTTATTGATAGCACCGTCTCTTAATTATGTTATTCATCAATAAAGATATAGCTATAGTTATTATAGTTATAGGTTTATAGAGTGATAGTGAGTCTTCGATATTAATATGTTTACTCGGTGAATATCGATAATTGTGGTCTGTTGTTACAGTTGTATAATGTTGTTTTTTTTTTTTTTTTTTTTTTTTTTAATTTGTTTGTTTGTGTCTACAGACTTAGGTCCGTACTTTTGATAAGTTACAAATTTTTATACAATTCATTTCATAATTCGCTCTAAATACAATTTGTTAAATTAAATTTGTCCATCCTATATATATATATACTTAGCGTTACAATACATAATTTATCTTCATAAACTATTTTATAAACTATTACATTGTTACTTATATTAGGCTACTATTGTTACTTATTTACTACAATTTTATTTTATTTTATTTTTTATTTATTTTTTTATGAGGAAAAGGTGTGGAGGGGACTTTGTGGTGATGTTGTTCGCACAGGCTCAAGGCCATTGTATATTGCTATCAAGGTTTTAGCCACTTGATGGTCGCGGCTCTTGAGTGCGGATCTTAGGTTGTGCTCCACAATTTCCACCTCTGACGCCGACATCGTCCTTAACAGAAACCTGGCGATAGCGTCGTCGATGGCGTCGGTGTAGTATACGCACCTAACTGTGTGCCTCGACAGCGCCACCACCGCGTGCTGCACTCTGTCATGGATGGAGGACTTAGTTGGGTTCTCACGGATGATGACAACCGAGTCTGCCTGCTTCCCCTGAGCCTCGTGGATGGTCAGGACTTTTGATCCAGAGCCTGTCCCGTATCCCTGTTTAATGAGGGATTCCTTCTCCTCCTGGGTATAAGCCAAGAAGAGGGTACTCGGGGCGGATTTGTGATGCTTCGTACTTTAATTACCAACTGTAGACATAACCTGAATTGATTTCAAGCAATTTAATTTCAAAAAAGTTATGAAGGACATTAAAAAAAAAATACTAGCAACGCTCCACAGTTTTACCCGCGTTATGCCCGTTCCCGTGGACATTTTAGAATAACAAAAATGCCTATATTCTTTCCGCTGAATGTGGCTATCCATTACAAAAAGAATTACTCAAATTGGATGGGCAGATTTTGAGATAAACGCGTTAAAACAAACACAATTCAAGCTTTGCACAGCTTTAGATTGCACAACTTTATGAAAGAAAAAAATATGTCACTGGTCGGTTAGCAAATTAATTCTAAATTTGAATCACGTCAGCGTTCCTGTTTTGAATATGGAACGATTGTGATTGGTCGGGTGACGCAATCAATTAAATTGCTCTACAACTTTTGATTGATTGATTGTTGCTGACAAATGTCGGTTAGTGAGTTACCAGAGTTTGAAGTTTGGGAATGACGAATTAATAATTGTTTCCGTATATATAAGATAACTAGCAGTGCCCCGCGGTTTTATTCGCATTTTGCCCGTCCGCGTGGGAATTTCGGAATGAAAAATCACTACATAGTATAAAATAAAGTCGTCTCTGTTTCGTGTCTGTTTGTCTGTTTGTCTGTATGCTTAAATCTTTAAAATTACGCAACGGATTTTGATGCGGTTTTTTGTAATAGGTAGAGTGATTCAAGAGGAAGGTTTTTATGTAAAAAAATTCTCGAAATTCCCACGGGAACGGGCACAACGCGGGTAAAACCGCGGGGCGCTGCTAGTTACTTATAAACCTTCCCGTTGAATATGGCTATACATTACAAAAAGAATTATTCAAATCGGATTGGTAGTCTCTGAGATTAGCGCGATCAAACAAATAAACACAAAATCAAACTCTTCAGCTTCATTAAATTAATATAAATAGATACATATTCCAAAATATCAAACCACTAGCCGCACCTCGCAGTGTTACCCGCGTTGTATCCGTTCCTGCGGGAATTTCGGGATAAAATGTATCCCATGTATTATTCTGATGTATAACCTATGTTACTGCAAAGTTTCATCCAAATCCGTCCAGTAGTTTATTCGTGAAAGAGTAACAAACATACATAGATCCTCACAAACTTTCGCATTTATAATATTAGCAGGATCTATCTAAACTCGTAACACGACACTGAGAAACCTTCCTTTCAAACGTCACAGCACACGAATTACAATCCTTAGACAACTCAGAGACATGTCACTTGCGACATGGACTTACAAAACTCAGAGAGGTGACAAATGGAAGCCTCTAGAGGCCGAGATGACCGATTAGGTCCTGTGTCTCTTGACCGGCCGACACGAGACGGGATGTAATTGTTAGGGTTAGTTGTGAAAATGGTTTGTTTACTAAATTACTGATTTTGTACAGTGGAATGTTGCCGTCCGAATATTGAAGTCGGTAAAATGATGCCTATGCACTGAAATGAAAATTATAAAAACATTTAAAACTTTACATACGAATATTTTATGAAATACTTTTTTGTTTATTTTTATTAAGGATTGGTCAGGATAACGTAACAGTATTGATATCTATAAAGATTATATGCGTGCTTTCATTTACGGGGAATAATGTTTCAGCACTGAAACATAAATAGTTTTAAAAAAATCCACGACTTATATACAAAAAAAAACATACACGCAATAAAATTATACTACAATGTTCAACCACACCACTTCTATCAATTGCCTAAAATATTACTAATAATTATTACCAACTAACATTTACCTAAATCACTTTCATTGCACAATAATTTAAATATCAATTTATGTGACCCAAAATAAGTTACATTTAAAAATCCAATGCGTTCAAGTGTCCCTATTTGGTGGTATCCTTCATTTAATTGATCCGTACATAAACATGACGCGGCCTTTACGTCAATCAGTCTGTGTGTTTGTCTGTCAGCGGGTTTTTTGGCAATCAATGTCTATTGAGAGATCAATGAAATGGAAATTTTGGGGGATTGATTTTTTCATTTTTGTCTTCGAGATTGGAGACTAGTTTGAGACTAAACTGGGTTCTAAAAAGGTTAAATTGAAAATAATATTTGTATTTATGTTCCGACATTTTTTTCTTCATCAAATTTGATGTTTGAAAAATCCGAAAATAATTAAAAACTAAATTTTTGTGGTTTTCGGATCTCGATAACTAATTATCATTAATCGATCCTGTATCACTGTAGGATAAAGGCTTTTCATTTCACAGAGGACAACAACAAAAGAACATTTCATTCATCCACTTTGATTTATTTTATCCAAAAGTCAGTATTTAACTAAGAAATCGCAGCAAGAACTCAACTTGGCCCGTTTCATGCAAATGACGGTAACATCTCACGGCAGTTTTACAGTTATTACTCCCTGGACGATTTTTATACTAGAATATGTCTAAAGTGTAAGTCTAGACTGAAATTAAGGCAGTTTCGTTTTACTGGCCAAAGTAAAGCTTAGATAGGGGAATTTATAAGACTGAATCAATTTAATTTAGGTCTTTGTAGTATATCTCGGTAGTTACCGTCAGAAGTTGAAAAAGTGATAACTTTTCTCTGATTTCTACTTTACTGTCTCCCTCTCTTACTTTATTTAAATCACTGATGTTGAACAAGCTCTTGTGAATAAACTTAATAAAAAAATGTGTATTATTAATAAGATACATTGACAGCATTGAAATTAGATACGAAGTTGTACACTATACGCGTGAGTAGTGCATAAGTTATTTTAATCAAAGGGATTTAGATTATTTTTCGGTCCCGATTGTTTCTATCGTTAGACCATGGCGGAGGCCTTAAGTCGGTCTAAAACTCCCACACCAGGACTAACCTACTCGAATTTACTTTTGTACTAAAAGCAAAGAGAAGTATTAGCCTGTAATGTCATGTAATGTTTGCTAATACAAAATGTAGTACGAATAAGTCCTACTATCCTACTAATATTATAAATGCAAAAGTTTGTGAGGATGGATGTATGTATGGATGTATGGATGTATGTTTGTTGCTCTTTCACGAAAAAAGTACTGGACGGATTTGGATGAAACTTTACAGTAATATAGGATATACATCAGAATAACACATGGGATATATTTTATCCCTAAATTCCCGCGGGAACTGTTACAATGCGGGTAACACTGCGGGGCGCGGCTAGTAATATTATAAATGCTAAAGTTTGTGAGGATGGATGTATGTATGGATGGATGTATGTTTGTTGCTCTTTCACGCAAAAACTACTTAACGGATTTGGATGAAATTTTACAGTAATATAGGTTATACATCAGAATAACATATGGGATAAATTTTATCACGAAATCCCTGCGGGAACGGGTACTACGCGGGTAACACCGCGGGGCGCAGCTAGTAGGATATAAAACAGCAATACTAAAAGAACAAAATCTGCGTAGTATTAATAATCGCATCATACACGCTTGTGGTTATCTCGGATCAGTGCGAGCCGGATTCGAACCCATTGCCTCGAGCGCAGGATTGATTGATGGGAGACCTGCGCTAGTGCGAGCAGTTTATAGATGACTAGCTGGTCCCCGCGGTCTTACCCGCAGTGTACCCATTTCCGCAGGAAGAGGATAAAAAGCTTTTTTAGGTACTCTGTGCTAAGAAACAAAGTAGGTTCAGTGGTTGAAGAGAAGTTTTGCATTTTTTATTAAAATATGTGAAAACTCATAGATTTAACCAACTACAAAGTACAAGTGGTGTACACACACACTTCTAGACACTTGGACCTCTTCCCGTAAACAATTTGGGATTAAAAAAGTAACCTTAAACTAACCTCATGATTGTATCCTCATATATTGAAATTAGAGTATTCGCTCTCAGAGGTAATCGACAAAAAAACAAACTACAACTTTATTATATTAGTTCAGACACCCTAATTTGTAAACCGCTATTACAAACTATACAAGACGGTACTACACTAAAGTACATGATCCGAGGGCACAGCACTTGACGCTTCAATGCGAGTCAGCTTGAAACAAAGCATTGATAGCCATCTACGATACACCTATTTACGGATCAGTCATGCCTTTGGTTATGTTGATATTCATATACGAGTACGTATTCTGATACGTATATGAATATCATGTATAGTTTTTGAACCCCAACGTGATACTAACTTTATAATCCTACTAATCTATACTAATATTATAAAGCTGAAGAGTTTGTTTTGTTTGTTTGTTTGTTTAAACGCGCTAATCTCAGAAACTACTGAACCGATTTGAATAATTCTTTCACTGTTAGATAGTCTATTTATCGAGGAAGGCTATAGGCTACATTTTATCCCGGACTTCCTACGGGAACGGGCACAACGCGGGTAAAACCGCGGGGCGCTGCTAGTGTATTATAAATGCGAAAGAGTGTGAGGATGTATGTATGTTTCGTTACTCTTTAACGAAAAACTACTAAACGGATTTGGATGAAACTTTACAGCAATATAGGTTATACATCAGAATAACACGTGGGATACATTTTATCCCGTAATTCCCGCGGGAACGGGTACAGGTTTCAAGTCGGTTTTTTGCTTAAAAAGTTTTTTTTATGAGAAATTGGTTAACAATTAGACCATTGCTTAAGCGTACCTTTCCGAAGTATTTTTTAAAGTTAATTCATAAACGAAGATATCTAGTAACAAACAAACAAAAAAAGAAAAAACTCAAATGATAATATTATCTTCCTTCGTTTTTAGAAATAGATTAAAGGGGGGTAATATACTAACAATGAGTCCAATGACCAATTAAAGATAGCACGTTTAAAAAAAGGTTAATGCTTGATATTGTTTGTATGTTAGAGGTACTTTCCTTACCATAATTTGAATCTGAATTTTCTGTAATCCGAGCCGAATTGTATGACTTACCTGAAACAAAAATAAAATCAAATGAATACACAAATACTAAGCGTTGTATCATAATTTAAATCACGGGCCACGTTTTTTCATTCTTACGTTTGTTGAGACTGAATTGTATGTTAACGGTTACTGGTGCGTGAGCGTAAGCTAAAGCAACTCGTCCTAAGTTTTACCTCTTCAGCTTACTTAAATGTAGCTTTCAGCAAAATCATTGGTCAAACCTTCCTTCAAACAACTTCAACAATCAATTCCAAGCTCGTATTTAGCAAATCTCTCTCACGTCATATTCTCTCGGTCGTTGTGCGCATGCGTCGACGGTATTAATCACAGAGCGGCGCGGGCGCATCTCGCGTCACGTCAGATTATGTTGCGCATGACAAGTAGGGGAGCGCTCGGTGATGTGGTTACGGCGGTTTCCTATAATCGTAATTAATGATTGTAGTAGTCATTGGGATGGCGTTTTGGTTAATTTTCACGCTTATTTAACTGTTGTCTTAACTGTGTGTTACGATTATCTAAACTATGGTAGTATTTGCAAATAGTATTTAATATATTTTGGGAGACCTTTGCCCAGAAGTGGGCAATACGTGAAGTAAAAATCAGAACGGGATAGGGATGTACTCTTGTAAGTGTGTCCATAACCAACAGTCATATTAGAATAACACGTGAGATGTCAATGAATGCACGTACCCCTATGCCTCATTCTTTCCTATACCATTTAAAAGTATTTTTATATACAGAAGCATCAAAGTAAATAATAAAAATATTAGAATCTTTGTTCTATCAAAACACCTATTGTAATACTCCCCGCTCCGCTCATCACCTTATCACTGCCTCTAAAGGTGCAACGTCCCACCTGTTCAAGAAATCAGGAAGTTTTCTCGCGTCACAACAGCTATACAGACAGACAGCACAATTTACTATTTCTGTATTACACTGCAACGCTGATGGCTTGATGGAAACGGGTTCGGACTCTAATCGAAATGTGCGGATGGATTTTTGCACTTCGCGACACATAATGTATCAGTTAAAATGAAATTTAAATAATGAGTAAAGAATAAAGATGTTATTAATGGAATATTCTTAATACTTTTGAGTATTTCTTTTTTTTATAATTATTTAATTATTTATATTTATTTTTTTTTAAGAAAAAGAATGGATTTTGATCCAAAAATTAGGTTAAAAACCTTAAATATGGACGCAGCTTCTACTATAAAAAAACAAAACAAAATCGAATGGTAAATGGTAAAAAGTACTACACATAGTTTACAGCCAAAGAGTACTTTTAGGACCATAGTACTACATATAAAATTATACTCGTTTTGAATTCGTAATTAGAATATAACTGAGAATATCTAACTGCCACACTCAGAGACGGCAATTAAATCAACACTTAATTAATTGACGTAATTTTTCCTAAAAAATCACTCACTTAAATTCTACTAAGGAAGCATTTGATGTCTCTAAGTACGGGCGTAAACCCCACATATTATCTACTGTAGTCTTAATCCACTACAATCTTCGAGTACTATTTCTGTCCGTCAAATAGAACCACTACACTAACAGGCAGGTAATTTCTTCAATCAATAGTGACTGCTGTCAATCGACCGTTGATTGAATCTCGTCTGATTGAATCATTAGGTCGAGAGGTCATTCGGTCGTCAACCTCTCAATATTAGATTAACAATGACATTTGCTTCATTGAAATATAATTGTGGTGTAAGTGAAGTTATGAGGTCGGAAATTAATGATAGATAAAGTAGGAGCGAGTTGGTAGTAGGCTATTATTTTGAAAATTGATTCGTCGAATTACGATTCATCGAGCAACAATTGATCGACTATAATACTCTCTTAGTTAGACTACGATATACTATCTTATAGTAGCTTTCTTAACCAGTTATGTCAGTCACATTGTCTGACATGAATCTAACAGACGTCTAATGACACAGCATACATGTAAGCTTATACAAATAGTCTCGATTTCAGAAAACCTGTAAGGATTTATTAAGTACCTATATTTTATTTTATTTTATGAACCAAAAGAAGTATCTTCTTGGAACTATTTTCTAAGATACAGCATAAAGTAACGACATACGAACATAGAAACCCAATTCAAAATCAATAGCCACGTCACGAAATAACACGTCCTTAAGTTGTAAATTATTAACCATTCAATATTTTATTACCACCACACATAGAGTTAAACACAACTTTCGCCGGGAATCGAACCGGCACCACCTACAACGCATGTTTACAGCACTCCTGTCGCGATATATTCCGAATCAAATTGTCCACCGATCATCATGTCTCGACCTACGCAAATTCTCTGCATTCCGTACAAGCTAATTTAAACCTTAAATGAATGGAACAAACCACATTCGGAATGCAAACACTCGCATGTTTATTCGCAGAATAATTTGCGACCTTTTAATGCGTTATGCTTTCCTGGTACCTCGACTCATAGATGTTAACATAAGTAATGACACTTCAATTTACATAAACCTATAAACGTGCTTTTAGATATGTTAGTTGAGTTCCAATCAAATGCTTATTTGCTTTATTCACTTAGAAAGTTGTAAAAACGAAAAGCCTATAAAGATAATTATCAGAGGTAGCATTTACCTTCGTACAGCTTCACGCAGTAAGATTTTATACTAGGTTTTTCCGAAGCATCATAAAGCTTATCTTACTTACCTAGATACAAGCGGAATAGTAATATGATTCAGTTTGATGGAATTACATCACACAAATCAGTCCTATCTCAGACTCAGATTACTAATCAGATAAATATGAAATGCGAAATCAAAGAGCACGCAAGACGGACAGTCGGACAGACAGGATCTCATGTTGAAATGTGTCCATCACGAGACGAGGGAAGGGACGTTAAAACGAGTCTTGAATTTAAAACATTTTCAGAACGTTTCGGAGAATTACAAGTCTTTGAATATTGTTCGGTGAGTGGTAGGCACTCACTTTTTAACCAAAATTGAAATTTTATATTCCTGACATGTAGGTGTGACTGATCCAGTTTTTAACAGAATGATTAATTAACCAATACCAAAATAGAACGAATTAATGAATAGCCACAAATCGAATGCAGTTTTAATGGCCGGTGACCTCGTCGGCATTAAATCATTATAATACCACGTGATGTATCGGTCACAATGAGCAACATCCATCAGACGTCAACCGGACGCATCACTAATTACACACACACCTCGCAAAACTGAAATAAAACGATGCCAACCATTTTAATTCATAATATTATCATGTGAAGAACAAAATCGAAAACTAACCTTGATGTCGTAAGGCTCAAACCGATATCAAGTGAAAGAAAAACTTAAAGTATTAGCATAGAGTGCATAATGTTAAGACAGGTACATCGTGTTGGTACGTTTTGGCGGCGGCAAGTGGTATCGCGAGCGCGCATTAAGTCTCCAGTCACTCTCAATCACTCAAGCTGTCCAGACGTCACTCATAAGCAAGACGAACGGGGGAATGTCGGTGGCCTCCTTTGAGCCCCCTGCACCCCCTACCCGACGGGCGGAGGGGGATGGTCAGCTCTTGAAGACAATTTACTGAACAAGTCGAGTTCGCAGTCCGGACGGGATTCGTGCGCTGATGAAATTTATTTGAAGCAACTTGTGTTGCACTCGTGTTATGGGATTTCCATGACGACTGGCAGAAAGTTAGGATAAAGAGTTTGAGAAATATGTTACCAGTGTACTGCGTATTTGCAGACATACACCGTCTCTGGTTAATGCATAAAATTTGCATTAATAAAGATGCTTAGCCAGAATTTTCTTTGTTAGCACACGTGGAAAAAGAAAATTTTGAATGTCATTTTAATGTAATGCGGCAAAGAGGTAATTTGTTTTATAAAAATATCACACAAGTACCTCAGTATTGCGGACTACACACAGCACAATATTCACTACACTAAACACATATTTGCACGTCAAAACGTCGGCCACAGCAGACGAACCGTCTCAGCGACACATCTCAGTTCACTCCCGCAAAAAAACGCAACAAAGCTCCCCGAGTCTCAAACGGTGAGTTAACATCATTATCGGCGACGGACCCCCTCCCTCAAGGATGGGGTGGGCAGAGGGGGGCGAGGGGGCGACACACGTCGCTCAAACGTCGCCAGCAGACGGACGTCTTTGTCGACCGTCGCTTTATTTACTCCAGCCTTTGGAATGACTAGAAGTGACGGCGATGTTTTTGTGACCGCCTAATTAAGAGGTCTTGTGTGAGAAATTAAATGTTTTTTCGGTTTTGTTCTGGTTTTCTGTCCGCTGTTATTAATTATTTGGACAATGGATGTCTGAGTGACGTTTTTAAATTGTTTTCGGAGTTTTCTGCATTTGTCGTTTAAACCAATGATTTGTTAAGTTCATTTGAAGCATTTGGAATTAATTTGAATAAATGTCACGTGACAGTGATTTTAACCTACTTAACCTCTTTCTAATGCTAGTAGTGTCCAACCATAATCCACTGCAGAATATTATACACTTTTTGTGTAATCTGCACTAACTGATCATGGCCATCAAAGCGACCTATATAAAAATCTAGTCAAACCAATTGCTCTAGACTAAGTCGTCAAAATTAATATTTTTTATTGCTACTAAAAACCTTTGAGCTAAAAATAAAATCTAATCCTATTCCAATTTTAACGAGACGTGTCTGTCACGTCTCCATTCTACACTGAGTTGATTCAATCAAACTCGACAGCTCAAAGTCGATGTGGGTCGGACACTCGTGCAAACGATCGATTTTTTCACCCTCAATGTTATGAATAAACAGTATTGAATAAAGATTTTTATTTCAATTATATGTCACAAAAAATCTAGTCAATCTACAAATTCTATATGGATATTCTTTAAATTTACAACGCCGTTCATAGTGTTAACGCGGTTCGTTGTTTTTTTCTATAGATACTTGAAATATACTCGACGTATAAACCATTCTTACACGATACTTCAAATTACGGCATTATCTTGTAAATTTCCTACATTATAACTTGTAAGAAACTTAGCATTAACAATTAAACTGCATGACTGCACTCAATCACACAAGACGTACTCAACCTCGCTATTTAATTGACGGCCCACTCCATCAAAACAACCTTAAACCGTTCAACAAACTCCGAACAAAGCTCCAATCAATCAATTTTCAACCTTAAATCCATTGCAAATAAAACATTTTTAACGCAAAGAAAATTTTGTAGAATTTTCTCGTCAGTGAACAAAGTGCATTTGCAGGTGGCACAAAAGAATATGGTCCTTATTTCAAAGATCTTTACGCTGTGCAAGAGTAGGAAAGTCAAGATGTGCATCTGTCAACGGGAAACGTCACATATCACAATGGAAATGTCAAAGAGAAGACGCTTCTGTGTCTGCAAGTGTACGTTGATAGAAATTGTAAAGAAAAATATGAAGACTGCACGCAAACATGACAAGTTATACAAAGCCTTTATTATAAAAGACAGGCTGATGTTGTTTGCCATTGACATCATCTAGATTACAAATATAATACTTTTGGATTCATGTCTGGAATGTTAAATGAAAAATTATGTGTCATTATCAATCGTCGGAATCGAATTAAGGCAAAACATAGTAAGTAAGAACACGACTTTTTCCAACAAATATCCTAATGTATTTCCTAAAAAATGTATTTTAATATATCGCCAAATTTGCTGCAACAGAACCGTGGCATCGTTGCACCGGCTGACAAAGTGAGTGTTCCGCGCCGAACGCCGACGAAAATAGTAAACGATGTTTGACAAATAGCTAACAGATGTCGCCTCGCCAGTGGGAGGTCTGCGAGTTTTTGTCCTCAAGACGAGACGCGAGCCCACTGGGCGCGCTTTGCCACTTCTATCTTAATATTGTTGTGTGCTCTATATTTGTATGAGATTATTAACTTAATGTAACTTGATGTAACTTGTTGTAAGCGATTATCAGTTTGGGCAGAAGACTTAGTCTACATTAGGTCAAGGTAAAGTAAGGTAGAGTTAGTTAATGTTATACTCTACCATGATGCTCTAGAGATTATTGACCCAGGACATTACAAAAGTAGATAGGTATGTATAGTAAATAGAGTTACCTTCTCTATTATTTTCTCTACCATTGGTATAATCATTGGTAATTATATCCACTCTACTAATGATAAGTCTAATTTGAGTTAATATTTTGGTAGAGTAATTATAGAATGCCGAAATGAAACATTTTGATAACTTTAGGTTTAATTATGATAAGCTCATATTAAATCATGCAGAGTGAATTCCAATTACCCTTTTAGAATGTCAGAGACCTTGATGAATGAGTGATTTTTTGGCTTAAAATTTAAAATGTTGATTTGTAAATATTTTTGATTTTAATCCGACTTGATGACATGTGGTGAAATAGGTGACAGAATGGCATAACTGACCGGAGAAAGAGTATTCAAAAGTGATACTTGGGTAGATGTAAAAAAAAACTGTATGTTAAGGCTAGATTACACCGGGGCAACACTGTGCGGCATTGCGGCATGCCACAGGGCCGCATGCTACAAAGCCAAAAATGTCGCACATTGTGGCAAGAACCGTGCGGCATGGCAACACCTTGCGTCACGTGGCAGATTGTCGCATCTTGTATCCGGGCACAATGGAATTCCATGCGACATTTTTGACGCACGAAAAATGTCGCATGGAATCCATTGTGCCCTTGCCACAATGTGCGACATTTTTGACTTTGTAGCATGCGGCCTTGTGGCATGCCGCAATGCCGCACAGTGTTGCCCCGGTGTAATCTAGCCTTTAGTAACAATATTTACAAAAGTACAAACAAAAACATGACTAAGGCGATTCTAGTCACCACCTCAACATTCAATCAAGCGCTCACTTCCACTATCAACCTTTAAACTACTAAAATTTCAGCAAACACACTCATCGGTTCAAAAACTCCAACCACAACGGCTCGTCAAACACATAGCTATCAATCAATCAATCAATCAATAATAGCACTAAAGATTGAGATATTCTAGCGGGGGGTTTGGGGGTTCCTTAGGGAGGGGGCGGGACAGTGGGGGGATGTTTACCGCTCCCGTGACGGATATATCCCGCTGTAGACAGCCGTCAATCACCCACGGTATGATGAGAATTAATATTTCACCAGAATTATAGGGGGATTATGCGGTCTTGATCCTTGGGATATTTTGCACGAATTTAACTTGTTAAGTTATGAATTTTGTGTAAATAAAATACGAATAAATACAATTATGTAGTCTATTGTTTTGACTGGGATATTGGACCAATGTTGCCCAGGATAAAAATGTTTGTAAGATGGTAAGGGAGATCTTTGCCCAGAAGTGGTACCTTCAAATAGTTAAAATGGTAATGGATGCAATTTGAGCAAGTTACGTCCGTATTCAGACTATTTCAGACACGTCAAATGTTTCCTCAGTAGAGATTTAATGAGTGATTTTGAAATGTAATGTATGAAAATTTACATCAACTAGTCAAGTGCCTATTTAATGAAACTAAACTATTTAAACCGTCTTGATGATCTAATCACCAATTTTCACTTTATTTAAACTCCAGTAGTTTAGTGTTGCTAACCCAACCCAGCAACCAACGGAAAACAATTTAATCAAATTTTGCACAGCATAAAATTCATGATCATTTTAAGAATTTTTTTCAAATACCAAAACGTTTGTATCAAACTACTCTCACCAAATACGTGTAGACGTCAATGTGGAATCAATCAAGTCCGTGCCCCCCCAAGGGGAGGGGGACCCTTGACCTGTCGCGTTTGCTTTGCAGTTGGCAGACCTTGGCAGCTGATTGATAACTTGAGGTGAACCTAAATGTATGTGTACCTTAAATAGAGGTAGCTAATTATACGTTCTTGAACGCGGTTGAATTTTGCATGGAATTGAATCTTGAGATTTTATATCAGACCATGTCGAAGGCCTTTACGCGGTCTAAAAACTTCAATAGGGTTGGCCACTAACCTACTACATGGATATGACGTTTTGAGTACATATAAGAAAGGTAAAATAACTTTGATTTCAATAATGTAGTTTAACTTTTGGTTTTTAGAATTGTATAAGTATGACTGCTGTTATTAGTCCAATGTTACGTTAATTTAATTGTAGTATTCACCAGACAATTTTTTTTTTCAAAATTATCCGAAAATTGTAACATCACGAGATTTTTCGGTAAAATAAAATTACAGAAATCAAAATTAGTAATACTGATTCCAAGTTCTATTTATATGCATTAAATATTCATAATTTGTAGTAATAATTAAAAGTATTTAACGTACAAAAAATATAACTTAAAGTTAAACCAAACATGTCAGCTCAAGTATCGCTGACATTGACAAGCATGCAAATTAAATATGCTTTATGTCAATTAAGTTAAAATATGTCAATCACAGCAGACAATTTACGGAATTATCATTTAAAATGTCAATCAAATATTTATTATTTATTTAATTGCAACTGGAACGCTCGACCTTGTTACACATTCATGTTCGAATTTGTAAAACAAAATAAACCATTAAATGGTTGTTAACACCATGCCCATAAATTTCAAGTAAAAGTATCTTTAATTACCAACTTCAGAACGTAGCATGCTACAGTGCACGCGTGCAGTAATCAACGCGATGACATTATACAGCATGATCCACAAATAAAATTAATTAATAAAACAAAAGTATTGGACGATTCTCAAACTTAATAAACTTAGTAAACGAAACAAAAAATCAAATCATCCAACTGACTAGCAGTACTTCCGATAAAAAGCACCCCATTCCCAGCATCGGTCCGACTCAAGTTATTCTCACTCGGCTCGCTTCGTTATTGCCTAACAAAATGGCCTACATGCCGTCCTTTTCACTCCTGTGCCAAAAATGCATCGATAGACAGAGACGTACTAAACAACTATAGATAGAACAATGCGGGTATACTAAAATTTTATTCGCGTCGCACGTGGTAACACATTCGGGCTGCATTATGCAGCGTACGTTAACTAAAAAGAAAGATAAGTGCATATTTATACTATCCGAACGCGATATTTCGCCGCGACCGTCACTGTAAAGTGTTCGATTACAATTTAATGTCATGATGGTGCTTGTTCGTTGGAAATTCAAAATCTTAACCACTTTGCCGGACAGGGGAATTTAAACCTTATAGTTTTAGATACAGACTCTGTATTGGTATACCGATATTGTGATATAATGCTCTTTTAATGTGGTTAACTTAGGTATGAAAAGGTGGTTCCTTGCCAGGGTCTAGAAGTAGTGACTAGAATGTGACAGGGCGGTAGTTCGATTATTTCTTTAAATAAGAGGCTGCAAAAATGCGAATTTATGGGACTGTGTCTCATTAGAGTGCATTCGGTCGTAAAGGCGTTGGTATTGGTTACATATTGAGTATTTTATTCTAATACTCAATAGTAAATACTGTAAAGCATTGTGGTACAATAGTGACCATTATTTCTTGAATCGCCGCTTTTTGCTAAAATAATGCTGGTCAAACACTGACATTATACAGGGTGAACTTTCGCAAATTATGTCAACTTTCGTTTCGATTAAAAATATTAGGTATTCTTCTAAATTTAAAATTGTCGAATGAATTTTTTATTCACCGTTACAATACACATTTATTAATCAGTCAAACATTACCAAGATCAGATGTTAATAAAATTAAAATAAATCTACGCATACATTAATGAAAATATTTTAAAAAATATGAACATAACAATAAATAAACATCACAACTGTCAAACTAAACTGACATATTATGGAAAAATACGAGTCTTTATACAAATCAATGTCATAAGGATGAAATTTGCATGCATAACTTATGGAATTAACGTCAATTTATTACTGTTTAGAAAAACTAATTTCAAAGCATTGACAACCTAATAAGCGCGACAAGATTGTGTGCGTGTTGTTCAATAAATCACATTATGTTAAACTATTGTAAATGGTTTTGATAGTTATTACAAATGGCACTAATGTTCCAAACTGGTTTGGTTTCAAAATAATCATCTCGAAAACATCAATGAACATTTCTTAAAGTCGAAAAAGACAATTTTAAAGTAAAGCGCTTTTATATAATAACTTCTTTTAAATTAGTTTTTTTACAAAACTTTCAAGTTAATGATAATAAAAGTGTATTAATTGATAAATTACAATTTTAACAAAGAATATACAATATAATTTAATAAATTCATAAAAAAGCCCGAAACTTTCAAATTAATTTTGAGTTTAAAAATGATTATTTGGACAACAAATACAGAAATTAATTTAGAAAATCATAGAAAAGATCGCGTATTACAAAGTTATATAATTTTTATTCCTAACGAGCTCTACTACATATGTAGTAGAGCTATAAATATAAATATTCTATTCTACATAATAAATATTTCCTTTTTCAAATTACTGGTATTGAGACAATGAAACGTACATAAATACTTCTATACCATTTTATAGCGTCTGACGTAAGTTAAATGTATCCCTGTAAAACCGTTGAATTTCTTTCAGTATGTTAAGGTGTAAAGGAAGTAAATAATTTCAACCTCATACAATTTTTCCGCCCATTTTTTCCAAATTCACTTATATTATTAGTCTCTGAGTAAAGCCGTTGGAGTCAGACGAGATTTTCTTTTCATACAAGATGGTATACGGTTTCAGTTGTCTTATTGGATCTTCTTGGATGAATGATTCTAGTATGAATAGCATAGTTTCCAATACAAATGCTTTTGTCATTCAAGCGATACATACAAAATTGTATTTGTAAAGTAATCAAAAATATATATTTGAAGGGAAATCCGGAGGATATTCTAACACAAAATATAATAAACTTTCATAAACTCAAAACAGCCAAGTTGAAAGATAGTTGTCATTTGAAACGAAAATACTCAAGAATTATGATGACACATTAATGGCGACCCAAAAAATAACTATCAATCATCAAATTCGGCTCAGCACCGGTGACTCATTAAATTATAATAAAAATGACGGGTGACGTAAATAGTTTTATGTTTTATAATGTTTTGGAGAGTCAGATCATTAACAACTACAACCTACTTACTGCTACTCAACAAGCAAGTACTTAATTTGGGAGGTTAGGTTAATACGTTTTGCAAATAGAGAACCACATAGTGGATGGATGGTTGAATGTTACTCTTTCAAGCAAAAAACTGAATTAATCTGGATGGAAATTGGCATAGAGATAGATTAGAGACTGGAAAAACACATGGGCTTCTTTTTCTCCAAAAATAATTTAGGTACGAGAATAAAAGTCTGGTCTGGTAACACTTCTGGGCAAAAGCCTTTCATCCTACTGAAGATATCCCTACAGAGAAGAGAATAAGGCGGGTCAAATCGCTGTTAGTGTCTCATAGTTTTCTTAATTTTGGATTAGATCACATTTGATGCAACGTATTCCATTTAATATTATAAATGCGAAAGTTTGTGAGGATGGATGTATGTTTGTTACTCTTTCACGTAAAAACTGCTCAACGGATTTGGATGAAACTTTATAGTAATATAGGTTATACATCAGAATAACACATGGAATACATGTTATCTCAAAATTCCCGCGGGAATGGGTACAACACGGGTGAAACCATGGGGCGCGGTTAGTTTTGATATATCAAATCTAACTTGACTATGTGTAAAATCATTGTACCTTCAGGGATTAGCATGTTTAAAAAAAGACTCTTCAGCTTTATTAAATTAGTAAACAGCCTCCGTGGTCTTGTGGTTTGAACGCCCGGCTCACGATCCGGAGGTTCCGGGTTCGATTTCCGGTGGGGACAACAATATCTCACAAAAATCTCTTTGTGAGACTGTCCTCAGTCTGGCTAGGGCATTGCAGGCTGAATCACCTGATTGCCCGAAAAGTAAGATGATTCCGTGCTTCGGAGGGCACGTTAAGGCGTCGGTCCCGGTTACTTTCTACGGATAGTAGTCGTTACATGAGCCATGTCAGAGGCCTTTGGCGGCTCAATAACTCTGACACCAGGTTTGGTCAGGTTGACCATCCACTCGATGAAGAAGAAGAAGAAGTAAACATTTACACCTAAGCTAAATAATTTTAAATCATTTAAACCAAATCAAAGTTTGGTAACGTGTGATACCTATTGGACATACCAAAGATATAAATTAGAAGCCGTGTGGGAAGAACGGGTCAGAGGTGGATTTTGATCTGGAAACGTGTCCAATACATTGATTTATTGGTTATTATAATTTTATTGCTTCTCAGATTTATAATATGGATATGATATGTGACAACAAAGGTGTATCAAGAATTGGTATCCGTTGCTAAGCGGTTTATGTTGCTCAGCAACTGATGACTAACGTGCACTACTCAATTGATACTAATACTCATTAATTGATTTATGTGCTTATTAAGTACAGATTAAGTCGTTCGATGCATGCAACATGCGGTGACCGCAATGGAGACGGTAGTCGGACAGATTCGGCGGTCGAATTCAGCAGCTGCAGCCTAATTAGGTGTCCGCAGTTGGCGCGGCAGATAGTCTGTTGCGAAGATGTTCGGGCGCCCGATTGAAACAGAGCCATCGCAATAAGCAAACGGTTTTATGTAATTGAGCACTTTTAGGTAAATAATAACAATTTTTTTTGAGTTAAAGAAAAATATTTGCTGTAGGATTACATTTATTAATTTTCATTTAAATGATTAAATGAACAATTTCCTGTAACCAAAGATTAAGTAAAACATCGTTAACATGATGTTTTCTGAAACAAACCAGGCGCATGATTTATTTACTTATTGATGTATGCACTATGCGCTTGCGCATGAAAGTGTGCAGGCCGCGGTAAATACGCGAATTGTCCGGTCAATCAGCGTTGTGATCGGTTTATGTGCATCTGGACAATGTGCGGTGTTATTAATGTGTTTGGTTAATGTGTAAAATTATATTGTAGTGATTGAAATGTTGCATTTGATGGTTAATGTTAGTTATGGGGGTTTTGAGCGTAACTTGGAATTATAATTAACAGCAAAACTAATATTGTATACCGGTAACTTAGGATGCGTTTCAAATGAAGCTTAGCAAAACGGTACGGAGCTCAATCGATCAATCACATGTCATTGAAATTGTCAAACAAGACATTGACATCATCTCTTCGCAATGCGTTCTGATTGGTCAATTGAAATCCACACAGCTCCTCTCCACTTCTATGGCCACGCGCCCTTATGCCCGTATTATAGTAGCATTGCTTCTACACATAGTAGAGTAGTTTTGTCGACAATGGGATAGTTTACTAGCGGCCAGCAGGCGAGTTCTGCTCATCTGCCTCTTGTTAAGCTTACTCTGTTATGATTATTAATTTGCAAATAACAATAACAAATGTATGCTTATAGCTAAAGCAATATTGATATAATGAAGCAGAAGTATTTGATATTTGGTTTGTTTGCAAGCCCTAATCTCAGGAACTCTGAGTTGTATAATTATTTTTGTAATGTATAGTCACATTCAACGGGAAGGTTAAAGAATATGTTTTATCCCGAAATTCCTACGGGAACAAGCCCAACGCAAGTAAAACCACAGGGTGCCTCTAGTATCATCTAAAAGTGGCCAAAACCAACCAATCTTATGATACTTAACATAAAGCGGTCCTAATACATTATTATGAGTCCATAACTCGATCAGATTTGCGAGCAACACAAAATAGAACACAATACACCGACATAAAGTCTAATCTCATTAATATTTATATAATAATCAATATAATACAATGCAATATTAAATCAAATGATATTATTACATTACTAACTCCTCAACGTTATAGCGTTATAACACTATGTACAGTTGCTTGCAGTATAATTGGCTGATGAGATCAAACTTAGCGTGCAATGCTAATCTATTGGTAATTATTATTGACTATTCATTGTAAGAAGATAGCGTAGGTATTGTAAAAAAATATTTACATTTGTGCAATAAAAAACTTTCCTCAAAACTAATGGTTTTGCATGTGTGTTCTATGCCAATATGTTTAACCTATAATCTCCAAGAATAATACAATATTTGTAAAACGTTACCTCTGTCATGACTGCTAGGTTTAGCAAGGACTTTTGTTACAATGACAGTCAAGTTTTTTAAGAACCGACTTTACCTTAATTTTCTTTAAAAGACAAAGTCATATGCCTATTTAAATGCCGATAACTGTAACATATAATAACGTTATATTAGCGTGAGGTTATCATTACACATTGATGACAGTCATACATCTAGGATGACACCCGTTGTATGTCATATGGCAACGTCAGGGGGTATTGGCATCGCGCCAAATTTACCAGGAAATACCGATGTGTAAGTAATGGTTGGAGGTACATATTTTATTGAATTATCTGCATTGATGTGGAGACGCGAGGTCAAGATGATGGCTCCTTAACTATCTATTGGATCTTAGATGTAGTTCGTATTATGGGTTGTAGCTCGCGTAGCGGACTTAGCGATGTTTACTCATTGCGACTGTTAAAGGTGAAGCTCGGCCCCTACTTGGATGGGTGGCAGATAGTGGCATTTCTAGCTGAGCGCTACCGTGCTGTGGAGGGCACGTAAAATTGTCTTAATTGGCTTTTAGGTGGTCTAAAAACTCCGACTCTAGGGTTGGTCAGTAACCTACTAGAACTTACCTACTTTAGTGGTAGTTGAATAATCAAACAGTTAGAAAAGAGATACCACACTAAAAAGTAGCATGCAAACATATACATTACGTCCTTCCGGCAATATCATGTCGGGCTAAGAAGTGTGGCTTCATCCATTTACCACCTGAAAAAGCCGTAATCTCAGCTACAAAAGTCTTTAAATTAAAATTGAACCACAAAGACTCTCCAAAGTATTAAAACTTACCCCATTTTAATACAGCACTGTAAACCCCCAGAGAACTAAACCACTCAAATAGCTATTTCTGACTTTACGAGTGACAAACTGATGTTCAACAAAATATATAAGTATTGAGTTTAAATTCCTTCTTTAAGAGGTTTCCGAATGATGTTATTAATTAAGGGTTTTATAGGAAATGGACTCTATTTGGAGTTAATGTTCGGTTGATTGAATTATACATCAATCTGTGGTGATTTGTTGACGTATGCTTAGTTTTTTAATGGGTCGTTAATTCATTAAGCTAAGTTAGGTGTAAGGCTGTGTCGTAGTGTGGTAGAGTCATAGTTGTTTTTGTTTTAACGATGTGTTCATACGGTTAATCTAATTAGCCTTTGGTTGAGATGTTTTGACTCTAATGTCACCTTCATATGTTTTCATAGACCAAAGGTATGTCTAAGTACAGTGTGTATAATATGCTCACTGCTCAGTCTCCACTTACGGAACTCCGCAGTGTCCCGCGATTATCGTGTTACCATGATTGTATCGTGCTAAGTAAAGTAGAGTAAAGTATTAGCCTGTAATGTCCCAAAGCTGGCCTAAGGCCTCTCATCTCACTGAAGATATTTGTAGAGTGAGGAGGATTAGGCGTAATCACCACGCTTGTCAAATGCGAGTTGGTGATCTCAAACCCGAGTCATGTTTGATCGATCGTGCTAAATAAACAGTAATATTTATAAGTAGGTATTAGATTAACATAAGCTTATAAACTAACAACCACATATAATTATATTGTCCCGACCCGATCAAAATAAGATAAAACAAAATCATGTTAATACAGAAAACTACAAAAAATCCGATTAAAAAAAGGAGGGTAAAGTTGCCCGCACAAGTAGCGCATTCATTATTGTTAGTACAAGAAAAATCAATTAGGTGCGGCGCTGCCGCCATGTTTAATTGCATTTGACGGGTGAACCTGCGTATGCGCATGTAGGCGTACAACAAAGGGTAGCCAATGTATTAATTAGTTAATTATTTACATTTTGCGTGTATTTAGTTCGTTTGTTTGAGTACTAGCGTGTCTTGTAAATTGTGCAAAGTTGAGTGATATTTTGACATTACATTTGTTGCTTTATTCAATGGCTGCGGCTTGAATCAAAATGGTTGTCTAGAAAGATGTTAATATTATGTACTACTAGCCGCGAGGTGTTACCCGCGTTGTACCCGTTCCCGCGGGAATTTCGGGATCAAATGTTAATCTGATTTATAACCTATATTACTGTAAAGTTTCTGACAAACCCGTCCAGTAGTTTTTTCGTGAAAGAGTAAGAATCATAACATTCTTACAAAATTTCACATTTATAATATTAATAGGATTATCTTTTTCTCATAAACTTCAGTCAGCTTCAGTTGTTTTCATTCTCATAAACCTCCTTCACTGAACTCTAATGCTACATACTTTTAATAACACGTTGACATTTCTAGAACAAAATCTACTCCACTTGTTTTTATAATATTAAAAGTAAATATTGTTATTAAACTAATAAATCTCGTTAATTAATTAATATCTTTAACACCAACTGTGATTACATCAGTCCGTCTGTTTGTCATATTATAACGATGAGTTTGTTTTGGAACGCAAATATTAAGAGTATGATTTATATAACCTCATTTGTGTCACGTATATGAATTGTTATATGAAATTAATTAATTGTGAAATTTATTAGTTTAAATGTGATTTACAGTAATGTCATGGGTAACCTCAATTAAAATTGTATACAATTCACAGTACCTACGTGATACACAGTTCATTTTTTTTACGGTAAACCAACTTTCAGATCTCTTATTTCTATAGAGGATTGCTAAGTCTAGGCCATCAATAAATTTAATCTGCCTTTGATCCAATTATGCCATTTATCCCAACTGCCCTGCTATAGGACTATCTGTAACCTGCACAAAGAATCTCAATCTCAATCCTAACTACTTCTCAAAGCTTTTAAAACCGTACGAGTTCAATTCAAGTTGCAAATAAAAATTCAAATTAAATCAGACTGCGCACGCGCCTACAAAACACGATGACAGCAAGAACATACTTTCAATTCCTCCCCAAAGCAGAAGAGGGGATACCTAAAGAAGACGTATCTCGCAAACCATTGTCCATTGTTTTACCCAACGTTATTTATGACGGACTACTTATACACCTGTCTCATTCCCACCCAAACATAATCGTACATCCATCTCTCTCCCTCAAGGCTTCCGTCCGGTAATGTAGGCAAATAAATTACGTTCCAAAAGATTATTTATTGGATTATTCATGGTATTCCTGTGGCGTATTGCTCTGGGACATTATGTTGGGCCTTTGATGTTTTTTTAGGTTAATGATTGATTTGTGGCATTGCCGTGTCGTCTGTCCTGCGACAATGGACGATGGTTTTCGTTTTTCCGATGAACAATGAATATATCTGATGGGCATACCGTACGTACTACGTACTTATTGTCAATTTATTATTTACAGGTATGTTAGGGGTGGACCACGGTGCATGTACGGTGACGACGACTGGTCGCTCAACTGCATCATGGGAACTATTTTCTGTAAAATCCGTTCCGAAATAATGATTATCTGGTTTGCTTTCCCATCTACGTAGGTCTTGAAGTATCTAAAATACCTAATTGAAAACAAAAGAAAAAACATTAGGTACACTTCTAAAGAACTGTTTCACCTCCAGACAGAAAATCAAATTAAAAGTCTTAAAAAATTGGAAGCCAACTGAACAATGTCGCCGTCACCGGAAGACATTTCGATAATCGTCCCAAAGTGACGCAGACATTATTGCCCCACCATTAATTAACCCACACTAAAGTTTTAATTAAAAAAACCGAAACTTTCCATAAGAATGGCGGGCGGACAACGGGACGAATTCAAAACGCCGCGTCTCCACACCCATAAATAATTTGGGACAAAACCCTCGCGTCTCATCCCCCCCGCATCCCCTCCGGATAAGTGTCTAAAATTTTCACAATCCGGCAATAAAAAGATAATTTATTAGAATAGCTCTTATTGTTTTCGTTATTTATGTGTATGGAGTAATGTAATCTAGCTCGGTGTGCCCTAAATAAATAATTTCCACTTTAATGTCCTTCTTGCCTAATCTCCTCGACGGACGCTCCGTCCGCGTTTTGGGCCATAATGGCCACCCGAGGTATTTTTAGGTGTAAATAAATATGATTTGTATTCCCTTTCTGACAGAATTTAATTTCGTTCGCCGCTTAGGTGGTCGATGTCGCGAATCTCCGAATTATTTTAATGATACCTTTTAATTCGTATAGACAATATTTGCGTATTTATCTATAGTAGCCATCTGAGTGTTAAACTCTTTTGTTTTATAACAATAAAACGGCGGGTAAAGTCAATAAATGTCACTTGAATACAACCCGAGCGCCGCTAGACATTATTTTACGACAGTTTAAAATTTTAATTGCATTTCATTTATAGTGTATTGATCAATTTGTATTCAAATGTTTGATTTTTATTGACGGAAAATATATAAATTATTTATATTATTCTTTTATCTAATTATGAAGGAATAATCTTAAGTATTTCGGCTCGTGTGTGATGCTCTTTCGGTTTTATGAGTGGATAATAAAATGAGGAATCTATGTGGTTATCTGATGGTAGCTGTTCATATCTAAACGATGTCAAATGTCAATTTTGACCGGAATCCGAATATTATTTGGACGTGGATTACTGGGATGGGAGATGAAATATTTACAGCGTTCTTAAATGATTGTTAAGATTGTGTCGCGGTAGTAAAAGTTTGATGCAATCTTTATAAAGTTATTTGGAGCTATAAAACGTAAATAGATAGATGTGTAGGCAGTTCTAAATAAGTAGATACCTATATAACTTTTTTCGACCTCATTACGAAGTACCAAGGTACAGAAACAGCAAGGGCTAATAACTATTATTTTTTCTTAAAACTGATCTTCATTTACTGTTGTAGTATACTGGGAGTGCCATTTCCAAAACAGGCTAGTTTTTACCGTGGCAGCACCCTGGCAAAATAAACATATAACCCGAAAAGGTTGCTTAGTACTTATACGGAAGTGAAAAAAAACCCACGCACGAAATAACTGATACGAAATACTTAGCCACCATATATTATTCAAAATCCTTCCACCAGATCCACCCCAATTAAACAAATTCTAATAACAAAAACATTTAAATCAAATATACCCCACCCTTGCCCATCGTTAGAAAAAGAGAATAACTTCTTATAAATTATTACGAGCTAGAGAATTGAACTGATACCCTTCAAAGGCGGGCGGGGGTGCAAAGAGGGGGGGTGCAAAGTGGGGGGTGCAGTGATTTATTGGGCTATAAAGTATTATAATTAAAAGCTGGGGTGGAACTACAGGCAGGAACTATGCCTCGATTACAGCTTACCGCCCGCAAATGTATGTAAAACTGTTCACTTTTGTGGATATAATATGTGTTGGTTAGCGTTAGATGATGGGCTTTTTACTAGTGTTAATTTAAAGAGTGTACTTCAGTTGAAGAAACATATTTGAGTAGAAGAAGAAAATAAACTTTACTTTGTTTAAGGTATCACTGAATTCGGGTGAGTTAACAAGAGGAGAAAGTCAAAATAGAATAGTTAAATTAAGTTCGTGTAGTATCCACCAACCCTGGTGTCGGAGTTTATAAACCGCCTAAAGGCCTCCGACATGGTCAAACGATCAACCGGGACCGTATATTTTACGTACCATCCGAAGCACGGTAGCGCTCATATAAAAATGCCACTATCGGCCACCCATTTAAGTAGGCACCGAGCTGCACGTTGCTTGACAATCGCAATGAGCTAACGAATTAGGTAACTTTGTAAAATGGTTTAGAATAAGTACCTATGTTAGGTAGTAATGAAATACTACTGGGAAGTGACTGAACTGAAACCGAAAATTCATGAAACTGCCGCACAGAAAAAATAGATAAAAAACATTTGAACGTAGAAAAATAATCACTTTTTATTTAAAACCGCCTCAATATCCATAATCTTTCCTTTTATCCATTTACTAAGTGATGTAACTTAAAGAACTTCAGACACACACAAACTTAACTACATAATAAATTCTTAAGTAAAGTAGTTAAAAACAAAGTCTTGAGCAAAACAGACGTCTAAGTAATCAATTTCATCAAAGCTTTAAGTTCAAGTTGGAACATAAGTCAATGTTAAGTAAAAAACGGTAAATCCCGGTTCCGACTGAATTATGGCATGTCTACGATTGTTGCACTTTGAAACAATATAGATCCACACGATTTGTAGACGCGACAGTCTGTTTTAGGGAAGAAAATATTTACTTACCGTAAATTTTGTTACAAGTAGCTTTGTAGTTCTACCCACGTATGACCCATTGTAGTACCCAACTCATTGACGTCATTATTCATACATCACGCGTCAAAATCACTCAGTATATCTCTGCTAAGAAAGCATTTGACGTGTGAGTATCGGGGTAAATCCTACTAATACTATAAATGCGAAAGTTTGTAAAGATGGATGTACGAATATGTGTGTATGTATGTTTGTTTCTCTTTCACGCAAAAACTGCTGAACGGATTTGGATGAAACTTTACAGTAATATAGTTTATACATCAGAATAACACACGGGATACATTTTATCCCGAAATTCCCGCGGGAACGGGTACAACACGGGTAAAACCGCGGGTCGCGGCTAGTGTTGTACATATAAGTCTAATTAATATTTATCAAGACACGACTCTACAATTACTAGATAACGATCAGTTTGAACGAAGCGTCGTATCTGAAAGTGAACAATCTTTGATCAGCTCGTTACACGAACTCTATGAAACTGAAACGTGAATGATTTAAGATAGAGACGGTTCACGTAACGTAAACGTGATATACGTATTTACGGTATATTTACGTGACTAATATGCATATATTGTTGTGCATAATTTTATTAAAATGCAGACTTTATTTGATGTTTTGCAGAAAATTGTAAACTATGATGCAGAGTTTGTGGTAGAGTCTTTGAAAGATGGCTAAAAGATAAACAGTTTCGTCGTATAAAGAGATTTATAAAGTATAAAGACTATTTTATTCCTATACTGTCCCACAGCTGGGCAAAGGTATCCTCTTACATCGGCAACCTTCCCTGGTGGGTAAAACTATGTCTAGAAAAAATATTGATATAAACTGTGAGTCATAAGTATTTGGATGATAATACTAACAAACTCCCGCGGTTTTTCCATCTTTGCGTCCGTTTATGAACTATTAAGTACCCTGATACCTTAATCTCAAAAAACCTGACTATAGCCAACTATCATGTTTGTTTCTGACTGATAGTGTAAGAGACTAACGCTATCTTACGCAGGTTAACAAGACTGTAACAAAGTAACTGAAAACATCAATAATTTAAAATAACCACAGGGTCTTACCGTACCAAAAACAAAAACTTGATGTTCAAAACACGAATGACACATAACTATGATTATTTTTGTCGCAAGCTCGCTTCCGACGACTCGACGCGACACAACCTGACAGATAGAAGTCAGATTTATGTGTTTACTGTATAAATCACTGCTTAGACGTCAGTGTTGCCACTCGTCCGCTGTTTTTTCTTTCCTCTTTCACTGGGTATATATCATAGAGGCGAGTTTTATGTCTTCCGCGGTTAAGGTTTCAACGTTTTTTGATGTTTGATATTAATAAATTGGTTTATGTTTTGTTTTTGGGGTGTTTTAATTGGATTCGGTGAGTTAGTGTCGAGTGACACGTTTGACTGTTTTATGACAAGTTGTTCAAGTTTTATGAAGGTATTTTTGGATGGTGCCTAATGATAAGCTAATGAGTAACATTGAAATTGTCTGATTGTTTGTCATTGTAAATATCAAAACCGTGTTTATAAACATATCCGAAATTTATTTGATAACAAAAACGTATTTATGTCTCAAAATAAATCGTCTGCAAAACATTCGAATATCTCATCGAAAATTCTCAAAAATTCTACGAAATCCCATCATCATATAATTAAAACTACATTAAACCCAATATCGCCATTATACTCACAAATCATACTAAATCCGCGATCTAATTCGGACACTGATTTATGCATCTTGTGACACAAAAAACTTTGACAAGTATAAAAATTTCAAAATCTCTTGCAATAATAGCGTGTTGTATATTTTAGAAGTGTCACGGCGAGATCTGAGATCAATCATCGGTATCTTAACGAGTGGCCCAGCTGTTGTCTATGGATTGATAGAGCTATAAACTATATTTATAGGCGGCGGAATAGTTCTAGAATAGTTTGTGATGCGCGTCGCTCAACTTCACATGGATGTGTGTTAAGTGGTCGATGCGGCAGTTACATAAATCGTGGAACGTTTTTTGTTACTTGTTTACTTTTGGAACGACTGAAAATGGGACTGAAAACCTCAGGTTTAACATTGATGTTAATTTTAAATGTTGGTACTCTTCACTGTATACGTTATATCTCCAGTGATTGTAGAGGTTGTTAAACTGCTTTTTTAAATGATACCTACAAGCGTATTACGTTACTTCACAAAATAAGAAGTAGCTTTTGAGATGTATGAATACGATTTGTATAATATACATCTCTACTTCTTTCTTAAAAACCTTAATCTTTCATTAACTGTTCAAAATACAACTATTCCTTCTCCACGCTTAGATGTCACTTCAAAAGACATTAGCTACGTAACAAGACACTACAAAATACCACATCCAAACCAAACATACGTTCACGTACAAATATGAGTAGCGATAATGTCGTAAACAGAAGTCGCCCACGACACGCATCCGAGTCGGATCCGACACAGTCTCGCGGTAATAAAACTAACGTTATTGTCATCAAATCTCGACCTTCTGGTATATTTACACTGTGGCTTGGGATTGATAGCACAATGATACAAGTGGGTGTTGATTCATGAACGGACTCGTAATCTCCGTTGAATATAGTTTTTACAATGAATTAATTTAGTAGCTATGTGACGCGGCTTTAAGAATAAGATGGTTTTGTGAGAATATTACAGAAAGTAACTTGACAATAAGGACCATGTTTTGGCGAATGGTTCCAAAGGGTATTGTAGTACAATTGCAAGTACAATAACTAATTTTTTTAGGCATAAATCCGAATACAGACTGCTTAGATTATTACGAGAACTACCTTTCGGATAGTTAACATTTCGCAGGCATACCCCTAGTCAAAATCTGTGCATTAACAATAGTTGTTAGAAATTGCTACATAAATATCATACAACTTAAGAAATCCTCCAGCATTTTTAAGTAAATTAATAAATCTATTACTATCAGCCCATCCAATATCCCACCGTAGCTTAACATTCCCAATACATTACCAAACTACGCCACAGTTCTCTCACTGAATCGATACAAACTCCTGTAAAATATCGCAAGTTGACTCACATGCAAGGAACTTCTTGTACTCTTTGACAATCGATTGACGGGTGTCCCCTCCTCACCCCTGTGTCCAGAGTACACCCCCGCCTCCGACCCACATTGAACTCATACACTAATATAAAGTTTACTATTTTAAAACATTGTCGTGTTGCAATTCGTGGGCTGATGTTTAGTTGGTTGTGTGTTTATGTATTTTATTTGGAGGTAAATCAGTAAGTAGGTTGAATTAATGCCGGTGAAGTCAGTAAGTTACTGCTGAAAACAAATGCCGTCTTACGAGTAATTGGCATGTAAAGTATTATTAGATTACTATTGTAATTTGCATTAAACAATGAATGTATATAGTGGGTATAGAAACTAAAGATATTTAATGAAGGGTGGGAATAGAGACGGCATTATTTCGACCGGACATTTTTTCTTCTTTTTACCACTCTATTCGCTAACCTACCCAAAAATCAAAATTAACCATACCTGCAACAATTTTAAACGTCTTGTAAATATGTATGACGTCACAAAAAGCCATACAGGCCTCAAATGTAAGTGACAAATGAATATTCCTCGAATGTATTCGTCAATAACGCGCGTTGCATAAATATAGAATCGATTCAATAATTCGGTCGGTGTCACATAATTCATTCGTCAGATTGACGGGCCCATTTGCTTTTAATAAATATGCATACACGCCTTTTGAGCGAACTCACAAGGCTTCGGTTAAAATATTGTTTTCATAATTTACCTGCATCAGTATGCTGATAGTCGAATAAAATTCGCCATTGACGGAAATTTCACGGAGGAAGATATACAAAACATTTGAAAGTACATATATCCATACAGTCCATGTCCTTATTAATAATAAATATAATAAATAATATGTTTAATAAAATGTGAGAATTTTTTATCGAATAAAAATTTGGCTGTGGCTGTGGGGGGCGCTACCTCATAACCACCACCATAATAATAATGATTTCATGTTTTTACTCGCATCTTATTGACTTCGGGTGAAACTGGGGAAAAACTAAGCTACAGGCTACAGCTAAAAGAAAATGCCAACGTCCATATTTAAAATTTGACCAGTTTCTGCTTTAGTCATTTCAAAGTAAAAAACAAAATTCCCACTTATTACCCAAACAAAATGGGAGCGTTCAATTAAAATAAGCAAACAAAACCAATTGTTAGGCAGCGCGCTCATCTGACGAGTCGGACGCATACGACCGTATGGATCGTCCGGCGTTCGTCTTAAATTATGTCCGGAGTCCGGTTGATAACGAAGGGAGGGTGTTTACTCTACCGGCACTGGTACGTATTGTCTCCTTCCCAGATGAATTCCGAAGGGGTCCTGATAAATGTGAAGTTAAAATTGTAATTTAATTAATTTCAGAATTGGGGTAGTGTGGATTTGTGTCTTGATGTCTGCTCTTGTGTCAGAAAAGGTATTCCATGTGTTTAGAATTAGAAAATTAAAGTCAGTGAAGTTTTTTAAAATTTTAAGGGTAAAAAATATGAAACAGAATTTGTCTTACAAAAGCAAAACTGACAAAAGTGTTTAAAAAATAACAAGACTTATCTAAACGAATCTCTTTAGTTGACGAGACTAAACATTTTTTGACAATTTCGAGGAAAACCCCGGACATTTTTATCAGTGGTGTAAACAACAGGTACTACAGTGTAATGCCTTCCCGGGGTAAGAAGCGTGACGTCACCGAGATAACGTCAAACGGGTTGAGTTCCGTTAAAAAAATGAAAATATCTCTTATCTTGGCGTTGTTGAGCGACAGCCTGATTGTTCTGCTTGAAATTATAAAAAATATTTTTCAGGTATTTAAACTTGATAGTATCCTTCGAAATATAAAAACCTGTCTATTTTTTAGGATATTTTTAGTTAATTTATAAACAGAAATCCTGAGAAGAATCGTCGGTTTTGAAGATAGAATTGTTTTAATAGTTTATTTTAGTATTTCGTTTTTTTATTTTTATATTTTAGTTTTAATTTTTATATTTTGCACACCCTTTGGGTTTGTAAATAGATGTAACAACTATTTACGCAAATAAATGATTTGAATTTGAATAAATTCGGAATTTTAACCATATAGAACGGTGAGGATGCGGAACTAAATATAGCACACCCAACTAGAAACCCACTCAGCCTCAAATTACAAAATCAATTGAACTTTCACTCAAAAATAAAACGTTTTAGGTAAACGGTCACGGACCGCTGTCCGGTCTCGAACTACTTAAAACGTGTCAAGAAGTCAGAACTGTGCCCGAAACATCCAACTTCCATCCAAACTAGTCAAACAGCGGTTAAATCCTTTCAATTTGACCGGCCCACCGATGGGACATGTCCTGTAGACGCTTATCAAAAGTTAAAAAACAAAATAATTATCTGGGGACTTTGATTCCTGACATTTCAGTAGTCCGGAAGGGGTTGAAGTATGTTTATTTAAATCACACCAAAATAATGTTTACAGCTAAGCGATTACCAAAGAAATGTTTTTTAAACTAGTAATACAGCTGTAATATAATAACTCCATTTTCATTGTGGAAATAAAAAAATATTTTCTTTTTTTATGAATAACAGTTGAAATATCGTGAACCTGACTGGTAGTTTCCGAGAAAGACTTTCCAACAAAAACCATTCAGCATTTTCATAGTATAAATACGTGCACAATTCTTGTAAACGTACGTTCAAGTACAATACAACAGTATATTAAACAACAATCACACAGCAGTATCGATTAAAAAATAAAACAGGCATCTTGTGAGACAAAGGCGAGCGCACACAACGCCCGTCCCGTTTCGTCTCACGAATTAAAAGTGCAGGTGGAGGCTGTCCGGCATTGATCTGCCGGTGACGCGCCGGACGAGATGGAGACGTCACCCCCAGGGGGTAGGGGGCCACCCCACCCACCCCCCGACATAAGGACGTGTGGACATGCTTAGCGATGTCGAATTGATAATGGTGTCCCGTTTTTTTGTGTTAAATGGAACTGAAATGGAATTGTTACTTAATGGATTGGTTGATGGCGGACTTTTAATTTAGTTGCAACGTTTTATTTGATAGATTTTTTGAGTTTTGATTAAGGTATTTTTAAGTTTGCTTTTTTCAAAATTTAATGTTATTTGGAACACATACCTACTTCATCTGAAAATGACGTGTTTTAAATATTTTATGATTACTTACTTCCTATAGCTATTTACATCATCACTTCAGAAAATTTGACTCGCACTTAGATGTTATTTCTATTCAAAATATTTTGCTTAAAACTCCAACTCATTGTACGAACTTCTCCCAAATAAAATTGTCGACCGATACTCAACAATGTATAGTAATGAAGCGCGGAAAACGATTCAAGTTTGAGTGAAACGGCTGACTCCTCGCAAATTAGTCGGTGGGCTAACTCATCCGAACCATCGCCACATCCGTACCGTAGGGTCGCCAATATTATGCTCGCTGGACGGATAGTTGTTTTAAATTTACGAGTCTATAGGTCAAAATGTTGCCATTTTTATAATGTTTCATGGTATGTGGAAAACCTTGTTGAATATAAGGATTGATATCGTAGTTGAGATTTTGATCTTGTGAGTTTGAAAACGTATTTACTGTGGAAAATTATAAGGGTTGTTTAATTTTCTTGTTCACTCAAAAATATCATTATGTGCTTTCTATAATTACATATTGAAAATCTTAAGTATTTTTTTTCCTGGACAAGACAATCGTAATAGTTATGAAAGTAAGTCAAGGAATCGAAATCTTACACATAACACAATCAGTAACTCAATTCAATTCTCACTAACCACCTCCCCAATCGAAACAAAATAAAAATTCAGTCGAAAACCTCAATTGTAAATTCGATCAATGTCCACATAATACAGGAGGTAATATGGTCGCCGTCTGGCCACGTCGACCCGCCCGTCTTCCAGTTTGACTGAGCGAAATCACTCAAAAGTTTTAATGCCGTTTCCGTGGGGACTATTCCGGTCCGACCGTCCGTACTGTGTGCGACCGCCTTTACTCGTACGTGCCTGGCACAACGGGTGGAAAGGATTATAATTTTCTTATATTATATGAAGTTAGAACCGTATATAACAGATTTAAGTGGCACAATTTTAGTATCTGTATATCTTAAATTGGTATGTTATTATTGTGTGGAGACATCAGTTTTGGAGGTTGATGGTGAATTGAAAATTGTTGAAGACTATCAATTTATAGTTTAAGTTCGAGGTATCGGGTTAAACGGAGACTTCATGAAATTCTGTAATTCAGTTTTTGGAAATCATGCATTAGTTTTGTGTCTAGGTCTCATTATTATCTATGTAGTGTCTAAAGATAGATCACCTTGACATTAGGTACATATTTACTTTCTATTGTATTTTATTTTAAAATAATTGTCAGTCATACTACTAACGATAAACATTGTAAGTGACTCTCTCTCTCTCTCTCTCTCTCTTTTTCTCTCTCTCTCCCTCTTCTCATATCTTTCTCCCATCATCTGGGTTCGGCTCTCCTTGTCGGTCTTTAAGGTCACTTAGTCATATCATATTATAACATATTTTGAAAGATGATTAAGATTAAGTGGAATCAACACCGTAATGGATCCTCCAATCAAACATTCCAAAACAATCAATACACATCAATAATCGTCCACAAAAATGATAATTAAATTCCACCATTTAATCTCAATGCAACAATCGCAATTTTGAAACGAAAAATTAATTGAATCCATTCAATTTCTAACCGCTTGAGTGACAGCCGGTATCTGTTAATACCCAATTATTTTCACCCCCTAACACCCCCTGACACCCCCGACACCCCCCGATTATACAGATATGAAGTGGACACGACAGTCCGTCAGTAATAAAGAGCCGGGTGGTTTTCTACAGAACCTTACCGGTATAAGATTCATTTACATCGTGCGATATTATTATGGAGCCATTTCTTTGTTTGCATCTGTCAAAGGTGGCGATTACTTTTTTTATGGCTCGTGTTGGATTCAGTTTAGTTTTATCTATGCTTTTCTCTTATTTGAATTAAATTCTTATATGCCGCTTATAAGTGCAATTGATGTCAGTATTTAATGGGAACTACCCAATAGCAATTAATTTGTTTAGTTGTCGCACGTGACACGTCTTATGTCATTGATTCAGATACTTTGAATGTTTTATAGTAATTTTAGAAAATAACATAGGACTTTTAACCCTAATATTTTACCCTATTAAAATGTTCTGCCACTTGGCAAAGATTTTTCCTACACGCTAAACCTCAGTAATAATTTATACAGCTTTACTAAAAATCGTATCGCACCATGTAAACACTCTGTAATGTCGTGGACAGAAGGCGTCCGGCATCCGTCCCTAGAGTAACGCCCGTCAAAGGCACGATGCAATGAATTTTGAACATTTTTCACGCCACCACTACAACCTTCTCGTCAAATAATGAGGATATTGCATGAATTGATCTGCTTGACAGTTTTCTAAGTAACTGTACTTCGGAGTTGTGTTCGATTTTGTTTGAATGATTTTATAAATTGTATTCGATTTTTAAATTATGTATTCGAATTGATTTAATATTGTGTTTTTAAATAATTGTTCGAGAATATATTTAATACATAGAAGGTTTCTATTTTTAAATTTAAAAGAAGTTAGGTAAGTGTTTATATCAATGATGAGGATTGTTCCATTTTTATATTCGGAGAGAGTTAAGTAATGTGTGTAAGTTAATGTAAAATTTAATAATCCCGACGCCAAAAAGGAGTATTAAAGTTAGGCCTCCCTGTGTCTCTAGGTTCGACCAGTAGAGGCACTTTTATAATTATTGCTAAGACCATTTACGTCTCTTAAGAGTGATTACGATTAACAAATTACATGCTAAATTCTTACCAATATCACCATGCCATAAAAATTCTTAACTTACCTGAAAATTAAAAATAAATATTAGTATTAGAAACCACATAAGAATTTTTTTTTTATGAAAACAAGAATATGGACATTCTAAAACTAAATTACATATTAACCCTAAAACAAGCGTCACAAAAAAAACGCCCAACTGAAAAAAAACTGCCAACCAAAAAAGCAGCCAACTAGAAAAAATGCGATCAGAAAAAATCCTTTTAAGAACTGACACTTCTTTAAAAATATACACGAGTCAAGTGAAGTTCATAGGTACGTTGGCGAGACAAGGGACAACGTTAGGGGACTTCATTGGAATTCTTTATAGAATGAAGTGGATTTAATATCGGTAGGAATGCCACATCGAAAGATACTGGCCGACGGACGCGGGGCGGCGCGGACGAGCGGCCGCCGCCGATGTGCGCGATTTAGCGCTTTGGATTCAGATTTTGTGGTTCCATGTACTTAATACGGTTCATGGATGGGAATTTTGATTGAAATTTGAAGGAAAGTGGTTTGTTTGTAATGCAATTTGAAGGATTATTGGATTGTTAATTAAATTTACTTGCATAATTTTGCAGTAATACAGTCGGGAGCTTTCGTACATTAAAGTGATGATAGGTAGTAAAAAAGTAAGTGTGAAAACAAAAAAGTGTAAAAGTAAGTGTTGTGTCGGAAACTACTTAAAGGCTTCCAACATGGTCTGACGATTAAAACAACCGGGACCGACAATTTAACGTGCCCTCCAAGTAGCGCTCAGATAGAAATGCCACTATCGGCCACCGAGCAGTCGGCAGTCGAGCTGCACGTTGCTTAACAAACGCAATGAGTTAACACCGCTAGTAATAGTTCGACTAAAAGCCGCTCGTCTGCCAAACACTTCCGCGTCAACTTAACCCTTGCACTGACGACGGGGAATTCCACAACACTCCCGTCTGCGGCCGATCGAATTTTATTTTACCAAGTTTTTACTACCCCAGTTATCTTTGGGACCGCAACTTTTATTTATGTATTATTTAATATCCACCCTGTGGATTTGCATGGATTTTCAACCCCATTCCAAATGATAGTTTCAGTATAACCCTTTTCCTGTAAAGTTAGTTATTATCGGTTGAAATTTTATTGAGTGTCGTAGTGTTATTATTGAAATCCGATATTGGGTTTAGTGTTCACACTTACTTGTGTTTTGGGGATTTTGTGGATATAAATATTGTTAAGAACATGTTTATTATAAAACGTAGTAACCAAGTAGACGAACGTGTTATTTAAGTTTTCCAAAATAAAGTTTCACAATTGTTTTAGTAGACAAATCAGAATCTTGTACCTTAATTTGAAACAAAAAAAATTAAATCCTAGATCAGAATTGAAAGGTCTCCATATCGCCTAATATCAAAGTGTATGATTGTAATACAAAGGGAGGTCGCGCACGACCCCGACTCCGTCTAGCATAATATCGTCCAGGTGTTGCTTCTCTCCAATTGTAAAGCTAACATACAAATACAAAAACAAATGAGAGCCGATGAGACGCCGCGAAGTCACGACAGCGGGTGTAAACACATCCAATATTGTACCCCGACCGCAATCTGACATCAGCCGACCAAATAGCTAGGATACTTATGTAAATCGGACCACTATCCTGCTTATTGTATATCTAATTTGATTTCTTTTGCAATACCGTGATGGGATCCAACGAATATTGGTCCTACCTGGCCGTAATATTGTCGTACGTGCGGCTTTTCGGGTTAAGAGATCACTGATAGGGTTATTGAAGGGGCAACTTTTTAAAATATTTATGAACGGGCTACGATGAGAGGCCATGCCGCTATCCAATTTCTGGTTATGCGTTCGGTAAGTTAGTTATTTTGAAGGTATCTTTCCGAGGGTCAAACTGTTTTTGTGAGTGTTAATTAAAGTGTAGTCTGGTCATAGGGAGGAAGGGATTTTTGGGGTTGCGTAAAGGTTTTTTTGGATATGTATGAGAGTGTATATATTCAGTGGAATGAATAGCTCGGACAGAAGCAGGTGTGGTTGGGGACTTAATATCTTGGGGAATATTTAACTTTATTTGGCTTTAGTTTGCAATAAGGAAATAATGTTAAAACACATGCATGTTATTATAAGTTAAACTTAAAAATAATAACATATTGTAAATGTCTGTGAAGCTTCTAAGTTGCTACAGATTAGGCAAGCCCTGCCATAGTAGTTTTTAGGCCACTTTAATGCCTCCAACATGGTTTGGCAACTGAAAACACCAGAACCGACAATACTCTTACTACTAACTCTTAAAAAGCACTGTATTAACAGTTTAACCTTCCCTCAAAAGCACGGTAGCACTCAAATAAAAATACAGTATCCACCCATCCAAACGATATGCACTATATTTAGAAATAGTGATAAATTAACACCACTTATTCAAATTACACCACTACGTTTTAAAACGCTTTAAACGCATTTTTGCACTTCAAACTTGCAGAAAACCAAACGGGACTCTAATTAAGAAGACAAGAGGCACATGGCCGATGTAAAAACCTGCAAAATTCCAAATCTAACTCACTAAGTAGTTTCTGTCCAATTTGTCACATTGGCAGTGGAAGGGTTAACAAAGACACCGCGAAAAAACACCATCTGTTCAAATGTCAGTTAACAAACGTCTATCCTTTAGTCTTTAATTAGAAACGAAAGTATTTGAAACTTGCAGCTTTTTCATACTTCACTCAATATTAGTAGATTTCTGATTGTTTTCTTGATAAGTTTTTTTTTTGTACTTGATTGAAAATCGTGTTTGATTGGTGATCAGATTTTTGTAGAGTGAATGTGATAAGTAAAATTTAATTATTTATTGGTCCTTAAATTTATAATAATAGTTTCCAAAAAACCTTCGGACGTTTAGAGGTTAATTTAATAATGTAAATTAATCATTTTTTTTCGTTTGCAGACAAACAAAATAAAAACTTAAACCCTTCAAAATAATAAAAATAGATATAACTTTTTATTTACTACAATCAAGGGTCAAAGTCTAGAAAGTTCGAATGGGTCCTAGCGACCATCTAAATCAAGGCAGTTATTTTTTATTAACCCCTTCGTCGCCGCCCCGTGACTTACAACCTATTTGAACAGTTGAACAGTTGCCAGTTGTGAACAGTTTGTATTGAAAACTGCAACTTTGTTTTAGTTTATAGTACATGATGTTAATTTGTGGAATAATTAAAACTATGTAATTAGGGTTCCGTTTTCATTTTGCAGGTGCGGATTACTTTGGTTGTTACAATGTTGTTTTAAGTCGAAAAATAGTTACGTCTGTGATAATATGAAACTGAGTTTTCATGAATATAAACTCAGTTTCATATTTTGTATGAAATGTAGATATTTACTGTAAATAAACATAATTTATTAGTATTACTATCATAAAAGGGCTCTCAAGTTCGTAATTAATTAACTTTTTCATCAATTTACTGTCCAATATTAACTTACGTACCTATTCCCAAAAATGTATGAGTAAATGTTTCTATACATACCAAGTGAAAAATACACTAAGTAAGTCGTATAAAATGGAACAAGTTACACTAAATCGCTTAAAATACGTATAGAGCTTTAAAGGAATGAATTCCATTGAATGGTCCTGAATTCGCGCTAACAAATCAACACAGTTGTAACTGCGCCGTCAACTTAATTAAAACAGCGAAAAGTTGCCGATTTAAAACCTCGGTGACGAAGTTTGGTACAAGTCAACACTTACAGCGGTTAAAATAATTCTAATGGTTATTTTGGTAAATAAAATATCTATTTTAAAATATGGAAAATATATTTTAAGTAGGTACTGTCTTTGTCAAAGATGTTCATGTGTACTCAGACTCACCCGTACTCATTGACGTCAAGTGCTTCCATAGTAGAGATTTCATAGGAGATCAATGATCTTAATGTATAAAAAATATTTCAAATAAGTATCGATTTAATGAACGTCACTGAGTGCGTTAAAAAGGATTTTCATTAACCTAATCTAATAAAACCATCGATTCGGCAGCCAACAGTCACTTTCAGTTATACACATAATACTACATACTACTACTACAAACATAATATCTTTAAGTCTCTTTTGTTTAAAAAAATCAGATGCAAATGATATTATGACCATCTCCACACTATTATATTTAAATAAAAATCCAAAAGATTAATAATGCATCAAATTGAAATCACGTAATTTTTCGTTTCGTCGCAAATACACTTTACTGTGTCCTGACCATAATTTGGTTCGATATCGGTTGCATTATTCATACAGTTTTCCAAATAACTGTGTACTCTATCGCTACGTTGTCATTAAGTAATCGCATTACTCCTTTACCTTGGACCACGTCCAAAGTGCGGCCGCCTGCATTGAAAACTGTCGAATGTAGGTAAGAAACAGTTATGAAATATGCCAAATACTACCAATAGCGAGTGAATACTTCTGAACTGGAGAAAACTGCTAATTACAAAGTTATTAACAATTTTCTCAACTACGGTGTTTAGTTATGTTTTGATGTGAAATAATGGTAAGTAATGTTAAGGGCAGTTGACAATGTCATTGAAGGGTTATATGTCTGTTTTTTTTGGTTGTGTTAAGTCAAATGACCTATGACATAGAATCAAAAAAAGAAGCTTCAAATCTATAGATTCTTAGTATCTTTGACTGTGAGCAATTTTACAAGCTGTGAGTAAGCGAATTTTAAAGACAAAGTTTTAAACACGAAAGTGTCCGTTTTGTATTGTACTCGACAGCTCGTAACATGTAAATACACTTACTGTCACTAGTGTACTTAATCACATTTTTTCAAAACGCACCAATAAATATTCAGTTCTAATCTAAAACTGTCCCTAACACAAGTACAATTAGCCAACAAACCTCACTGTTTACAATGACAAACTTTTATTTAAAAACTTTGACGTATAAGTCAAGTTTTCTTGTTTGTCTGTCCGTCTGTCGGGTCTGTAATAAGCTGCAGTCACTGTAGATATATTAACTTTGTATATTTTCCTTTTTCCCATCACAAACTGAGTCTCGGTATCAAGTTGTCTGCGACAGTTGTGTTTCGAGTTAATCGCCTGGTTTTACTTGACAAAAAGTTAAGTTTTGCTTGCACACGAAATATTCTTCTAATTAACTGTTTGTGAAATCCGCCTTTTATATTTAGAGTTTTGAGTTGGTTCTCATAATGATACGAGTACTAGCAGTAGTAGTACTAGCAGAGTATGGTATATTACAAGTGTCAAAGTTTTTAAGGCATTCGTTTAAATTGAGCGAGTTTTCTAGCCGCAAGCTGGCAAGTTAAATAGAACACAAGCGTCACACGTGTCAAACGTCAAATTTGACACATGTGATGTTCGATTGATCTCTCCGGTTTAGTATACTAACTAGTATCATGTTACTCCAATAAATACATTTTTTTTTTATTTACTTTATACAACAATGTGTAAAGTAAAAGAGAATACAAATCCTTCCTTTGTAATGTTTCAAATTAACTTAAAAAGTATTAATGGACTGTAATCACTACAAAGGGTCCGGTAAATGCAAAACTCCGCGTATGCTTGTTCAATTGATTTACAAAAACATTTTTCAATCAAGCCACGTTCGTGAGTGTGGAGGCAGTCCTTGATCGGAAAGTCTCTCTTGCAAGCAATGAGTACTAATCAATACGGTAGAAGGTGGCGAAAAATAACGAATGTTGTATTACCAATCCTCGTGTGTTTCCGTGTTCCGTTCGCACTCCGAATAACTCGTAACGTTGGTAGAAAAGTTTCGGAAAATCTAAATGAAGTTAATTTAGATTTTGTATAATGATACGAGTATAAAGATTAATCAGGTAACTTGCTAAATATTTTAATTAAACAAAACTCGTTTATTTTTTACTTTAATAAAAACTTTACCGGCATTAAATAAACAAGAATGCCTATTTGAAAGAAACCAATAATCTTCGGATGCAACAAAGTAAATTTCTTCAGTCATATTTTAGTTCAATGCAATATTTGAGGAACTTTCTTTTCCTACCCCTATAATAAAATAGCGTGAACAACATGAAATTGAACACTGAAATAAATATTCTCATAATATTAATAGAATCTCAATCATTAATTAGCCGCTGTAGGTGCGAGCAGTACATAGCCGTATGCACCGCGCTCGTAATCGACGGCCGACCGGGGACGTATTGGCCCGTCGTGGAGACGCCGCTGGCTCTCTGTTTTTAAAGCTTTCTTCCACCCCCCGACCCCCCATACGCCCCCACAATCGATGGACGGCGTCATGTTAGCCAGCCCGATCAAGTGCATACGTGAGGACTTTCTTTGATGCGTCTTTGTGCGCCAAAGGGCCCAACTCTAGGGGGGCCGATTGTTTTTTTCTACTGCTTTGAAACGCTGATCAGTTAAGCTCTTTTAGGAGTATTTTAATGAATACTCATGAATTTGTTTAGGTGTATCGCGTAGAAATAAAACAAAATTAACCAAGTTCCAATTTTAAAATCTTGTGCAATACAAAGCGGTTTATTTTTTTAATCGCGCGTTGTGTTCTAACTGTCACGTCAACGTCCCGTCGCCTATTTCCGAGCGACTTCGCTGACGGGTTAAATTCGCCTTTGAAAATGTTTAGTGCGGAACAGTGGGGCGAGTTCCTTGCGCCGTCTGCAAGCGACTGACGTGACAAGTTGTCACTGGCACGCCCACTTGCACCAGTGGCTAGTGATGGTGCATACCACGCGGTGTTTATGTTTAATAGCTTTTATACGGGCGACGTGACAATTTTCTTTGTAGCTAAAGCGACCAAAGCTGTAGTTGAATTAAAGAAAATGAAAAGGAGTGTTGTTGATGTTTGTGTTTGGTGAATTATTTCGAGATATCTATAGAAATAGATAACATTGTTACTGTTACTGTTAGCTTGTATCATTCCATTGTTGGGCAAAGGCCTCCCCCCATACTCGCCACATACTAAGTATTTAAAATAACTTTATTACATAATAAGTACTTAGAAATACGAGCAATGAGCATTTCCGACACGTCTCAAACAAAAAAATTGTGTCGATTTGTTATTTACATATGTAATTGAATACATTAATATAATAACTACATTAATCATCAAAACTTTCTCCTACACATCAAACATATCATAACTCAAAATTGAATAAGAAACGAAGCTATGACGTAATCGCAGGCTGTATGCAAACAAATTATAAAATTATATGCATTTGTCCGTCAATAAATTACCTATCAGTAAACGTAAATATTGAATTGACATTTAAAATACATGTCAATACTTTTAAAGCAACAAATAACTCATCGGGCTGTCAAACAAGATGCGAGTAACGAGTTTGAATAACATTTTATTGATATATAACTTATAGTTTTAAATTAAAGATAATTATTTTAGACATCTTGAATTTAGAATAAGATAGTTTTATTATTGTTTTATTTTTAAGCTAGTTTGTCACTGCGGTTTTAAACAGCGTATGACTTATCAAAACTCATCATAATAAGTAAATCTAGACATTGGTCATATTATAGTAACAAGATTATGTTAATCATGTGACTTCCAAATTAAAACGTGTAAACAAACAAACATCCATCCGCACTTAATAACTCACAATACTAACGCACGTCAAATGCTTCTTAGTAAAGATATAATAAGCAATTTTGACATTTAAAGTAATGAAAAATTACGTCAATTAGTTAAATGTAATTTAATGGACGTCTTTAAATACAACTTTCATTATTGACAAAATCTAACTCTCCGTCAATTTTCTATCAAATTCTAAACGTGACAAAACTAACCAACGTGACACTTCTCTGTACCTTAAAAGCATCAATTCAATATCCAACTTCTAGAATAAACTAAGACGGCAGCGTGTCAGAAGTAGTGCGGAACAATTCAGTCGTGAGCTGTCATCGAGTGGAGACAGGAGTGACGTGACACGCTGTTCTACTGCCCGTGACAGCAGATGTAGCGAGTAGATAAAAGAAAATAGACACTAATGCATTTGTAATAAAGGCTTTATAGAATAGGAGATGTAGAATGTGTCTTAACAGTGGTTAGTGATTATTTTTGTGACAATTGTCACGCTGTCAGGTTAGTGAGTAGATGATTGTCACGTCACAATAGTATTAAAATATATTTTTTATTATTATACATATTTTTTTATCTTGGACCTGAAAGGTATACTTAATTACATAATTGACTTTATCTACACTAATGTTGTAACATTCTACTTATGATTCCAATACTTGACTTATAATTACTACTGTTATAGCACAGACAACTAAAACACTCAATTTAAGCAATTGCACATGATGTTATAATATCATTATAATATAACATTATAACATCATTATAACGCGACCAATTAACCTGGCGAGCCTTATGTCAAAATCCTCATACTAGTTGCATAAAATTTTGATATTAGGCTGGCTTTTGAAAACAATTGGGTTATACGTGAAAACTTCGTCGAAACTACATACACAAAACTCTTTGGTAAGATCTCGCTCGCTCCTGATTGGCCCTACGCGCAGCTGCGCTCTCATTGGTTAGATTTTAATGGCGGCAAGTTCACTGTGACAATACACGTACCTACGCGTGAATTTAATGTTTCGCAATGTGTTTTGTTTTTAAAATTTTGTTTGATTAATTGCATTAAATAGTGAAGATAAAGTAGTGTATGCAACTGCATATAACACGGGTATTAAAACACTCGTTACTATTATGAAACTCGCTGCGCTCGTTTCATAAACTCACACTCGTGTTTTAATACCCTTCTTTATATTATGACGTTGCATAAACTACTATTAGATTAAGTTTTTACGTTGTCCCGTTATTTAATAAACTAGCCGCGCCGCGCAGTTTCACCCTAGTAGTGCCAGTCACTGAGGGAATTTCCCATTGAAGGTGACTATTAATCACAAAAAGAATTATTCTAATCAGATTGGTAGTTTCTGAGATTAACGAGTTCAAACAAACAACAAAACAAATAATTAACTCATCAGCTTTATTATATTAATACTAGCTGCGCCCCGCGGTTTCACCCGCGTTGTACCCGTTCCCGCGGGAGTTTCGGGATGAAAAATAGATTTTGTCCGATTCTCAGACCTACCCGATATGCACACAAAATTTCATGAGAATCGGTCGAGCCGTTTCAGAGCAGTTCAACCACGGTACCCGTTCCCGCGGGAATTTCGGGATGAAAAATAGATGTTGGCCGATTCTCAGACCTACTCAATATGCTCACAAAATTTCATGAGAATCGGTCGAGCCGTTTCGGAGGAGTACGCGAACGAACACTGTGACACGAGAATTTTATATATAAGATTATAGTTACTGGTACTGTTAGTCTGTATCATCCCACTGTCGGGCAAAGGCCTCCATTCCCACCACTCTTCCCTACCTGAAGCCAGCAGTTGCCAGTCCCTCTTGTAGGCATCGAATCCGTCCCGAGTAAAATATATTAGCCTGTAATGGCCCACTGCTGAGCAAAGGCCTCTCATCTCACTGAAGACATCAGTACAGTGAATAGAAGAATTGAAGTATTATTTAATAAACGTAAAACATTCGTCTGTTTGTACATTAGACCATAATCAGCAAGTCTGGAGTGAAATTTCCAACGGAGGCTCACAAACTTGAGGACGTGGAAACGACAGACGCCGTCTCGATGCAACTTGATAATACCAGTGCTAGCGACAACCGCTCACTATTTGTATTATTTTAACTATAACAAATATTTCAACCATATTATTTCTTCAAGCGTGGTGATGCCTTTACTGTACTGATATCTTCAGTGAGAAGAAAGGCCTTTGCCGAGCAATGAGACATAACAATTTAATTTTTTTTTTATTTCTTCTCAAATATTTTGTTATACACAGGAATTTGACCTTATAATTCATTATATTGATATCGATATCGATTCATATATTTTAATCGGATTAATGTATTTTTAAATCAACATCTGATTTGTATCATCATTATGAACACTGTTTTTGATATTATGACTAGAAACATTAGTATCAAAAAGAACAACATAGAGAGATACTTGTTACGACCAACAAAAAGGCGTGTTCACATGCATCGACCCACTTCTAGCCAAGCGTACAAAGTGCACTAAAACTACAATAACAAATAACTACGTAATTTCGAAACGGCATTGTGAAGCCGTCCGTCCGCCGTTCCTCAGACGGAGCCGAGTGCACCCGTGACAGTCATTTAAGACAGTGACGTGACATTGCCCCCAACCCCCCACCCCCTACCCCCCGATCCACCCGCCAGATGGATTGATATTGCCGCTGCCGGCTGAGACGTAAGATGGAACGATTGCATACGGGAAACTAAAAAAAATATATTGCATTTGGTATGGTGGGGGTTTAATGGAGATAAAGGGCGGAATCAAGTTTTTAATGTATTGGGGTGGGTTTGAAAGTTTTGGGTGTGTATTGATTCGTGTTTTTAATATACTAGTGGTGCCCAGTGGTTTTGTCTAAGTTGAGTCAGTTCTAATGGCATTTTTCTGCTTATTTTGGCCACTTTATTAAACTATCTTTTGTTTTAACATGATTATAGAAAACTTATGATATAGTTTTTTTAATTCTTATTAATAATTTTTATTATGATGATTTCGGTATCTGTTATTGACTTGAAAAACTTTAGAAAGACCAAAAAAACATTAAACAAAATTAAATTACTAATACTGTTCATGACACATATCACAAAACAAAATGAACTATCAAATTATTTTATTGAAAAAAACCGCCTCACTACTATCATTATAAAATATCAAAGCATTTCTATTTCACAAGGCATCAACTTGAAAAGTAGTCCGATGGACGCAAACGAGACGCCTCGCCCGAGACAGTGACGTGACAACCCCCCGCCGCCCGGGGGGTGGCCAACGGGGTGCATATTGACCCCCACCCTGGATAATAAGGGGGTTATGGACTGAGGAATCGTGGCATCTTTTGTGGACTTGTACGTTTAGATATTGCGATTTGAAATACGAATCTTCTGTTTTTATGTTAATTCAGTGTTTATTGGATTAAAGATGAAAGATTTCGAGAGGAATAATAAAAATGTTTGTGTTTGAAATGAATGTTCTGTGTTTCGCTCAATCAATTTGAAATGAAGCTGACTTTAGAATTTCACTGTGAATCTTCTTTCAGTCTATTTTTGCAAATTCCCTCTTTTTTAAAAGATTATAATTCTTTAGCACAAATTAAAACCTACTCCCCCCTTTAAAAAAGGGGACAAAAAATCCTCCCAAAAATTATACATCCCAAACACACACATCAGAACACATCATTTGCACAAAATTAAATGTTTGAAAGAGTCGGTTCGACTTGGCCGGACCGCCCGCCCCCCTGGGCGGGGGCGGCCGTCGCACCAGATGGATTGATATTACCTCGCGATGCAGGTGGGCAACGATCTTAGAACAATGGCGATTTATATACTTGTATCTTGTTCGAATAGAATTCTGTTTTGGGTCGTGACTCTATTATACTTTCTTATTAAATTACAATTTTATCTTTATTTTTTTACCCAAGGGTTGTAACCGTTATTACTGTGGTCTGTCTTGCACTTTTCAATATCTTACTAAGAACTCTGGCAAAGTAGAGATGAAACGGATAGCAGTTTGGCCGGATACCGGATACCGGATATTCGGCCTACCACCTGGCCGGATAGCCGGATATCCGGCCGCCGAATATCCGGCGGAACTTAGCCGTTTGGTGCAGCGCACACACACTTGGCGTAGGTGACGCGCGAACGATGCCAAACAATACCCAAATTTATCAAAGTTTGCCAAAATCTATCTTTCAGCACCTTGCAGTAGTGTGTATAGCGAAAGACTTTTTTCTGAAGCTGGCCTTATTTATGAAGAGAAGCGAAACCGCCTGCTGCCTCTCAATGCAGAAAAAATGGTTTTTATTCACTATAATTTGCCCTTAGTACAGTATGAGTACTAATTAATTAATTTTCTACTTTAAACAATACCTAATTATGTTTCTTAAGTCTTACTAAATAAAGTAAATAATAACTAAACAATTTTTTTTATCCAGATCTTTTTTATTTCGGCCGGATGTCTATCCGGCCGAATAGTAGTTATCCGGTATTCGGCCGGATAGTATTAAGGCCGCCGGATAGGCCGGATACCGGATAGTTACCGGATATCCGTTTCATCTCTAGGCAAAAGTTCTATATTAGTATCAAAAGCATTAAATGCAATGCATTAAAACACTAAAACAGTGATGTACAGTTTACTTTAAATGAAATAATTATAATTACAAAAAATGCATTGCTTTGTAATCACAAATTCATTAGTAAAAGTAAAAAAAAACATTAATTCCAAGTGACAAAAAACTCGAAAACAAAATAAAACACTTTGAATGAATCTACAGAACGGAAATGTATTTCAACGTTTTTCACACTCAATAAAATAACTGACAAAAATTAATAGTCAAAGTTTCCTAACTAGACTTGAAAAAAGCAAAGCTCATCCTTCTCTTACACTCCATAAAAACACGACAAAGACACATGTCCCCCCTTATTATCTTCAATTAAGAGGCTCAGATAATGTACTGTGACATACGTGACACGCGGCCAACCATCTAAGACCTCTCCTCTCTTGAACAACCATAAAACCACCAGTTCATTTTACACTGGCCGTATAATATCAAAGAAGTTCACTTTGCCTCTTTGCTGTTGCAAATTCAATCTTAATGTCTACACGATAAGGGGGTTGAATGTGCAAGGGTGTGGTTCGTCATTGGCTTGACAGATGGTCGGAAGACGGTGACGAATAGTCGGCAGTTACATGTGATTAGTGATTACGACAGTCGTGTTATCACTGGCTTGTAATCTGGATTTCGGGAGAAATGATGTGTCGTCGGAGTTCAGACTTCTTCTTAAGGAAAACTAAGGGAAATTTAAGTCTTTTCACTAAAATTTGACATGTTTAATGATACCTATATATGCTCAAATTGAGGAACACAAAATGACATGTAATGTCACGAAACATAAGATGTGTCATATAACATGTCGTGGCTCATCAAAAATATTGTAGAACAGAAAACAAATATAAAAAATGAAAACACTGTCATAAAAATAAACGATTTCAAAAAACACAATACTTATCATAACTCTTTTTGACATAATGGTGTACGCAATAAACAGTGCAATAGTTAATTATTTACAACGTACATAATCATAATTCAAGATCACAACGTGTCCAATAATTTTGACATCCGTAATAATTTTCCGCTGAAATCCCACTCAAATGACGGATATAGATCTGGGAAATGACACCGAGCTGTCACATACGTCATGGTGACGTATAGCTGTCATCTTGACTCGCCTAGACGTTGACGATAAGACAAAACGCGACCCAACTTGATTGATGGATGTTACCCAATGATTGCTTTATTATCCCTACCGTTCAAATTGCTACGATGACAGTTTTACAGTTTATTTTGAGACTATGAAGCTTGCCATTTATTTATTCCGCTTCAAGTAATTTTTAATGAAAACAGTTATATGTAATTCTTATTTTTCATTTTCTACAGCTGATGCATCATTTGTAAAAATAAAATGAACTGTCGTATGTTTATTTATCAAATGGTATCAAAAGCATTTATCGCATCAAACGCGCGACGTTAAGCTGACGCCGAGAGGCGCATCGCGGGTGACAGGGAAACGTCAGAGTGACAGCTAAGTGTCACAATGACAGTGACATTTAAGTGTCATTTCCGTCCCGCGTCTATCCGTTGCCCGTCGCCGCGGCTCTACAATATTATCTTTGACGGATTCTTGATAAGATTCCATTTGAAATCGCACACAATACTGTTAGGTTTGTTTTTCTTTGGAGAAATAAAGGATTTTATTTTATGTGCGAGTACGTCTGTTGGAAAACTGAATCAGTTGGGTTGATTTATAAGTAGAAAATATTCTACGCACCAAATAGTGACATTTTTTAAGTTATAAGAACCATTATTTTTTTAAATAGTTAAACGCTAAGGGTAATGCTACTGTATAGCTAAAGAGGATAAAATTACAGTGTTAGAGCAAATGTCATTTTCAATGTTCCATTTTTTTTAAAAACGCTTTTCGCTGCCGCCATTGCTGTACTATACTCATAATAACAAACGATTAAACACAAAGTATATAATAAGAATACTTGAAAGCTATCAACATCATTACGTTGCATTTGCTTTGACCAGCGAGTCGAGTGGAGCCACGGGCGGTCAGTAGATTCGAATTTTTTAGGGCGAACTCTACTCTCGCTGGGTTCGCGCCTTTACAATCGGGAGCTGACGAGTGCACACTTCCTGTGATATTAGGACAGGATTTGGTTATGAGCGGTAGCGATTTTTGTGAAGGCTTTACTGTTGCTATACTAAACTTGCACAATCGTATAGTGGTGCTGTGCAAATTCTTCAATGTTTAATTCTTCCTATTTTTGTTATAACATAATCTTTAAGTGAAATGAATACTTCTGATATTAAATATCTAAAACCTCATATAACTGCAATAAGACATTCCGTAAGTATGTCTGTTATATTGGAATTAGCGTAAATGAAAAATAGCGTGCATAAAGAGAAGAAAACACAAATTAAATTATAGTATCACTTTAAAAGTTAGATAAATTAAAAATTATTTGAATTTACTCGTTTACTAACTCATTGAATCTTAACCTCCGCTACCGCTACCGCGCCCGCTTCTCCCACTAACGCACGCACACCTCTAATTCGGCAACACTAACAATTTCCGAGCGAAATAAGCGAATTAAAATCGCCTCAAAGCTGCTCGCAAAGAAACGCCTGCATACGCCAGTTAGGTTTATTTTTAGTTATTTACGTAGGGTGGCGGGTGACGAGGCCTTTGAGCCGCGCTGAGGTTACATACGGTTTATAATCAGGACGATTTCTTTAAAAAAAGTCCTTTGGTCCTATATGCTTTCCTTTGTTTTAAATGAACGGTTCAAAGGTAGGTATTGTGTTTTTACTTTACTTTAGTTATTTTATGTGTATTTGTACCTATCTATTTTTTCGTTCTTTGACTTATAAGGCAAATTGATGTCTGGAGGCGCATATTTATCAGTATATCTGTCTGCTTTAGAAATACAGTTTCTAGAATTATATATAATATTTTTTAAACATGTCATATGTTTTTTTATGAAAGATAGAGTCAAGTATCATAAGATGTTGCAATAGGGTATTCATCCACTTTTTCCGTTATCATGTAATAAACTCTATAGCTTTCTAGTACCTTACAAGTTACATTAAAAGCTTGTAATGTGTAATGCGAGCACCAATCACAATGCGTATTGCAATCAACGTTTTCACAAATTCCAGTCATGCTATTCTCATCTCTATCACCCCATCTTCAAGGGTCATAATTCTTCACAACTTCCATAAAACAAAGACAAACTTATCAAGAACTAAAGTCTCCATTCTCATTAGAAACGATCTCTAATTGCAAATCAAATCGATGCTAACTCTATTACTCGAGATAATCAAGTTAATATCGACGCTGTTGCTAAGAAAATTAAGCTGAGTTTCGCGTGAAAGTGACTTGGTTTCATTGATATAACCTGCTTTAAGAAGGAGTCTAGATATAAGAAGATGAAGTTTACTTGTTTCAGCAGTTGTCACTTGGAGATAGATCCAAAAATTAAGGAGAGACAAACAAGTACTTATGTATGTTTTAGCATTGTCCTTTCTATCTAGCGAATTCAAAAGAAGTTAGTGATTTAAATAAGAGATTTTTTTCACTTTTATTAAACTGACTTACTCCCTTTAAATATAACATTGATTTACCCCCCATACTCACTCATTTATAATAGAAAACGGCTACGAAGTTATTTAATTCACATTACTTTTACTGTATTTTCTACACTAATATTATAAAGAGGAAAACTTTGTTTGTTTGGTTGTAATGAATAGGCTCAAATACTACTGGACCGTTTTTAAAAATTCTTTCACCATTCGAAAGCTACATTATCCACGAGTAACATAGGCTATTTTTCATCCCGAAATTCCCTCAGGAATGGACACAACGCGGGTAAAACCGCGGGGCGCTGTTAGTTAATAATACATTCATTATGAATTTTTCCAAAATGTTAAATTACGATTTATATTAACTCGGTTCGCAAGTAGTGATATCCTTTGATACATCGATTAAGTAAACCCCCTTATTATTATTTTGATATAACTGTCCCACTGCTGGACCTTTCCTCTCTCCCTCCACGCATCCCTATCCTGGGCGTGTTCCCTCCAGTTGTTAAGATAGGTATCGAGTTCATCCCATCATCTGCGCCTTGGTCTGCCAGCTCACCTGTTGGGTGTTTTTGCCCACTCTTTAAGCACCTTTAGTTACTTTTTCGCTTACTGTAAACGATGAAAAGTAACGTGTCAACTGAACGTCACTATGTTGTACTTCAACATGCCACGTCTGTCACTTACAAAAAAATAAAACAATAAAACCTCGACAATAACAATAAATCTAAACAAAACGTAGAAAAAATGCAGAGAAGTATTAGAACACTCCACCTGATGTCGCGAAGGCAATGTTCACGAGAAATGATGTATGTTTACTTTACCCAAAAGAACTGGATAAATAAAATATCCACTAAACTCCGACCTGCCTACACAACACCAACTTGTACATATTTCTTTACTATTACCTTCCCCCTCCCCGCCCGCGCCCCCTCGCCCTCCTGAGCTCATGCTTACAAACTGTCGCATTACCGGTCATCCCCCGATAGACAACAACCCCTCCCAACTAAACAAACAAAAACAAACCCTACCCCACAGTAATAAGGACAGAACTCACAGCAAACTCTACATTTGCACGCCAAAAACTCTGCCTTGAAAAGAACTTTATTCACTCCGATGTAAGGCAGTGTTTTGTAAGCTAGTTTGCTGAAACGGTAATGATAATTCTAAGCTAATGCCATAAGGAAATAAGCGGAAAGGTTCCTACGGAATTGTTTACCATTGAAGACAGAGGAAAGAAAACACCGTGATCTGATACATAAGAAGTACATAATCATACATTATTCTGCACAGGACTTCGGTCTTAATATAAAAATAACAACAGGATGGAAAAATAGTAAAGACAATGGAAATAGAGTGCTCCTGTGAGCTAAACTAGGGGTGGTTAGATCCCATGAAGGGCAAGAATTAGAATTACAGCTTGGCTTTTTAAACTGATGCTGAAACCAAAAATCTTACAGCCATCTCTCAAGAGCCTAGCCTACATTTCCACTAAAAATTCAACGCAAAAAATCACAACTTCCATCTTAACTTAAAGGTTGATACCCGTTGACCCCGTACACCTTGTCCCCGTCCTCTGGGACAGTGGTTATTTAAATAAATATTTAAAATTGTCCCCGTACCATGTAGGTGACCAGAACCGAATTCTATTTACTCATGACAAAGGCCACTTCCGACAATATCTTAAATCCCCAATATCTCATCCCATAACTATTAAAATTACAACACACTTTAATTACCATACAACATCCCTCATTATACTATCAAACAAGCAATATACCAAGACAATTGTCCATTAACCGCCTTATAAATACAAAAGCTAGACATTTAGTACAAGACAATGCACTATACCTAGGGTCATTCGGTTTTAGTTCGTAAGCGACCAATCGCGTTGAGTGAAATCTGCCATAAAGGATTCGGAATAGCTTGGTGGAGCCACTATGGAAGCATCACAGGCAATGGGCCATAACGGCTCTGTCCTCAGAATATGAAGATACTCCTAAGGTTTGGTACTTTTTGGAGCATAGTTTTGGAATAAAGTAAAATGTCATTCGGAATTTAAATCGCGAAGTTAGAAGAATATTTGAGAGAGTAGGTAAAATTTTTGAACGGTGTTCTTTTCTTTCCTTTATTTATGGTTGCTGTTCTAAATTCCAATTTTGAAATTAACTATCAAGCCTTTTAACCAATTAATACAGTGACCAAGAGCATGGTGATTGGTGAAAAATCTTCTTTTAAAGATTCCACCAATGAACACGCAATATTTATCAATCATCGTAATCAGTCGAACTTGGTCACCGTCATTGTTACGGAGGCAGTTTTCATAACAAAATTGAAATTCCAACGGCAACACAATCCAAAACATTAAAATGCCAACGCCAAGAATCAAAGATCCCATTCAATCAGATTTAATAACAACAAAACGTTACTTAATATTGACAATTTCCGTGACTCAAACCAATTGTCTTGAGTAGAAGACATAACCGGAACCTCTCGCTTCTAAACTACGGAAGGAATCAACTGAAAATGGGTATCAACTACATAGGTAAGGTGTATATAAAGGCGCTTCTGCATAGCTTTTTATTCTATGACCATTTTCTTGAATTAATGTTCTATTGTGTTTTGTAGGTATTGTTCTTGGGGTCAGTGACTTGTTTAAGGGGCGATAACTAGTGTAATGGAACGGGAAGTTAGATTAGTTAAGTACAGTGTTTGTAAAATACGAGACCAAATTAGGCTTTGTGAAGATTGCGAAACTAGGTTGGTTTGAAAATATTGTTAAGTATTTGTTAGCGCCATTGACATGTGATTTAACAAACTGTCATTAAGCTAGCTTTAAAAACAAAGAACGACTACTTTTTCGCTCGCAATATTACTTTTTTTCTATTGGACATACCGGCTTGTAGCGAGTAAACTCGCTCAATACCCACTGCCTAGTTTAATTTGATCTTTATTATTTAAAATTAGCCGCACCCTGTTTTACTCGCATTATGCCGTTTTCCGAAGGAATTTTGGGATTAAAATTAACCTAAAGCCTTGCCGTTGTATGTAGCTATCCGTAACAAAAATAATTTTTAAAATCGGATTGGTAGTTTTAATATAAGCGCGTTCAAACAAACAAAAATACACACGAGACAAACTCTTCAGCTATATATTAGTATAGATTTAATGAGATTCATCTCAAATCTGTTTATTAACACATTCAATGGAGTCTCTACATTGTTATAACACTTCAAAATATGAATATTTTTACTACACCAGTCAATTGTGTTTGTCAAAGAAATTGGTGTGTTTGTTAGAGACGAAACAGTAGCCAACACTCTTCAGCGACGTCGAGAGTGTTATTTGAATCTATGCAGTTATCTCGAGGGTCACTGTATGCATATTTTGTGTGGTACAAGAGGAAGGCTGAAGCGGGTTGAAATGTGTATACTAATAATGTTTTACCTTTCATTATTTAAAAGAAAAGGTACCTTATTTCCTTTGCAACGTGATATCCTTAAATTTTTGGACATTTTAGAAACTGAACCGAAACCGAAATAAAACTGAATCTAAATCAGAACTCGGTAACAAAACTGACAACACTAGCGCATGATGAAGAATTTAATATTGTGTTATGAAAAGATTGCCATTGAATTATACAACAACAAGTGGCGACACTTGACTAAGCAATTTTAGTTCATTGCTATTGTGAAGCTCGGTCCTTACTTGGGTCCATAGTGGCACATCGTTCTTAACGCTACCGTGCTTCGGAGGGCATGTAAAATTGTCGGTTGTTTCAATCATTAAGAACATGACAGAGGCCTTAAGGCGGTATAAAACTCCGACACCAGGGTTGGCCACTAGCCTACACGATTACTTACATTGTAAGTAAGCATTGACGATGTAATATGCAGTTAGTAAAACTGTTTTTACAAGTAAAAAAATCATTATTATTTATTTAAACGGGAACTTACGTACGACGGAGACTACTGTCGAGAGTTCGTACCGTCGTACGTAAGTTCCCGTTTAAATAAATAATAATGACATTAACGTACGTTTCAATTAATAGTATAAAACAAGTAAAAAATTCATTTAGGTTCATCATTACAGAACAAAATATTATGTTCTAAATACGTCAAATATTAAATCGCTTCAGTTCACCCTTTATACCGCAACCTGCCATGATCTTATGGGAATGTGAGTTGACCATTTCAATGCTAATTTTACGATGTTCGTCTGTAAAGGCTAAAGTACATGTCGTGATTGATATCTTAATAGCTATCGGTTTGTCTGTTTGTGTTATGTGGCATTTTAATACATTTTTCGTCAATTATTTAATGTATTTTGTTAAGTTTGTAAATATGTCTCCACCTACACTGTGCTTGAGAGAGTAAATTGAATATTTTTATGTAGATGACATAATTGGTTTTCATTATAAGTGGGATAAGATAGAAAGAGTTCTGAAATTATGTTATTTAGTTATTTACATATATGTTTAAGTACAATGCGTTTTGGTAATAAAACTAACATTTCATAACAATTGCAAGAATTTATTAATTATAAATTTCTCTATAATTTAACTATAAAAATAATAAATTCAACACTGGTCTTGTTATAATTTTATAAAACCTACCAATTTCAAAACGCCATTTTCAATTCACATAAAACTTACAAATTACTTAGCAACAATCACCTCAGAAAAACAAAACGACATCACTTGTTCATATACGATCGCTACATCGCTACACGAGGGTCGAATTTACCCATAAATCATTACCGGACGGGCCTTAATAAGTGCTGTTAATGATATTCTATAATTTAGTACGTAGTTCCAATACAGATGATACGTCCACTAAATCAAATTGTTAATGGGAAAATGTGAGGGCGGATTTTTAGAGATCCGTAAGACGATAATTGAGCCTTTTTTGAGAAACAACTTTGAACACTAGGTTTAACGGACATCTATTGTTTAGGGAAGTACAGGGTACCCATGGCCATAGTGATTTTCAATTGTTAATAACCCCTAACTTGTTCTTAGAACAAATATTTGTGTTCTCTTTTCAAAAACTGACGGATAGTTTCGTTGAAAATGTGTACGTGTGGCGTATACGAGTATGCATACTAAAATATGAGAATATGTATTATACAGGACGTAATTTGGCATGCTTCAGTGTAATATCAAGAATATCCTACTATTCAACATTATAATTCCGTCAACAACTAGCATAAGTTTAGTTATATCGAGTTTTATACGGAACCCGTTAGTATTTAACTCGCTCTCGTAATTTTAATATATTTATATTTCTATGAGTCGCTTTGTTTAGGTGTGGTATAGTTGTTAATCATTATAGTTACAGAACTTACGGAGAAATGTCTATGAAATTAGATCCCTTATGAGTAATACACATATTACTGGGTCAAAGTTCTAGCTATTATTGAGTAAAAAAATGAGGAAAATTGTTTAATAATTATACATAATTTATCACTACAAATTATCAAGCAAAATCCCCGGCCGCGTCCGTCTGTTCGCGATAAACTCAAATACTACTGCACGGATTTTGACGCGATTTTTTAAATAGATAAGGTAATTCAAGAGGAAGGTTTATAGGTATAAAAATTCCCGAAATTCCCACGGGAACGGGCACAACGCGGGTAAAACCGCGGGGCACTGTTAGTTCTATATTATTATATTATATAACAACTGCATTCCTCAATAATGTATGTAAAGCCAAGAAATATATAATTACGAAACTTATTCCATTACAACACTATTAAATCACAATAAACCATAAATCACATAATAACCGCAAAGAATAATAATCTTTACACCATTAAAGTAGAGATTAAATCGAGACTCGCGGCGTAAGGCACTTCACCCACTACGGAGGCTAAGTGAAAGCTATCTTAAAGATACTTGATGCGATATCTACTTTAAATCGGAGAGCCGACGAGGAACGTAACTTCTAAGTAAGTACTATAGTACTAAATTGCAATGGTTCGACTTTAAGGCTATTTTACATAGAGCTGATGTGCAAATGCGGCAACGAATAGTACGCTCAAATTGGCATAGTAAGCTACGTTGCATTTTTATGTCCTAGTACATTTTCTTCATCAATTTTAATATATATTCTTATGTTAGAAATAATTTCACATTAATTTCTACTAAGTGATTCCAACCGTGGCCGTTGTGTTGTTTTAGACCGCCGAAAGTAATTCGACATTGCACCACGATTGACTCAACCGCAACAGACAATTTAAAGTGTCTTCCGAAGCACGGTAGCGCTTAGATATAAATACTACTATCCATCCATCCAAGTAGTGGCAGGTCCGCAATTGGACGAATTAAGGGCTCTTTTAATTTAAGCGTTTGTAGTTGTCCTGCTGTGCCGCGGTGATACACAGTCGTCTGCGCGCACGGCGCGGTTCTTTTGTTTATTTTACAAAAAACGCGTAGGAATAGCAGGACGATTGAGGATGCTTAATTTGAAAGTACCCTTATTAAGTAGTTTCGAAATTATCAGTTCAAACAAACTTTTCAAATTTACTATCTTTGTAAAGATAGGTAGATCAATCTTTAAGACTTACATATATACCAAGAAGTAAAATCAAGATCTCCTATCAGAATGAAAGATTCCAGATTGTAGTTTAATTTCGTTGTAAATTGTGTTGTGTCAATGTTTTTGATTCATGATCGCATTGTGAGCTGGTTTGATGAACGGGTTACGGATCTAAGGGCCCGTACCCAATGTAGTAATGACAGTCTACAAACTGACTGTGAGCAAAACTGGTTTGAGACAGTCTGTCAGAAAAAAATCCGTTGTCTTACTTAGATAACCAAAGTTTTGATTCCGCAAACAGAGAGGTCCGTTAAATCGACAATTAAGTGATTGATGTAATTTTGCATTCACCTTCATGTCAAAATCACTAATTAAATATCTACTTAGAAAGCATTTGACGTTTCTCGTAAGTGGTATCTTACGGTTGTTAGTCTTATAGATTTTCTGTAAATAAGTGACAGACATTTTGCTAGACATCTTGTCTCTAGTGTGCAATTATTACTTCATGTATAGACCAGCGGGACTAAGGTGCGAAAACAAAGGTTTAGGCACTAGGCTGCGGAAGCCAAAATATTTTTATTTTTGCTCTCTCTAATTCTATATGAAGAACAGAGAATTGTCTTTGATATTCATCTAAGAAGAAGCAAATCAAAGACGATATCTTTTATAAATGTGGAAGGTTAACCCACAAGATTGTCTAACCACGGTATTGTCTCGACTCGACTATAGTGTGCTCGTCTCTTAAGGATCTACCGGGTTGATAGTGCTTGACTTATTGCAGATAGGAATAGGTTAAAATGTCATGGACGACCGTTTGATGGTAGGATTGCTTCTGATTTCGTCTCAAAGCTAAATAATAGATTCTTGGTCTACATTTTAGATATGGATGCCTAGCGGGGTTACTATTTAAACTCTATCGTGATTCGGTCCTGATTTAAAGTGACACTCATTTGGTTGTACGCTACCATGAATAACACGGCCTTTACTTGGATGGGTGGTCGATAGTGGCATTTCTATCTTAGCGATACCGTGCTTCAAAGAGCACGTTAAGCAGTCCCTCCTGGTTGCCTCAATTTTTAGACCATGTCGAAAGCCTTGAGGTGGTCTAAAAAATTCCGACGCCGTGGCCTACTACCTACTCAAAATAACTTACTTTTAATACAGTACCCTTTTTATCATACAACTAGCAGCGCCCCGCGGTTTTACCCGCGTTGTGCCCGTTCCCATGTAGCCTATAGCCTTCCTCGATAAATAGACTATCTAACAGTGAAAGAATTATTCAAATCGGTTCAGTAGTTTCTGAGATTAGCGCGTTTAAACAAACAAACAAACAAAACAAACTCTTCAGCTTTATAATATTAGTATAGATACTAAATTATATTTTTGCTTGGTCTTGTGTAGTTTTTACATGACATTTCGATGATATTGCATGATAAATAGATAAAAGTAGTCTTAAAGAAGTCTGCATAAAAGACAATTATTCATACGATTGCGTAAATCAAAATTGGTTCAACTGACCTATGACCAAGGCTCTAGTTGAAAGCCTCATCATTTGTTAATATGTATTTATTACGTGGATCATAGCCTTTTAATATGTTACGCTGACAAATATATCAATAAAAAACTATGATTTTAATAAATATCACAGATTTAACAGTTAAAATGTAAAAACAATAAAATTTTACGCCCCAAGTTGCGACACGAAATATAATAATTTTAAACTTTTTTAATATCGCCGTAAAACTCTTATAAGCCCCATAATCACGTCGTTAAATGGAACAAAATGTGAAAAAACTAAAATAAAACAAAGGAGCCTCTAGACATCTCTCAATCGGGCCATAAATCGAAAGTTCTCTAATCACAAATCACCAGGTTTTCCGTTTCTAACACGCGCGTAACAGGTGTCGTCAACATTTAAGGGTATACACATTTTTTAGTTTTTTTTTAGTCGTTTCAAACTCGAATTTCAAACCACCAATAAGAAATTTACAAGTGTTCTTTTGGCCAAATTAATAATAAATGTGATTTCTACCAAGGAACATTTCTAAGCCACTACAGCGGTTATTGGCTTATAATGAAGATATTTTTAATACAATGAATATTCATATATTCGGCGAGACACGATTCCAATAAAAACATAGTTTTTAAAACAAAAATATTAATTAATCAATTTAAAATGATTATCATCATCAAAATCAGGATTGTTTTAACTATGTTTCCAAAATCGCCTCTCATCTCTTTAATGTGATTAAATTATGTTTTTAATAAATATTCATAAAGGACTATTAACACCAATAGGCTTAAATATATATAAGAAATGCCTTACATTATTACAATATACGTGAGATTAGATGTTTGACACATCGTTATATTTAATAGAGATGATAAAATAAAATTTTATTATTCGTTGACATGTTACAGTTCTAAGGTTATTGTGCCTTTAATTCGGACTAAGTATGTGATAATGTAGATTTCAGTACAGTCATCCTGAACATTAACATATTATTAACATGAAAGTTTAAAAACAAAGTCATTTTGATTGTCAATTTAAAAGCTTCTCACAGTTTATGTATTACTGATTTATCAATGAGTTGCGTTTCAACGGATAACGCAAATATTGTTCTGCTTTAAACAAAATGATGACAATATACGTACATCACTTAAAGGTACGTCCCTATAGGGTAATCAAACTTAATAAAAATAAGTGAAAATACCTAGCATATTATCACTAACTTTATAAAATAATTGTTTAAAAGCAAAATAACAATTCAAATTAACCAAAAACCACTACAAAATACATCAAATAATCGAACCTTAAAAATGCCAATTACGTGAAAAAATACCGGATCCTAAAAGGGATACAATAAAAAATGTTGAGCGTCCCTACTGTAGATCAAGATGTGTGCGTTACCGTGCGCTCGCGCAGGTCAGTTGACAGATTTATGTGGGATGGAGTGAGTCGGCCGGCTCCCCGCTCCCCTCGACTCCGTCCCGGCTCCCCCTCGACCTCCCCTCGGCTCCCCTCGCGTCACTACCCGACCGATTGCGTGCCCGATTAGATAATTAACGCTTATGTTGTGTGCTAGAGCACTGGACGGAGTACTTTTATTGTTTTTCTCTTGTTTTAGCCGACGTTATGAAAGTTGTAGTTCTTGAATGTTTTAAGCCGACTTTGTCCAAGTTGTGTTCGTTTAGAAGATGTATTATTTTACTTGTATAATAAAATATTAGCCTATCACTTATATCTATTAATTTACTATTATCGTAAATAAGTGAAAGCTTTGCAGTAGGTATCAAGCATTATCTACTTTCTAAGATAAGCATGTCCTTTTAGACAAAGCTTTTAAAATATACGCATAAAAATATAGAAGTGAGATTTTATATAATTCTAATCGACCATTAACAATAAAGTTTTATATTCAAATTAACATGCATAGTGCTAAATAACATAATGCTTTGTTATCCGCCGTTCTTTATTTTAATTCTATGTTAATTTTAAATACTTAAAAAGCGTTTTATAGCTATGTATGTTTTTGGTAGCGACCGCAGCCATACTTTTCATACTGATTCTTCTTCTTCACCGAGTGGATGGTCAACCTGTCCAATCCTGGTGTCAGAGTTATCGAGCCGCCAAAGGCCTCTGACATGGCTCATGTAACGACTACTATCCGTAGAAAGTAACCGGGACCGACGGCTTAACGTGCCCTCCGAAGCACGGAATCATCTTACTTTTCGGGCAATCAGGTGATTCAGCCTGCAATGCCCTAGCCAAACTGAGGACAGTCTCACAAAGTGATTTTTGTGAGATATCCCCACCGGGAATCGAACCCGGAACCTCCGGGTCGTGAGCCGGGAGTTCAAACCACAAGACCACGGAGGTTGTTCATACAGATTCATAGAAACCAGTAGTGGTGCTTGCAGTCGGCAGCTGTTGCCGGCTGCTACGGTCGCTTTCGTAAACATACCTTTAAGTTGATCCTCTATATTAAGATAACAGCTTTTATTTAAACGAGAGTTTTCACATAAAAAGTGATACATTGTCTACTAACCACCAAATAACATTAAATTGACAATTTATTGTTGACTTTATCTCTACGGACAAGTAGACAGGGTGTTCGGTTTAATGCCTTTCAATAAACATATCATGGGAAGTCGATTAATTTAATAGTGTTAATGTGGAACTTCATAGAAGATTAAGGAAATTGTACTATGTATATACCTTATATTAAGTAGGTACATAAGATAAGAATGGTATACTTGGTAAAACATATAAATGTTTTTCTTCTTTTTGAAATATATGAGTTCGGAAGTGTGAACTAAATTCTGTGATGGAATATTGATTGAAATTATCAATAAGAATATCCATTGAAAATTTACAAAATAAAGGTAACTAATAATAATATAACGTTAAATAATTCTTCCATTCTTAATCCTATCCTTTTTTACATTAACAATCTCATGAACTTGTTATGAAAATTCCTACAAGTCCCACATCAAGTCACGAGATATAATAATCGTTTTTTCGAACACACCCTTACCGAGAATAATTCCACTATTCATCAGGTACATAACAAACGACATCTATTTTACATATCCCGTGAATTATACAATACAATAATGAATTACGAGTGTATCAATCATGTCTGTCTGTACACGTAGCGAGTACACGACACGACATTAAAACCGTAAATCTAGCTCAGAGCCGCGGCGTCACTCGAACAAATCATCGTAAATGGACGCGTACGACATTAATCATGGAAATAAGAACTGCTTGCGGCCAACCCGATTGGCCGCCGCCAAACGAACAATTATTCAAATGCTTCGCCGCGATTGGCCGGCTTTTAACTGACACAGTGATGGATACGACCCTTCGACTCGCGCGCAGGATCTCATTGTTGTGTGTATGTGTGATGAGATGCTATCAATCCACGTCGATCGTTAAATATATAGCTGTTTTTGTTGATTCATTGCTCAGATACGGCTGTGGCATTGAATAAATGCATACAATATGGCCGCCGTTTATCGATGCTTTTATTTATTACATAATAAAACTACCTAATCTATGGTTTAACGATACTTAATTGATGTAACAAATATATTAGAAGATAATTGATGTTTAATCATATTTCCTTAATAAATTTTAGTGCGATGTTCGACACTCATCACTAGTTAAGTGTCGGCAGTATTCGATAGTTTATCTTGACAATTTATCGACATAGAAACATCGATACGACACCCGGAAGTCGCTGCACTAGTCGAGACGCGGGAAAATGGCCGCATTCGTTACACTACCTGATTGGCTGACGAAATTGACACAGTGTAAATTGATACCGAGTAATCCAGTCAATTGATTTTGAACTTTGAGTTGTAATTACTTTTGTACAACTTTATTTGATATCATTAATAGCTTAAAAGAACTATAATAATTTAAATATAATGTCACTTGAAATGTTTGACATTTATAAAAGTATTTTTAATTAGTTTATTAATAATATGTCATAACATAAACAATGTGTTCTCTTTTGATAATATCAATAAAGTTTATTAATAAAAAATATGTCAATTTTTATTTTTTAAACGTCTTAATACATTGTTTTTGTACATTATTATAGTGTAACTATTTTATATTAGCACAAGCAAAGGTAAGAAAAAAATATGTTTTTCGTCCATCTGTCCTACTGTTTCGTCTGCACTGTGTCTTGCGCAAACGCATCGTTCGGTCCGTTGCATCTGTCACCAATCGGGTCGTTACATTTTTATACGCAGTTTACGACCAACTTAAATACCCATCTACTAGAAATATTTAAACTCAATATATTTTTATAGTTTAAAAAATATTTATAGTTTAAAATAAAAGATAATAGTTAAATGTTTTTAAGTGACTTTATCATCCAGTCAATGCTTTTAACTTCGGCGTCGTTTGATGTTTTACGCGGGTTTTATTGTTTCTTTCAATTTACGATTGTTTAATGATGACTTTCTTTTTACTTTGGTTGGATCAATCAATCTGAGTTGTGATACTGATGTTTGTATACTGTGGTCGAAAAGAAGAATTTAAATCGTATGATACCACTTACGTTAACTTTTGGGCTTCTTCATGTCAAAAATATACTGTAGTGTTTTTATTCAGCCCATGTTGAAGAGTTAAAACTTACCTGAAACAAAAGAGAGATAATTATTAACATATAATAGTAAGTACGTAAAGTATTAGCCTGTAATGTCCGACTACTGCGCAAAGGCCTCTCATCTCACTGAAGATAAGATGAGACATAACATATAATAAATCAAAACAAAATACAAAAAACATTTATAATGTTACGTTCGCTTCCTTTCGAAATCACCCTGAAAACTAGCTAAATTTACACTTGCTCAAAGATGTCAAATACTCTTATTAGAGTCCTGATTAAGAGTCGATTTAATGGACGACTCTGAGCGCGGTAGTTACACTAAATATTCTTCAGAAATCTTTAGCTCGTTTATGGTATTTTTCCAAAAATCTTGAGTTGTTCTTCTAATTGAAAGAGACTCGTTAACAACACACCCCCGCGCCACCCCAAATGTGACAGGACGCTAGTACGCCACTTAGCTTTTTAATTAACCCTCTAAGAGGGTTGCGAGATATTTCATGTTCAAAATGCATAACAATATGAAACTTGTTTTAAACAGACACGACTCGCAAACTGGGGCTTTATTGTGTTACCATGTGAATACATTTTTATGGCAATATTAAGCATATATATTATGATAAGTGTAATTTAATTTTCTTTATTATTAAAAAGTAGGTATTAGCCTTTTATGTTGCTGGGCAAAGGCCTCTCATTCCACAGAAGATTTCAGTACCGTAAGTAGTATTAGACGTAATCGCCACACTTGCCTATGTGGTTTGGTGATCTCAATGGTGGTGATGGTGATTCAATCTCATGGTGGTGATGACCCGAGCCATGTTTGAAAAACAAAAAAACATGTTTTCACTCGAAAAAGAATCGCTATGTCACCGATAGTTAGTTACAGGTAATTTTGAACAAGTTCATGAACTCTATCGTAGTAGCTGGCTTCGCGACATAATCAAAAATATATTTTTTTAACCTATTCTACATCAATCAAATAAGTAAATAGCTGTAATGATAGCTGACAATACAATACAAAGTCCAATTATAGTAAACAATAGAGTCACTTTAGTATAATCTGCCACACAAGTGCATTACACTATATATTTAAACTAAAACTCTTTATTATAGGTTGCTATTATTTGTAGTGGATGTCACGCAACGTGTCAACAAGTAAATTTTTCCAAGTTGTCACGCGAGACAGTCCCAGCACTACTTGTAATAATCTAACTTTTCTCATCGCCATGAGCTGACAAAATAGACTAAATCCGAAGGCGGGACGGCAGAGAAAACTATTATAATTAAAATGGCGTCAAAGTGTCACGTCTGTCACGCTAGCTTAGGACTGAGAGGTCGTGACCCGTTAGGTTTAGGTGATGTGTTGGAGACTTTATTTAAGACTAGCTTTTCCGGCGGTGGTTTCAGCCGCGATCCAATAGATGGCGTTAGTGTGGACATAGATTGAGCTTGCGTTATTTTCCCAGGTTTAGTAGGTATCCATACATTTTGTTGAGCAGGAATTATTTCCTGTTTTAAGTTTATACTTAAAAAACGAACAATATACAGCCAGGTTATGCTAGACTGTATGTTATTGTTGCCTTTAAAACGAATACCTGAGTATCTGTATGTTATTGTAGACTTAAAACTAATATTTACTTGTTCAAACTACCTAAATGATGACTTACCTTAGTGGAAATGTATCTGTCATGGATTCAAAGAGAAGAAGACTTTTAGAGAGAAATACTTACTTTTTTTATAGATTTTCTTGGTGAAGTTTTGTTTAGAAAAATACCTATTGTATACTTAAAGGTACATTTCTGGCTACAGTATGTACAGTACATATTTCAACATTTCGACCATATTAATGTTTAACCATATTAACTAATAAAACTACAAGTGATTGCAATAACTTTTATGACTCAAACGATAATAACTAACACGTTTCCGAGTAAACAGTCATATTGAAATAAAAAACAATATTACCATAAATAAAAACCTAAATGTTAATAGATTTTATCAAACTTTCTATCAAATTAAGATCCATAATTTATTAATCTAAACCGACCATAGATAACAAAATGGGGAAAACCGCAACCTACCACAGACAACCTTTGTCTAAACCAGTCGAAGAATTTTAATCTATTTGCGACATAATTTAATATTTTAAACAAAATATGCGATCATACACCCACTCTCCGGTATTAATTGTACAAGTCCTAGTAAAAAGAGACAGTTATAAAAACATCTAATAAAAATGCGTTGAGACGTCTTACAACAATGTTTATTGTCATAGTTGTGATTAAGAAAACTTTTAATATGCCTTGACTGTTTTTGATGCTTCTCTGTGATTTGAATGTGGGTGTTTTATTGTCCTATTGGTATTTTAATAGTTTTCTTTTTGTAATAGAGTGGTTGTTGGCTAGTTCTACGACTATTTACATTTGATTTTGGTGTTTATTGTGTAATTATTGTGATTTTTATTGGTTTTTATGTAGTACATAGTGTGACACTGGGGTTTGACTTCACGCCTTATGTGTATAAGTCTGTTTTCCTTTTATACGCCTAGGTAAATTTTATTCTAATAGGTATTTTTGGAGTCCAACTTTTGAAGAAAATTCTCTGACTTTTGTCTTCACATACTTGACTTTTCACAGCATTTTGTTATTTTATTTATCTCGGTCAGGAATAGGATAAAACGTCATAAAATCCCAAAATTACTACGGAAACGGATGCGCTGCGGGCGAAACCGCGGGGTACAGCTAGGTATGTTAACAAAGACATTTCCCGCAACACGAAATCAATACACAAACACAATTATAAGTACACGTACAGACAAACGTCTTAAAACAACATTCTTCCACAAAACATGTATAAAATCATAAACACAACATTTAATTGGTAAATAAACCGAATTAGAAAGGTACAGTCGAGTACAATAGGATGATACCGCGAGTCGGAGTCGCTATCGAAAGGCAATCAACTCAATAGCAGTTATTTCAGTAATTGTAGCCGCGTCTCAACATGTTTGGATCTGGACAACGATACTAGGGATTCTCGATGGGAACTCGATATTAGAAAATCGAAGTATATCTCGTATCAATGAATGACATGTTTTCAAATGTTGTAGGTATTTTGATGTGTGAAGCAAGAGTGCAAAAAACAAACATGACAGCGGTCATAAATTAAGTTTAAATTAAAATAAGAAACAGTACTTATTATACACACAATTTACTACACACAATTTAAGTAAGTTCGTTTAATGAACTAGAATTATATTTTGTCAAACCAAAATAAATAGTTAAAAGTCAAAATGATATTGTAAGAATAAGCACAATGAAGTCATATCTACATAGAAACAAATATCACGCTCTACCAGAATTTCTCTACCTTCAAAAACACTCAACCAACTCGATCCAAACTCGTCACCAAACCAAAACCAATAGTAAGAACCATGTTAGTAACATAACAAGAGCTAGACTAAGATCAACACACATTAGCTTTCAGACTTTGACCGTTCGCCATTATTTATTAACAAGTGGCGCAAAAATACGACTGCATCGTCCGACTTCGTCACGACTGCATCGTCCGATACTTACTGAAATCAACAAAGTATATCGCATAAATAGTCGCGCTATCGAATCGTATGTCAATTAGCATTAGGTTCCGTTACATTCCAATTTCGAATTAGTTATTTAAGGCCTGCATAAGAACTCTTTACTTTATTTAGCGCCTAAATGTGTTTAAAAACAAATGACGCTCGTTTTAATACTTATAGCTTTATGATTGGTGAATATAAAAATTCAATTTTTAATAAACTCTTAAACAACAGCTTTTGTTTATTTAAACATATTTATTAAGGGACTAAGTTAAAGTAATTTAATTATAAAATTCGAACTTAAACTTGAAATTTAATCGGTGATTAGTGAAGTTAAAGTTATCTTTGAAGTGACTTTTAATAATGCGGAGTGTTAGCCATATCTTGTCGCACAGACAGGTGTATGATTTAAAAATAAATGTCGTTTTATTAGCGGTATAATTGCGCACTCAATACAAGTCGCGACTTGAAAAGCATAGTGAGTGACAAACGACATACACTTAACCGGGTGTTCCGATAAGTACAGTCACGGAGAAAAGTTAAAGGTCGGTTGAGGATCGATCGTCGCAGATGTCGGTATTAATCGGTGAGTTTAATCCCTCCGCCCGAGTATAAATCAACGCTAATTGAGCCTATTTATATTTATCAAGTCCGGCCGACTCGGCTAATGACTTTTCTACCCGATTGTACATTATTTATATAGATTTCAATTTCATGATTGATATTTGTTAGAATTTGTTCTGAGAATTGTTTTGTAGTTGTGTTAGTGGTTGTACTTTTGTACACAGTTTCGTTCTTAATTTTATTTAAATAAATATATAATCGATTTCCCAAAATCATAACCCTGTACATAAGGTCGACAGTAACAGTGTAAAACATTAAATTAACATAAACTTTAATCCGATACTTTGTGACTGAAATCACAAAATGATTACGCAACTGTAATAAAAGCAATCGGTATAATAATCGGATGGCAATCGGTTCGCATTATCGCTTGTAATAAGCCTAATTGCGATTATTATTTTGCTTATAACTGTACTTAAATTAAAGGCCAGTTGAGCACTAAAATACAATTAAAAGTTAATAAAAAATTACACACAATAACATCCTTTCAACACACTAGCATATAAATAAGTATGAATGATATGAAATAGTTTTGCTTTATTTATAACAACACATAAACCATACAATTTATTACCAAAGAAACTCTACTTCTATAGAAGTTCCAACAATTTAGTCACGCCAAAATACGCACTAATTTATAACAAAAAAATATATTTCAAAGGCAAGCTCATTTCATCAATCGGGCGTTATTACCTTCATATATCTGCCTTTTCATTGTGTTATATCTAATAAAGTATCTTCTACGATATATCCCTGGACACTTTATGAGGGTATATGACATATTTGTGATGTTAAGACGAAGCTACACGGATTTATAGATTCCGAGCCATTTCGTTCCAATCTGGGGTTGTGTGCGGTCACTTTTTGAAGACTATCGCACTGTTATTTATTTTTTGTCGTATCTATGATTTAGTGTTATGTGTCCCTGGTATTTTTATGTGATTTCTGTTTTGTGGCGGTGGGTTTTGTTATGGGTATAAGTTGTAACGAATGGTGTATACTAAGTTTTAGGATACGAAAGTCTGAATTCAAGTGTATGCTATTAATCCTTAAAACACGACGCAAGTTCTGAAAACATCTGACATATTCAAATACCGAAAAAACTCACTAAGGGCAGATTACACAAGAAATCTTAAATCTATTTAATATGTTAAAAAACAAATGACATTCGTTCAAAATTGTATTTTATTTCGCACGAAATAGAACACTATTTTATGAAACATATTTAGGCACTAAATATAATTAAGAATGCTTTTGTAAACCGTCCTAGGACTTGAAATTACATCTATGAAATTACATTTCAACATAACAAAAACAAAGACACGTTTATATCTACAATAGAATAAAATAACAAAAGGAATGCATAAAAATCTTAACCATTTAGCTGTTATATGACATAAGCATTAAGATTCAAATATAAATCTCAGGTGAATGAGACTAAATTTACATAAAAAATGTTGACTTTTAGCAAATTGTGTCGGGTCGCTTCGTTGGGTTAATTCGGGTTCTGTATATTAATAAAATTTATGTGACTCGCATCAGAGTTCTTTTAGATCCAAGAGTAATGGCTTACGGTGCTTATTTTAGGACGAGATTGCCACCACGGTGGGTAGATATTCATATTTCTTTGGCTACAGGACAAGCAATATTTTCATGACATTGCTTAAAAAACTCATAAATTCATTTATTAAGTAACAGATATCAAAGTTACATAGTTGTATTTGACTGATATAAATCTTTAAGCTGCTAATTTTAAAACTTAGCCCGATCAAAATCAGACACCACCCATAATATCTTAAAGACTAATCAATCTAGATCCACAAGTGTGCAGCGATCTCAATTGAACCGTGTAATCCGTTCATTACATTAATAAACACATCCGCCTAAAGGTTAGACGCACGTAACCCGTTGAAAAGTCGCGCTCAACCCGCGCGACACGACGCGACAGCTGTGCGACTAAAAATACACCTACCGACACGAGATTCCGCGTTTTTCACTGTCCATGCGCACATCAATTTCTGTCCACATTTGTTAACTAATGACAGATGTTTTACGCCTCTGATAGATATACAAAGTTAACACCTACATCTTTTCACACCCTTATTTTCACTGCCTAAGAGTCAATTTTCTTTGACACTACGTCGAAAAGTGGCTAGTAATGGACTCAAGATCCCAATGTACTTGTCGGTGTCAGTTCTATAATGACAGTCGCGTTTAGGACAACCAGATTAACCCTTTGAGTTCAGTTTTAGAATTTTGTAGGCAGTTTGATCAATTAACATTGTTTCTGTGAAGTGTTATGATACGTCAGTGGAGTTTAATTAGGGTTTAATTAATTACTTGAAGTATTAACTGTGAATTTCCATTAGCTGTTACATTTTAAAAAGCAACTCCAAATAGATTCTCAATATGAAATCGAATCACACTTCTGAAAAACAGCATAGTTTAATGCCAGTTCTGTCTTAATATTATTATCTAGTATTCATCAAAGTTGAATCTGAAATAACATCTTTCAATAATTATATTTAAACAATGCAATCATCCCTCAACACTTTATCCCAATCAAGTCGTTAAATAAATCAATTCATCGGCGAACATCGCTGTTTGTCTCCGACACTGGATCATGCGCAAAGTGCCAGTGTCATAGGTGCGCGGGCGCAATTAAGCCTGCCAACTGATATATAGCCCGCGATTAGCGCGCGAATTATATACCGTCCGCCATCTTGAATCTAAACAGGGTTGCCATTATTATGACGTATAGCCGTAATTACTTTTCCAGTAATTATTTGGATCATAAATGTCGAAATTATTTTCGTTAATAATTTTAATTGGGTCGTGTTTTAAACGTGTTTTGATTGATTGGATCATTTATTTTAATATACCTATCACTTTGGTCCTAGAATTCTGTGCAAAGATTTATTTCCTTAGAAAAGTTTATAATGTACTTAAATTATTTTATAGCTCTTTAAAGTTGCATACTTATTATAATCATATCATATATTGACAAAATACTAACGCTCTTGAATCAAAATATTACCAAAATAAACCGACGACACAATAGATAATATTTTCATCGCTCAACCAATAATAAAAGCGTGACACACACTATTTATGCGACAAAAACACGTTGGTCTACTCCACATTCGTGACAAAAATACGAGTATTTTCTTAGTAAAGTGACACCCCTACTTGTGACATTTCACCGCTGCATTGTCGAGCGTCATTTTCACACTCATTGTGCATCCGATGATCTCGAGAACAACATACAGCGATTGTTTACGATGCCCCTAATATTTTGGACAAGAAAATGTGGAAATATTTAATGTCACCGCGTAATGTCAAGTGGAATGAATGGGTGACATTTGTGGCGCGTATTTATGACATGTGTCATTATGGCACAATGCGCGGTTAAGGAGTTAGGCTTTTTTATTTTAATTGCTAAAGTTTAATGTTGTTTACTGTGAGGATCTGTAATTGTTGTTGCTTGGATGTGTTTTTGATTTCAAAGTGTTTTAATAAGGGGGTTTTCATATTAATATTCTTGATAATAGTACTGAAACAAGTATGAAAGTACGTACTAACTGGTGAAGTGACAATTATGTACTAATTATATATATTTTGCGTGTTTATACACGAAAATAGACAACTTTTTGCATCACTACATAGTATAAAATAAAGTCGTCTCTGTTTCGTGTCTGTTTGTCTGTATGCTTAAATCTTTAAAATTACGCAACGGATTTTGATGCGGTTTTTTGTAATAGGTAGAGTGATTCAAGAGGAAGGTTTTTATGTAAAAAAATCCCGAAATTCCCACGGGAACGGGCACAACGCGGGTAAAACCGCGGGTTGCTGCTAGTGTTGTATATAAAAGCTCTGGAGGCCTGTAAACTGCTCACATATTTGAATAAACACTTTTAAAATAATTATAAACTTATATGTTGTAGCTATTGGCAACTCTTAATATATATACATATAAATATTCGCATTTGCAAACTTTGTTTGTTTATTTGCTACGTTGTCCTTCATATATCCTTACTGACATACATCCTAACAAATTTCCGCATTCATAACTTGTTAAAGGATAATATATAAAAAACTTCTCAACAAAACTGGGACACACCTACCGATGACCATTAAAAATTCTTCCATTCAAGCGCAAATCAAATCGTTTCATTTACCGGACACACAATAAAAGCTCAAAAACCGAGTACATAACAATAAAACGATCCGACTAGTTTTATCAATCAGATTAAACTCCGCCCCTATCGTAAACTTTACAAAAAAAAGTAATAAAACAAATAAAACAGACCAGAAATCTGACAGACATATGACGTAGTTAAAAAAATCTAATTTAATTTTATGGTTCGAGTGATATGTAGTAGGACTGGTACCTACTTGGAATTTATCACTTTGTTAGCTTCGTAAAGTTATTGTTAGTGTTTTATATTATCATTATTTTAGAATAATACGAAAGAAGATAATGACACTATTAGTATAAATAGGTTTATTTATAGAATTATAAGATTGCGATTATAATTGAGTATTCCTTTTGCATCGAAGTTTGGTAGGAATTTAAGTAATCGTTATAGTTAATATGTCGTTTTTACTCGCATGATTTCGAGTTAACACGTTCACTGCCAAAGTGAAAAAGTTTAATTAATTACAGGTCATCAGCTACAACGGATGTGGCAGTCAACATGTTAATATATTTTTTTAATGTGTTTCAAAATGACCAATCATATTAATATAAAGTTTAAAACGAATTGTTATGGTCAATAATCCCAGATAATAATCCGATTCAATCTTAGATCCAATCAAACAACTTCCTGAACACCAACAACAATTCCGATCAATCCAACTCTACCTAAAATTAATTACAATCGCCACAAAAAGCATTCAAAACCAAAAAAAACTTTAATTAAAACCCATAACTTTACTCCTGACATTGAATTAAAATCATTTTTTTTCGGAATCACCGACAATCATACAATCCCGTACATAAATAAGTGGGCACATCATATCGTAACAAATTAGACTTGGGACCGTCCAATCACGGTAATTCATATTTATAATATATAGAATAGTGATGTGGGATCGGCCCTTCGAGTTGTTATAAATTTATAATATTACGATGGGGCATTAAGATTTGAATAAACACGTCGCGTCACGTCGCGCGGCGTCCCGCCCGGCGTGACAACATGACGTCATTGTCCCGCTGACTGACGATGTTTAAGACTTCATTTGCATCACGCCTAGCGACGGGATTTAATGAGAGTACGCTCATGAACGCGCCCGACGTGTTTCCATGTGATACTTAACTTAACTCGAGAAATTCTCAGCATTTCGAAGCGGTATTACGAATTTGTATGGTAATCGCGATTGGGGTGGAATCGGCGCAACTCCTCAATATTAGTTTGCCAAACATTTTGATAGCACAGATACCGGATTAATGAGTTAAAAAGTTGTATTGTTTGAAATTCCGAATTCCTTTTAAGTCATCAAACAGACCGATAACGCATCCGAGCGTTGAGACCTCTCAGGTTTTAAGTTTATTATATCCGCAACGGATCTACGCTGGACAATGGCAACCTAATTATGCATAAAGAGGTGGACACACAAAATATTTAAATGCAGGGAGTATAGAGACGAAACAAAGCGAGTCATCTGGTGCTATACCACCGAGATTTATTCCGATGATATCATTGAATGCGGACTGTCGCTGGTGTATGCCCGCCTTGTCGCGTGTGACCGCCGCTCACAATCATCGGCCGTAGGGCTACCACGCGCCCGCGGTGCCACTCACTTTTACTTTTAATTCTACCGCGTTTTGATTGACGATCGGAAATTCGATTTTATCTTCTTCCTTCCTTCTCGCGTTTAGTAGTTAGTAAGAAGGAAAACGTACCTATGATTACAACTTCAAAAGGTCTATTACAGAATTAATCTACTTATGATATCTCGCAGTCGAAGTTGTTTGATAATTAAGTAGATAGGCTAGCTAGTAAAGCCCGCAAGTGGTGACTGTAATCGAAATTGATCAACCCTAGGGATGTTCGGTCGGTAAGCGATAGTGCACACTGGCTGCGGCCACAAATCGGTCGCGACAACCAACAGGTAGCAGTCGCACGCATTGTTTCCACGAACCGAACTATACGAGACGGTATCGAAACGATTGATATACGATCGGACCCGCAGAATGTTTTACTAAAATGCACCAGCCTTACGTTTTAACCTTTGAATATCTAATAGGGCCCGATTTAGAATAATTTATGGGGGAGGCAGGAGACAAAAACAGAACATTATGGGGCCGAGCGGCCGGGCAGCCGCTGTGTCTGCCGATTTTGCAAGATTCTAGCTATTTATCTGTCAGTTTGTATGTGCAATCTATGACGTATCGGTGCGTTTCGAAAGCACGAAGGCGGTCATAGTTAGAGGAGCTGGTGGGGTCATTAATTACGCGCACCTAACAAGCTGCGAGCGGAAAAGCGACGTGCGATTTATCCGATCGACTTGTTATTTAGATCGGGGCTGCGACGATAGATGGCGGTGCACGCCGCGTGCTATCAGATGCACGAACGACGCGACGCCACCGCCCTGATTCAACGTATACGCTATCATATCAAACCATTATGCTCCTCTTTAAATACGCGATACCTTCAACATTATCTTTTCAATAAACCGACCTCGCTACCACTGACATGCAAATACACTAGCTACTTCAGTAAATACCAAATAGAATATGCATATATAATCCCGCATAACATTCTTAAACAGTACAATTTAAGCATTCTTAATCCTTTAAGGGTAACCCCAGGCGTGACATTAGCGAAATAATACGGAGCATACACGCGCGAAGAAAACGCGACTTGATCGCGCAGTGGCGCGTTACCCGGCCTTAATTAGGCCTGTTTCACCCGAGATGGAATTCATTAGCTTCTAATTAAATATAAGACATGATTTGCCGGTTAAGGGACGAAAGTGAGCGTAGGTGCACTTGCAATGGTTGATTAATTAAGAAGGTTTTAGCTCAGTAATGCGCGCGCTAATTAAAAGCAAGTCGGTGCAAGTCGATGCTTCCTTGTAAGCTGGGGCCGGTTGGCATTGTGTTAATATTGTATTGACAATGGGACCTGTTTGTGGTTCAATCAATGTTTACGATAAATTCGTTAGATTTTCGCAGAGTATTGAATAAACATTACTGTTCAGTAGTAACTGTAAATACTAGATACAACCAGGACAGTTGGCAGTCGATGCACATATATTTATATACAAATACTTCCAAAAGTCATTGAACCTTTATTTCCCTGATGGTTTTCCATACAAGGGCGGGCTATATTAAGCTTATGCACCAGTAAAAGTAAACAAAAAATATAAGTCCCCAAAAGACGTAACAAAATGAAGAATCATGGCTTTCCACAGGCCGCTCGAAATAATAGATGAGACCTATTCTTAAAACAAATCAACTACATTTTACTAAAAACAGTTGCATTTTCAAGCTTTACCGACTCCGATACAGTTCGCAATGATTGATAACATTCTCGATAACTGGCTGTTGAAGTGAAAGACGATGAAAGTTATCCTTACCTGGAACAATGGAAAATGAACTTTATAATTTAAGTTTATAGTACAGTTTAGAATGACGCTTTGTAACTAAGTAGTAGAGACGGAGAGAAATATTAAGCATTTGATGTTTGACAGAATTATAAAATACGACCAGCGGCTAACGCTAACCGTAAGTACTAAGAATTTTGGAATTAACTGGAATTTAGAAAAAGTAGCCTCTATATTGATCCAGTTAATTCTAAACCTGTACAGATGTTGAGTTGCCTAATTGTATAGTGTTCTATGTTGTATGCCAATATCTATTCTAACCTAAAAAAACCTTTTTAGCAGGAATAAATAAGATCCATATCCAAAAATTCCATTTTAAGAGGAATAAGAAAATACTTCAGCGTTACTAAAGCATACTATAGCGTTACTGATTACATTGAGGACAAATATGTCTGGAGTCAAATTCCTGCACCAGCAACACAACCTGATTTTGACATGTAATCTTACTTACTAGTATTAAATTGTATTATACCTTGATTTAAAAAAAATAACCAGCAGAGTTTCTTGCCCATTCTTCTCTGCTGATGTTCTTCCGAATGGGTGGTACGTTCAAAAGAACCTCTATGGGGCCAAAACTGAATAAAAATATTTGACTTTGACTTTGACTTTGACTTTGACTTCACAGTACTCAATACTTAAAAGGGTGTGTTTTCATTAAAGGGGAGCGGAGCTGTGTGCAGCTCAAGCGACCAATCACAAGGTTTTCACAATGATTTTGACAATGCTGCCTAGAATCAGTTACATGAGTCAGATTAAAGAAAAAGTGTCTGTCATGTCTTATAGAGATGTGAAGGAACTTACACTGAATAGGAATATAGGGAGAAGTCTGCATCGGACTCACCGACAAGAGACGAGCTATTAAATTTATGATGATGACTGATTTGTTTGACAATGTCAATGCGTTGTTGCGTACAGTTTCGCTCGGCTTCAATGTAAACTCACCCTAATATAAACAGCTTTAAAGACTAAAAATTCTCGTACTTGATTCTCAATCACATAATTAGTTCACAAACAATTTATCTAAGACTAGCAGCGCCTCGCGGTTTTACCCGCGTTGTGCCCTTTTCCGTGGGAATTTTGGGATGAAAAATACCCTATAACCTTCATGTTGAATATGTCATCCGTTGCGAAAAGAATTATTCAAATCGGTCAAGTACTTTTTGAGTTTATTCATTACAAACATACACACAAAAATACAAATCTTTCTTCTTTATAATAGTAGTGTAGATAAACGCGAACGTACAACGAAAAATCTTTAATTCAACGGTATTTTTAATTCTCCTATTACCACGCGAATAATTAACAAATCAATATCCTACTCAATTCCCTATCAAAGTCACATCAATGCCAATACATAAGTAATTCACGTCAATTCGCGTGACAACCCCGCGTCACGGCGTCACGTCAGCCGTTTGACGTCACGTCAGATCGGTCCGACACTCGTCAGGGCCTGGTGTGACGCACGGTGTGCGACATGGTTTAGAATATATTTTATTCAACGTGTATTTGGGGGCTAATTTTTGCTTGAGTATGTATGAGAATTAAATAATAAATAAATAAATATTTATAGGAAAAATTCACATATAGTTAATTAGACCCAAACTAAGCTATAAGCTTGGATTATGGAAACTAGCTAACAGATACTAAGAGTAAGTAAGTAAGTATTAGCCAGTCCCACTGCTGGGCAAAGGCCTCTCATCTCACTGAAGATATCAGTACAGTGAGGAGGAATAACTGATACTATTACACATAGGTACATACTCAAATACTTATTATGAATATTAAAAGTATTATTAATTAAGTTATTATGACGTAACGCTAATAATAAAAACAAATGGAAAAGCCTGCATCAGATTCTTCGATAAAGATCAGCTCTTAAGATTCATAATTATTACGTCACCAATGAGAGGAATTGTTTAATCTACAAATAAATTAAGCTGCGACGAAAAAATAAGTGTGATATATAAAGTATGACGTATTAAAAATAGTATGACAGATACTAATTCAATAAAAGTATTTTCCTACAAACAAAATGTATGGGTGCGACCCCACTAAATCTGAAAAAAAGCTAAGCACAATCTACAAAATGTTCATACTAACGCCATCTATTGGCGGGTAGTACCAACGCGTGGAACCGCTAGTTTTTCAATAAGTGTATCTGTAAAACCGCCGTAAGTCAAAGTTTAAAGACTGTGAGCCTTATTCATTAAAGGTTATTAACAGTACTTTAACTATGGAATGGTTTGTCCCTTTCCGGCATACGCTATTTTCCGAAGAGCGAAAGAGACAAAACACTTTTTTGTTAAATAGCGTTTATAAATAAGTTGGTGTGACCGTATTATGCTAAGACTCCAGTAGTAAACAGTCATACAAACAACAAGTACAAGCAACTGTCATTTTCTCTACGTATCTCATACATAGAGCTACGAATGACTCTAGAATGCACACAGAGACCGGAATAAAATTTGATACTCATCTCGTCTTTACGACTCTTTAGAACTCTGAATGTTTAAAGTCAAATGAAATGGCAAAGCGGGTTAAATACGTATCTAAGATGTGTCTAGAAATATTGGTGTTAGAAGACCTTTTTGTTTTTAATGTTCTTTGGAAAGCGGTATTGCATCTAGGTATATACGAGATGGAATGTTCAGGTGGTTTTATATTCGCTAGTGGTTATCGCCATTGCTTTCACTGTGGCACTTCTGTTATGAAAAAATTAATTAATAAACCTGATAAATTATTCCAATATTACTCGTAAGCACAAACTAATTATCCTTTTTTAATATAAATATTAGGATGTTTTAATTTTAAGAAGATCCTTCACTCATTCCCTCATTTCTAAGTTATTCCAGTGTACCAATTTAACGCCGGCCATAGACAAATTCCTTCCAAACATTACCTCCAAACTTTTCCCGCTCTATCTCCCGCCATTCATGTTTACAGCAAAAATTAAAAAAACAACACATTTAATACAAAAATAAATCCGAAAATTTTCCAACGAAATTTCCGCAGCAAAATTTTAAACAAAGACTGACATTACGAAACATAAACCTCAAAATAAGTGAGGCAACTTCAAAAGCACCGTACACATAAATGTATATAAGTTAGAGTACACCCCACCCCTGGTTTATCTTTATTATTAGTCTGCCCAGCGAAATTATGACGACTGCAAAACGTCTTTTCGTCCGTCCTTGTCTGGCGTGTGTACGGGGCCATCTCTCTGTCCCGCTCTGACTAAGGCTGTATGCAGACTTGCAGTGATTCTGTGTGACGATCACCGAGGGACGAACGGACGGATGTTTATAAGACCTCGGAGAAGTAAGTTTTGTATTTAGTTCAGCCTTATCTTAGGTTTATTCGTCCTGAAGGGGTGCGAGGGTTAAATTAAAAAAATATTAACTTTTGTTTTAGCTTTTTGTGTTAATTTTGCTTTGTTAGTTATTTGCTTGTGTTGTTGCGAACAACAAACTACCTAATAAGAAAAACAACTGGAGTATAACAAATAGGTTTTCTCAACAATTTTGAATCAAACATTGAATAATCTCCGTTCGAGGCAATTCCTTCATTTAGAAAAAAGGTTTAGCGAATTCTTTCCATTCTTACACCATAACTATATCTACTTTTTTCCTGTATAGAAGGAATTCGGACATCCTCATTCATCCCGCTAAGGTATTAGTTTACATATCAAATCAAGTAAGAAGAAATATATTGTAATAATTGCTGTGCCAACAGATACGTAACGGTGTTAATTCCTTCTTCTATATATTGGCACATACTTATAAACTAGGAAGGAATATCTAACAAACGAGTGCCAGTAACTCAACCGGATCGCGACTCACCCAGCCCACTCAATCAGTCTAGTTTTAACTATTAGTAATCCACTCGCCTGCCACTTGACTAATCATCTACTTTGCTTTCAAAATTATCCCGATGCTTTACTGAGAATAAGAGTTTAAATCAAACGGTTTGGTTTTCTTTGTTTTAGTGGAATATATTGTAAGTACAGTCGGCAAATGAAACCGCTGCAAGCTGTAGTACTACTCAAATTATAGTACTTCTCAAATTATAAATTAGAACATTTTCACTGTGCGTGCCATTTTAATTTGCAGCTTGTACATACATACGGAAAAGAAAAGTGCATGAAAGTAGTATGAGACGGATTTTATATGAAAGGTAGTGTCGCCAAACCCGCTCATTCAAACAGTGATCCCTGCAATCGGTCAAATATTACAATCAATAAATGACAGACTGTCATTTTGACATATCATCAATGGTCCAACATTATTACTTGTAGTCTATATACATATGAAAAAAGACGGCCATCTTGGTATTTTGACAGTTAAGACTTAAGGATTTGTACCAACTGACATTAGACCAACGTTACACTGACGTAAGATAGTTTTGTTCGCGTCGATCAAGTTGTTGCCACTATAGTGAACCCAGGATTTTTTATTATTTTATTATATTGTATTAAACAAGATAATACTGTAAATAGAATTACACATTATCAAGTGCATGGTGCAGTAATGGCGAGGACACACGGGCGTTTGACCGGCGGCCGGCGGCCGGCGGGCGGCGACACTCATGATTTGTGGTTGCTTGCGAAAGCGACCTCTGGCGGTGACGTGCCAATTGTCTCCGTCTTAGAAGTGCGTCTAAGGGAAACGTTGAAGCGGTTAAATAGTAAATAACATAAGTACCAAATCTTCAAAAGTATGAGACGCTTATTTGAAACAGGATTTAGGTACATTAAAGCGAAATGTATCTGTAAACGTTTCAATTCAAAATAAGCATTTAAGTTTAAATATAAAAATATTACGGGGATTATTTTGGGGCGGAAAATACCCACTAAAACCCCTACTATAGGTACTGCCATAAAGTCAAGCTCTACCGAAAATAACCTGACCTAGTTTAGCTCTCAATGTTAACTCATTGCTTTTGTTAAGCACCGTGCAGGTTGAACCCTACTTGGATAGATAACCGATAGTGGCATTTCTATCTGAGCACTGCCGTGCTTCTGAGGGCATGTTAAACGGTCGGTCCCGGTTGTTTCAATCGTTAGACCATGTCGGAGGTCTTGCGGCGGTCTAAAAACTCGACACCAAGGTTTGCCACTAACCTACACGAACTTAACGAAAACAACCACCGCTTCATCTCTTGCCTTGCACCACACACCGAACGTCAAAAGCAGCGAAGTGTAGGAACGTTCCTTGATACCACGGTCTTGCGATTCATAAACAAATACCGTATATTAACATGCGAAATGGCTCTTATCTGTGTTATATAACATGTTATAACGTTATATTTAGAATTAAATTTAATAGATTGATGTAATCATTTTGCGACTTTAAGTAAACTATTGTTTATTTTTGATTTAATATTATGATATAAAGCAAAGAGTGCGCCTGGGATTTTAGGCAAAACAATTTACGGTTCATACAAAAAAAAAATTTTACAATAATATATGTCTGGCTGTCAGTTTGTCTATTTGTTCGATTTTGACGGAACTTTTACTGGCAGGTAGCTAATGTAATAAGGAGTAACTTAGACAACTTTTATTTTAGAAAAATCCAAAATTCCAGACGAAGTCGCGGACACAGGTAGTCGTTAATAAAAGAAACATGTATTCTACACATCATACACATAGTAGTTCAGTGGTAAACATAGAAGACGGAACACGGATAGACAGCGGATATAAAAACTCTGCAGACACGCTTTTGTTGACCACACCATGTTGCCTGTACTTTTGCGATGGGCGGACAAAAGTGCGCAGTATTGCAATTTAAAATAAAAATGACACATATCACAATAGTTACAATTACAAAGTTGATTACTGTTTTTTAATGCATGTTTAATCCTGCTCATTCTAAAAATCATTAGTGAAATAAGATAGTTGATTTTGAATCCTACATATTTAATGTAGGTAGTATATAATATTTATCTATACTAATATTATAAAGCTGAAGAGTTTGTTTTGTTTGTTTGTTTGTTTGTTTGTTTGTTTGTTTGTTTGTTTGTTTGTTTAAACGCGCTAATCTCAGAAACTACTGAACCGATTTGAATAATTCTTTCACTGTTAGATAGTCTATTTATCGAGGAAGGCTATAGGCTACATTTTATCCCGAAATTCCCACGGGAACGGGCACAACGCGGGTAAGGCGCTGCTAGTATAACATACTAGCAGCGCCCCGCGGTTTTACCCGCGTTGTGCCTGTTCCCGTGGGAATTTCGGGATGAAAAATAGCCTATAACCTTCCCGTTGAATGTAGCTGTCTATTACAAAAAGAACTAATCAAATCGGACTGATAATTCCCGAGATTACCTCGAACATACAAACAAACAAACAAACTTACAAATTTTACCTCTTTATAATACATATTTGTATAGATTAAACGAAAGTTTCCAATATGTATTAAAAGACACTCTTCCTGACATTTTAAGTAAGTGAAAGAACCAACAAAACATCACTCTACATAGATCCAACACTACACCATATAATTATCCCTAATCACACTATAACCGAAACAATAACATATAAATTATTTGTTCCCAATCGATTACTGGTTGACAACTTAATGCATGTGTCAAATCGGGCTTCAGCCAGCAATCGACGACGTCTAATTAGACCGGCGGAAATCTCATTATACGTAGTACTGAGACGTCTTCCGATAGTAATCAGTGTTAATCATCCATCAAACTTAACTATATGGCCGGCAATTAATATTGTCTGATTAATTTCGGTTATTGGATCGTGTGTTTAAGCTTTGTCTAAAAATATATGGTGTTATGTGTTGACGATCTACCTATGTATATCTACAATACGAGTAAGCATATGCGACGAAATCTTTATACCTATAGAAGAAAACAGTTTAGGATAAGAATGAAATGAAATTATTTATGTGTTTCCGTAATAAATGAAGTTATTTTTGACTGGAAGATCTCCCATGTCAGTACATATATACAGGATTCGAATGAAGAAATAGATTGAATATTATCTGTTAAAAAAATACCGACCGAAATGAGAAATTTCTCCTTCGGTGTGTGTGTCGGTTAAAATCGAATCTTTTAATTTAATTGTAATACAGGACAATCTACCTGTACTAATATTATAAAGCTGCAGAGTTTGTTTGTTTTAACGCGCTAATCTCAGGAACTACTGGTCCGATTTGAAAAATTATTTCTGTGTTGGATAGTCCACTAATCGAGGAAAGCTATAAGCTATTTTTCATCTCGAAATTCCTAAGCGAACGGGCACAACGCGGGTAAAACCGCGGGGCGCTGCTCGTCTATGAATAAGAGTAACAGATACTCTTTTGTAGGCAAAATACTTCATTTCGTCTTACCTTATCACTAAACTAAAACTATCAAGTGTTTAGCAAAATTCCTAATCTTTTTTGATAAATCATTTATTAGTTTACATTTTAAGTCTCGAAGAAGACTGTAGTAACGAACGACCCATCAACACAAACTTTCGCATAAATAAATTCCATTGCTTGTTCCATCGGAATCAATAAACCTTCGATAATTAAAATTGGAAACAATATCCAATAGGATCAATCTGCCAATCACGAGCAAGTCATATCGGTAATTACAACCTGCGCTATGACGTCACATCCGCTTATCGCAGCCAGTCAGTGACGACAGAGTGACGTCATTAAAACTGCTACCGTTATTGATAACGAAACGATTGTTTTAATGTATCTTGATAATTAGTTGGGATGGTTTAAAAGGCTCTTGTTTTAAAATATGTTTTCATTAATTTCCGCGTTTTAACATAAAACAAAGAATAAGTTAAAATGTGATTTATTTTTTTCTGACGAAGATATTATTTACGTTGTGTATTGGGTATGGTTCCTAAAACAAGATCTTCGTACCGCTTGTGATATCAAACTTACCCAAACTGACTGATTTAAAAAATTCGTCCTATATAATGCCTTCATAATACTATGATTTTCAGCAAAAACTATGACGTCACGGGTAAAATAATCATCTCAATCATCAATACTTTAATAAAAAATGTCTTTGCTCAAATATACATTTTCTCAATAGGTACCTTCCTTACCATTAACAAATTACCCACCAAAAGCTTAACTACAAACATGTAATACGCCCAAATTGGTCCAATAAATTCAATAAGCCACCAACCCCTAAACGCCCAGTGGGGTCAATTAGGCCACATTACCCAACAGACACCAACGGCATATAATACTGCATTACGCCCCGTCATCGAGTCGCTTATCTTGAACCGACAGTGAGCGTTCGACATGTTAACTTGTAATTTGTATAGTTACTATCAAGTATTCTGTGGAATCCAAGATTGGTGTTTAGTAACTATGTAGTATTCTGTTGTTGCTATTCTTCCATCAGCGCCCCCTGGTTTTACCTGCGTTGTGCGCGTTCTCGTAGGAATTTTTGAAAATCCTTTCCTAGTGTGCACTTACGTCACTTGAAAAACCTTCCTGCCAAATTTCATGTTTCTAGGTGTAGCAGTTGAGGCTGTGCGTTGATTATCAGTCAGTCAGTCAGTCAGTCAGAACTTTGAATTTTATATATATACATACTAACAGCACCCCGTGGTTTTACCTACGTTGTGCGTGATCCCGTGGGATTTAGGGGTTCTAAATTACGCCTATTAGCCTGTATCTAAATTATGCCTTTTATTACTAGCTGCGCAACGTGACTTCGGGACGGTCTAAAATCTCCGACACCAGGGTTGGCCACTAACCTAGTTTGAATTAATGACAAAATTTTCTATCTAAAAAGTAAGACTTTCAATAGCTGTATGACAACTAGTGACACTAGCGGCTGTTTTACTTCAAAATGTAAAGTTATAAAAAGAGTTATTTTGGTAATCTCAATAAAACCGAAGACTATACGCCTTAAACGTCCAATAACTGCTTACAAATTCGTTTATTTAACAAAGACTCGGCTAGAAAATAAATAAATACCTAATAAAACATACAATTTATTATCAAAAAACAAACAGACGTCCATTGCTTACGTTTTATAGTATTTATATTTGAATATAATATAAGTAAAGACGTTTAATATCGACAATACACATCCCATAACAATATAAATTATTGATTCCATTCGATTTACCAAAAAAATATAAAATCGATATAAATATTACCTTAATAACTACATTATCAACGAAACTCGAACTTTCCTATTTGTCGTTCAAAAATACACTTATCTTTGATACAAAAAGTCATTTAAAGTTAAACTTTATTGCGTTGTCAATACAAGTCATTATGCTTTCATTACGGCCCTGTCATAATAGGCAATCAATTCGGGACTATATTATACATAAAATTATAATCAAAATATGGTTAGTTGAGAGAAATCACGGAATTGACTTTGGCTTGTAACGTAGGCGACAAAAATATGGCTATGAGACGAAGGGAGGGGACACTGAGTGAGAGAATAAAATTATTAAACTATTCATATTTACCTACATATTATTATTTTATTTACGGTAAGGAGTCTGTTAGACCCAGGGGAGCGGTTAAGTGTTAAATGTATGTAACGTTCAATTGTGCGATTAAATTATTAATGTCTAGTTTAATATTGATAAGAAATATGGTTTATTGTTATAAATAAACACATTACCGTGAATGCTAATAAGTAATAATAAATTACGTTTAATAGTAAGAATTAAAACAATCAGATGTAAGTTAAAATATAAAAATACATAACCGTTATTTATTAAAATCAAAACATTATTATATTATCCTCCTCCCTGTACTGATATCTTCAGTATGATAAGAAGCTTTTGCCTAGCAGTAGGACATTACAAGCTACTCCTTTTTATTATAATATTATTTTAACTAGCTTTTTAGTTTTCAACGTTCACATACAAACTTTTTAAGCACGACTCGAACACGATATCTCGATTCAACATAATCGAATAATCGTTCGTTACTCGATACTAACAAGTAACAACTAACACGAGTTGAATAATAAAACGATATAGCTCCCGATTTAAAGATACTTCTCAACCTCGGCCTACGCAGGTCACACTACGAAAAGATAGTACGAAAAAGCGATATTTTGTCTTATAGATAATGTTAATACAGACATAAAATGTATTTAACAATAGTTTATATTAGTTTATTGGTGTTGAACAATGGGTAGTCGCGGTGGATCTTTTATGGCGTGTTTTTAATATTTTTGGGCGGTGACAGTACGGTATCTTTTGATACTGTGATCTTGGTTTTTGGGAGCTGTTAGTTAGCTAAGAAGATAAGTTTTGACTTGGAAAAATAATTTTATATCTTTTCAAAAAAGGAGTGCGTGTTTTAAACTTCGAGTCAGATTTGAAAAGTACTATCTAATGAACACTCCTTTTACTAAAGGATTTGGAACCTTTAAAAGAAGTACACTATTTCTATTTTTTTCCAGTCATACCGGTATATTATGTTACATGAAATTACAATACAGAAGGATAAAATACAGTGATAACCAAGAATTGTAAAAAAACACATTAAACTTCTTCATATCTCATAAAAAAACTTACTTAAATCTTCCCATAAAGCTGAATTCACCGTAGCACTTAATCAACTTACCTGTAACGAAAAAAATATATATTAGAAAAATATTCGATACAAAAATACAAAAACTCTACTAAAGTATACTCGTCCTGGAGCAAAGTAAACAGTATGGAAAGCTCCTAATCAGGTGAGTCTGTGATTTCACAAAAAGAAACCACCCTTCATTTCAATCGACCCTTCAGAGGTAGAATGTGTTAAAACCTTTACACTGGACTTTAATTAAACTCTCCTTTACGGTAGGGCCGCCACTGAGTCTTACTTTCAGGCGACTTCAGAATGGATTCATTTGAAATGGTTTATTTAACCAGACCAATCCGCTTAAAACAACCTGATATCAGACGTTTATACTTAATACTAGCAGCGCCCCGCGGTTTTACCCGCGTTTTGCCCGTTCCCGTGGGAATTTCGGGAATTTTTTTACATAAAAACCTTCCTCTTGAATCACTCTACCTATTACAAAAAACCGCATCAAAATCCGTTGCGTAATTTTAAAGATTTAAGCATACAGACAAACAGACAAACAGACACGAAACAGAGACGACTTTATTTTATACTATGTAGTGATAATAAAGCGCAAGAATTGTTTTTGTACATACTGTCTTCCATTCCCAGTCAGATTTAAAAAATATTTTTGCATATTACAGTTGTACCCATACACTTATAAACTAAAGATTCTCACTGCAACAGGTACAATGAGACACTGCATATATATCATCCATTGCCTTATATTATATATAAGTCTCGTCTATAACACCCTATATAACATTCAATGAAACTCGACGTAGCTAAACTAAAGGAATCCCCAAGTACTCAGCTCCATATGTTTAAGGAGAAGAAAACTCAACACATACTATTATAAGAAAAAGGCTCAATCTCAACCTAAATCATACTAATTCCCTAAGAAATTCATTCAAATCTGAGTTCAGAGACACCCCTATTCCTGTCCGTTCTGTCCACTTCCTGTACCGTATGGATGGAGCTCCGTTCCAGACTCCCTGATGAGAAACGTATCTAAGTACGCAGCACTTCTTTATTCACACTTGATGACGTATTCATTAAAAGAACATTCGCCAAAAAGAAGTTTGAACAAGACTGGGCGCTGCTACACTAACTAACTATATTACTAAGCTGCTATGTGGTATATCACTTCATCACTTGACTAATCCCGGACAAACGAAGGTGGTTATAACGTTAAGTTGCTAAAATTGTGAGTATGTTTAATTCTATTGTAAGAGTTTTAAAGATCCTTAAAATATATTGAACTTAAACCCTCATTTTTAAGTTGGCTGATACTTAGTGTTGCTATTCTAATAAGTATGTTTTATTATATTGTCAGTTGCTGTAAGATCTATAGTTTATTTTTACATAAGAGCTCACACTAATATCTGTAAAAGCGAAATAGTAACTTATCCCTACTTAACACAGGAAGTGAGGGTTAAGTTACTCTTTTATTCCTTCACCTTACTCCTGCTGCTTCTCTTTTCAAAACTTTTAACTTAATATTCTTTATTTGAATTGAAAAAATATAAAATCGTTCTTATTGTTCTGATCAAACATTCAAATAAGCTCTTTGCTCCAGCATCATATTGATCCATGCATAACTTATAGGTTAATTTGAAGTGGAGATAAAAGCATCTCTGATTTATAATCGAGTGTTGGCGCTTTCTGTTTAATTATGCCACTCTTTCTGCGCAGTGGTAACCAGACAGCTTAGGTCGGAGGTAGACTTGCGACAAATCGCAAAAAGTATTCGCAAAAAATTACATGGAAGTTATAGACGCAGAAAACATATACCGCCTTATTGATAAACGCGGTATAACTAAAACTGTTATAATGTGTTTCGTCTCTTTTACTCTTCGGAAAATTGCGTATGTCAGAAAATTACAAACCATTTTATGTTATATACGACTATTTAATTATATTTGATGGGTGTAGTCACAATTTATTGCATGACAAATGTATGTCTGAAATAAAAAAACTTGATGTTGAATAAGTGAATGTAACGTAAAACGCCTTCCAATTGACAGAACAACATAATCAGTACAGAAAACCAGCAAAAAATCCTAACACTTGTTTTCAAAACCGTTCATAAGTAAGACATTATGTAAATACCTACAAAAAAGTTAATCAATTTGCATAAACAAAAGTGTTTGTTTCCGTGCGACAAATCGCACGTGTACCGCGGGCCTAAACAAGTAGAAACGAGTAGGTGGTCCTTACGTGTGCTACTTTTTTTGCCTTCTTGAATTGTTAATGTGTCGCAAGGGGTGGCAACGGCCACCTTTTTATTTCAACCCTAATGAATGGAGTCCGGCGAATGAAGAGTGACTAAGTATCGAATCCGATTTAATTTACGGCGAGATGCGACAAAAAACGTACAAAAATACTGATTCTTTTAATTGTGCTGATGTTTTAAGAGCGTCTGGACTGGATAGGGATGGGAATTCATTATGATAATGGTACGTTTATCGTACTTAGTGCTAACGTGGGACGACGGATTTCGAGTGTGTAAGTACATTAGGTATCTTTACACAGGGTCAGGTCACTTGTGTTAGGTCACCTTTACTTACGTATCTTTTGACTTTCATTACAAAATGTTTTCCTTTTACAAAGCAGTTAGTTTTAAGATGTTAACAACGGAATTAGTTACACATTTGGGAGACTTTAGAAGAACCTAATAATATGAACTGACTTTATGTGGTCAAATTTCAATATTAAAATGTTTAGAAAAAAGTGTCTTGTATCTACTTTTGAGCATGCAGTACAATAATAATAGTAATAGCAACAATCAAGTCCGTCCAATGTTATATGTGTCCTTCAACTTTTGCAGTTGACTGTACGTATCATGAAGTAGTAGTATCACTACATAGTATAAAACAAAGTCGCTTTCCGCTGTCTGTCTGTCCCTATGTATGCTTAGATCTTTAAAACTACGCAACGGATTTTGATGCGGTTTTTTAAATAGATAGAGTAAATCAAGAGCAAGGTTTATGTGTATGAAAATTCCCGAAATTCCCTCGGGAACGGGCACCGCTGCTAGTATTTTAATATGATAGTGTTATAAATATGTGTACAAATAAATAGTACTTGACCGAACCTTATGAATAAACTAAAACAGTCAATAAATTAAAAAGTTAGAAAACAAAACCAAATTAATAAATTATCTATTATTCAACATTAATACCTTACTGATCACGAGATAAATCAACTTTCTATACAAATATGTTAGAGTAGTAATAAAAACTGCCTACGGAAGATTAGTTCGAGGTGAAGGAAGATATATTGACTGGATGCTTCAAAGGTGCTAATTGTGTTTCGTCACTATCACCCACGGGTGGACTAGTGGGGTGTGGGAGTGAGGTTTACGATATAGATATACCTAGTATTTTAATACAAAATTCTTCTCACAGTAGGTACTATTAACATCAAGATAACTGTTATTTGGGACTGTTTAGCTTTTGATTTCTGCTCAGGGTAATTTTTGGTTGGTTTTGAAAACATAAAGCTTTCGTAGCGGAGTTGTGTTCCTATTCCCTGTAGTCTTACCGCGTAGTCTTACCAGTTGGACTACTGGGAATTTCCTTCCCAATAGACTTACTAGTAAGACCATTGGGAATTTTGTGTTGATCTCGATTGGACTAGATCGTTATTAACAAAAACAATTAAACAATTTTCTTACTATTCGGTAGGTTAGGGTTATTATTTTTGTATCAGTTACGTAAAAAAAAAATAACCCCCCAATGGTCTTACTAGTAAGTCTATTGGGAAGGAAATTCCCAGCACGGGTAGCATGAACACTGGTAGACATATATCTCTATAGGGTTAAAACTTTTGTCTTGTCTACGGGTTATGGCGCGGTTGCGAGCACATAATGACAGGAAGCGAAAATCTCTACTGTATACAAAACTTTCGCTACGGAAGACATAGAAATATTGCCCTTTACAAATATATTATATTTTTAACATGGTCACACATGATTACCGATAAATTTGTTGAAGCACAACACCGTCACAACTCTATTTCATTCATTCGCCATTCATTCATTTCAGTGCGTTTTTGTCTGTGGTTATTGTTTCTTGTTTTCTCTCTGACGTAGACATAATATGGTCGTCATGCTCAAGGGCGTAGACATTTGTATACAAATGACGTACGCGACAAGACAAATCTATGTCGCGGTAGCTACTGTAGACAAAATCGCGATGACGTCAAACTTGCGCCATAGATGGTAGACATATTTGTATGTCTACTTGTCATGCTACCCGTGCAGTAGTCCAACTGGTAAGACTACGCGGTAAGACTACAGGGAATACCCTGAGTTGTGTGGAGCTCACTCGACCAATCAGGCATTACGAAAAGATTTTGACAGTGTCAATATCTTGTTTGACAAATTCAGTTCCGCGTTAATGAAAACGCTTAAGCTTAAAGCACCATAAACAATGTTGACAGTGAGCGAGTTTACATGCTTCATGTGCCAGTGAATTTTAAACAAAGCAAGTTTGCGTGTGTGAACGCTTGCTTGCTATTGTACTCGCCAGCTCGGCTCGCAGCTAGTAAATTAGCTCAATGTCGCATGTGTGTAGTGATAAATTCTGTTTCATATACTAGTATGTATTTTAACCCAATTAATCACAAATCCTTTCGCAATTAATTATGATTATTCCGTTATTGATATAAATCTCGCAACTGGATGCGACATTAACATATGCACTCAGTTTGATGAATGCTCCTTCTTATATAAAGTGGATACTTATACTTATTATCTTTATTTATTGACGGATAAAAAAATAAGCTTTATGTAACCTATATTTGGTTTAACTTTAATATTTTATTATTATACTTTGGATCCACTTTTTCTAACCCGTTTGTTATAAAAGTGTCATTTTGACCCTGTTATTCTATGTGTCTTATACGACCCGTTTTCTACCAGATACAATGAAAATTAGTATCCCAAAATAATTCTCTTGTAAAAACTACACGAATACATTATCTATAGAGGTATAGATTTCACTCTAAATAAATTATCAGACCTATGCAGAGATAGTGAATGCTTCGAATGATGATCCGAATACCATTTACTTTTACCATTTAAATTAATATCCACTTTGACGCCACTCAAAACAAACAAACATATTAAACAATCCATATTAAAACGTTGAAATCCGCACAATAAATTCCCATCCAATGTATGGCAAGACCATTATGTATGGAAGGTTAGTGTCCCATACAAAGTACATTATTTGTGGCACATTGTGGGCATCACGTGACGCTTGGTTCCAGGCAGCCAGCCCCTTTTGTCATGGGCTTGCCCATTTTATTAATGCCATCAAGTTACTCCGACGTTGTGAGTTATCTGACGTGGGGTAAGGGTGGGGTGGTAGTGTGAGCGGCGTTGTGTAATGTGATACAGTAGTTGAAAAGTGATACAGAAGTTATGGCGGCCAGGTTGCAGTGCCGGAGCGAATTAAAAAAAAACAATGACAAGACCATATACTAAGCTTGTATAAAATTAATTGGCATAACGCGGGTAACATCGCGGGGCACGGCTAATAAATTATAAAAACATTATTTCAGTCGTATCTACTTTCATTGCACTCACTATAAAATGCCTTCATATACTCATATTCATTTCAATAATATAACTTTAAAGTGGCTGTTAAATTTCTTTCAACATTTTTGTAATCCATGCAATATATTTTAACCTCACAAATAACGTTGTTTATGCATACGAGTATTTCATATCGTTATACAATATTTATACTAAATATTAGTCCAATAGATATGTAAAACAATCAAGTTTTGGAAAAACTACAGCGATTTATGTTACCAATTATTTTTTATATAATACACCTTGTATTGGATTAAACAAATGAATACATTAGAATACAAATTAATTAGTTTAGTTACTGTTATCATTATACTAAACGAATTCCCAAATGTAATGTCTTATTTAAAAACGATAACAATTTATGGTATTGCCTTTATTTTAAGTTCGAAAGTAGAATAATAATAGTGTAATTAATTACTAGCCTTAAGCGAAAGACTCATAGTGCGGGTGAGATACCGGTGCAGGTCGCGTGACGTCGTATTTCTTGTATATGTATGAAAGGTGTCACACTGACCCGCGCCGCGACATGTGTGTTTTGCACTTTAGGTTTACTAGCGCTATAGTTATCCTTTAATTGAAGATATCTACAGCCCTTTCTTTAAAAATAGCCACAGCATTATCTTATATATGAAATTCTCGTGTCACAGTGTTCGTTCGCGTACTCCTCCGAAACGGCTCGACCGATTCTCATGAAATTTTGTGAGCATATTGAGTAGGTCTGAGAATCGGCCAACGTCTATTTTTCATCCCGAAATTCCCGCGGGAACGGGTACAACGCGGGTGAAACCGCGGGGCGCAGCTAGTTATTAATGTAATCCTTAGTAAATTTGACACAATTTCTTGATCGTAGAATCTATATTTTCTTAGGGTACCTATTTATTTAAAAGGTGAATTAATGAGACTTATTTTTCAATTAAAGACAATTCTGTCAATGGATTAATTTTAATAACAAATTGTAGATATTAATATATTATTTTTATATCAGTCTTCTGTGACCACGGTTCCAGTAAAAGGGCCGATATGTCAGATAAAAATGTAAAATAAAAGCGAAGTGTAAACGTAGTTTCAATTCAAAATTAGTAGTGTTCGCTTAAAAGAAACCAGTATATTATTTACTAGCAGCGCCCCGCGGTTTTACCCGCGTTGTGCCCGTTCCCGTGGGAATTTCGGGATTTTTTTTACATAAAAACCTTCCTCTTGAATTACTCTACCTATTACAAAAAACGCATCAAAATCCGTTGCGTAATTTTAAAGATTTAAGCATACAGACAAACAGACAAACAGACAAACAGACGCGACTTTGTTTTATACTATGTAGTGATGCTAAACCCCGCTAACAGTTCGGCCACACCCCACGAGTCTCGTCAATCCGTGGGTGTAAGTAGGTAGGTATATTCATTTTCCTTACATTCATAGTATTTGACTCCACAATGCAGTCACTTCTAACACTATTCAAGGCGAACTATTTTATGATCGGGTAGATGAATAGGTGGAAATCACGGTAGGTTTATCTGTTACAAAGAAAAGGATCAATATAGGTTTATTGTTTTGTTTTGTTATTAATATAATATTTTGTTTTTTTGATAAAAATAACTAAGAAAGTACTCGTAGAAGGTAACTTTGAAGCATTATTATTATTATTTTATTTTCAGCCTGTCTTGTCCCCGGTTAGTTTCGCTATGCTCGATTCCCGCTATGCACTGATCATAAAATACCTAACAAAAAGTGCCGCTATGCACGGAATCAGATTCTTGGACTGTCGAAAGGAAAATACTTATGTTTAAATAAATAAAAATTTAAATAAATACTCTCTTACTAGTTTCACTAACTATAACTAGTAAACAGTATTCGAACACATAGCTTAAACCGTCAACACCAAAACAACAAGTTTTTTGGGTTACCTCTTCCGGGAATTTGAACCAGGATTGCGGTTTTGGTGCATCTTTATTTTACTGATAAGCGTAATTAGGCTAGTTCGTTAGTACGTCTGCAATCATGTCGGACGCAAGTTCTTCCCGTGGTCCGGTTAAAAATTATACAATAATTGATAGTAGACGTGTTGGAAAGACCTTGTTATATACCGGACACAATTACCATTTTGTAAGACAAAATAAAAGAACTGTTGTCTGGCAATGTGTAAATAAAAGAAGTGATCTTAAATGCAGTGGAAGTGTAACTTTGGAATCTGAAAATATATATTTTCTTGGCTAGTTTTAATCTCATGATTTTGAGTTGATTTATGTTTCATAGCGTTTTTATATTTTTAATCGAAATATACGCAATTCTTAAATTTAAATTAGATTTTTATTTACCAAAACAATTTTCCTCAAACTATGCAGTCCCAGGCTAGCTTTAAGAGTATACTTTAGAAACACTTTTCTATCGAATTGTACCTTCCATTGTTAAAGGTAGCACTGAGAAATTCAGAGCAAAGCGGCACTTTTTGGTAGGTATTTTATGATCAGTGCATAGCGGGAATCGATCATAGCGAAACTAACCGCTTGTCCCACTGCAGGGCAAAGGCCTTTTGAAGCATGGTGAATTAAAAAAATATTGATATACTAGCACCACCCCGCGGTTTACTAGCATTGTGATCGTTTCCGTGGGAATTTTGGGATTAAAAATTGTTTTTAACCTGGCCGTTGAATGTGGCTATCCGTTACAAAAGTGATTATTGAAATCGGAATTGTAGTAACCGAGATTAACGCGTTCAAACAAACAAAAAATCAAACTTTATTATATTAGTATAGATAAATTTAGCCCATTAACTGCCGAAGTGAAAAACGAAATATTAATGTCATTTCATTCATAAATATTTGGTAGCTAAGTTTAAAAATGTTAAAAATTCCAAATGTTGATACAGTCGGGAATTAAAATTCCGTAGCACTTGTTTTCCCTGAGCTAAGTAATGTATGTTAATACGGATGTTGGACATCTACCTCGTTACTTTGAGCCCGATATCGGGAAGTAGAAAATATTTCTCTATTTCGGAGTTTGAAACCATACCATTACGTACGTTATCGGCTCGGTATAGGCGTGAAAACGACATTCGCATAATATTAACATTAGTATGGATATATTTTAACCATTCAACGCACGATAAAATAAAACAATAAATTCCATAAATAAAATTGTAATTAAGAACCGTTAAATTAAAATAGAAGAAACAAGACGCTTCAAGTTAAAACACGATTACAATCAACTTAAGTTACCACCTCTACATACTTTAAAAACACCACATTATCAAATGCAAATAAACAATATACATAGAACAAACGAACAACAGATCTAAATAAAAAGACGCCCATAAACTAAGCAAGTTTAATATCTACAAACTGAATCATAAACAAGTGTGCAAACAAACAAACAAGCCACATTTCTTACTCTTTACCACTAGGATCAAAAGGCATTTCCATGTAAAGACATCGCAAATTGAAATATACTGTCTCGCGTCACTAACTTCACTTAACCGCTTGTTTATTGAAGAAAAACTGTCGCAAAACTTGCGCGGGCGCTGCCGTGGGCGTTCCCGTTTAAGTGACAACCGTCCTCTTCACACGCAGCGTTAGCGAGATAAGTGAGAGCGAGATAGGAGATCGTACAATGTAAATGATGAAGGGTTATTTATTGGAGTCGTGGGGTATTAGTGGGTCCAATGAATAGAATGGTAGGCTGATGACGTCGTTAGCTACCGCATAGTGCAGTTGTATGCAACGGTTGGTTTACTAACCATTTCGGATGGGTTTGAAGACTGCCCTTTATTGGACGCGCGGAGACGGGTTAACCGCTAATTGTAGGGAACTATTGACTACTATTATTCAATTTAAATGTACGTAGTTAAGTTTTAGTGGTTGTTTATAGTGCCTTTTAATTAGAGAAAGTGTAGTTGTTAAATTAATGAAACAAAATACCTACCAAACATTGAGCTTTTATTTATTATAATTATGATATCGTTCGCCGTAAGCTACATGCGGTGACTGCAATAGCGAAAAACACTGCCGGATTGTGCAAGCGAAAACAACTGTCAAATAATTAGGTGATAGCGGACTTTCACATTAGTACGGCATCACCTAATTAATTGGCAGTGAACATTCGGTGACCGAACTTGAAATCGTACTGTATTAGGCGAACGCAGTAGCGTACTGGGGCATAAGGAAGAGCACACAAAGAGTACAAATTGCGCATCCACTCTCACAACAGCTTGTTATTGTATCGTATTCAAATCAAGTAACATCATAACTCTCACGCGCTGAATGGATGCATTAACTGTTGTGATATGAATGAGTTATCTTTTAGATTATTTAGGAAACTGTAGGGTAACCATGGCAAAGGGCACTTTTAAATGGGCACTTTGGACGGTCTTGAAGATTAGTTATTATCCAAATTAGACGATCCGGTCTTGGTACTCGTTTACGAATTTAAATCGATCCTAAAACGGTAACCGATTTTGATTTTCAATATTTTCAAAACTGAGCCATCTGCTCGATCGTGCGTCGTCTTTTGAAATGCCATTTTTAGCGCCAAGTCGATTCTAATACGACTTAATTAACACGTTAATTGCCATGCCAGTTACATTTGCCTGATAATGTATTGTAATTTTTTATGTCAGGCAATGAACGTGTTAATCCAATATTGGTATAATGGTAGCCCGGCTAGTTTGGTTGCCAACAACATCCTGCCAAAATAATAACGACCAAACAGATCTACAAGTCTTTTGAACCCGTTTCACGACAGAGGTCACTCAAACCGATTTGAATTATAATTTAAGCCCAATTAAGTCAAATAATTTAAACAAATTGTTCTTCATAAATATGTAAACGTATTTCAATAATGGCTGCCACTGATATTATATTGATATAAGCGATCTATAGATTTACGACTTTCTTGATTTTTGTGTCAGTCTGTACATATAGGTTCTTCCTGCGACTTTGTTTATAATTGTTCTAATTTATGTTATGAATAGTTTATAAGCTGCGATTCGGCGAGTTCCGTAGAATAATACTAGGGTAGGAGCGCATAGGCAGGCAACTTGCACGGTGCCTAGAGTCTTAGCTAGTTAATCATCTAACTAAATCGCTTGCGGCCGCGCTGTGCGCTTGGCGCCTAGCTAGTTGCTTACCTAGAATGCAAGCCACTAGGCTCTAGGCGTCAGGCAAGCCGGCTGCCTGTGCGTTCGTAGCCTTAAAGTACGTTTCCATTAATGCGCAGCGGAGCAGTGCGAAGCTCATTTGACAAATCAGAACGCATGACGAAAAAAAATTGTAAATGTCCATGCCCTGACAAGCCCGTTGGCACAGTGGCAGTGAGAGCGCTTCCTGTGTCGGGGGTTGCGGGTTCGATTCCCGCCCGGAGTTAACAATATGTGCAGACATAGTTGTTGGCGACGAAGTCTGGGTGTCAGTTATATATTTTTGTAAAGTATTTGTGTATGTATGTATATGTAGTAGTACCAGTTTATTAGATTCCATAACACAAGCTTAGAGCTTACTTTGGGTCTAATTAACCGTGTGTAAATTTGTCCAGGTATATTTATTTATTATTTATTTATTTATGTGTTTTTTGATTATCCCAATGTTCTGTGATAGCAAAATCGTTTTAATGGAAACATATTTTTACACGTAAGTACGTCACAATAACTCGCTTGCTTATTAACGTTTTATTTAACTGGCTGTAATGTGGATCATTGTCATAAATTTTGCAGTCGAAGACGATTGTTCCTGAAGAGGAAAAGGATTAGTGATTTTATTTAATTCTTACTTTATATCTAAACCTTTTCAGGAGTAGTCGTCTTCGACTGGAAAATTGACGACATTGGTCCACATTTTGTGACAATAAAAAAAAATTAGTATAGCTTGTAACATAAAGTAAGTAAGTAAGTATTAGCCAGTAATGTCCCACTGCTGGGCAAAGGCCTCTCATCTCACTGAAGATATCAGTACAGTGAGGAGGAAAAAAACAAACCAACAAATAAATTAAACATAAGATTTCCAATAATAGTATTAAATATGATTGAATTAAAATTCATTGTGTTTTTACGATCTATTCCGATCTAATACCAAAAACTAATACCATTTGGTATTACTTTATTTCCGAATTTATTTTTCATTCCCAACGAGTACCACGTTTTTTAAACAAAAAATGTATTCCTAACGAATACCAAAACATTAGTTGTAAGTACAGTCAGCTAAAAAAAAATAACCCTAACCTACCGAATTACTTACTATTTGGTAGGTTAGGGTTATTTTTTTTTTTTACTAGTTCCATAGTTATCGGTTAACATTAATTAACATTGTGAGAAAATTAACTAGTGGTTGTAATAACTGCAAATTTCTTCTATTTGATTGTTTATAAATAGGTAGGTAATATTGTAATTATGTTGGACTTGGAATGGTAACAGTAAATTATGTGATATCTGTTAAATTTCTACAATTGTCTAATTAGAGGAAAATAACCTTTTGTGAGTTATATGTATATCAAACCATAATATTGATTAAACATTAACTGAAATCATAACTCAAAGCATTTTAATTTTACTGAACCTGACTGTACTTTATTCCTTCAAACTTATTTTGGTATTGGTTTACAATGTGGTACTCGTTGGGAATGGAAAATAAGTTCAGAAATAAAGTAATACCAAGTGGTATTAGTTTTTGGTATTAGATCGGAATAGATCGTTTTTACTCACCTGCATAATGTAATGTGTTAGAATTAATTTATTGTTATTCTTTAGGTATTATAATGTTAAACGGATTGTATTATCGGCCACCTAATTTGATATTAGCATAATGTTTAAGCTAAGCGTTGTTTATTGTGTTTCTTTAATTTACAGACAATATGGTGTAAAAATAAAGTTGTTTAATCACTACATAGTATAAAACAAAGTCGCGTCTGTTTGTCTGTCTGTATGCTTAAATCTTTAAAATTACGCAACGGATTTTGATGCGGTTTTTTGTAATAGGTAGAGTGATCCAAGAGGAAGGATTTTATGTAAAAAAATTCCCGCAATTCCCACGGGAACGGGCACAACGCGGGTAAAACCGCGGGGCGATGCTAGTATATGTATATGCGAAAGGACAATGCCCAACAAAATAATGCAAAAATCCAGAATTGATATGAATAAGAACTCTCCTTTATAGTATACGTAGAGTTAATCCATACTAATATTATAAATGCGAAAGTTTGTGAGCATGTATGTATGTTTCGTTACTCTTTCACGAAAAAACTACTCGACGGATTTAGATGAAACTTTATAGTAATAAAGATTATACATCAGAATAACACATGGAATACATTTTGACCTTCCTGTTGAAAGTGGCTATCCATTACAAAAAGAATTATTGAAATCGGATTGGCAGTTTCTGATATTTTTCGTTCAAACAAACAAACTCTTCAGCTTTATAATATTAGTATAGAGACTAAAAATCTATAAATATAAAAATGAAACCCGTTTTCCTTGGTCGCGGCATCACGCGTGGATGGCTGGACCGATTTCCACGGTTTTGCATTCGTTGGAAAGGTCTCGGGCTCCGTGAGGTTTATAGGGAATAAAAATCAAAATTCCCACGGGAACGGGGGCGCTGCGGGTGAAACCGCGGGGCACAGCTAGTACTTGATGAAAAGCAATCAGCGTTAGTTTTCAGTTCACCGGCTCGTCCTAACAAAGAACTAGTTCTAGAACTCTCTATAGAAAGACAAAGGAGACTTTAATCGAGAATCAAACCTCGGGCAGACGGACAGACCAGTTCGATATTAGTTTTTAGTGACATGTTGTATGTAGTACTGTCGATGTCTTTTATATGTTTACACTTTTGTATCTTAGCTCGTGTATTAGGAGAAAAATGTAGATATATTTATTTGTGACATCGACTGTATTGAACAAGATTTTTATAGTGGCATTAAAGGAAAACAAGTATTAATATATGTGACGGCGACTGTACTAATTTAGTACGATGTGAACAGGATTTTAAAAGCATTTATTTCGTTTTACAAGTAATGATAATGTTTCTATCGGTCATGAACAGAGACAAGTGGCAATCGTTTCGCATTCCAATTGTTTGTCTTCGAACAAAGTTGTACACTTTGAACAAAAGTTGAGCAGAAACAGAATTTATTTTCAAGCAACTCGGTTACAAACGATTATCCATTACTTTTAGTAACTGGTTACAAAACTTGGTTGCGAACGGACTGAACCTTCCGATCGCTATCTTCTATTAAATAACTATCCAATACGAAGTGTTAAGCACAATATATCGATAATACACAATATATCAGGTGAGCATTACGCCTTAACGATAGGATAATTGAAAATACCGTGAAAATTATAAGTGCATGTTACGGTGTAAATCACTGAGGCACTCTGTAGAAACTGTGCAGTAATCTGGAACCACCAATTAACGATAAGACTTCTACTCGTGTTGGTTAAGAGGGCGCATAAAGGAGGTGTTGCACTTAGATATGTAGGACATGAGATTTCTTACTATATTGATCAGTTTGTAAAGCCTCATGAAGATTGGTCGAATTTCAAAGCTGCAATCTTCAATATAAATTGGGGTGTAGTGACCACTAGACCACTGAGGCGGTCAGCCGGTCAGAGAGGGACAGCGAATATGATAATAACAAGGATAGAGCTTAGTTTGGGCTCGAAGTAGACACAGTTTGGGTCTAAAATTCGCGTATGAATAATTAGTGCACAACGTCAATTTTATGGGCTACTCCAGCATCACCCAATGCCCCTGCGGCTCCTATTCCCAAACTATTACCATTCTACTGACATGCCCTATGTGCTGTCCTACTACTATGAAAGACCTGTGCAGAGCCACCGAAAGTGCCATTGCTGCTGCAAAATTTCAGTCTGCCTCCATATAATTTTAACTGGAACCATATTGACACGAAGAAAACCCCACCAACAAGCTGATACACATAGAAAACAATTTCATATCAGCGTTATCCGTCGGCAATAAACCACTACCAGTGTAGCACCTCCTCAAGATAATAGCACCGTTTTATCTGCGCCGGCGCATCCAGAGAGCTCCTGCTCCTAGATCGTTCACCCGTAATAAATAATGCAGCGAAATTGCCGATAATCATCTACTGCGATTTCATTATGAACAGATGTGGGACCTGTTATTGTTATATTAAATGGGTAATTGTTTTTGTTGAGGGTGTTTTGGGTTTACAGATAGTAGCATTTGTCTCTAAGCGCTACCGTGATTTGGAAGTACGTTAAACTGACGAAGACTTTACGCTGTCCATCCCGGTTCAATTTTATTGGAGACAGATAAAAACTGCGATACTAACAGAAACACACAAACGAAAATATGTCTTCTATCTTTTTCTGTACATAAATATAGAAAGAGAAAGAGATATCTTTACATAATATACTAAAGAGATCTATACTAATAAAATAAAGCATAAAAGATTTTTTTTGTTATTTCGTGACTTTGAACGCGGAAATCCTTACCGTTTACATCTCCAACGTGGGTTAAGCCACATGCTAGTCTCTAAATAAGAGATATTATATAAGGTGCTAACAAATTAATCACGGATTAAGAGATGATACATTACATTAAAACAATTTACTTTTAACTGTAAGTAAGGAACCTTTGTATATCATTTTTTTGTTTTAATTTTCCGAACAAAAAAAAATATTATAATATTTTTTTAAAATAATCACCCCCTATTATGTACCTGTCAAGATGTTTAACACTGTCTGTCATGTCACGTCAAAAGTTGTTTTTCTTAAATGTCTTTAGTTTCACTTAAATGATAGTTTAAAGAGGTTCTAGAATATGTCTAAAGAGGTCTCATTTAATTATCTTATTAAGAGGGTGTTTTAACGTAGCAAATTTGTTTCCCACTTTTCTCCAAAAAAACATAACAAAACCTATGATGTTTTATACTTAAATGTACTCCGAGAACCGAGTACTATTAGCTGTAAAAATATCCGTGACTAATTTGTTAGCAACTTGTATAATACGAAAACTTTGGTCTGAGCGACCATACTCGCACTCGGACTTACTGACTTCCTTATATTATAGTACTAGCAGCGCCCCGCGGTTTTACCCGCGTTGTGCCCGTTCCCGTGGGAATTTCGGGAATTTTTTTACATAAAAACCTTCCTCTTGAATCACTCTACCTATTACAAAAAACCGCATCTAAATCCGTTGCGTAATTTTAAAGATTTAAGCATACAGACAAACAAACAGACAAAAGTAGCGACTTTGTTTTATACTACGAGTATGTAGTGATTTTCAATCCTCTGACACCAGGGTTAGCCACTACCCTACTCGAAAAGGAAGGAAGGAGTTTAACAAACTCAACTTAAACACAATTACGTCATAAATGAAAGTATGAGGGCTAACATAATAAGACGTTCATCAACTTTAGATTTCTCTAGTTCTGAGTGAAAGGAAGAAATAAATACACGTCCTACAGACGGACATTCGCAATTTATTTATACTTATATACTTAATCGGGTGTCGTTTCAAATAGATAGCACTTTCTATCTCATTAGAGGTTAAGTAACAGACGAGAAATATCGAAAAGGTAAAGAGGTTTAACGGAAGCTGAATGTTAAATGAATTTAAAAGAATACTAATATACAAGTAAATTACTTTATATAAGGTAACAAGGGAAAAAAGTAAATCGAATTAGTAATGTAATATATTTTCTATGAAGGTCAGTTGTCGAAGACTTTGAGTGCAATCGGAAATAACAATGTTAGTACTACACTACTATACTCATAATATCATACATCATACTATTAGTATATTGGTGAATACCAGTTAAATTAAAACAAACAGTTTAATAAAATATGGAAGACTATATAGGGAACTAGCAGCGCCCCGCGGTTTTACCCTCGTTGTGCCCGTTCCCGTGGGAATTTCGGGAATTTTTTTACATAAAAACCTTCCTCTTGAATCACTCTACCTATAACAAAAAACCGCATCAAAATCCGTTGCGTAATTTTAAAGATTTAAGCATACAGACAGACAAACAGACACGACTTTTTTATACTATGTAGTGATAACAAACACACGAAAGTGAGAATCTCAACAGTTAAATATATTAGATATCTGATATAAAAAAGTCACTTATAAACCCCAAATTATTAACAAGCCATGAACTCACGACTCATTCATTAATTTCGAGTATGTAAGTAGCCAACCCTGGTGTCGAAGTTTTTAGACCGCGTAAAGGCCTCCGACATGGTTTAACGATTGAAACAACCGGGACCGACAATTCAACGTGCCCTCCGAAGCACGGTAGCTCTCAGATAAAAATGCCACTATCGGCCACCCATCCAAGTAGGGGTCGAGCTGCACGTTGCTTAACAATCGCAATGAACTAACATCGCTCGTCAAACTACGCCAGGAGCGCTACGGCACACACTCGCACCGATACACACAGACACACATAATTACTTCACTCTGAACTCCTCTCGCTAAGCACACCATCTTCTTACGAAGATTAATGATTTGCCCAATTCTGGGCCCCGGAGCAACAAGTGTAGCGCCACAGGTGCCCCCAACGTTTTACTTATACATAGAGAATAACAGACGCCGTCATTTTATACTTGTAGGTGGAGAATAACTGAGTATACAGTATTCTTCTTTGGAGTATATAGTAACCATATTATATTTTGACATTTCTCTTAAATCAATAAGTATTTCAACTTACGGTAATTATTACTTGAAAAACTTGTCTAAATAGTCTTCTGTTCGGTGCAAAGTTAAAAATACAATTTCAAGCAAATTGCTTTTGTTTCTTAAACATTTTAGATACTACACAGTGCAGTCCGCTCTAGGAGTAGGAATCTCTTAAACGAGTTTAAAAGCTACAGACCGGCTAGTTCGATAGAAAGCAAGCATGAGAAAGAAGCATAAGTGCAAACAATACAAGCACTAAAATCTACACCACAATATCCACACACAAATAAATTAAGACCAAAAAGTAATAAAACAAAACAGAATCTCCGCGACATAGAATAAGTGCCTACTATCTGCAGAGCGGGCACAGCTAAATCACACGACACCTAACAGGTGAACACTCGCCGTCATAGATCAAACCGTCCAAATGTCATGCGTCGGCGCAGCTTTCAAGATCGTGATAGTTCGAAGTGGAGAAACGAGGAATTTATTGATAGATTTGACGTTATTTCGCAAAATTTTTACGTGACAGTTTGTTGTTGGAGTTAATGTGGTGATATTTTGTATTGAAAGTACCTACATTTACAGATACAATTCGCTTTTATTTTACATTTTTATCTGACGAAATGTCAGATAAACCGTGGCCACAGAAGACGTAGGGGTAAAATTTTTTTTAAGTTTAAGTTTATTTTCAATTACTAGGAATGTTTCCTACTTTTCAAACATGGCTCGGGTTTGAGATCACCAACCCGCATTAGCGTGGTGATTACGCCTGAAACCTCCTCACTGTACTGATATCTTCAGTGAGACGAGAGGCCTTTGCCCAAAGGTGGAAAACTTTAATAGCTGGGATTGCACTGGATAATTAAAAATATCTCAATATCAGTTATAAAATTAGCTGTTTAAATATTTATAAAAAAAAAAATGGATGTGGAATTTTTTTAATAATTATATTATTTAGTCTTAATTTTCTTATTTTACCACAAGAGCTAGTAAGTTCCATATATTGAAATAGATTTAACCTGAATTTAAGAAATACTAACATTCTTTCTATTGCTCTGCGAAGAATACTTTTTTCTCCACTTTCTTTCTCTATTCAAACGAAATATCGTAACCACAAAGAACACTACCTACCCGCATAATTTGTGAACAATAATGTTTGCCCTGTAACAGGGGTGTTAAACATATCACAAGTAAACACTATTGAAGGCACCCGACGTCTCCCGCCGCGGTTATTGATAGAATTTATCAACTATCTAGCTTAAATAAGCGGGCAAAACATAAGCGGAAGCGATTTATAAGACGATCTCCTTTATACATACAATCAGAAATTGAAATTCCATTTTTAGTTTATTTATTGTTAATGTATTTCGCTTATCAATTGTTTTTTGTTGTTATTGTCAATGATTATTCAATTTTAATCAAACCCGTCACTGTCCGAGACAATTAGGCAATGAATAACTATCGTTATTTTGGTCATAATGTCAACACGTCATTGAAATGTCAAACAGAGTAATGTCATCTCTAAGTCAAATCGGTAATTAAAATAATGTGCAAAAAGTGTCTGGTTTTGTTTGACATAAATCAAATCTAATCTAAAATACTTAAATCAATTACTGTCTGATATCTGGTAGCCTTTAAAACATTTGCCGAAAAGATTGAATAAGTAATCTTTCCTAATATAATAAAGATTTTTTTATTTATTTTTTAGTATTTGAACGCGGTAAGCTCAGAAACAACCAATCCAATTTGAATATTTCTTTTTGTAATGGATTTAGAGAGGAGACACAATTAACAAGAAGATTATAGACTATATTTATCCCTAAATTCTCAAAGGAACAGGCACAACTTGGCTTAACCCGCGGGGCGCTGCTAGTAATCTATATCTAACTAGCAACGCCCCGCGGATTTACCCGCGTTGTACCCGTTTCCGTGGGAATTTCAGGATGAAAAGTAGCCTATAACCTTCCCGTTGAATGTGGCTATACATTACAAAAAGAATAATCCAAATCGAATCAGTAGTTTCTGAAATTAGTGCGCTCAAACAAACAAACCCTTCAACTTTATTCCATTAGTATACGAGTACATAGATTTCAGACTACATGCTAATTTAATCCTTTTGGTATTTATATAAATTCCTTTCAAGAAGAACTTACAAGAACCTTGATAACAAAATCAAAAATATTAAACATCTCTTAAAAGAATTATTTTTTCATGATCAAAAAAACATTTACTTCTATTCAATATCATTATATCACATGATTTATTAGATAATAACAATATCCTCATCTATGTACTTTTGAGTTGTACTCGATGAATAAAAAACATAACTTAAGCAGAAAGTAATACATATTTTTCAGCAATATCACAAATAAGTAACACGACACAACTAATAGTTTGATGCAGCATCACCACGGTGCAAGCGGATCGTCAACAGTATTAAACTTAACCCTTGTTCGGAAGCAGGGTCTTGTCACGGTGAGTTACGGCCGCGACACCTGGAGGCTGTGGCAACCCTGTTACACGGTAGAACGGCAACCCTAAACACTGTCGCAGACTGTAGTTTAGACACTTTAGACTGACTTTTTGATGCAGACGAGTATGTGTCTAATCAGACTTTTACTTGTCGATTCATTTATATAGTAAGTCCAAGAGAGTAAATTAATAAATAGAACAAGTACACCCGGAGAAATTCACACACGGTTAATTAGACTCGAAGTTATCTCTAAGCTTGTATAAAAAAATCTAAAGTAAATAAAATAAAGACCTTTATAGATTTTCAGTCAGTCATCGACCAGATTTTTTTATATCTTCACGTCTTAAAGAAACATTTGGGATGATACGAATACAAGACGTTTGTCTTAACCTATATCTGTTGTACTCAAAACAGTCTACAGACTGTCTAGACCAGTCTGCACAACCTCTAATGGTACCGCGCGAGTTGGGAATCGTCTTACTGTTAGCTGTTAGTTTAATCTGCGCCGCGATGGATGCGCTAAATATCAAGTGACGTCACGTCACCGCCGGGTAACTTAGTGATGTGCTTCGATATTCAGGGGTTAGGGGTTGAAGCAGTTTCGATAGAGGTGGGTATAGGTAGAGTATGTTTTATAGATTTAATTAATGTACTTTGTGTTATGGTGTAAAATATGATTGAAATTCCATTGGTATGCATGTAAATTCATAGACTTTTAAGGTCTTCTAAATGGCGTGGATAAGCAAAGGTACACGCGGGCAAGATCAATAGAAACCAAACAGTAACAGTCATATTAAGTCTGATAATTGCATAAGTATTACCCGATAGCTTGTAAGTTAGCTCAATGTCAACGAAGCTTAAGTAAGTACTATTTAATCTACTTCACAAACAAACAAAAACAACGTAAATATAAATAATTTTATCACGCAACTAATAATAATTCAATAAAATTATATTTTCCCTATATTAAAATTCAGTAGTAGAACATCACTGATATTATTTCTCATAAAAACCACAAACAATTATAAATTACTTAATAAATCTATTACAAACTCCATAAATATCCGACTTAGAAACCATAAAGCAATACAAAACGTATAAATTATTAGTAATCCCGCGTATTTTAGTGATGTGCTGTAGAGCGATCAATCGCGGACGATCCAGGTTGACTTGACATTAACATCTATCTCGATTGCAGTGACTCGATTACAGTGACGTGACCAATCGACGGACGAATCGATTACAGAGTTTTGAATTTATTAGACGATTGACTGTTTGAATAGAGAAACCTCTGGATTTATGGACAGATAGAAACTTGTGGGTTTAATGTGAGAAATACCTAGTTTAAAACGACTCGCTCAGAAATAACTTATTTATACTTAACATTACAGTTAGTATGAAAATTGAAATGTATCATAAATATTTTAGTAAAAAAGTTCTGTTTATTTATAAGAAAAATCTACTTACAAAACAAACCTAAATCTTTAAAACAAATACCCAAATATTTGTTATCCCAAAAAATCTATTACACTATCTCGAAATCAAACAAGATTAAATTTTCCTACAAAAATATTGTATTCGATTACCCGAACTACGCAGTACGAATAATAAAAGGAGGTATCACCCACTCAAACTTTCAACAGCTTTCGATCTCTCGCGAATAGATAACGAATATCGATAAACCCCCGTTCGATATTTATGCGATTGTCTGCTTGAAGGTATAATACCATCTCCAAATCGGTAACTCACGTCGCCAATAACAATTTATATCGATACCAAACGGTTATTGAATAGGCCATCGATAACGATACTCCAAATCGAAAATCGAACTGAATACACTTATTACATTAACTTCTTACCGCAATCACTACCGTCCTTCCATTCCAAATAAGAATCGAAAACATTCGATTTTTAAATAATTAACTGATTATAATCGAGTTACTGTATTACGATTAGTTACGACGTTTAAAATTAAAATAATTCGAAAATGGAATTTCCTTTTCGGGGCATCTAACGTATAGGCCTGTCGGGCGATTTAAATAATTTATCAATTTGAAAATGTAATAAACATGTCACGAGAGGACAGAATCATCTTCGCTATTCGATTGTAAACTGATATTCGAGTTATAATCGCATTCAAAATATTAATCAGATAATCGGAAAGTGCTTTCATCAGTTATTTTTACATAATAATTACTGAACCGGTATTTGGCGCCTTCGCGACATTGATATTTTTTTTATAATTAATTATGCACATATTTTTGCGTTATAACCTATTTAGGTATTAACTGCCGCTTAACTCATATAATAAGGCAACGTTATGGCGCTTGCAAGACACTTTAGTACCAAATAATGTGTTTCTATAAGAACATCATTATGGTACATTATGGAAACGTTTTTTATTATAATGGTAATAATTATGTCTCTAGTAATGAAAATCCAAACACATTATGTAATTTGTTTAATTTTCACATTGTATCTTGTTTATTAGCAGCGTCTCGTGGCATCTTTCGCACATCATTGCCTTTAACAAATATCACCGAGTATAATACTCGTATAACATTACATAAATATGTACATATTTCCAAATTTAGGAATCCTTAAGGTAACTAACTGTCTTATTCAGAAACACTATCTATAACACTACTAGCTGCGCCCCGCGGTTTCACCCGCTTTGTACCCGTTCCCGCGGGAATTTCGGGATGAAAATTGATGTTGTCAGATGCTCAGGCCTACCCGATATGTACACAAAATTTCATGAGAATCGGTCGAGCCGTTTCAGAGGAGTTCAACCACGGTACCCGTTCCCGCGGGAATTTCGGGATGAAAAATAGATGTTGGCCGATTCTCAGACCTACTCAATATGCTCACAAAATTTCATGAGAATTGGTCGAGCCGTTTCGGAGGAGTACGGCAACGAACACTGTGACACGAGAATTTTATATATAAGATTTAAAAGTGTCTTTTGCTCTTTGCAATATAGCGTAGCTTGGAAAGGAACAAACCATTTGATAGCTAAAATGCTGTCAGCGTTTATGGATAAGGCCTCAAAGCTATAGCGGTCCAGTAGTAGGGCTAGTAGTCCAGTATTCACTTCGATACTTTTTTAACTAACCAGATCCGTCAAAATTTAATAACCCCCCCTTTTTTGCGTCGGGGCTTACCAATATATTTTAAGAGATACTAGAGAAATAAGTATGTTACATTTTAAGCCACTCCAAAGAACATTAATTTCAAAACCAAATAAAATATTGACAAGCCCGTTGGCACAGAGGCAGTGATAGCGCTTACTGTGTCGGGGGTAGCGAGTTCGATTCCCGCCCGGAGGCAACAACATGTGAAGACATAGTTTGCGACGTCTGGGTGTCAATTATATATTCTTATAAAGTATTTGTGTATGTATATGTCCTAGTATCAGTGAGTTATATTTTTTAATACCAGCTTGGAGCTTCATTTGGGTCTAATTAACCGTGTGAGATTTTGTCAGGGTACTTGTACTCGTATCATTACATAATATAAAACAAAGTCGCTTTCCGCTGTCTGTCTCTATGTATGCTTAGTTAGATCTATAAAAGAGATTTTATTTTAATGGACACATAAATATATCGTTTATCAATAATAAGTGAAATAATATGTATACGTGAAATAATAAGTATTTAAAATGTGAAATAAAGTAGCATGTGACACGACCACAGAACACATACACCTAACAAATGTGCTCACGAATGAATAATTTTCCTTTAAAGACGTTCCAATTCCTATTGAATATGCTAGCCTTGTCTTTTGTTTAGGCTCTACTATAAGTTAGAGCAGGATCGTTATAGTTTTTAACTGTTAATTATGCTAAAATTCTACCCACTGACACAGACGCCTGATTCAGGCGTCGCGCCAGAATCCGCCAGATGCGCACTTTTTGACGGACGCCTGATTCAGGCGTCGTGCCAGACGAGGGGTTAAATATGCGAAACAAAACATTCGTTTATATGGATAAAATGTTTAAATTAATTATCTAACACACAGAATAGCTTGTTCGGTCATTTACATTGCTATTTATGTTTTATAATGAAGACTTCATAAGGCCTACGGTCTGAATAATGGTCTTTGATGAAGACTTTTTATGGCCTAACTACGGTCTGATATTGGTAAGATACTAGCAACGCCCCGCGGATTTACCTACATTGTATTTATTTTCGTGATAATGTCGGGATACATATCTACTAATGTACCTATATCATTAGTAGATATTATTCCGAATGTGACTATTATATAAACATGGATTTTAACCTATGGTATAGATAGTACAAGTAGGATTTTATTTTAAAAGCAGCTAAAAAACTTGTTATTTCCCACTGCTGGGTAAAGGCTTGCCCAATTCCTGACACCCATAGAAGTACAGAAAATTTAATGCAAATACAAGTCATAATATATTGCCGTGCCCCGCGGTTTTACCCGCGTTGTGTCCGTTCCCATGGGAATTTCGGGATGAAATATAGCCTTTAACCTTCCCGTTGAATGCAGCTATCCATTACAAAAAGAATTATTCAAATCGGACTAGTAGTCCCCGAGATTAGCTCGAACATACAAACTTAAAAATTTTACCTCTTTATAATTATTAGTATAGGATGTAAGCAAAGTACAGTTATTTGTCATCAAAACTATTTTAGACATGCACTTAACAAGTCAAAGTTCTTCCCCATCATATCTATTTAAATAAGTTAAAATAGCATATTCATAATATCCTTAAAATATACAAAATTTATCTGTTAAATAAACACATTAGATGCGTAGCATAAATTCAAAATTTTCGGCCAGGTCAAAATGTGACACGACATAAGATAACTCTTATGTTCAAAGTACTAAAAGTCAAATTCGCTTGATTGAAACAAAATTTAATGAATCTAAACTCATACCTAAATGAATCGAAATCAAATTGATTTATAAGAAAGTTTTCATATAAATGACTGATTTATTGTAATTCATATGACACATTTATATGAAAATGACTGGATTCCGAATAACTTTGAGTCATGCTAATCTTTAAGGCGCGGATTTTGTTGATGTAACAAGTGGTACGCGAGCGTAAGCGAACATTAGTCACTGTTTTGTGATATTAAGTACAAAACTTTATTAAACCTTCCTCTCTGCAAGGTTGCATAAACATACTAGGTTTTAAATTATGGACACTTAATACGTAGGGAATTGAAGATTATCAATTAAGAATTTAATACCAGTTTTGATCACTTGGTGATGAAATGTAATAAGACATTACAAAGCACTAACTGTAATAGCTCATTACAAGAGCATTATCGGCCGCACTAGAGACGTCGACGTAATTTATGATACGATACATGTCAAAAAATCTCACTCAATCTCTACTAAGGAAGCATTTGACGACTCTGAGTACGCAGGAAGTAAGAAAGTAAATGTTCGTGAATCGATCGAGTCAATCGTCACCTTTCAACTCCATAGTCACGCTACCGTTACAGAAACGATACATATAAATTCAAAGTTATCGTTTCCAAAGAAAACTTTACACTAATTAGACATCTTCAACTGGAAATATTTTAAATTTATATGTATTTATTAAAATTTAAAAGATAATGGACTATTAATAAGAGTGGTTTGAAAATATTTGAGATGAACTTTGAATTTTGGTCGTTAATCACTGGCCGACCGTTTTGTCGTTTTATTTACGGATAATTTAATATGTAATCTAAATTAAAAACTTAAATTAAGTAAAATGCAGATTAAAAGGAACGATGACTCCCGAGTTTAATGACGTTCTATTAAACTCGCCAACTAGCGGCTTGTAAATTCGCTCAAAGACTCTTTTAGCGTGAAGGTAAGATCACATTTTTCCATTACAATATAAGCGGCATAGCACCTATCAGGTTAGTAGAAAAGTCGTAATAAAAGGACAATATTGAAAATGGAAAATGGCAATATTTTTGTTGGCTTAGAGGCCTTTTCCCTGTAGTGGGATATTTGGTACAGGATGATAAGTAGTAGACTTATTTTTAAACAAAGGGGCAACGATTCTTTTGCTACCTACAGATAAATTGTAAATGTCAAATTCCATTGAATAATTTAATTACGTTTTATGTTCCGTATAATGAAGTACTATCAACCATTTTACATAATATCTGTATTAATTTAGTTATAAATCAATAGTTATAGATGTCATTGTGCCAATAAACTCCACTTCAATAGATAAATAGATCAAAATTGTTTATAATCAAACATTTTATGCCAAGAACTTTTATATCAAGTAATTTTTATGAATCGTAAATTAAATGTTTACGGCATATAAATTGATCGAGATGCAAACACGTTCACGCTTGCTTATTAAATATTTTTATAAACCAAATATAATTTTTATAATATTAATTTCAAAATTGTCGTAAAAAGGTAAAGTTATGGCTTTTGAGTCATAAAACTATATTGTTTTATGTCAGAAACGGTTAATTTTATCAGTGATTAATTGCAGCTGTCAGAACTGATTGGTCATCGATTACGAATAGATCAAGATATCGATTTGTTTCGTTTATGAAACGTGTTTGTTTGATTAAAAAACGGTCGTAAAATTGTCGTTAATTTAGCTTTTAGGGACCCTCATTAGGAAAAAGATTAAGTAAAATTATATCTACATATACGATATGTATACTTATATATTATAGCTGATGAGTTTGATTTTCTGTTTGTTTAAACGCGCTTATCTAAAGAACTACAAGTCCGATTTGAATAACTATTTTTGTATTAGGGAGGCTTCCTAATACAAAAATAGTTATTCAAGACGAACGTTCATGGATATTATTTATCCTGAACTCCCCCGAAAACGGGCACAAAGCGGATAAAACCGCGGGACGCTGCTAGTATCTCATGACAGAACAAATATGGTGTTGACAGCGTCTGGAAGAATTAAGGGAGAAGTTGCTTATTTCCTTCCATCTTGAATGTAATTTTTCTGTTTTGAGTACACTTAAAACTAGTACCAAAGTTATAGCTGTCGATTGCGTGATGTAACAGTAATAGTCAGGCAATAAACTTCTACTGCATTTGTGTTTAAAAATAAACGCAAGTTTGTTGCCAATGCGTCTAATTATTTATAAAATAATTTACTGAAATTAACACGCGCATCAATATTTCGCAGTATTTATTGCCTTTACAATGTACTGTAGTTATTTATCTACCTGACTGATGTTCACGAGTCCAGACTTTATGATGGAAGGTGAAAATTCATAGATTATAATAGTGGTAAGTTGAAGTTTAGTATTCATGCTTTTGCTTTTTTAGTTACAGAGCCTAAGCATATGACCAGATTACATAATAAGCAGTCTAGATTTAGACAATCTGGTCTGGTAGATTGACTGTATCCATCCGTCGTAAAGCTTAGTGCGATCAAACAAAGACACACAAAACTTTTCAATGTATTATATTTGTAAGATTATTTATACTTATTTTGAATTGAAACTACATTTACAGATACATGCCTTCGCTTTTCTTTCAAATTTTTATCTGACGTTTCGGACCCTTTACAGGAACCATGTCACAGAAGACTTGAGATTTTACCTTCAAATGGAACGCAACAATGACACTGCAGTAACATAGCACAATGTTAATCTACGCTAATTTTGTCATTGACTCTAGTGTTAGTCTAATGCACACACAGACAGACGGATGGATAGAGTTACATCCTACTGGGTCGAGGTCTGTGTTAGTTAATCAATTGTCTGGATCAGGTTACAGGAGAAAAACAACATTGTTTCAGAGTGAAATGTTGAATGGATTAAATGACAGTTGAAGGGTAAGTACTCAAAATAGACAATTTACTCATAGGACATTATTTTATATATAACTAGCTATGCCCCGCAGCACCCCCGTTCCCGTGGGAATTTCGAGATTTTCGAGATCATCGAGATTTTTATTACTTATTTTCGAGATTATCGAGATTTTTGTTACAAGGAAATAGAATTGGGTACGAGCTTGCACATATATATTTAGGGAACAAAAGCTGTTCGTTCAAAATTGAATTTTATACTGCTCTTAATAAAACACTATTTAAAACGAACGTCATTTGTTTTTAACATATTTAGGCGTTACATAAAATTAAGAGCCCTTGCACAATGCCTTAAGGTTCATGCGATTTAAGAATCTGGTTCGTCCACGACACGCATTCGATTATCCTTACCAACGCATCGAGCTAATTACACAAACACAATAAAAAAAATATACACCACTAAACCTTCAACATCCCAGTTAATTGCCAGCATAAAATATAATGCTAAACAGTAGCAAATTCCTTGAGCATAGACACAGCAATGTCGGACACTTACTATAACCTCCTTATAAAACTTTACGACTGATAAAATCAGTTATAAAACTCCGAATACTCGTAAATTCTGGACGCATCGCTTTAGACATCCACCATTCGGGACTCTATAAATCAGAGGTCGGGAATTATCGGCTATAGTCGGCAATAATCGGTATAGGCAGTAAACGTTAATGTTTGTAAACACTACTTTTATGCGTATTCGACAGATTTTTTATTTTATGACATTCTTTATGTTTTGGCCGGTTTAATGTAGTGGCTGATCGGTGATCGGTTTACGATAACTACTGGTTCTTTTCAACGGTGTTGAATGGGAGTGTGACGGGTATGTTGATTTTGAAATTGGAATCGTCACGGTGGCTTTAGTTTTTTGTTATTTTTTCTTTGGCGCTGACTTGTTAAAATGACAGAAGTTAAATGAAAAATGATGGTTGCTTCGTATTAAACAAAATTAGTTTAGTTAAAATGAAGTATTTTAATCGCATATTTCAATTGTTATTTTAAGGGGTATTTTGAACGTAATTTGCTGCATTGATAAGATTTGAAAAGTTATTTTCGTGGTTAATGTTTTTCAAACGTGTTTTTTGATTTTTTTATTTTTTGTCTATGAAACCACTTTTAATGAAAACGGTTATATCGGCTATCTATCTATATAATTGCAAATTCTTACATATAAGGCGAATAAGGGTAGAACCGAACACTGGTAGTAAATTACAAAATACCCAACACAGAAGCGAATCTCAAGCAAAAATGCATTCCGACACTTCAACATCCTAATTTATGCATTCTAGCAACACCTACTTTGTTATTCAAAATTCAAAACTGCAACAAAACAGTTCCTCAAAAGGGTTTCTCAAGAATCAAAAGGGTAACAAATCAATAGACAGGATCGATACTTAAATAAATCACGGTAAGCAAACAAATCATGAAAGTTAACCGCAGTGAGGCCTATAAACTGGTGAATAAGTTAAGTCGTAAAACCAACGGTCCAGCGGTTTGGTCAGCCGGCCGGTGGCGCAGTGGAAAAATGCTTTATTACAATTTCTTACTACTGTTTATTAAAGGTTAGATTTGAAGTAGTAATCATGATTGCAGATTTGGAAATTAAAATATTTAAAAGAAACTTTCGTATAAATATACATATTTCTTTGAATATGCAAGGTTTTCTGTTTTTGTTTGCTTGTGACAATGCATTTACTAAGAGTATGTTGTACTTAGAAAGGTCAACGTGAAATTAAGCATTAAAAAAAGAATGAAATGTCCTTTTCCAGTACAAGTGGTAGTAACAGCACCCTTACCTTTCAAAAGTCGGTAAAATAAAACATTATGATATTTGGAATAAAACGCCTATGTTTATTCAAATATACCCCCATTGTTATTCACGTTTAATTTTTATATTTAATGAAACAGTAGTTAACTTTCTCTCCAGTCAAAATATCAAAATTAAAATGCTATAAATTGTTGAGATCTAAAACTTGATCAGTTTTATAGGTTCTCTGTATATCTCACTTAAATGATTAACATAACAAAACAATTCAGACATACTAAAAATACAATAAATTCAACAAAGAATAGAAAGAAAACGTATAAAAGATAAACAAAATCATAAAATGTCTTATTCAAAATTCATAATAAAAAGTGATTTATATTTTTTGCGTTTCATTTTAGGTTAAAAATATGGAAAATTGAAATCTTGATTATTTTTCTGCTCGTCCTTAATTTACATTCTTAAGCTCAAGGCACACGGTGCGGGCCGATTGCAGTACGTACCGTCGTATACGTCGTATTCCTTGCATTTGTAAGAAAGGTGTCCCACTAGCCCACAGCGGGCCCGGTGCATCCGGACCGCACCCGCACGACTGTCTTGCGCTTTACGCTTAAGATATTTCAACAGACAAGTGACAATCGCTTCGCATTACTTAGGATAGGTATTTGATTGTCTACTATCAACATATACGTGAAACTGTCACAACCACGTGACATCCAAAACGATGAAACGGAATGCGATGTGTAAGAAAAAATGAACATTCGTAAAGACAGCTATCTAATAAAATAATTACACACCGCAAAAGAATAATTTTAAAACCATGTAATTAACTAATAAAGGAAGTGTGTAAGCATTACTTTATAATTTGCGGAATGTAACAGAATACAAAGATATTAATTTAAAATAAAGACAGCTATACATTGATTAACGTGCGGTCACCTGCTGTATACACCACCTGCGATGGTTATTGGCCAATGGCCATTCGCTTTACGTTGTAGAGTACGTTACTATGAATATTACCGGTTCCTTACTACACAGAATATTGTATTGTACTGAGGACTGTACAGTGTGCATTAAGCTTTACATGACGTACAGTCATGTGCAATGAAATGTATACACGGGCAGATTTTCAAATAAATGTCCACTCTGAAAATTTCAAAAACATATAGCCACTTAACAATTCATACTATATACCCACCCGAGTTTATCAAAAATATGTACACAGGTTGTTTTCAGATATTTGTATACACGATCACATGCAGAAATAAGTATCCACTATGAATTACAATAATAAATATGAAGGTAAACGATATTATTTAAAAAAAATGTATGTGTGCGTGACACACACTCAACGCGAAGTATTGGTATTGTTTTTATTTTGTAAATGTCTAATGGGGACACTAGGTTTCATGCTCAGCGCATAGGTTGGTATCTCTCTATATCTCTATGGTTATTACTCATTCTGTCCTTCACAATAAAAACAAAAAAAATATCTAAACTATCAAAGTCAGTCATTAAAATTAATACCCATTTGTCAAAATAGTGAAAACTGCTACAGTTTCTAAAGTGTATACATTATTGTGAGAAACTCGGTTGGGTATATAGTATGAATTGTTAAGTGGCTATATGTTTTTGAAATGTTTAGAGTGGACATTTATTTGAAAATCTGCCCGTGTATACATTTCATTGCACGTGACTGTACAGTACGACGAACAAATTTTTAGTTTTCAACTGACATCTTTTAAAAAAATTAGGGGAAATATATTTGGTGTGAATTTTTAAAAATATCGCTGTAGTTATAAGAAAATGAATACGGATTCATTCATTCATTCGAATAGGTTAGTGGCCAAACCTGGTGTTGGAGTGTTTAGACCGCCTAAAGCCCGCAGATGTGGTCTAATGAATAAAAACAAGCAAAAAGACTACGCTTACTGAATGGACCTCTATTAACCAATTTACTTAAGGTGTAGCTATTCAAAAAATCTATATATGTATTTAAAACGGTTTTCGCTTTAAAAGTAATTTGATAGTTATTCACAAGTCCATCATAGTCTTTTACTTCATAGAAAACTTGTAAACGAAAGCGTACGTACAAAATCACTACATAGTATAAAATAAAGTCGTCTCTTTTTCGTGTCTGTCTGTCTGTTTGTCTGTCTGTATGCTTAAATCTTTAAAATTACGCAACGGATTTTGATGCGGTTTTTTGTAATAGGTAGAGTGATTCAAGAGGAAGGTTTTTATGTAAAAAAATTCCCGAAATTCCCACGGGAACGGGCACAACGCGGGTAAAACCGCGGGGCGCTGCTAGTACTTTATAAGTAGAACATAAGTAGATGTCATTATCATTATAATAACTTCTTTAACAACATTCATAATAAAGGGGAGTAGCGGCTAAAGTGAAATAAACTTTCTAGTACAACTTATTATTATTACATGTGTCCCACTGCTGGGTAAGGGTATCTCTGCTCTCTTTCCAAATTTCTCTGTTTAGTGCTAGTTAGTGCCAGTCCTTCTGGAAGGAGACTTCTGGCGCCATCGCCGTCAAGGTCTACGGCGCTATTAAAACTAAAACTAGACCTAAGCCGCTACTCAAACGAATACAATAATATGTTTTAATTAAAAACCAAGTAACTAATTAATAACCCGGTGATTGTCATCACGGCGGTGCCCCCTTGGTCCGGCGATACCCATAACAACTGACAAAAACTCCGTATAATAGCGAAAATAAATAATATTTATCGCTTCACGGTGCCTTAGTTTCATACAAAAAGACCCATGAGTTATTACGTACTATTACATTTGCGTTTTGTAAAACGTTTTTTCTATGGCCATAACTTTATATTTATTGCGAGTTTTAGTTGAATATTCAGAGTTGTCACGTCACGGTGTAGTTCAATTGTAAAACTAACTAATTTATGCGGTTAATTTAAGCAATTTTCGACTTTAAAACTGCGGGTTAAAGCACAAAAATGTTTGCTCAAACTCGAGATGGGTGTTGAAAAATGTTTATAACTAAACAAGGAGGTAGCGTTCTTTTATTAATTTGATAAAACATCCGTGAATGTTCTGATTATTTAATTGAGATGGTATCGCCATTGTGTCTTGTTGTCAAACCTGACTGACTAGTCGTTAAATGGACGGCATATGTCAAAGATTTGATACGGATCGGGAGAATATTAGCTAAACAAGAACATTAATAGTTTTATAACCTTTGCTAGAGGTGGGAAAAGTCAGGTTAGGTTAGCAATTAGCACCTTGTTATTACCTCACTGCAAGAAGGGTTATGTTGTTGTGTATGGTCTTGCGAAACATAATATTACGAGGTGGGCTCTTGTCGATGGAGTTCTCTCTACTTTTATTTTTCTTAGTCCTTTTTTGTATCACGGTGAAACTTAGTCTAACTTACTATAACTTACCGTTTTCATTAGTGTTAAGCCAGCGATAGGAAGGTCGCGGCTGCTGCTTGGACCGCATCTCTATCAACGGGCCCAGGAACTATCACTTTCACTCATCTGCAATCAAAAATGATAGGTTAAGTTAAGTGGGACCTTTTTTATACTCGATGAGGGTCAATTATAGTCTAGGATCTCAGATACGTAGTTTACCAGATATTGATAGACATAAGTCAAACTATTCTAACTGTTGTCATGTATTGTTTCCTCTATGTGATCTCAGTGTTGTAATAACTAACATACATTCTTATTCTAAACTGTCGATGTATAAGGAACCGACGTCGATTCCAAGAACGCTCGCCCAGTGGGCTCCCACGGAAATAACTGGACAAAAGTCACAATATTTAATTGACTCTTAAATTGTATCTTGATAGAGTCCGATCACTTCTTGTAAAGCGATGAGTAACAGCCCAGAATCCAACGTGTCCACTAAATATACCTAAAAATATTCAACGATAAATTAAAAAAACGAACCGTCATTAATATGAACCAAGACACGAGAAGATATCGACGACCAACTTACTTTTATCACTCAAAATAATCAATTTCAACTTTAACACCCAATTATAAGGCATTTATTCGAATCGACGTCTGTAATCACACGTGTGTTTTAAACAGAAAAATCTGGGAACTCGAACGATATGTCACAGAATTTATGAGTGGCGAGCGACGCCGGGTGACACAGCGCGAGTGATTCGAATAAGCCCCTCGTAATAAATTCGATATCAAAGAGACAATGTCGTAATGCGATACAGTGACGCGATGCAATGATACGGACCGATTTATGACGGACACTGTCTCTCGATTACCATTGTTGGCTTTTTGATTAATATTGTTTTGTTTAACAAGATACGCGACGCATGACGCGAGGCTGATGAGTCGACGCGCGCGTGGGCTCCGGGCCCACACACTGCTTTACGACTTGCCAAATTTGGAACTAAATATTTTTCTCAACAAATATTTGAACTCATACAAAACCATAAACTTACAAGGCGATGCAACGGTATATTCGAATATCAAATAATTAACCAACGCACTCATGAATAACATAAAGCAATTTAAACCCGATCAATGTATGGAGAATTTTTACTGCTTATAAGGAATTAACGCGTCTTGTCTTAACGATTATTGAGTCGGTGGCTGGACGGGGCACATCAAACGGGGTCCACGGACATATTCCGCTAAAGCCTTGTAAATCAGTCACGGTAATAGTGGCGACACAGGGGCCCCTATCACGAACGCACCCGCTGCGGTCATTCCCGCTTTTATAGCTTGCACTTTACCTCACTAATGTATTGAAATAAAATAAGAATAATAAATTTTATTATCAGCTTATTAAAACAAGTCGGCAGATTCATAACAGGTAAAACATAAAACTGTGTGACTCAAATGAACTAAGATCCTTATAGATACAGGACCTATATTACAAAACATATATTTATAAAATTCATTAGTAGCACGCAACAAGTTACAAACTCTTGTATCCATTATGCATATCACGATCATTAATCAATCTTTATTTATTGCTTAAACTTTTAACAGACAGTTAATACGACAATACCTATCATTATATCAAGTTATTTATACAAAACATTAATTAAGAAAGTATTCGATACGATCTCGTTGTGTTACAATAATTGATTCTGACTCAAAGCGCCAACATTCCGAATAAACAATATTTCTTTCAATTACATAAAAGTTTATTTGTTTTCACCTCGAATCTGAGCGGGGCGAACGCGCTAAAGATGTGAGCCGTATGTTTCCACATTTATAGTGTCAATAAAGAATCGTCGCCTCGATAACAGACTCAAGGGCATCACCATAAACTCTATACTATAGTGTTATTGGTGATTCGATTTATGTACTTTTTTTACTCTCCATACAAGAACCAGACAATTTATTAAGTGGTCGGTCTGAGATCGTATTTTTACATGTACTTTTTTTATTTGAATTCGATTATTTTATTTTATTGAGTATTAATTGATCATTAATGAGAACGGTGTATTGAAACAGAGATCGGTAATTGATAATAAAAATATTTTGATCGATTCAAAATCGATACGGAACGATCGCAACCCGAATTGTTTATTCTATGAATTAGATGACGCTCGTAAAAATATTTAATGGTTATTCTAAAACGATATTCCTAATAAAGTACTCATAAAATATTAATGCTCTTCGATTTGAGATTTTATTTATTTGATTTTAATATGTTGTCTAATAATCAAAATTAGAAGTCAATAACGAGTGAAACGAAGGAGTTATTGATATAAAGTATTGAGGTATGTAATAATGTAATTTCCCGCGTCTGAAAGGCGCGCATTTTGAAGCAGCGTCACTGGGCTGCACGGTGGGGCAGGTGCCGTTTAGGAAAGCCATATCGGCTGTCAAAAACTTGTAAAATATCGCCGTGTTCAGAGTGAGAGCCGCGGGCATCGCTCGTCCCTCACAAAGATATCTTTAAGATTTATTCAGCCTTCCACAATAGGGAACGTTTTAATTCTTTTCATATGCGACAGATTTATGTACGGACAGATGCGGGGCGGTCGACTTGTAGATAACAGTTTGCCACCCTTTGCGTGAAATGCGACTTGATCATTTCAATGACTGCCATAGAATGGGGTAGGTGTAAGCGACACGGTTTAGATAACAGAACTGTACATACATTTTATTTAAATAGTATACATTTGCATTGATATACATACATGAATAGTTTAAAAGTTTTTGGGCTATTTTGGTGACAGTTGTATAGATATGTTGGTGCTGAAATAATGAAACTACTGAAATATCCAAATTAATTACTGATAAAATAAATATTTGTGATCTTTAATGACGTAATATTGTGACGTAAGAGTATATTTTCTTAAACATAGTACTGTCATCAGCTTAAATCAATAAATAAATTTTTTTTGAATCTCTTTAACCAAACCCAACAATGTCTCGAAGAAAAAAATGCTTTCATCCTATTACCTGACAATCTATAGGAAGTCAAAAAAACAAAGCACTTTTTCTACCACCCTTACTTTTGTTTTCAATTCAAAAGAAATTTTAAGACTCTTGCGCAAGTTACGGTAACGTAAACAATTCTTTTCTAATTTTTTGTCCCCAATTATGCGAATTTCTGACCACTGTGCGGACTGATTGATTTATGACTTCGTGTGAATAGTGTTGCATATTTAACTTTGTTCTAGTTTTTTTATTTGCAGATTTAGCAGTCTATTCATATACACGTTTTAAAACTTTGGTTATTTACTCGTAAATTAATAAAAGATGATACACAAGTAACTGCTATACTCAGGGCCATACTTTAAATTAACTGATTGACGTTATTTTTTATACGTTACAACTTACAAGGCAAAAATCACTCATTGACTTTAAAGGGGACACTGAGTAAGGGTTTTAATGCTTATTTGACAGTCACAATTTTACAAGCTGGGAGACGAATAATTGAATGGAAAGTCTCTTAAAAATTTGCAGCTATTAATAACGCGTGACCGAGTTCACATTTATTAGATACACTATCAATAGCAAAAGGTTCATTACAGTTTCATTAATCAAACTCGAAACACAACACCAGCGCATATTATCGAGACTTCTCTAAAAGGATACCAACTCACACTCGAAAAGGATCCCCGAACGACATATTTATTGGTCCTAAATCATCTTTGTCATACATTTTAATTATTGTCTACTATTCCAGTTTGATTTACGAGTGAGTTCAGAATTCGCCCCGAACGAGCGATTCTGTTAATTAAAACAAGTACGTTTGGGAATTTAAGATGTTGATTAAAAATATACATAAATTATTGGGCGGGTGTTCGTTTGAATGGCTGTAATGTGACGGGTGGTAGGGATTGGAAGGAAAAAGTTTTACTTATAAAAATTTAAAGTAGGTTTAAGTCACTAAATAGAGATTACTTACTCGTAGGCATTTAAGTATGTACTTCGCTCTTCCGTTGTAAAAAATAATATTTGCCTGTATTGTCCCACTGCTGGGCAAAGGCCTCTCATTTCACTGAAGATATAATAAATCAAACAATCACCACGCCAAATTTATGATTAAAATTTGTTCACTAACTTTTCTACTTCATAGTTATAAACTTATCACTAACATGTACTACACTACGCTCCTAGCACATAAGGCACTGCACACACAGTCATAAACTACCGTATTTAAAGCGCTCATTCACAAGCGATTGTTAGGGTCGGATCACGCATAGGGTAACGCTAACGTCACACCGACTCTTATGAAAGAAAACGTCGTAAATCTGTCAAATTTTGACAGATCAGTTTAAATTATGGACGTATTCTTGAGTGATTTGTGTAGGGTACGCCTGGAGATGGATGTTGCAAAAAACGTAATGGCATCAGAATAGACACGGCAGTGTGGATGTTTATTGTGATTATGTGAAGTTAATATGTGGATGAAGTGGTTGGTAGTAGCTACCAGTTTGGATATGTATTACGGTGTACAACACATAGGTACCTATATATTTATTGAAGCTTCATTAAAGTTTTTGTATCGGAAATTCGACTTCATAGGATACTAAATTTTGGTAAAGCTATTCATCACCTTTTGAAATAGGTTGAAATCTCCAGTAAGCACTAGGAGCATTGTAGCAAGAATCATCAAATATTATCCTTATCTAAATTGGTTACTTGTTACCAAAAAAAGTTACAAAATTATTTATTTTCGAAATTAGCCGAAGCAAATTAATGCAGCTTGCATTATATTGAGGTATTTATTCATATAAGGTTATTTGATGTACCTACTAAGTACATTATAATTATATTATCTAAACGGAAGATCGCTACAATAAACTCTCCAATTTGAATTTATCATAATTCAACTTAAAAATATCTTAATACAAGAGCAAACAAAAATAGTGCAACTCCAAATACACGTAGTAAACTGTAAAAACGTATTTGATAAGTTTAATTTGACGCGCCGAGGCCTATGACAGACGACATTTAATTACCGTCCCTTATTACCTGAATATTGCCGGATATCGATACGATGCCTTTTACACCATACGACACGATATTTTATATCTATTGGTTTAATATTATTTTATATCTATTGGTTTAATATTGTTTTACTCATACCGTTAAAATAATGCCAAAATGAGTTAAGAAGTACAGTGACGTCATAATGTAAATAACATATCGCAAAGTTATCTTTAATTACTGAACATTAAATTTTCACCGACGTTAAACTTTTGAATCAAAATACTCTGATCACTTTAGTTATTTTTAATATACATCCGAAGACCAATTTCAAAATAATCGTATCCTGTAAAATTCCTTTACTGCAAAGTTTTTGTGAAATACGTTCAGTTTATTCGGCTCATTGGCTGTTTATTAATAAAGCTTTAATTAAGATATCGCGTGTCAATGATTTATTTGAATGATCGCCCGATAATGATGTTCATTAAAAATATGTCAAATATGTATTGACGGCGGAGCTATCGGGGAATTTTGCGATGAAAATGGGCCTTTATGAATTAACTATCGCATCCTATAAATACTAGTAGCAGATTGTATACTCTCGTTTTTGTTCGAAAATAATCAGGAATTAAAAATAGATATTTGCATTCCCTTTTTTAATCACGAGGAAATTAAAAGGACTATATTGGTGCATGGTATAACCATGAACGTATTACGAAAAGACTTTGACAATGTCAAGGCGCTGCACTGTTTGAAAATTTCAATCCGCTGTTTTAGCTGATTTAGCTCGGCACAGATACTCCGTTAAATGCTATACACAAAGTCGACATCTAATTTACAAGCTGCAAACCGGCGAGTTTACTGTAAAGCAAACGCCACGCTTGTCAAACATTAAATGTTATCTTAAAAAGCATGCAGTTTTTAAACTCATTCAATGTTAACGACACTTAAACTATATCAGCTTTTTCACTCAAAAATCTACCTTAACTCCAAAACGTTAGGGTCTAAAATGGAATTCTAACCAAATGTGAATATGATAAACTTACACGATTTAAATGGAAAACAAAATCTAAATGCCTACTAATTAGTTTTTGACAGGTAATTAAACAGATGTCAAGAGTGGAGTGTGCGTTGCGTTCAGGTGACTCGACAACACTTGAAAAGCGATCTCTATATTCAAAACTAGCAGCGCCCCGCGGTTTTACCCGCGTTGTGCCCGTTCCCGTGGGAATTTTGGGATTTTTTATACATGTAAACCTTCCTCTTGAATCACTCTATCTATTTAAAAAAACCGCATCAAAATCCGTTGCGTAGATTTAAAGATCTAAGCATACATAGGGACAGACAGCGGAAAGCGACTATGTTTTATACTATGTAGTGATTATGAATCATTTTGGGGTGTTTTGGGTGTACATATATTGAAACTAGCTGCGCCCCGCGGTTTCACTCGCGTTGTACCCGTTCCCGCGGGAATTTCGGGATGAAAAATAGATGTTGGCCGATTCTCAGACCTACTCAATATGCTCACAAAATTTCATGAGAATCGGTCGAGCCGTTTCGGAGGAGTACGCGAACGAACACTGTGACACGAGAATTTTATTTATAAGAAAGATAAATGTTTAGTGTCAATTAGTTTGGAGATACCGAAATAATGCAGTGATAACGTATTTAATAGATTTTGGGTAAAAGTGGTAACGTATTTTTTTATGAATGAAAAATACATGAGTCTTCTGTCTCCACGGTTCCTGTAAAAGGGCCGAAACATCAGATAAAAACGTAAAATAAAACCGAAGTGTATCCGTAAATTCAAAATGAAAAATATTTGTTTTTAAATTCCGATATTTATATTAATATACTCAAACACTAAACTTAAATAAAATAATGAATTTGTTATTGTTTGTAAAATTGTCCTCACTCATCGCATCGCGTATTAATAGAATTATTAGTCACCGATGCCCACGTAAATAACAGAATGTCAATTCAAAAGACTGTACTTAATAAAGGACAAATATGGTCATCATAAAGGACAAAGCGTATTGGAACTTTTATTGAATGCAATAAAAAACATATTGTTTACTACTATTAGTTTTTAAATATGGAACAAAACAAAAACAAATGATACGCGATAATCATGAGACCGAAATACTTAGTGCTTCGATCAACAATACACAACTATAAGATTATTTTATTATTTTTTTATAGATATCGGGTCGGCGCAAAAAATACGTCTCGGTGAATAACAGCGCACTTGAAACGTGAGCTCTTATTTTATTAATAATATTTGCTACTTTATTGCTGAGTGTCATGGTTGTAATTAGTGCCGTCACTGGTGACCACAGTTGATTTTGCGACGAAAGTTGATTTAACGATAAATTTTATAATCATACTAAAACAGAAATGTTTGAATGAGTGAGTTTGGCAACACTGTTTCTCTTAAAGAACCAGGAAATAATTATTTTGTTTACTTCTCTGTTTGGTGCGCACATACGAAGTGACATACATAGACATACTGTATCGTACAATATTAGTAAGATAAAATGTGATATTTAATGATATCTAATACACAAACGATTTTAAAATAAAGACAGGAATCTATTCACCACATCTTGATACGAATCATCAACAAACTTTCGCATACAAGTGGTATGACTCGACCGATACCTACGCACTTAGTATACCAACTATACTCTATCCAATATCACGCAAAAATCACTCTTGCACCCAAGAAGATAAGGTACAAAGAGCGAGCAAAATAATCTTGGCAATGCATATGAAAATACTGCATTACAAAATGAGGCGAAATTATGATGGATACTGATGCCCGTTCCTCAGTTAATAAGACTAGATGCTGCACGTAACTGCAGCGAACTTTAAACCTTCAGCTTTAGGTGTTAAAGGTGATATTCCAGTGATTTATCAGCAATCAATCGCAGTTGACATTTAGCCCGCGTCGCAGATTATAGCATAGTTATTACGAGTTGAAGAATTGAATGTGAAAACAGATGTTTATTTAGTTCAAGAATAGGATTTAATGGCTTCAGAATTGTTACCCGAACTTATAAAGGTGAATATAATCACTGACTTCGTAGAGCTACGAAAGTACAGATATTGAACCTATATTTCTTGTAAGCCTATGTAATGTAGTCTACACTGACTGCATGTATTTAATTATGTTTGTGACTCACAAATAGTGTATGTCCTAGCTAGATCAACCAATCTTTGTTATCTGTTTGTTCGTCAAAGTGTCTAAAGGATATTTTATTTTATGTCGTTTACCGGCCCAGTGCTTTCCTGCAACAGTGGCTGCAGGAGTCCTGCTGCGGGACCTATACAGCTGCAACTCTGACCGCAGACTGCTACAGCCATTTAGCTAAAACACAAAAATGTATAACCCTAAAACTTTCGAAACGCCCAACTCACATCATAACCGAGAAACATTAAAAGTATGTACATCACTACACGAGTACGAATGTTGCCAAACGTCGGGAAGGCGACGCAATTTGTCCGTCTGTCCACCGCGGTGATTTGTGCGTGTGTATCGAGTAACTTATAATTGGACGGGATGCTCTGAGGTACTCGTTGACGTCTATCAAACGAAGATTTGTTAACAGGTGAATTTATTTAGAGAGGCGTAGCGACTGGTATGTCAGCTGTGGTTTGGTGGAGATTGGTTAATGCAGTAAGAACATTTATGTATGTGTAAATAGTATAAAGTCGCGTCTGTTTGTCTGTTTGTCTGTATGCTTAAATCTTTAAAATTACGCAACGGATTTTGATGCGGTTTTTTGTAATAGGTAGAGTGATTCAAGAGGAAAGTTTTTATGTAAAAAAAATCCCGAAATTCCCACGGGAACGGGCACAACGCGGGTAAAACCGCGGGGCGCTGCTAGTGTGTAATAAAGTAGTGTAATATAGAGTATTACCAGCGCCCCGCAGTTTTAGTTTCTGATAGGCAGAACGGCACAACGCAGGTAAAATTTGGAGATGAAAATTAACCTACAACTAACCTAACCTAACTTTCCGTTGAATATGGCTATCTGTTACAAAAATAATTACTCAAAACGGCCCGGTAATTTCCGATATTAGTTTGAACATATAAACAAACTCAAAACTTTTACCTTTTTATAATATTAGTCTCTATATTCGAATACGTCCAAATAAGTTGCTTAATCTGAAAGAAACTAAATTATCTTGAAAGAAAAATGAGTAAACAAAACCAAAATTATACGCCCTTTCTTTTCCTTTAAAACCGTGACTCATCAATCAAAATTAAAACGCATCCATCCAAGTTCATTAACACCATCAAAACGAGTGTTTTCTTACAATCTGTCAATACAACTATGACATACAGACGTGCAGAGCGACCGTTATTAGCGCGTTCATGAATCAATCCCTTTGATTGGCGATGGCGGGTGACACACATGAATCTCAATTGTGGTAAATACCAACACTTGGTTGCCAATCATTGTACTTTTGAAAGGACTACTTGTGTGAATGAATTGTTCTGTGATGAACCGGGTTTGATGATTTAGGGCCGACACTGCGTTAAGCGTGCGCCCGTCGTGTGCGCCCGCCGCGGTTCACTTTTGTATGACACCGCACGCGACGGGCGCACGCGACGGTTCACTTTAATATGAAGTCGCACGCGGCGTGCGCACGTCGCAGGCGCCCGCGACGGTTCACTTTTGTATGAAACCGCGGTGTGCGCACGCTTAACACAGTGTCGGCTCTTAGTAAAGTAAGAACGAGTAGGTTAGGTTAGTAGCCAACTCTGGTGTCGGAGTTTTTGGACGGCATCAAGGCATGCATTCCATTTGCATTCCAATTTATTAAAAATTCCATTTGAATTCCATTTTTTTTTATTACTGTTAAAAAGTTCGATATTTTACTAAAGTAACTATAAAATAAATTACTTAATTAATAAGAATTATCTTGCTAAAGTGTAGCCACGCGACAGATGCACTAAGAACAGTGGATTGCTATATCATTAACGATTAAACTTCAACTGATACGAAATGTCATTCAGGGCGTAAAATAAAACGGGTCGTAATTATATTTAATTATTACGCACATAGATACCACTTATGCGCATGTTTTTTGCAACCGAACTATAAAATTAAAGGTGTAATTTCCGAAATGCAAAAAGAGGTGTATGAGTATAGTATCACGTTAGTGAAGAATTCCGTCATCTTAGAAGACAAACGAAGCGATTGCCAAGCGATTGCCACTTGTCTGTAAGGAGCAGTTCTAACTTAAGCAGCATGTGCAGGTTACCGGAAATCTGAAGCTGTAAAGCTGAAGAGTTTGTTGAGTTGTTAATAGCCACATTCAAAGAAAAGGTTATAGGATATTTTTATCCTGAAATTCCCGTGGAAAAAGGCACGCTAGTTGTATTACTATAAAACTATGATTTTTAATTTCAATTACTAATTAAGTTAGCAGCAGATAATATTTTTGGATAAAGTTTTTTGTTTTACGTCAATACTTAGTCTTTTAATCTCCGAGTTCACATATCATACTTATTACCCAAACACATTACCTCCAACATCTTAACCAACATTACAAAGCGGATTTATTCGACAATCATCATAAAACAACATAAAAGCAAAACGTCTAGAATGTTAAAGAAAACTAAACATAAACCGATGCGATTTTATCGTTATGATAGCATATGTTAGTGCTATGATGTCAGACCTAATAAAATCTCAATACGGAGTGCCGTCAAGGAAATTAAGTGAAGCCAATTTCGTAAACATTTTTGCATCTTGCTTCATCATTCTCATTTGAACTAAATATATGATTGAAGGGTGTAGTTTGGAAGTAAATTAGTGAGTGTAACATCTGAGCGCTATCGCGGGGATTTTAAATTTCGATCCCTTTGGTTTCAATCTTTAACCCATGTGGGTAGCATAAAGGTCGGTAGCAGGCAGCAACTACCGACCGAATACCGAAGCTACGGAAAACACTCCTTAAGGCTGTTTAAAAACTATGTCTCTAGTGTTGGCCACTCATTCGAACTTGCCTGTTGCTCGGCTTTTTATTTGGTCCGCGGTATATAATATGTTAAACATATGATTATGGGCGCACTGACTCAATCATAAGTTAGACTGTAATGTCATATGTGACAAGACATCTGATTGGTCCTGCAAAATTATATGTAGGTAGTAAAAATTTTATTACATCGAGATTCTTAAAGGTATTTTATTGTAAGGTCATTATTAAACTGATATGAAGGAGGCTTTTTGATTTGATTCAGTGAATTTTACTGTCATTTAATTGCTTTTTTATGTTATTTACCTACTAGCAGCACCCCATGGTGATACCCGCATTGTATTGTACCAGTTTGAATATGGGGGTTTAGAGTAACCTTTTTCTGGAATAAACACAAGTAAATTCAATAATTTTTAAACACCCCCTACGCTGAAATGGTCGGGCCGATTTTTACCAAATATAGCTAAGAAGAACCACAAGGAAACTGGCTGAAACTGGCTTTCAAATGAACAAACCACATTGAAATCAGTCCATCTGTTTTACAGCTAGGATGCCACTGACACACAGATATCGACATCAATTTTATAACACTCCTATTTTGCGTTGGTGGTTATAAAGTTTTCCACAGGTTATCATAGTCAGTCTTAAAATAAATTTTACTTTAGTCTGCACTCAGCTTTAGTGTACGTTTCTCCACATAAGACTGTCTCTCTAAGTAATATCTCTTCTTTCCACTACAACATGGCCAAACCATACCACAAGCCAAAATAATTAGTCTGAACAAGAATCAATACAAACTACAGACAAAAGGTGTGAAAAAAGTGTGTGTGTATGTGACAAAACGAAGTGAAAAAACCACAAGAACAACATATAACTCATCTGAGGGGAGGGGGAGGGGGAGGGTTGAGTAGTCGTTTTTCCAAACCGTATCTTCATATCCGGACATATGCACGAGTCAGGCAACTCCAGTTTGTTTTGTAGTCTAGGAGACGATGCAGTAACGTGCACTGATTTACGTGCGATAGTAGGATGGATTTGTGTTGTGATATTGTTGGTTGGGTATTGTAGTAGTTAATATACTGGAAAATAAATAACTGATCTATTTATATGAAGTGTAGAAAATAACATGAATTGGTACCAAAATGAAAGTATTGAAAAATGTGTATTGAAACAGATAGCAGGAGAGCCATTTTCATTGCATAATTTTTTAATCAAACCTCAATTCTGTTACCCAAAAATATATATCAAGTCGCTTCTATAATTATGTGATTCATCCCTTCACCACAAAATAGTTTCTAATCAGTAATCACACGTAAATTACACCACACCCGTAGAGTCTTATGCCCGTACTCAGATACGTCAAATGCTTCCCTAGTAGAGATTTAATGAGTAATTTTGGTTTGTAATTTATGAAAAATTACGGCAATTAGTTAAGCGATTTAGACGTCCCAGAGTGCGGCAGTAACCAGCCAGGAGTTCCAACTCCAGCACCAGCTATACCAACACCGCAACACCTGTGCTGCAAATTGTCACGCGAATATTACACTACAACCCACGAAGTAGCAGTGCTTTCACGTTTCGGTCTAGGCTTAAACCGTGCACAGTTGAAAGCATCCTAAACAGCGATAGGCTCTCGGACCACAACTCAAACAATCTCCAATCCATACCGGAGTGTTGTCTTTATCTGCAACTGCGTCTTGACAGCCGCCGAGACGAAATTCGGATGCGAATAAAAAAAACAACTTCGACTCCCCGCGGCACGTTTTTGTAAGCGTTATGTGTGGGCGGGAAAGTTTACACTCACCACTTTTGTCAATGGTGCAGTCCTTTCTATAGTCTGCTTAATGAAGGCTGGCGGTGAATAGATTTCACATGTTTTAGCTGAGGAAGTACAGGGTCTGTGGGTGTGTTAGAGTTTAAAGATGTCAGTTAGAGACATATGTTTTGAACTTAAGAGATACAGAAAAGTTTTTCAAAATTTTAGGAATAATATTATGTAGGTGTTATAGTTATAGGAGTATTTACGTAAAAAATTACTCTGTTGACATTGGTTAAAAATATTATAAGAATGACATTAGATTACGTTTCGAGGTTTCTATTTTTACGAGTAACTAATTTAACACATGTAGCATAAAAATATACTTCCCATAAAACTAAAATATGAAACCGATAAAGTAAGTTAACAAACTTCGCAAACACTTATCGCCAACGAATCGCATTCATGTAGTGACAATCAGTTGATTAATTTAAACTTCTCATTTTAAATATTAAAAAATAAAAATATAAAATCGCATTTGTAGTCGGACGTTATCGGATATCGTACCTCGAGCTGCGATTATCGAGAGAATCGTTATGACAATCGAGTCGGCTGCTCGTGATCTCTGACGAAATAATCGAGTTCATCTATCGATTCGATTAACCTGTTCAACTGATTCAACTCTTTCCGATTACGTATACGTCACTTGGATACATTTCAAATTGGAGACTTTTTGATATCCGTGAATGTATCAGCGATTTCTTACAATTTGACACGATTGGAATCGTTAAATATTGCGGGAATTGTGTTCGCGTTTATTTTTTAAGGAGTTTTTAATTATTTGATACCTTTCTGTTTATTATATACATATACTTCTACTTATGTTTCCAATACTTGACTTATAATTACTACTGTTATAGCGCAGACAACTAAAACACTCAATTTAAGAAATTGCACATGATGTTATAATATCCACATCGATATCGTAAAATCTCATTATAACATCATTATAACGACCAATTAACCTGGCGAGCCTTATGTCAAAATCCTCATACTAGTTGTATAAAATTTTGATATTAGGCTGGCTTTTGAAAACAGTTGGGTTATACGTGAAAACTTCGTCGAAACTACTAAACTTACATACACAAAACTCTTTGGTAAGATCTCGCTCGCTCCTGGTTGGCCCTACGCGCAGCTGCGCTCTCATTGGTTAGATTTTAATGGCGGCAAGTTCACTGTGACAATACACGTACGCGTGAAAAACTATTGTCAGCTTTTACTCTTGTTGTTTGATTAATTGCATTAGTGAAGATAAAGTAGTGTATGCAACTGCATATAACACGGGTATTAAAACACTCGTTACTATTATGAAACTACTCGTGTTTTAATACCCTTCCTTATGTGACAGTTGCATAAACTACTATTTATTTATAGGTATAAATACATTTAAACTTAGAAAGTTAGTATATTTGTCGCTTTAGATTACAGAGGCAGTGCGATGCCACGGTGCTCCCACCGATGACAACGGCGACTAGTGATATTTCAAATTCAAATAGGTGGTTTATAAAGTGTTGGCCTCAAATAGTTCTGAACGTATCGTTTCGAATAAAGAATACAAGTTTAAAATGTGTATTTTTTTTGTATAATATCAATTACTAGCAGCGCCCCGCGGTTTTACCCGCGTTGTGCCCGTTCTCGTGGGAATTTCGGGAATTTTTTTACATAAAAACCTTTCTCTTGAATCACTCTACCTATTACAAAAAACCGCATCGAAATCCGTTGCGTAATTTTAAAGATTTAAGCATACAGACAAACAGACAAACAGACACGAAACAGAGACGACTTTATTTTATACTATGTAGTGATGTCTTTCAGAACCGGTCGCCGTCATCGTTTCTTGTACCGTGGTACAGTACACTGTGTTACGTCAAACCATCTAAGTATTTTGCTTATTTTACTTAAGGTGACGTGAGTTCAGCAACTCGCAAAACGCGGTTTTTCCATCCAACTATTTTCATATAAATTGTCACAATTTTGATTCTAAAAAACTATTATATTAAAGTTGAGGATATATTCTAGTGGCAAAGGTATTTCAGTACACGATTAGATTAATTTCCCTCGATAGAAAAAAATCACAAAGTTGCCTCTTTTATTAATTTAAAAATAATTTTATGGCTAAAATAAACAGATTTTTCCCAAAGAAAAACAACTATAATATAGGTCGTAGCATGAGCTAGGGCATTAGGTATTTTTTTGTAACCTTTCATTTCATTCTTAAACACAATTTCAAAATACCTTAAAAAAATCGAGAATTTGCCGTGTTGCGGGTGACGCGGGGCGTGATCAGTCGCGCTCAAGCGCTTGTGGAGGACGGACCTATGCCAAATATTTGCTGGAGCGCGGAGATGCAAAATTTAAAACTTTTTTCGCAGTAATAAATTTGAACTATGACGGTTGCGTGAAAATGAGGTTTTAATATAAATAAGAACTGTCTGAATTATAATCCGGTCAATTTAAACCAAAAATTTAGAGTGATATTACATAAAGTCCCAACAAGCTGAAAATCAGGAAAATTGTTCAAAACATAATTATAAACAATGTCTAAAAGTTCCCCATCATTTCCGTGTATGGAATTTTTTTTATTCAAGGTCCAAAGGTAAAAAAATAGTTTTTCACGATTTTCAGCAAAACGGTAAGTTTTCTCTTAAAGTACCTGAGAAAATAAAAAAGCTTATAAAATTCTCTATAACTTTAATTCTATCCACTTTTTCCATATTCCCAACCGTTATTGAACTACAAGCTCCAGAAATGTAAAAATTAAGGACCTCGGTAGGTCATGTCACTGTTGAGCATTGGGGCAGGCTCCATAGTTACCTGCCCGAGGTCCTTAATTTTACATTTCTAGAGCGTGTAGTTCAATAACGGTTGGGAATATGTAATAAGTGGATAGAATTAAAGTTATAGAGAATTTTATAAGCTTTTTTATTTTTTCAGGTACTTTTATGATAAAACTTACCGTTTTGCTGAAAATCGCGATAAACTCTTTTTTTTACCCTTGACCTTGAATAAAATAAAATCCATACACGGGAATGATAGGGAGTTTTTAGACATTGTTTATAATTATGTTTTGAACAATTTTCCTGATTTACAGCTTGTTGGAACTTTATGTAACATCGAATGTATAAATTGACCGGACTATTATAGATTTAGTAGATTATTGCTTTGAAAAAAAAACAAAAAAATATGTTGTGTCACAGTATAAGAATATCAGCAGAACAACTATACAGCTGCAATGTTGGTAGTGGGGATACCTATAAGTAATCGGAATTTTAATTCGATTCCAGATTTGACAATTTCAGTGTTGCAACATTATGACAAGTACTAAATAGTGACGTTGCGAAATTATTCGATATGGAAATGGAATATTTCTGGATCGATTCTTCTCGCTTATAATTTTACTCTCGTAAACTAAGTATATCAGGAAATTAAATATTTCTGAACCGATAATTTAGATTTGACGATTAATTAACGATCTTAGACTTTTCTTTTATAATTGTGTGTGAAATAAATAAAAAAATGTGATCATGAAGGAACATGACAAATAAAACAGATAGATGTATAATGGTAATAATTTATTTTATAAATTGTCGCCGTCATCGCTATCGCTGTCACTTTCTGTAACATTTATTATAAATGTGTCTGTGATATTGTCAATTAACATATCTAGCCTACTCATTTTTTCCTCTTCATCACATCACTACACTTTTATATGTGGTATCATTATTTCACAAAATGACAGTAGCTAATGTCAAATCTGGAATCGAATTAAAATTCCGAGTATAGGACAAGACTTGTCTCCTAAGACGTGGCTTATGAACTCGGTGGCATGCACATTTTATTTTGGTATTTTTACGATTATTTTATACTAACTTATTGAAATATATTTTTAGGTCGAACCAACCTGGAAATTCAAACACTTAAAAATATTTCTGCTCGTAATATTAGACAATAAAAATGATTTCACCCAGTGATAAGACCGATATCTTTTTTAAACCTTTTATCTCTTTTTAGTTAAATATTTTTCCCAAGGCTACCTACAATATAATACTAACCTTCGTAATATCTACGATTAGTTTTGCTTGATAGGCTTTTTTTACTGTAGTCACTACACTGTGGCATCTCAATGAGTGACATATTCAAACTTAGCGCGCAAACTACGCGCGAGCGGGAGATCGCCCGCGGTCGGACCGCAGGCCCCGCACCCACCCCCTCCGTAGTAGCTAAGCGCTGGACTCACGTCACCTTAAATGTTACGTATTATTTATTTCTATATAACTTACCAACAGATAGTGAATGATAATTTGAAAACCTGATCTATGACTAGTCATACAGTTTCCGGTTAAGCAATGTCGACAAGTTATAGCTAATGTTAACTTAATGCTAATGCATATTAAAACTTGATCTAATGTAAGTTACTAATGTTGAAGAATTATTTCGCAAGGTTTTGAAGGAGTGTAAAAAACTTCACTCTTCCGTGAAAAAAAACTGGCTTCTATTTGTCGATTAGACTCTTCGATCAACAATACACAAAAAAAAATACGTCTCGGTGAATAAGGCCTCATTTGAAAAGTGAGCTCTTATTTTATTCATAAGATTTGCTACTTTATTGCAAGGTGTCATGGTTGTAATTAGGTTGAACTTCGAACTGTTTTAAAACTTTTGTTTCAGTTCGGTAGTAAACAAAATAAGTTGTCTAGTTATGTATTGTTGATCGAAGATACTAAATAGCCGGGTCATTTTAGACATAAAAATAGTGATCAAATAAAGAAAATTCCGACAGAGCCAAATTTTCGTAGAGACCTTAGGTTTACCACAAGGAATAAAGTGTCAAAAGTCCCCATCAGTCCCATGTGAGCTTCGGGACTTATTCGGGGCCCAAGGTCAAAATTTTAGGTTTTTTGGATTTTTCTCGAAAACGGTAAGTTTTATCGAAAAAGCACCTGAGAAAATAAAAAAGTTTATAAAATTCTCTATAACTTTAATTCTATCCACTTTTTCCATATTCCCAACCGTTATTGAACTACACGCTCCAGAAATGTAAAAATTAAGGACCTCGGGCAGGTAACTATGGAGCCTGCCCCAATGCTCAACAGTGACATGACCTATGTCATTTGAAAGGTCTTGAAGAGTTGTACAAGTTACTCCTAGACAGTTATATCGAATTCAACGGCCAACTCGGTGTTTTCGACCACCGAAGAATTACCACTGGAGGTTCTGTGGAGCCTGGGCGGAATGCTCAACAGTGACATGACTTACGCATTTGAAAGCTCTTACAAGTCACTTTTTGATAGTTATGTCGAAATCGACGCCAAACTCGGTGTTTTCGACCACCGAAGAAAAAACACTAGGTGTATGTGCACTAATGTGCTGTTGACCCTGATCGTATTGCTCAACAGTGACATGACTAATGTCATTTGAAAGCTCTTACAAGTCACTCCTTGACAGTTATATCGAAATCGACGGCCAACTCGGTGTTTTCGACCACCGAAGTATCGACACTGATCGTATTGCTCAACAGTGACATGACACATATCATTTGAAAGCTCATAAAGAGTTTTATAAGTCACTCTTTGATAGTTATATCGAAATCGCCGTCCAACTTAGTGTTTTCGACCACCGAAGAATGGAGTTGGGCTATGCTATACCGAAGTATCGACGCTGATCCTAATGCTCAACAGTGACATGACCTATGTCATTTGAAAGCTCTTGAAGAGTTGTACAAGTCACTCTTTGACAGTTATATCGAAATCGACCGCCAACGCGGTGTTTTCGACCATCGAAGATCGACACTGGGTATATGTGCAGTTGACCCTGATGGTATTGCACAACAGTGACATAACTTATGTCATTTGAAAGCCCTTGAAGAGTTGTCCAAGTCACTCCTTAACATGTATATCGAAATCGACGGCGAGCTTGGTGTTGAGCAATACCATCAGGGTCAACTGCACATACACCCAGTGTCGATCTTCGGTGGTCGAAAACACCGCGTTTGCGGTCGATTTCGATATAACTGTCAAAGAGTGACTTGTACAACTCTTCAAAAGCTTTCAAATGACATAGGTCATGTCACTGTTAAGCATTAGGATCTGCGTCGATACTTCGGTATAGCATAGCCCAACTCCATTCTTCGGTGGTCGAAAACACTAAGTTGGACGGCGACTTCGATATAACTATCAAAGAGTGACTTATAAAACTCTTTATGAGCTTTCAAATGATATGTGTCATGTCACTGTTGAGCAATACGATCAGTGTCGATACTTCGGTGGTCGAAAACACCGAATTGGCCGTCAATTTCGATATAACTGTCAAGGAGTGACTTGTAAGAGCTTTCAAATGACATCAGTCATGTCACTGTTGAGCAATACGATCAGGGTCAACTGCACATTAGTGCACATACACCTAGTGTTTTTTCTTCGGTGGTCGAAAACACCGAGTTTGGCGTCGATTTCGACATAACTATCAAAAAGTGACTTGTAAGAGCTTTCAAATGCGTAAGTCATGTCACTGTTGAGCATTCCGCCCAGGCTCCACAGAACCTCCAGTGGTAATTCTTCGGTGGTCGAAAACACCGAGTTGGCCGTTGAATTCGATATAACTGTCTAGGAGTAACTTGTACAACTCTTCAAGACCTTTCAAATGACATAGGTCATGTCACTGTTGAGCATTGGGGCAGGCTCCATAGTTACCTGCCCGAGGTCCTTAATTTTTACATTTCTGGAGCGTGTAGTTCAATAACGGTTGGGAATATGGAAAAAGTGGATAGAATTAAAGTTATAGAGAATTTTATAAGCTTTTTTATTTTCTCAGGTGCTTTTTCGATAAAACTTACCGTTTTCTAGAAAAATCCAAAAAACCTAAAATTTTGACCTTGGGCCCCGAATAAGTCCCGAAGCTCACATGGGACTGATGGGGACTTTTGACACTTTATTCCTTGTGGTAAACCTAAGGTCTCTACGAAAATTTGGCTCTGTCGGAATTTTCTTTATTTCAATTGTTTAAAATGACCCGGCTAAAATATGTGACGCTCGGTTTATATTGAATTCGCTGGCTAGTAGATTGTAAACTCGCTAAATGTCAGTAACACTTAAATCTTGCGAAAATCGATTAATAAAGAACCTACTTCTTTTTTGAAGTCGGTTAGAATACTCACACTTGGCTGTCAGAATAAAATTTTGTATCTACATAAGTATTTAAATTAATTCTTTTATATTACTTTTTTCTGCATGGGAATATTACAGGTTCGACTTACCTACATCAAAAATAGCTAAAACTTCATAGAATAAAAGTTAATTCTACATGAACCGCCATTTTCCATTACAACTATGTAGGGCTGCAATTGGCACTGTCACTCAGTCAAAAGCGCCGCAATATGCGTAGGCGCAGAAATTTGCATAGCTTCATTAGGCCGAGTCCACACTGGGCGATATCGACGCGTTATCACGCCGCCTGTGTCCACCGTCCACCCCAAGCGACTTTTTCATTTATTTTTTATCTTTAATTAACCTTGTGTGAGGTCCAACGCCTTAAATGTAATTGCAGATAGTGAATTAGTTAACTAAAATTGATGATTCTTAACGAAGTTACTTGTATGGAATAGGTTAAGTCTTTTTTTAGTTGACCGGTTTGGAATGGACTTTAGTGTGAAATGTTATACATATATTACAGTAACGATGAAATTCATTTAGAGCTTTTATCTCTATTGAAACCTAGTTATTTCTTTTAATAATTATAATTTAAATACCTACTTATCTATGTATGATATACTCGTAAATGAATAAGTACTTGTCTGTCTGTCTATAACGCTTTTTAGCCCGCGCCACGGATCTAAATTTGAAGAATTTTGATAACTATAGATTGGACCTTGTAAATGAACCTTGTAATTAAGCAACGGGTACTCTGCGGGTAAAACCTTGACCCGTTAAAGCATGTGCTTTAAATCTTCTTATCGAGTGGATGGTCAACCTGACCAATCCTGGTGTCAGAGTTATTGAGCCGCCAAAGGCCTCTGACATGGCTCATGTAACAACTACTATCCGTAGAAAGTAACCGGGACCGACGGCTTAACGTGACCTCCGAAGCACGGAATCATCTTACTATTCGGGCAATCAGGTGATTCAGCCTGCAATGCCCTAACCAAACTGAGGACAGTCTCAAAAAGTGATTTTTGTGAGATATCCCCACCGGGAATCGAACCCGGAAAAATGTGCTTTAAATATAGCCTTATAAACATATTAAAAATTTCAACGACGACTTTTACGAATCACTAATGACACACCACACACACATACAAAACAACCACTAACCAATGCAAAACACAAACATACAAACGACTAAAAAGAAGTAATTAACTCTCTTATTATTCAGAATTCGTCAAACTCAATTTGCTTATCAGTTAAGATAAATGCTAAAGAACCTTCGAAGGAGTTTCAACATGAATGCGCACCTTCATACAGGCGGCATCGCGTGAGAAGGAATGCTAATGTAAGACCACCGCTAACGCAGGGGAATGTACTTTTTATGATACTACTTCAATTGAGTTCGGTTTATTGAGGTTTTAATGCACGTGTTGTTGTATTGAGCGAGCTTGCAAGCTGTGCGCTGGCGAGTTAGATAGAAAGAGCTTGCAGAATTTAACTAAACTTGTGCAACGTGTAAGCTGTACTTAATGTCAACGATGCTTTATTTGTATAATTAATGCCTTATGACTTATAATTTGATATAACACAATACTATATGTTATTGAGAAAACGTTTCACCCGCGTTATACCCGTCCCCGCGGGAATTTCGGGACGAAATGTATCCCATGTGTTATTCTGATGTATAAACTATATTACTGCAAAGTTTCATCCAAAGCCGTCCAGTAGTTTTTTCGTGAAAGCGTAACAAACATACACAAAAGCAAGAATATTACTTTAACTTAATACTGAAGTCAACTATAGAAACAATTTAAATAAATATTTAAGTCATAAACATAATCAACATGATATTTCTAATAACCCAAACTAAACCAATACAGACATCAACTATCAAGTCAATTAAAACTAGATTATTAAAACTAGATATATCAATAAAGACCCTGCACCCACAATTTAAATAATATTTGTAGCATAAGAATTATAGTTTATTGTAACAAACCAATATCGAGGCCCAAACGAGTATAAAAGAACTATTTAACAACAAAATAGGGAATCCGGTCGTCACAAATAGTCGCGGACCGATTTTATGTTTCTTTTACGAGAATAGTATAGATGATAAACAATTGAAGCGTATAGTCTGCTCGGAAAAAGAGCCTTTAAAGAGACGAGGTGAATGCAACTAACTAATATCCTATTGATTTTTTATTATTATAATATATTTCTATTACAATAAATCGTTTGCTTACTACAGCAGCCGAGGTTTAATAACAAATAATTGATTAATAATGTGTTAATTTAGTGGCGTTAGTGCTATAATTTAGGTTTTTGTTTTGTTATAATATACTGTCAAAGTAGCGATATTTAGCGGCTTTTTACAATATTTTTAATTACTAATATAAAATCGCTTTTTAATTATTATGACATTAAACGTACAGGAGACATTAAAATGAACAAATCACAATTTTTCGAATCAACAGGCATTTAAGCACACATTTTCCCCACACGTTATCAGCCGGTATTTTTTCCGACCATACTATTGTTTCAGGTAAATTATTGTACGTAGCTGAATAAAATTAAAGTGTTATTGAGATGAAACAAGTACGCCTACACCGATGAAGATGTTTGTCACTGTTGTGTGCGTTCGATTCATGCTAGTGTGTGTTATGCTTTAGTATATTTAGTGTGGGCGAAAGCTGTGTTAAGTTAGCCTTAAGATATAGTGGAAATTATAGGACAAACAGCATTATCATCGCTTTGTAATAAAAAGTACGTATTTTGGATTTTAATTTTATGTTAATTTCATTTGGCTAAAGAGTGCATATTACTAAAGCTTTACTTATTTTGATTTATGACATATCAAAGCTAAAGGATTTAAGTGAAACTAGACCCTTAGTAAGTTAAGTATTTCCTTTTGAATAAATAAATAAAATAACATATTATACTTTGAAACACATGAAGCAAACATTTTAAAAATGCATTAACAGACATGCTAGACACATTATTGGACATGTGACGTAGCATCACACCGTAGTGTCGTAGCCGTCTCGTAGCACTCGTAGCTCGTAGCACGTCACTGCAGATATTAGATCTGCATCGAGGTATTTTTTTACAATTTCTTTTATATATGTCGTAGGATAATTTGATACTTCGAATCTTCGCGAAAATCCAAGGGGTTTTGCGAAAACGCGTATAATTAGACATAGGTCATAGACATAGGTGGTAAGTCTTTCATTTATTAAATTCAAAAAGTTTATTAAGCATAGACTCAGCCAAAAGGCATATTACTCTATTTCAGAGTATATTCTAGACTCAGACGTTTGGAAATGAATTGCTCTATTATTTAAGGCTTAAAATTGTTAATACAATCATTAAAAAAAATGACAACCCCACTGAGTTTCTTGTTAGTTCTTCTCAGTAGGTGGCGCGATGTGAACTAACGTAAACTTAATTTTAAGCTGACGATTATAAATGATTGTAATGATCTGATGTAATAAAGACATTTTGAATTTGAATTTGAATTTGCAACCGGCTAAGCCGCACTTCGGGTATTAGCCGTATGTCATTTTAATGAAAAGAGAGAGTTTAAACATGAAAAAAAAAAAAAACCCTAACCTACCGAATTACTTACTATTCGGTAGGTTAGGGTTATTTTTTTTTTCATGTTTAAAAGTAAGATTTGATAATTTTTCGCCTATGTCTAATTATCCGCGTTTTCGCAAAACCCCTAGGATTTTCGCGAAGATTCGAAGTATCAAATTAACCTACGACATATACAAGCTGTGTTTTACCTATTTTCAATTTCAGATGTTCTCGTGGGAATTTTGAAATAAAAACTAGGCTGACCTAGACTAGATTTATAGCATATTATAACATCAGGTATCTGCCAGTGAAAGTACCGATGAAATAGGTTGGAGCCATTTTAGACATTATCCAAAACAATAAAATTAACTTTTTTGTTTTGTGAATTTTGTTACAATTATATATGCGCTTAAATGGACTAAAAAATATCTATTACGATCAGGCACTATAATTTTATTCATCAATAGACCATAGTAAACAGTTTTGTTGAAAATCTTATAATATTTTTTAGCACAAAAGCAATCAATCATAGACCTAAATTGAAAAAAAATAATCGGATCTTAACAAAGAAATGTTAATCGTCCTTCAATACGCAAATCCTGGAGCATTGTGTTTCTATTGTCTGGACACGGAGATCGCAAGAAACTCATTATTGAGACCCAATTCGTGGCTTTGATTGTTACTCACTGCGCTCAAAAGACGCCGCTTCAAAAACGCAGAGGAAACGAAAAGAAGAATCCATCTTTTCGCTCTATTAAGTTTTTCTTCATTATTATTATTATTTATCTGATTAGATAGAAGCCCATTGCTGGGCATAGGCTACCTGATCATAGATTCACAAGTGAAAACTTGTAACTTAAGTAAGTCTTGTATTTAAAGTTCTTTTTTTGACACCAGTGTTTTTTTTGCTTATCGATTTCGTTATTCATAAGGTTTTATTTCTAGGGACTAAAAACGGGCACAGTGCCTGTATATGGCCGGTTTAGGCTCCTTAAAATCGTCTTTTAAGTACTTACTAACGTAAATAAACCATATTTTATTTATAACCAATTAATGAGTATTATTACAAATTACCTTTTAATTAACTCTATACTTTAAACGTTTTAAACTACTACTACAAATAACTAAATCTTCTAAATATCACAACTCATCATTATAAAAACGCGACGTGTTCCACCCGCAGTGCGTGCCATATCGCCGTCTCCCTCTAATCAGTACGCACTAGAGATGATAAGATAATGAGCTCGGATAGACGTTTTGTGTCGCTATTGTTGTTTGAATCGCGTCTTCAACGATTGAATCGATCTAAGATTTTTTTGTTCCGGTCAATGATACTTACCTATTGTTAGCGGTAACAACTTAATTTTGTATTTGTTTTCGAAAATTAGGTTTGTTAACAATAGATTATATTGTTTTGTAAAGCTTGGTATCTTAGAACAAATGTTGATTAAGAATAAGTTTGATTTTTTTTTAATAGATAGGAAGAGTGACGAATGGGGGAGAATTTTGCGCAACAGTGGGACGACTGTAACTGTAACAGTAACAGTAGTGGACACAAATACCTGCATTTTTGATAGGGAAGCGTAATCAGGTTGTTAGTCTCTTCAACTGACTCAAATAGGAAGACATTCTCAATTCTTCTGAGCTTTTTGCATGTTATAATTATCTCCGTTTACGAATCGATTTCATAAATTAAATCAAAAAGTATATTTCCCAAATAGCACCATGTTCAGAACTTGCTATATTACTAAGTAGCAATAAGTAGCTATTGATTTACTATCAAGTACCTAAGAACTTGATAGTAAATCAACACGGAAGAACGAAGTACTTACTGTCTCTTTCGTGTAAATCACTATCCTTTGCTCATCTGTCTCTTAAAACTTGCCCCCTAATTATCTTTCCCGACTCATCAAAACCATAATCTAGGTCATAAGTTAAAATACCGCGACCTAAATATCAAATAGATCGATTAACCTAGACATCAGTCGCTTCCAAACGAGAACGATCTCGACTCGACGCAAATACACTCGCATAATTAAATTAGTTTGTAATATTTTTATTAAGGTTCGTTTCTGAATTGCCTATTTAATAAAGCCTACCCGTAATTGGTGCATTTGTGAAATATTTTAGTGATTATCAAATCTTTTATTAGTCAAAAATCTTAGTTAGCAAAACCAATTGTCGTTTGCAATCTTTAATTTCGCTATAATTATTTTTGCAATGAGTAACCAACCACTCGACTCGAGAAAAAGAAGATTTTCAATAGTAATATATTTTCAATATAATAACTAATTCCTTGATTTATGATATTATGTAGGTACTATTAATCACATATTTTGACTTGTTATTTAATGATACATTGAAGACATTTGAAATAATTTAAAACGGGCAATTTCGTACGTCTATTTACAATTCCGGCCACATACAGTGACCTTCTTAAAATGTTGAATAGCTTATTGCCATATTCTAGCTAGAGAGAGGAAGGTTTATTTAGCATCTAAGACAAGTGGCAATCGTTTCATAAACCCTGTTGTATACTATCAATATGGATACAAAAATATCACGTGGTCAATACACAAGCCCATACTTGCATCACCAATCACAAACCAAAGATTGCGAAGCGATTGTCACTTGTTTAGAGGCTAGATGCTCCCAACTTATCAGGTCAACGGTCGCATGCTAAACAAATTGAAATTCCAAATTCAAAAATAGAAATGCCATTTGTTATGTTAATTATCCTTCAACCGGTTGTCAATCAGAACCAGGTAACCAAGCCAATATTTTTAAAGTATCAAATTACGATTTAATTAATGTCATCGCTTTGTTGGCGCTGTACCGTGTCTATTAGCTAGTCTATCGCACGTACTGTTTATCATCCTACGTCAATTAGTCAAGAATACAGATACAGTTTTCGACCATTCAGTTGGGAGACTCATGCTTTAGCTATAAGTAAATGAAGTCAAATTAGCAGATCGTTATTTTGGTGTTCCATTCTCAAATGCTACCAGCCGCCCTCGATTTTAAATTAAGAATTTTCGGTTCAATCATGTAACGATCTTATCCCAGAGTATCCGCTTACGTGCTCATTAAATTACCAACCACTGTAAATACCAATGCGTGCTCAATGAGTAAATTCACAAATATAATAATATTAGTCTTCAAACGTCAACCAGAACCATAGACAATGCCCAGTGTCATCTGACATTTCGTGCTATTTGTACAATTATGTACACATTTGATTTACAGACGCCGCGTTTGTATCTTGTATAAAAGTCAACCGGCAATTACACGCTTTTGTGCAGCATTAGACATTAATTCAAAATGGTACTTGCAATACAGCGACTGGTATGACTTATGCGCTCACTCAACTTTACGTTTTTGACGTAACTCTCATAAAGTATTAAAACAAATTTGAACCGTGTTGAATTCGATAGTAGATCCAGTATTGTGTGTCAGAGTATTGATGCGAATGAGGGATCGTTCCAATTGTCTTTGCAGCGGAGATTAAATTGATTTATAAGACAGTGTTTCGTCCGTGTGACGGTTCTGGGGAATGAATCGTAAAGTTCGCGTTTGCGATCGTTTCGTGAGTTTAATGTTATGCGACTCCCTTTTGATGTGACGCTAAATCATCTGTGATTTACTCGGATGATTCGCGACAAGTCCGCTCGGTTCCGCGTTTGTGGATTAACTATTTCGTTCATAAACGTTCCCGGTTGACGGCAAGTTATTAAGTCTGTTGTCACGCGAATAAACTTACAAAATGAATTGTCGCTGTAAAATCATTTAGGCCACGTGGGATGATTTATGAATGATATTACATTTTTTCAGTTTTATGCCCCCGTGACGGCGTTGACAGAGTTTTCATTATTTATTGTAAAATATGTAAAAGTGTAATGCAAATTTTATGACACGTTGAAAACATTAATGGATGTATTTCTGTAGTTGTTCCAATTTCCTGCACAAAAATGAAATACAGGAACATTTTCAATTTGTCAGCTGCTTGTAGCTTCGACGCATTTCAGTTTGACAGTACTGTCAAATGTGTACCTGACTGTACCACAGGATCGTTTGTAAGACCTATACATAACGACTAAGCTCAATAATTCATATGACATCTCCCGATGACGCGGGCAGTGCACCGGTATCCGTGTACTTGCTTGCTTATTGACAGATGACATTGACAGGTCTTGTGCACGACCGTGCGCGACTGTACTTGAGGTTAAATGAGATACGATACAACGCAGTTCTATTTTTAGCACGTGTATTAGATTTTGATTGGCTGTTTGTGTAGTGCATTAATATTGAATGTATTAGTAGGTAGGTATGCTCTGTCAAGTTGGCTAACGGCCACTTATTGGACGAATAACCTTTTGACGTTTCAGTGGTATAAAAAGTAAACTCGAATAGGTTTGTGGAAAACTCTGGGATCAGTGTTTTAAGACCACTTAGAGGCCTCCGACGTGTCACAACCGGAACCGACTGTTTAACGTGCCCTCCAAACCACGGTAGCGCCAAATAGTTATGCCAAATGTGTATAGAAAAACGTCACGAAAGTGCAACAAATTTAATCCTATACGAATTTACAAACCATTTCTTTAATCGTACCTAGATAGATATTGGCAATAGATGTAAAGATCTAGGTATCAACCTACAAGTCTAGTCTAGCTACCTGTTCAGCGTGCCATTCTCAAATTCTCAAGACTGCAATAATTCAATTGAACAAATCTACACGTCGCACAACGAATAAAACATTACAGCGCGTGATTTACGCGGTTTAATGTCACATTGACAATTGACAGATAACAGCTGATCGGCTGGGCGGCATCCATATTGTAGACGTTTATGTCTATTGTTATTTTAATTGCCGATGTCAGTGATTTAATCGTCAATATATTATTGGGTATCTGGTCAAGGAAAGGATAAGCTTGATTGATAATTGGGTAGTAACTACTTACGAGTAATAATGATCCTGGTTGTTAAAGGGTTAAATTCCAGAGTTTAAATCACATTCCAGAAGACGTTTACTACATCATTAATAAGACTGTTAATGTATGTACTTTGATTGTATATATTAATTGTTCTTCTAAATTATACTGTTATATAGGTCGACCATATTGGATTCCCTACTAGGATAAAACAGTCACGATAGTAGATACATGACACCAAAAAAAATAAGTATCTTATCAACTATGACGTCACCAAAGTAACGTTACTTTGTCTTCACGTTATTTGTAGTAACTTAACGTTATTTAGATATGCCATATCCATAACGTTTGGGCGAATATTATTATTAGTAGCAAATGGACGTAATCCCATGGCTATAGGTCAGTATTAGATCCAAGTAAATGCCTAATATAGACATGGGAGCTAAGTGCAGATGTACGATGAATACGTAACGTGAATAACATCATGTGTCCGTGTGTCTGTACCATCTAATGGAAGTAAAGACATGTCTATTTACAGATATGGTTAGTGGCAGCTCCGTGGCTTCACTCCTGTTCTGTGTACCTGACCCGGGGGATTATTGGGTCGGATGGTAGGTGAAGGTGTAATTTTGGGGTGAAAAATAGACAAAAAAATAAGTGAGTTTGTGTAGGTTAGTGACCAATCCTAGTGTCGGAGTTTTTAGACCGCCTAAAGGCCTCCGACATGGTCTTTCGATTGGAACAACCGGGATCGAAATTTTTACGTCTACGAAGAACTGTAGCGCTCAGAAAGAAATGCCAGTATCGGCCACTCATCAGGTGGTACGTTCAAAAGAGCCTATATGGAGCCAAAACTGAATAAAAATATTTGAATTTGACCTGACTTCATCCAAGTAGGTGACGAGCACGTTAGACAATAAGGGAAAATATTGGTTGGATGTTTCACCATGAAATGACTGTACAGACGTAGTTTAAGTTTTAATATGTACAAATAATGGTATAATTTTACCAACTGCCGAATTAGTGGTACGTTCCAGAGCTTTGTGTGTCTCTAAAACTGAATAAAAATATTTGACTTTATTGTTCAAACTTACAACTAATAAAGAATAGAGAATGTCACTTACGTTGTTCTTCTAGTTAGGTCATAATCCCTTGTGGTATCAAATCTGAAAAGAAAGCAAAACATTTAATAGGTAGAATAGTTGAACTTCAAAGGTTTGCAATTCCAAAAGGAACGGCAGTGAAACCATGGGGCAACGCTATTTTCTTTTTCAAGTACTTACTGCCGTACTCAGAGAGGTCAAACGACACTTGACTAGTTGACGTATGTCATGGGTTACATGACAAAATCACTCATTAAATCTCTAAGGAAGCTTTTGACGACTCTGAGTGTGGCCGTTAGTCCTTCTCGCTCTCCGATCCGCCAGCGATTACGCAGAGGTATAAACGTCGCGATAAATAAACGTTCGACGTTTCAGTTTAATTGCGCAACTCAAAGACTGCCGATATTTACTTACGATTATTTACGACGTCGAAAACACATTGGTTATAAACAATAACGGCCGGTTGCACCAAAACTTTCATGTTACGAATTCGTAAAAAGTAACGTATAAAGTAAACGTATAATGTAAAACATTGTTGCACCACGTTTTAGCGATACGTTTTACGCTTACAATATACTATTACTTTTTACGGAGGTCAAACCCTGCTCATAACGTAAAAGTATAAGATTTTGACAAGTTAAAAAGAGTATGTAATAAAACTGACGTTTGTTTGCTTTCTTAATTTGTTTTGGTTTGGAGGTTATTTTATTTATAAAACGCATTTATAGAACGTTCTATTAGAAATCACGATAAAGAAATTACCTAGATGTCTTCTACAAGTTCTGATAGTGACAGTGAAATTATTCGATATTTCACTCGACATCGTAGAAGAACAAATATAAGAGTAGACCAATTACTCATGGAAGACGCCGACGGTTATTTTTTATGCCGTTATCGAATCAATTACTAATTGCATTGCGGTTTTATGCCACCTGCTCCATGCAGCAAGTTGTCGGTGACATCAACAGAATACATATAGCTAGTGTTTGTCGTGCAATACACAGAGTGTCTCGGGCTATAGCAGCATTAGCACCTTGATATATATACATGCCTCGTGACATGGATGAAATTTCTGAGGTCTGTAATGACTTTTATAGAATTGCCCAATTTCCAAGGGTCATAGGTGCTATAGACTGTACACATATCCCCATACAGTCACCAGGTTAGTAAATTCTTATACACAGAAAAAATATGGAAGCAGTAATTGTTGCTACTGCTGTTTTATATAACATCTGTAGAGACCTAAATGAAGCATGGACCTATGAAGATTCAGATTTACCCATAGCTGAAAAACCTGAACCATTTCATGAAACCTCAACAAGAAATGGAGTGACTGCACTGAATAACCTTGTGAGGGACTTTTTTACCAATTGAAATATTAATAAAGTAAAAAATGTAATGCATTTTAATGTGATTCATATATCAGGATTTCGTGATATTAAAAAGTATGATGAAATAAAACATAGTTTTATTTTAAACTCAAACATTTATTGCTTTGGCAGATAAGAAAATGCAATGGTTGAATGAAAAAGCAGAAAGCAACATCAGTTTTGTAATTTTTTGGTGTATAGGTATATATTTTGCTGGTCGTTGGAAGTTTTAGTGACAATCTCAAAATGTTCTTCGTATACTTTCATTATTCAAGACCGCTATATTCCCTGAGATGGTGTTATCACTATCAAACCTTGATGGTACACCTTCGACAGATTCGTGTCTGACTGTGTCTAGTAGAATGGCAGTTCTGTCATCCAATGGAGCAGGACCTTTGCCACCGCCAGTTTGCCTATGGGCTTTTTTATAGGCAGCTACATCCTTTTTGGCATTCCTTTTCATGTAATCCCATTTATTTTTAACTGAGTTACGCTCCTGCTAACTGAACATGCAGGAGTGCTATTAAATTCAACATTTATGAGCTGCCATGCATCCTCTATTTGTTTTGGAGTAACAAGTCATTCAGCAAACTCAACTCATTGTGATTAAATTAAATTTCCCATTAATGGTAAATATGTAGCTAGGATGAATTGATTCGTTCAAGCTATGTAGGTATTGTTAGTGCGATTTTGGAGTAATACGAAAGTCCTTATATCACTATATTAATAAACATTTTCAATCACTGTTAATTTATCAGTTATTTGCGGCAAATTATCACCAATATTCATCAAAACCCAAATACAACTTATAAAAATACAAAATACTAAAAACGTACATAGCTGTCACCCACTGACGCTGTTGACACTAGTTATCATGTCTTACCACATGTAAAATAAAATCTACCATGGTAGTTAAAAACTACTAAGGTAAAATAGTAGAATTAACGCTTTATTTGGGTAGCAAGTAAATATACGGATACTTTGACACATATTTTTTTGGTGCAACGTACTTTTACGAATTCGTAATAATGACGGTATAGTATAACGTAAAACGTATAACTGAATTCGTATAAAAACTAAAATTTTGGTGCAACCGGCCATAAGTCATGTCTCGACTACACGTGACTAAATTAACTTCAAACTTTTGCTCGATGAAGCTGATATTAATTTTTAAACGTAGTTTAATGGTTATTAGTATGTTAAACTTTTATCTTCACTGTACTGATGTCTTCAGTGAGATGAGAGAGCTTGGCCCAACAGTGGCAGATTATGTTTGCTTTTTACTTAAATATTTTAATATTTATTTTATTACCCTAAATTATTGTGTATATGAAGAGCAAAGGCCCTCTCTCTACTCTCTTTCCACCTTTCTCTATTGAACGCTAGACTGTGCCAACATTTTTGATACTCATAAGATAAACTAAATGTTTTGAAAATTGGACAAGTAGGTACAAATTTAAATATAATTGAACATTTGCGAGTATGTAAGCTGCAAACCGACAAGTGTAATAGAAATGGAGATTCTCACCAATTACTTTCAAACTTCGTCCTTAGAAAATTCACCAGAACTTTATTAAGTTTACTTTCTTGACTCTAAATTCATAATCCTACAAATATTATAAATGGGAAAGTTTGTGAAGATACATGTATATTTGTTACTCTTTCACGAAAAAACTACTGGACAGATTAGGATGAAACTTGACAGTAATATAGGTTATACATCAGAATAACACATGGGATACATTTTATCCCAAAATTCCTGCAGTAACGGGTAAAACGCGGGTAACACCGTAGAGTACAGCTAGTTTATTACATGAGGATGGGAGTTGCCACTACAGTGATAATACAGCAAGTTGGTACAGTAATCGCTCAAACCAAGAAACCATTATTTCTTGATCTCTTTCATTTACGTCAACAATCAACATCTTTGTCATAAAAAACCGTTCTGTTTAATTATTAGGGAATCGTGAAAGTACTCGTCGGGTCAGATAAAGATTGCGTTGCGTCGGGACAATGGATTCGGTATCGAATCACAATTAGAAACGATCGACGGTGTTGTCTGTGCGCTTTGTCGGCGTCGCTGTCATTCGAGACGGCGTTACACCGAGCACTTGTCGTTACGACTGTACAAAACTTACTGATTCCGAATTGAAACTACGTTTACTTCGCTTTTATTTTACATTTTTATCTGACGTTTCGGCCCCTTTACAGGAACCGTGGTCACAGAAGACTGAGGTGTTATACGTCTATATTGAAAAAAGTAAACATATCGCAGCTAACGCCAGATACATTTTGTTAGTTAAGTTTGTTAACTTAAGAAACCTGTATAGAACTAACTGAACTAGTTCTACTGTCTGAACTCTTTCTGTTCTTAAACATATTTCTCTTTGCTCTGTATCTTATACTTTTGACTGACGCACGGTCTACTTTACTAACAGAGAAATTAAATTTAAAAACAACAGACACCGTAAATCTTCAAAAGATGCTGCTTTTGAAATTAGAGCGATGATTTTTGTTCTACATTCACATTTGTTTTAAATTTTCTGACTCCGCTAGGCCATAAGCCACGTTAGACCGGAATCCATACTTAAAAGACAAACATCTAATATATACAAAACTAGAACTACACATATCCCTACTCTACTATTCTATGATATTAGTTTTCGGTCCTAACAGCAAGCTCTACGGGCAACAGCCCGTCGGTGTTTGCCGTCACACAACAGACAAGCGATGTCGTCTTAGGAATTAGAATGATGGACTCTTCGTGACTGTGCAGTTTTGCTTGACGTGCCGTGTGGACTGAGCTTTATCACTTTTATTAGCGAATTAGGTTTGTTCCACCTGCACAAGTTTAGTCGTCTTAACTGACGGATTTGGCTGAATTTAGTTATCATAAACTAGTCTCGCGGCTTTACCCGTGTTGTACTCGTTCCTGTAGGATTTTGGGATGAAAATAGGCTATAACGTTCCCGTATATATGTTGTCCATTACAACAATAATTATTCAAATTGGTTCAGTGGTTTCTGAGGTTAGCGTATATTATTTAAATGAAATCAACTTGCATGTTTTAGAAAAGTTTGGTGAATCAAGTAAACATGCATGCATTACAAACTTTTACGGTGTATATTTCAGTTAGCCAACTGCGAAAATGAAAAAATCAAATTGTCATCTTTTAATTTTTACATCAATAATATTGACAGTCGTATAATCTCAGTACAATCATTCAATCAATAATCGAATTCCAAACAAAAAACCGTCAGTCTGATGCTCGTCTTGATTGAACGTTGATGCTCGCTTGATTCCCTATTCATCATTATAATTGCTATTATTCAATTCTAACAACAATTAAAACTTTTGTAAGCGACCCTCTCAATGATTTGCAAAATTATTTTGTTGACAACGCGTTGAAAGGTACACGGCTCTTCAGTTTTTTGTTATATTACGATTTACTTGTGGATTATTTATTTTTTTAATTTTGAAGTACTCTTCGAAATTCTGTAATGTCCCACTGCTGGGCAAAGGAAATTGATCTAACTGGAAATATCAGTACAGTGAAAAGGATTAGGAGTTATTATAACTTTTAGAAAATATATGAAATTATGCTCTTAAATAAATAGTGACTCTAACTAGCTCTTCACTTACTTTCTACACGATTATAATTATAATTGGTTTTAACAGCTTTTACTGAGTCAGTCATTGCTGTCAAAATATTGCATCTTCCTTATCCCATCCCATCCTCAAGTAGAGCATAAGCATTCACTTACTGAAGATATCAGTGAAACTAACAATTGGGCGTAATCATCATGCAATTGCTTGCGTAGTAGAGTACAGTCAGCCATGTTTTGTTTTCTAAACTTTTTAGTATAGCAGATTAGTCACATTACAACATTTCAAAATTCTCATTGAAATTTCATTATGTACTATTGATGTTTTAATGCGATAAGGGCGTAGAACATACTTGCACATTACATTAGTAAAAACAAACACATTTGTAGAACAAAGTTTACTGTAGGGTTGTCACTCCGCAGGTGTTTTGTAACTGTGGCCCGGTACAGTGAGTCGGCCTGACTGGGCCGCTGAGGAGCGAGCGACGCCCCTGTTGAATGTTAGGGGAGCCATGCGGTCGTGGTACTGGGGATTTTGTAGGACAATAAGTTAGTGGTGTTTGCAAGAGTAGTTTGAGATGGGTTATAAAATGTAGAGTTGCTAAAAATTTATTTGTGATACAAACGTAATGCTAAGGAAATGAGTTGAAGATGATAAGTACTGTGGAGTTTTTAATATGGATTTCAAAGTTGATATTGTATGGCTGATAAAGGAAACAACAAACAATATCAATATTTAATATACTCTGGCTTAAGAAATTAAACCATATACAATTTCTTTTGAAAAACTTTTTGATATACTTATTTGAGCATTAAGTTTGGTGTATTTAGGGTTATTTTCCTTTATTAATCTCGTACCACAAAAAGTCCGCCAAATCCCCAAAGCACCGACCCCCTACAAAAGCCAGGCGTTAAGTGACGATGATCGACAAAAAGGGATGAAGTGCAATTTTATTAACACGAACTTTCATCAATTTGAAGAAAAAAATACAAGTTGGTGGATGTAACAAATGATGTTGTTTGTTACAAGAAAAGGGACCGCTTGGAAAATGGGTCTTAGAAAGGCCCTCGCGGCCCGTGAAAGGCTGTGATGTATTATCGCACAGTTGATCCATTGCTCGCTCACTTAGATATCTATTGATGTGACATGACGACGCCTTTTCGATTCTTGACGGGATGAAACGATTTTTTTGTGTGAATTTTTTTCGCGGATTTTAAGTTCGCGAGTGTTGATATACAGGGCGAGTATACAGAGTGAATACGGGGTGTTGTAGTCGGTTGCTGGTGATGTAGACGAGAAGAGAAGTGATTTTAACGATATTTTTGACTGGAAGTAAGATATTAAGTGTATTGTAAGACAATAAATTGTATTGTTAAGATGAGTGTGTTGTAAGGTTAAACCAGAAATCGACCAAGTGTGTGTAGGTCAGCGCAATGTATAGTTCGGAGATTCTATACGTGCTTAGAAGAGAGCTTGTGTCATTGTTTTATTATACTGTGGATGTTTTACCATTTTACAAACCAACTGTGATCAGAGTATGAGGTTCGGAGTTCTCTAGGTTCGTAGTAAAGCGTAGATTCTATAAGTTCCAAAAAATTGATTGTTTTAACAATTTATAGTGTGTGTGTAGTGACGTCCATCGCAGATCCGATAATGCATCCCGAAGCAAGATAAGAATAACTTTCGGATCGCACTCCAAATATTTGAAAACAATTGAAAGAAACAGTAAATAGAACCTAATAGCAAATTAGTCACATTTCGCCACCCGCAGAGTACAGGCGTTGAGGAATGTGCTGATTCACACCACGGGATGTTTGGGGCTAGATACCATTATTCGAACGATTTACTGCACTGTTGATCAACCTCCATTACAAGTGTTGATTTGAGAGATCAAATACTTTTAGGTAAACTATAATCCAGACAGTTTTTAGTCAACACAGTAGCCTATCTTTTGGTACACAACTGAACTACCCTTTTTTGTATAATATAAAATGGCAAACAAAAAAATACAAATAAAAACATCATAAGAGAAAGAGAGACAAACACTTAAGTTAAAGTGCGTTTAAGACGGTAAGCGTTTAATAGTAACTATTAGAGGCAACGCACACAGACACAAGGCTTTAATAGGTTTTCATCAAACAGAAGACAATCCAATAAAGATACAGACAGGTAAATGGTTCTTCTATACCTTCAACGTTCGAAATACTTCATTTTACTAATAAAATATTGTAAAACAATTCCAAAAACACCAAGAAGCCCAAAAATCAAAAGTCCCATTATATTAACGACGGCGTTAAATTAACACCAAAACTAAATTAATTACCATTAAAAATACATAAATACAGACTAATTAATAGAAATCAATGAAGCCGTTTAACGAAATAAATCAAAGAAAAACATACATTTGATATCGACAACATGTCGCTTCATTATGAGACCAAAAGTAACAAAACGAGATTTTAGAAGTGACTTCAATTAATTTTATCATCATATTTTCCCATAATTAACTTTAGGAATATAGGAAATCGTTATATTATTAATAATTTTAATAATATTACTATTAACATAATGTAATAACGTATTGACATAATAGCTTCGGTTCAATGATATATGTTTCTATTTGGGGAGTTACAATTTATTATTATTTTATGGAAGTTAATGGCATATTTTTGGTTGAAAAATGTTAAAATATTAACTACTTAAAGGTCTAAGTTATATAAGTAAACATATATTATAATATAATATTAAAGAGCGAGCGCACACTATAGACAAATCAAGATTAATTTTCTCTAGGAAACAGTGAAAAATCTTGACTAATGTGTCTAGATGTGCCTTAGGTGTAAAACAGATTTGCGTAGCATAGAGCAGAGTCAGTCTAAGGATATTCTTCACAATAGTCAGCACTAACCTTTCTACCCAACCTATGCACGCACAGCATATTAACGCATTTCTATCTGAGCGTTACCGTGCTACTGAGGTTACGTTAAATGGCCGGTCTTGGTTGATTTAATCGTTAGACCATGTCGGAGGCCTTGAGGCGGTCTAAAAACTCCGACATCAGGGTTGGCTACTAATCTACTCAAATGTACTTGACATTAATAGTCAGTAGTTCTTCGCTCTGAGTGCGGCTGTTAACGTCACCCAGAGAAGGAGTATTTTGAACAGAAAATTTCATCGTAAATACTAGTATAGTTAGTATTAACAATAACCAAACATTACACGATTTGACCGTGTTTGTGGACAATGGCCGACGGTTGCGTTCGGCACTTGATTGACGTTTGATATTAGTGGGACTCAATGCGGGATATTGTTTTATTTATAACAAGTTAGTTGCTCTCGGTTTGGTTCGGTTTATCTAGATATGCTGGAGAGAAAAATGGGTAGTTCAAATACTGACTGTCTTTGTTTGAAGTCGGTTTAAAATTGAAAAAAATAATGATGACAATTTGATGAATTATTTTGAGATTATTTTTTTGAATCTTTGGTTATTGTACTTACCTACTTTTTTTATAATTTTTTTTAAAACATGCGTTCTGCAAATCACATTTCAAGAATCACAAACAGTATTACATCATCGTTCTCAAACCATTCCTATACAATTTGAAAAATCAGTAAACTTTTAATTGAAAGCAAAACATCCATTTCCAATGTCGGTTAATTAATAACTAATCTATTTATTACCGAATGATATTTTCGATTGGTTCGATCTGGGCCCTGATACTGTCACTATTGTGCCCGTTGATTGACAGACAGACAGACGCAATCATATCCGTAATTACAGTGCACATTCTGTAATAGACAATTGTTTTGTTGAATAGCAAAAAGCTAAAGTTGAATTAGTATAGGATGCAGTGAGTACTTTGATCTTCTGGTATAGGTAGTGGGATATTATTCAGGAAGTATTCTTTAGAGTCAGGAAGCAAGTTTACAAGCTAGGAGCTACTGAATTCTAAAGACAATGTTTGAAATCTGACATGTTTTTTTGTAAATTAGTATTTAAATAGTATAATTAATTAAAATTCTTTTCATTACTACCACAACTTAAAAAATGTATAACCTCGTGTGGAAGAGCGGAGAATCCCGATACAGGTATTTATTTACTTAAAGGGTATTCTCCAAAAATGTAGTACATAGTTGTAAGTTTATGGTAAGTAAATGAAATAATTTAAAAAAAAAATGTTAGATTAGATAGTTATTAGTTACAAATTATGTACGAGTAATGATGGTCTATGTGTTATTGTACCCATATAATATACATACTAGCAGCGCCCCGCGGTTTAACCTGTCTCCTGTGGTAGCCCAATACCCTCCCCTTGAATTTGGCTCTCCACTACAAAAATAATTATTAAAATCGGATTGGTTTAGTAGTACCTATCTGAGATGAGCTCGTTCAAACAAACGAACTTCAGCTTTATATATTAGTATAGATTATACGTATTGAAATTACACAACGATCCATTTACATCCCATATTTTATCATTCTCTACCTGTATTCAAAAAATCGTTAAAGAACGCGTTCAGTTCTCAATAAGCCCCTATAATGCATGTGTTTAATTTTCTCTGGCCTATTTATTGTCACTTTATAATTTTAAAATTTTATGTTTATGTTTAAACTTATTTTCTTTCTGTTTTTTTTTAGTAATTATCTAGTTATTAGTTTAACCCTAATGTCATGTAAGAGATATGTATAGTAATAATTGTTACTTCCTTGTGAAAACTTGCACGTATTAGTTGTATGTTGTGTTTCCCTTCGATAAATAGTGCATTAACTTTTTATACAAAATAGCCATAAGATGCATGATATAATGTAACTATTATTGGGAAACCTAATAAATAAATAAATAAATCCCTTTTTGTCTAAATACATAGTTAAGTTACTTCTTTATACTCTCTATCTGAATAATAGGTGGTAAGTGTTTCTTCTCTATACGTTTCACTGTGTGTAAAAGCGAATACTTATGCTTACACAGTAACCAAGAAGGTATATAAGTTACAAAACATAGGTACACACACACACACACAATAATTGAGCAACACACGTACATACATACAAGTAGGTATCAATAAATACCGCGTCAAACAACGCACGAGGCAAGTCTCCGTCTTCACAACTCATTAGACGACCCACCCCGCACCCCCGGCGCACCCCGACCCCGCCCGCTTGTAATTAACCGGGGGCCATAAATTGACCCTAACTGTCATATCATATTGATTTAGTCCCGAGCCGGGCGCCTACGCCACGATGGGGGAAAAATTAAAATTGTTTGGATTGACGCTTATGGGAGACGCAACGATGAATTACATGCTCTGTAACTTATAATTAAAAATAGATTTTTAAAAAGAATGAGGAGAACACGTTCCGCGTTCGGATGCAATGGCGTATTTATTTGGGAAGCGGTTAGAGTAATGTAATCGAAGTCAGACACTATTTAGTAATCTGTGGTCAGACGCAGAGCGCGCGAATGATCCGAAGACAACATTATTACCCGCATGCAACGATTGAAACTGTCAAAACAACGTTAACTAGCCCAATCGAACAGCATTCGCCGCCGGATGATAGAAAACAAACATTTACTTGCCATTCTAAACAGATGATTCGATTCAACAAACATTATTGAACGAATTTACGAGCCATCGAGATCAAAGTCGTATAACAAAAATATCTATTCCAATCAAGAGCCGCGACCCGACTCCTCTCCATCTGACGATAAGGCACAAATTCCTACGCGAGATCGTTTTGATAATCGTGGATTTGTGGTGGCAGCCATGTTTTTTCGCGCCAACAATCGCGCGCGTCCGGTGTTGCCACATTCAAGAGTTTTCCCCGTCTACTAATTTTGATAGGAACAGATTTCTTTTGTTTCTTTAACATTATTTTTCATTGTTCGATGATTGCTAACAGCGATTGATCAAAGACGGTCCGAATAATTCGGTTTGGCCTCGAGATTAATTGGTTGTTAGGAATATAACGTTTGTTTGAAAATTATTTTATTAGATGCGGGTGATGGTCGGGTAAACAAAATGAAATTCCGGGTTTGATTGTTCGCACCGTTTCTATATTCATGTAAGTAGGATACGAGTGGGGGTGCGAGGATCACCTCGTCTAAAAACTTGGTAATTTTAAATAAGATTGGCTGAGAAGAGGAAAACGGGCCCGGGTAAGGGCCATAGCCGCGCACCGACGAAATTGACTGAAAATGAACGAATGAATTTTAAATCCGGATCAAATTGCTTTTGATCAAGCCGGGAGTTTTGACGATCACGTGTGGCATTCGGATAATAGGAGCGTTATCGCGACACACCGGCCACGATTTATTGACGGAGTAAAGAAACTTGTTCTCCGTGAGTATTTGTGGCATTAAAAATTCCAATTGATTTCACGTGTATGTAACATAACATATAAATCGTGAAATGTGTCAATTAAGTCTGGTCAAATGTTGTATTTATGTAAATGGTGTCTGATGGACGGACGGCGTCGGTGACAGGACGCGACTAAACGCATTTAGATAAACTAGCCAATCCCAATGTCGTTGCGTTTGGAGATCCCCATAAATTGTTGGGCAGGTGAAAACAGTGGGTTCCCGCTACGTGACCGCGGGCCGGTTGTTGAAACTTGAAACTCAATGTGCTTGTTATTATTATTAAATGACTGTTTAGTCACAATCTAATCTGGTTTCAATGTTTGAATGTGTTGCTACTCCATCTTGTTTGGGTAGCTCTATAAAGTTATTTAGCTTTTTTAAGTATTTATCTACACTAATGTTGTAACATTCTACTTATGATTCCAATACTTGACTTATAATTACTACTGTTATAGCACAGACAACTAAAACACACAATTTAAGCAATTGCACATGATGATATAATATCATTATAATATAACATTATAACATGATTATAACGCGACCAATTAACCTGGCGAGCCTTATGTCAAAATCCTCATACTAGTTGTATAAAATTTTGATATTAGGCTGGCTTTTGAAAACAGTTGGGTTATACGTGAAAACTTCGTCGAAACTACATACACAAAACTCTTTGGTAAGATCTCGCTCGCTCCTGATTGGCCCTACGCGCAGCTGCGCTCTCATTGGTTAGATTTTAATGGCGGCAAGTTCACTGTGACAATACACGTACCTACGCGTGAATTTAATGTTTCGCAATGTGTTTTGTTTTTAAAAATTTGTTTGATTAATTGCATTAAATAGTGAAGATAAAGTAGTGTATGCAACTGCATATAACACGGGTATTAAAACACTCGTTACTATTATGAAACTCGCTGCGCTCGTTTCATAAACTCACACTCGTGTTTTAATACCCTTCTTTATATGACATTGCATAAACTACTATTACGTCATTTTTACAATTATTACTTCACTGTAACTTTTTACAGAGACAAAGCTTTTTTGCAAAACTAGCTTTCACTACTGACCATTCAACAATAGAAGTATACAATATTTTTAGGAGATCAGGATTAAATGAGACAATTTTAAACTATACATTATAAATCCTAATCCTCCTCACTGTACTGATGTCTTCTGTGAGGCGAGAGACCTTTGCATAGCAGTGGGACATGGAAGGCAATTTTTTATACTATCCATTCTTTAATATTAAACATATGAAGGAATGAAGTCTAACACACTTTTATGTCTGTTAGACTACATAATTTGTAGCGGAAACTGTTATTTGACTGAGTAGTCATACTTATCTGTGACCAACATTGAGCCTAAAGACTGTCTGAACGACGATATTTATAATAAAGAAGTAAGAAGTTACTTCGCTCTTCTATGGTCTGAACTAAAGTATGCTGGCTCCAATATTTATTCATGAGTAGCAGCGCCCCGCGGATTTACCCGCGTAGTGCCCGTTCCCGTGAGAAATTTCCGGATTTTTTATACATATAAACCTTCCTCTTCAATCACTCTATCTATTAAACAAACCGCATCAAAATCCGATTTTAAGATCTAAGCATACATAGGAACAGACAGACAGCGGAAAGCGACTTTGTATACCTACTACATACGAGTATGTAGTGATAGTGACTAAAGATTGTCCGAACATTAGTATGCGAAACAAACATAGGCAATATATTACAGTATCACTGTAAATAAATGACTACTCGCTGAAATGTGAAGTTTTCAATCAGGTCGAGTTCTATAAACAAGATAGAAGTCACAACAGGTGCAATTTGGACGATTTATTTGTTTTACTTTCTTCAACATTATGTTTATTTTAATTTTACGCGTTATTTTTAAATTTGATGAGTAAGTTTCGCGTTGTATGGGGCGATTTAATTTTGATAAGTTGTATAATTTTGATACCTAATCGTGGTAGTCTGTAGTCTGTCTGTATATATTAACGGCAAGTTTTTCTCAATATTTGACAGTAATTTTGGGTGTTATGTAGGAGACATACTTCAACTAAAATTACATACTTGAAAGTCCTCATAAAAGCTCTTTAAAAAGAAATTTTTATTTATTTATTGAACTAAATACTTCGATTTATGTATTTTGGTTAATTTTATTTGCAGGATCAACCGTGAATTTCGAAATTATACGCACGCTCACACCGCGTGAAATTGTATATTTATTTTATTTATGAAATGAGATGCGCTCCACATTAGAATCAGAATCAGAATCTCAAACTTCTCCATCAAAAACTAAATCAATTATAAATATTAATACACAATGACCTACAAGAGAAGTGAACCCGTGACCCTATAGAAAGAATCTCACCGAACAAGCCTTGTTAATGTCAAACAGCGGAGGCAATAAAAAGCATTATTTATTAAATTAATTTCGTGTGCCATTAATTAAAAGGCAAATAATGGTAATAAATAATTTTAAATAGACCAAGAATAGATCCGATGCGGTCTAACAACATCTTGAACACTAGCACTGCCCGCGGTTGAGCTCGCTTTGTAAAGAATATTTTAAATATTTTTCTTTACCTTCAAAAGCTCCATCAACAATGTGGCAACGACTATTTATAATAGTAAATTATCTTTACATTTAGAGCCATATTAATAAACGGGTATTAAGGACATTTTAGCTATGAAATGGTTTGTCACTTTCTGACATACGCAATTTTCCGAAGAGTAAAAGAGACAAAACATTTTATAACAGTATTTTAGTTACAGAGCATTTATTAATTAGGCGATTAAAATGTTTGTCCTAAATGAGTGATGTATCAACGTAGTCTTAACCAACGAATCTGATAAGAAATGATTTTCCTAAATTCTACCCCCAAAGGATTGAAAAAGGGGGTTTATTCAACGTTTGTAGGGGCAATGTGATCGAATCCACTTCTAAACATTTTTGAACAGGGTTTGTGGAAGAAGTGTATGGTATTTCATTGAAATTAATGGGCTCACGTGCGCCACACGCTTGCAGCTTGTAAACTCACTCATGTCAGCAAAGCTTATCTGAATGAATTTTTTTTTAAATTAGTATGAATATTTGACTACGATGAACGAACAAACAGAGTTTTATATATATTTAAAGTGGAATTAAATTCACTCAAATTAATTATTCCACGCTAAGTTGACATGGCGAAGACATCGTGGTATCATATTACACAATGTTTTATTTAATTGCCTATTTTTATAAAACCTGTGAGTACAGTCAGAGAAATTATGGATTGAACACTTTATAAGAATTAACCTATGTATAATGTTCTATTGCAGGAAAGAGCCCTGACATTTTACCGAAGAAATAAAAATATTAAAAAACACTTTGAGAGGGCGTAAATTTTTTAAAACTTTTGCAATTAAAATGCAACATTTTATTATGTATCACACACATCACATCCTAAATTACTATGAGAGGTATGCACTCGGCGAAGAAAAGAATTTAATTTATACGACGAATTTAATTTAGAAATGAAATGTGCTTTATTTTATAAAAATATTAGCAATGCCCCGCGGTTTTTCCCGTGTTTTATCCTATTCCTGTGGTAAAGTTGGTATGAAAAGTAGTCACAAACCTTTCTCTTGAATCACACTGTATGTTAATGTAAACCGCATAAAAATCCGTTCAGGAGTTTTCGAGAAAATCGATCACATACAGACAGACTGATGCTTTGCTTTTAAGATATTGTTTTATATTATGTACAGATTACAATAATTACCTTTACCAAAAGCATGTAATACAAATGATAATTACAACACTATTAATAAATGGTAACATATAAAGTAAAAATGGCGGATGATTAATGTCAGTATTGACATTGCGCGGGCGCGGGCGGCCATCTTGTGTGCTAATTGGCGGGCTGTCATTAAATCAGTCATTCACGCATGCGCAGTAGGCCGGACTGATGATTGGGGTACTGTATACACCTACATTAGCGTTTTTTAAAATTGTATACAATACAATATAGTCTATTCTAAGTAAATTATTCACTTTATAAACGTCTTTGAAAACTTAGAAGTTATCAATTATTGTGTACAAGAAACATGTCTTGTATGTTTGTGACCTCATTTCTCTGTTATATGAACCGATTTCAAAATGTTGGTACCTATATGAAAGGGATGATGTTACCAAAATGGTAGTTGTCTTGAAGTTTCAAGCAAGGACCTCGCCCTTGGCAGGTGAGTTCAATTGCCACCATATCACCGAGGCGGTTAACATAGAGTAATTTTTAATTAAAAAAGGAGTAATTTATGAATTCCAAATCTTCGACACAAACACTATAACACAAATAAAACTCTAAGCCACAACTAATCACTAATATTTTGTACCTAATAATCATTTGCAATAATCCAACATGGCCGCCGTCCACTCGCTGACAGATGTCAAAGGGTCACAGTGTGTATTGCAGCCATGATTCATAAAACAGGTATCATTTTAAGACCATTGGAAACTAATCAGTACCTAATCATATTGAGTAAGAGCGTGTGCAAACCCTAGTCTAGGCTGCCTTCAGACTGTCTTCGTCTATGACAACCTTAGGAGGAGCATACACTACATAGACAAACATTTTCAATAGATTTTTTGTCTGAGTTTGTCTAACCTACAAAAGAACGTACACTAGAGACAAGTCGTTTGACAGGCTTTTTTGTCTGTCAAAGACTTTGTTGTCCGTTAGTTAGACTGAAGATAAGTTTTCGTCTGATAACAAACTACAAATTAACTAACTAATAGAATATGCTATGTTTATAAATCTACATTATGTAAGACAAGAAGGCAAAGTGTAATATGCAGACCAACTGAAAGAAAGAGCAAAGGTCGTGTCGTACGAGCAGCTGAAGAGGCAGAAGATAGAGGACAATGGAAAGAACTCCATTGACAAGAGCCGAGCTTTTAAGTTTAAGAGAGAGAATGTGACTAAAGAGTTATTGAAATTACCGAATTTACTAACTGAGTGAGCAAGATTCAGACGAAAAAAGTTGTTCCGATAAATGTTGTTACACTGACTAACTAAAAATATAATTGAACAGGTCAGTCAGACTGTCTCTGGTCTGTATGTCTGTGGTAGGCCTATAAACAATTAATAATGTTTTAATAGCGTCCATTTGTATTTAATTAACTGTGGGATAATTATAAAAATCTTTTTCTACGCGGTTTGCTATGTTTTAACTTTACAACTCCATGAGGAGGCCTCAATTCTTGTGTCTTTTAAATGTTTGTTACTCCATAATTCTGGGGTACGTGAACCAAATTTAATCATTCGCTCAGTATATTAAAAAGTGCGCTACCGAAATGGTCTTATTCTGAAAAAATATTGAAGTTCTGATGAAATTTAGTTTTAAAGTTAGGTTTTCACCCCTAAATTATAAGGATCTAGACACCTGAATGAGAGCTATTAAGTTCGTAAAGGCCAGAACTTGTACAAATTTGTATGGCTAAAATCTAAAAATAGATAAACTTTTTTTTTCATGTAGTTCAGATTTTAGTATACATAATTTTATTAGTATAACAAAATAATATATCCGTTATCATATTATATTTTCAATGTCAGACTATTTTTGTCACGGCTAAGTAACTTTGTAATTATAATTAATGTGTATAATTTTGTGTGTAATCGTACTGTAAGTACACATGTGTGTAATATAATTTAGATGTAAGATAATACGCAAGTGACTTAATAATTATCTGAGAAATAATCTTAGACACCTTTTAATAATTATTACAACAAAGTAGATAAATGAATAGGTATATGGGTAGTGTGCTACTTATTAATGTACTACTCGTATGTACAAATTTTAGATACAAAGACACGTATTCGTTAGCTATGTACAAATTAATACGTTCAGTCGATTCATCAAAACTCACTTTACTTACTTTAGTACTTTGTCAAATTATGAATTCGAAAATTCTTACAAAAATGAAAAATAAGTTATTATACGAGTGTCAATGTGACAAGATTCTGCGTATGCTTAGCAACTTTTCCCATCCAAATTCTTTGCATAATAGGCAATGTATTAGATACGTAGGTTTTTAATTTGCTGACGGTACAAAGGACTAATACACGGAAGGAAGGTACACGGTCAAAACTAAAGTAACTAAGTAAGATTCAAACCGAGCTATGAACTTGTATCTATAGTAAAAAAAGTTATTATGTATAAGGGTGAGTCGTTTCAAACGGTTAAATATCGTAACATACGTTCGTTAAAGATTTGACGACTTCTTAGGCTGTTAAAAGTCTGTTAAATGCAAAGCCTAAATAACAGCCTGTTTAAGTTTTTCGGGCTGCCAGTTAGAAAGCCACGATTTTTGAATTTCTTACTTCTGATGATAGACATTTTGGGTTAACGTTAACCCTCGCGTGAACGTAAGATGAAGCAACTCACTCTTAGTATAAAGTATCCCTGTTTAATGTATGGAAGGAAATGTCAATTATTTACATTGACATTCTTCAGACAAAATTTGTATACAACACAATTGACTATACGGTGTACAAGACTTTATAAACGAGTACAAGGGTGCGTTTCCATTGAATATGAGCGGAGCTATGTGGAGCTGAATAGACCAATCCCAACGGTTTTATTAATAATTGATTTAATTAATTAAATAATTTCAACGATAACTTGAAATATATTATTAAATAGTTTTAATAGAAGGACTGTATTACAGCTGGTTTCATGAAGACAATGATTCTTACCAATTCTTATTTATCATTAGACAGAAGTAGATTCAAAAATAGAATCTACTTTATTATAATCATTCTTAAAATAAAACGTCTTTAATTGTATAACGACGTACTTTTCACCCAAAAAATAACCCGCGCTGTTGTTAAGGCGAATGCTTTATAAACATTGAAATAAAATAAATTATTAAAAGTCAATAAACCTTGTTTATTATGTCAAATTTTAAAATTAGAATACAGAACTAATAAATTAAAACATTCCAATCATTGCCATAACAAATAAATTAATACTTCAACCGTTTCCATATTCAAAATCATCACACAGGTAACATCCGAAAATTCGTTAAAATATAATTTAAAAAACATAAATGATAAACGCACGTTTAGATGTAATAAATAAGTCAAAAAGTTATGGAATTTTATTATCTATGTAACAGATGTCGCGTCATATGGCGTCGATAAATTTGTGTGTGTGACAGTTAATGTCCTGTCAAAACTATTTAATAAAAATATAGAATTATTGTGTTTCATAATGGTCAGATAGTTTTGATAGCTGTAATGGGAAGATGCTATTGATGTGTTTACATTTATTTCATGACTTTAGGTAGGTAGCCATTGATTTTTTCTTGACACAGTAAAAATGCTAATTTTGTAATACGGTAAGTATAACATAAATAGCATAATATTGTTGTACGTAGTACTCAATGATGAAAATTAAAAAAAGAAACGTAAGTAATAAAAAATTACAAATACCTACTTATGCAATTTCTAAAACTATCAGCTAGCTTCATAAGCATAAACCTATTTAAGTAACTAATTCTTAATAAATTTAAGAAAAAAAACCCTAAATTTTAAGAAAACAAACACATTTCAAAGCCCAAAATGAGTACAATAAGCAATTTAATCAAAACAATTAAAAAACGTCTAATCAAGCTAAATTTTCAAAATGTACGGGCAATATTTACAATTGTCTATCCTTGTCTGTCGCCCCGCCCCTTGCTCGCCTCGTCCCCCTCACACCCCGCTCAGACTAAGGACCCACGACTATTTAAAATGACGACTGTGTGTGCACTGGTTTACAAAAATAAAGATGGCGGATTGCAGTGGCCCTATTAGGTGTCATGTATGCATATGCAAGGGTCTTGCACCGGCTTTCTAGTTTAAGCTTTTTCGGTAGCGAAGTTTTATAGAAGTTTTATACTTCAACTTTTTTACAAAATTTTCAAACATGGATATATTTCATTAACCTTTGCCTAAATATCTATCAAACAGTCAAAAATAGTTGCTTAGCAGCAAAAAAATGATTTATATTTTTTTGTCGAAGAATATATTTTTAAACTTTGATTAGTTTATTTTCAAGTTTGCGGAAAACAAGACTTCTGCATTTTCGGCCAGAGAAAAGATTCAGTAACAGGAACTTTTGTAAAAAAGTGAAAAGATTTTTTATCGAAAATTTAAATAGGCTTTAAAAATATAGACAATAACTATAACAAACCAACTTGTATGTTTTTCAATAATCGTGGTTTCAAATGTGAGTAGAATGTGGCCGGGCAGAGTACCGGCGCCGGTAGAGGCCGGGACATTACTGATTCACTGAATTCAGCTTCCGCCAACACTCGCTAACTTTTCAGCCACTCTCAGTCATCGGGAAACTTCACAAAAACTATTTCTGACACAAAAACTAACTACTTTGAACTACATTTTTTAACAATTTGACTAAAAATTAACTCTACACTAATGGTCAGCAATTTCTTCACAAATTAAAATATATCGAAGCGAACTAGAACATGTCAGTATAACAAATAAAAATTAATCACGCTTACCGTCTTCGATGATGAATATTCAAATGACGAGTGCACACAGTTCCAACTGGTACAAGCACCTAAGCAAGCAAAGCCACTCGACAGCCTCTCTAAAAACCCTTTGTTTTCAAACTTATATTTGTTTTCTGCGTACGTGAAACGAATTCCTTAACACATCAAACACCATACATGTCGTTGAACCTCATTCCAATCCATCAATAGGAAACTTAAACAAATCAACTGTATTTGTACAGATGGCCGCGACGGTGTCTCGGTAGAGTAAATATGATATTATTTGTCGTTATTATAATGTGTATGTTCACTTCACTGTACCGGCACTAAGTTGTGTTGTACACAATATTTTGGCACTGCACGTGTCGTAGTAACAGATGTTCGTGTTTCGTGGACGCGGAGCGATCGCGGGTCGCGATGCTACTCGAGGCGCGCCGCGGCCGGAATGACGCGCCACCGACACCCGCGCGACGCCAGCGCCACGGGCCCGGCCAGAACTAACGCACTCAATCAAACAAACCTCCACACCGACTCTCCGTCTTGATAACATGCACCAGTTTTTTTGCACTGCAATGCATTTATCCGCAACTTATTGGAATATTAATTAATTGATTCTTATTTGTTTTTTGCTGCATATCAGTTAATTTGTCAGTTTACTTTTGGTCATTAATTAAAGTTGACAGCGAAATCGTATGAGTTTTGAATTGATTACAGTTTTAACGTTTATCTTGAAATTATGAACAACAAAATATATTGAAGCATATGAAAAAAGTATAATAAAAACTGCATAAATAATTAATACACATTGGTACTTACATAATACAGAAACAAACTGTCAAAATCCTCATCAAATTTACAAATTACATCATTGACAAAACACACATTGTTAGGAAACGCACAAAAAACGTAAAAACTCACTTTCGAACATGTTTGAAATTCGGAATTCGTTGTGAGCGCGAGTCGGTGCGATGTCAAAACATTGCAAAAACGCAGCGCGTCTAGCCGCGCCGCGCGCCGTGACCTTGCACCGCGCGCGCCGTCTCGCTCGCGCGCGGGGGCGGCGCCACAGGCCCCGCCCCCCGCCCGCCGCCCCCCGCCCCCAACACATCGACACCCGGTTTTTACCTTTTTCCCGCGTTTAACGTTCATAACCTCACTTTCGTTGAGTTTTGGCAACTGTCAATTATGAAGGTCTCCCTAATTAATTAGAGATAGTTGGATTATAAGTCGTGTACTATTTTGTGCTGTATATTTTTGTATTAAAGTCATACCTACTGTAGGTACAAATTAATGGAAACAGAGACTCAGAAAATGTAAATATCTTTATTAGGAATTATTATTTTAGTAACTTTGCTTATACACCTAGTATTTAATAATGTTCCTAATTATCAAAGTACGTATTTAAATATTTAATATTGAATTTATACTATGAAGATTTTGATTAATGACCTACAATAAGTAATCGCACACGATACAATCCTATCACTTTGATTTATTTAAGTAATTGACTGAAATGGTATTCAATTTAGTATCCCAACTTGGGCCCTAGATTCAAGATAAAAATAATTAGAATACTAATAACACCAGCACAAACTAATCATTACCTACTCGTACCTGTTGAAATAACTTTTTAATTATATTCAAATTAGATAAACATACCTTAATATTTCACTCACAAATACCTGTATAATATAGTTAAATCAAGGAGATTAGGCCCCAGTCCTCACGTCACATCATACCTGCCTCAGATCTAATAAACTGTCCACTTTAAGATGCCCCTACTGCGAGCCTTCCTAAATATATCCACATTTGGATCGTAAATTCAAATAATATGTTTTTAAAATCCGAATGCTTCGCCTTAATAAATGGAAGTTAATGGACGTTTTTTGACGTGGAAATCTAAAGGCTGGTGATTGGTTGGTTATTCATTTGTTATTAAGAATATTACCGACTTCGGAAAAGGTGGTGGTTGCTTTTGTTTGGAATGAAAAGAAGCCAGTGGAAGCTTGAAAGTCGTAAGCCATGATTGAAAAATTAATTCAATTTTATAGAACAGAACTTTTAAAATAATAATACAAAACTTATTTTTGGTATTAAATAATGCCATAGGTATAGGTATTCTAAATTCTACGAAAGCTTCATTAGGTATATGAAATTACACATATTTTAATCTCCAAAAAGCTTGAAGTACCAACAAGTGGACTTTTTGGAATTATCGTATGTGCTCAATGCGAAGATCGATATACCTACCTAGATAGTTATATTAAATAAGAATAAAAACGCTCAATAATAGTTTAAATACTCACTTATTTATTATAATACAGATGTACCTACCTGTAAATTTTATGACACAATTAAATACATTTTTATCTATGTATTTACAAATGTATTCCATCACAATTATCTTTATCATTAGCCGAATACAATTTATTCTCTCATAAAATTTAAAAATCAATAAAAAATTTAAACCTGTTACTTTAAAGTAGCGAAGTATTTTCTTTTATTTCAATATGGCGTAATTATGTTATGTCGTTGACCGTAAGAATACGGTAGTCGACCGCATTCGGCAAGCGACAGCAGCTGTCACTTACTTAATTAGGTAGCTGCAGTCAACTGCAGTTTAGCGTGTGAAGACGACTTTCGGTGAGCGAAACAGATTATAATAAATTCGGAAAACAGATCAAAATATTGTTTTTATTTCATTAGATACCTACTCCTTATTTTACTCTATTATTTTATAATAAGAAATTAAGTTGATATTTTATCTGTCTTTCTGATTGTTGTCATCATGAGCCTCTGTATTGCTAAATGAATACCTATTTGCAAAACACATTTAACCTCTCAATCTTGACAGAAATTTTCAAAAAATCGATTACGGCCTTGAGCGCTAGACAGATTATGACGTAATGATGACGGCGGCAATACCGCGCTGTCTATAATTTATAATTACTTTACAATCAAACCATATTTTTTTATTCTGTAAAAGGCAATATACTTATTGATTTATTTCCTAACTATGATGCATGAAAATAAATTCGTAATACAAGTATTTTATTATGTAATTCATGTTCAAACTTTAGAAACCATATTGTGGGCGGCTACACGAAAAATAAATAAATACTCAAGTATATAATCAAAAGAACAAGGATCTATTCTACCTAAATATAAAAACAGTTTATCTAAAGAGCTCATAATGTTTACGATTAGACCACTTGAAACTCGACGCCATGAACCATAAAAACAGCTAGGGATGTCCCTTGACTTTGTTATGATTTTATCGATAGTAGTTTTTATTGCAAGGTATTTTGGAAATGTGAATAAAAATACAATATGGAATAAAATGGATAGATATTGGGATAAAATGTATCCCATGTGTTATATCTGATTATAACGTATATTACTGTAAAATTTCAACCAAATCCAGTCAGTAGTTTTTACGTGAGAGAGTACAAACATACATACATACATCCATTATCACAATCTTTGGCATTTATAATAGTAGTAGGATAAATTTATTCACCAAAATATATAATAAAAAATCTAAAATAATTTACAAGATACTACGAGTAATTATCGACAACAACAAAACTATCGCATAACTCTCGACACACTGCCCGTCCCTATCGACAAAATGGTGACAGACAAAATGTGCCTTTAGCGTTGTGCGAATAAAGACCAAAATGGCCTACGTGATTTTGTAAAACAAACCGCCGTTATTCATGCGCTGAACATACAATTTGAATTGATTTTATTTCACAAAAAACTAACTTATGCACTGTTTTATCGCTGTGATAACGATTGTTATTGCTTTTTATACTCTTTTTACTGTAAATACAAACAAGTGTCGTTATAAAATCCTTGAAAATCGGTAATATAGTAACGGATTTTACTGAGATTTTATTTTGTTATTTGGTTCAGTTTTACGATGTATTTTTTATAACTAATCGTCTAAATAGAATAAGTCACTCATAATAAACAGTATTTACATAAACAAATCAGTACTAACCTGAGATAAATCCAATAAATCACCAAACAAAGTTCCAAGAAACACGCACACAACACTCGTCAATACCGCGAATTGAAAACTGAACCAAACAAAAAATGACCATAGAGTATGCTATATTTTCGTTTAGAATGAAGGCAAATATATCAAAGAACGGAAATAACCAAACTTCTTCATACAAAAGTAGTCTGTAACATTCTGAGAATAAGACATAAAGTTGGTCGGGTCGGTGCGGAAGCCGGCTTCCGCTTGGGGATTTAGCGTTTGGCGCAGTGACGTCAGCGCGCGGAAGCCGGCTTCCGCTTGGGGACCTAAGAGTTAAAGGAAAAGAACTAGGTATAAAAGTACATTTGTAATAATTACATTAAAATGGAATGATAGGTACTGATGGAAATCAATTATGAAATAGAATAACATTACCAGAATTCAAGGATTAAATCTGAACCGTTTCTTAGCAATTATGGTCCTAAGAAAAAAGCCTAATCAATCTCGTGGCCAACAAACAAACAAAACACCAATCCGTCAGACATCAGTCAAATGTCCCACGATATCTCTAAATTATCGACATTAAAATCACCCTTGTACCCATATATCATAAAGTCGATTTTCCGTAAATTTTCATCGAAATAAAAGGGTACACTGGGGTAATTTTGGATCGTAAAAACAGATAATTTGGCGCGAAGCCGCACTGCATCTGTCATCATGGTAGGCTCTTTATGGCGCTAAATTATACATCTTGCGCGAGCGCAGCTTAAACCGTATGATGTTTTGCGCAAATTGGCTATTTTTTATGGTTTATCAAAAATAATGTGCGGTGTCAATCTCGATGTATTCGGAATCTGATGATGGATCTCGATGTTGTATTATTTTTGATGAATGTTTTCATTTTTGGGATTGGAGCCCGTGTGAATTTGGTTTCGTTCTGATTTTGTTATTGTTTTGTATAAAATGGGCAAAATTTAGAATATACTTAACAAATCAACACTTTTTTTAAACTAGTCTCGCTAATTCTCCAGAATTAATTAACTTATGTAAAAAAAAACCCTCAATTTTTGGATAAATTCTTATAAAATCAATGTATTAAATTGACAACAGCAACAACATTCATTATTGATAATTCAACAAATCTTAAAATTTCAAGGACGTCACACCGACATTACTTAACATCGTTAAAGCGACCATAGATTTATTTAGCACATATTTTATGCTTGTTAAGACATAACACAACAACAAAGTCGCTTCACAATTTTTCTTCATTCTAGAAGAATTAAACAAAAGCCACAAACCATTTCAAACTCAACCGACACTTTCTCCATCAAACGATCTCTCACCCTTACAACCAATACATAAAAACGTACAATAAGCATAATATTGTATCGTCTATTTCCTGTGACGGGTCAAACATCACCCACATCCTCTCATGATACACCGAGCGGGAACAACTAGCAAACTGTCATAGTGTCGACTGAGTAAGCGGCGCGTTCAGTTCAACGGAAAGGTGAGGCGCATACCCTCGTTATAATTACACCGTTTTTCACAATGGTCCGATTTCGCCCGATCTACCCTATGATGTAAGTGGTTGTAATCATATGGTATCGGTGAGTAATTGTTTGTGGTTATATCTGGTAGTGTTAAATTTAAATTTAGTTCAAATAAATAATTATTTTGTTGGAATTATTGATAACATTTTTAACAATTTCAAGGTACATAAAATCGCTTATCTAGAGTTGCTACTTATGGATTATATTTAAACAGTAACCAAACTAACATTACCATGGTAAACTCTACCAAGACTAAAGATACTATTCCAAGAGAGGTTTGATATACTACCTTTGTTACCCACCAAACATTAGGAAGCGTATAGCATCAATAGCACATACATACAATAGCATCTTACAAATATACATCTTACATAGCATATTACCATACCGATTATTATCAACTATGATAATGTAAGTTACATAACATAGTTCCGATGAGAAAACACCCTAAAGAACACAGCTGCAACCAAACATGAATTCTCCAACCCCGGGAACCTAGTAGTACCCCAGAGTGCAACAAAACAACCCATCTAGCATCCGCACCCGACCTCTCTCGCCTCATCTCGATAACAACATAAAATCTTTGAATTAATCGATCTTACAGTCCGTATAATAATCCGCCAATGATGGATTGCAAGCAAACATGCAAGCGTAGCATTAATTTACGACTCTTAATGTCTTCAACATAAAGTTTAATTTAGAACTTTTGTTTACAAATATTTCATCGTCTGTTACAAAATGTTGGCGATAATTTTGCATATTTAATTATTATAATGGATTTATAATAGGTGGATTGACCTTCAGTAGATTGGCTTTTTAAAATAATAATGTGTCAACATAATGTCGGACGTACTTATTAGCCACTCGTCCCCTTTCCAACAGTTTATGATGTCTCATGTACCTACACCGAATTATTTGAATAAAAACAATATATATTTTTGTTCAAGTAATAGAAAAAATAATATTTAATTTGGATTACTAGAAGAAAATATAATTATTTACAGGCTGTCATAGAACTGTAGAGAATAAAACACGCAAGTTCCTGTCGACAAGAAACCATTTAAAAAAGAGTAAACAATTATTATGCCAATATTAACTTTTCCAGACCCCAATTCCAAAAAGTCCTTAATCCCACGAAATCATTCCAAATACGATTTGAAAACTGATACTGGCACATAATACATTTAAAAAGTAATTCAATGTTCCAAAAATAATTCAAATTTCAAACTTTACCTGTTCCACAACTGGTTTGAAACGTTTGAATCATTCCGTGGGGTCATTTCGACCCGATGACCCGAAAAATGACCTCATTATTACCCCAAATGAGTACTACTAATGTATTTCAATTTGGCACATAATGGTGCAATAAGTACCTTTAGGTACAGGTAAATTGATAAATATTTACGCATGCCTTGCGTTTAAAATTATAAGCTTTTAACACTGAAGGTGTCCTGCAATTTCGATCGCGGATTCTTATTAAAGAGTGATTAAGTATTTTGAGTAAGCGATTTTAGTTCATTACGATTGTCAAGCTACGTGCAGCTCGCATTTGGATGGGTGGCCGATACCTAATGGCAATTCTGAGCACTATCGGAGCAAGTAAAATCGTCGACCCCGGTTGTATCGCTCAATAGACCATTGCGGATGCCTTTACGTGGTCTAAAAATTCTGACACCAGGGTTGGCCACTAACCTAGCTACTCGAACCAACCTTTTCTTGGCCACTGGCCATACAAAGAAAGAAAGAAAGTTATATTTTAGCGAATATAAAAGATTGTTTTTTTTAGATAAAATTAGACGAATTAATTTATTATTTGATATCGATACGTAACGCAGAAGCTACTACTTTCTAATAAAGAATTTAAATGCGGTGACTTATGGCGGGCATTAGATTTAACTAGTTTATTATCTTTTAAAGCTGTGGAATGTGGATCGAGAATAATCTAGTCATTGTATGAATAGATAAATGAAGATTAATTTAGATATTTTGAGAAAATAATCTTTACTTCGCATTTAAAATCGTCGTCAGACGTCGTCGGCAACAACTACAACTTCACATATTGAGTTGACTCCGGGCGGGAATCGAACCCGCAACCCCCGACACAGTAAGCGCTCTCACTGCCACTGCGCCAACGGGCTTGTCTAATCTACGCATAAGATACAATCAACATCAAAGCAAACACTTCCTCAATCAATTCGATACAAACTCATCTTGCATAAACATTTTACAAAGAGAAGTCGTAACTCAGCCATCCAATAAGAGAGAAGCCCAAATATAACCTTAAAAAATAAGAAATATAAGTAAAGTTAGTTAAATAAACAAAGGCGCGGGTTCGCACGAACGTAGCGCACATTTTATACAAACGATGACGTAAATACTCATTTGCAAGAACAATATCCGATATTGAGTGAGGCCTGTCTCTCCAGCCACCGAAATGGTGCAGTGCTGGACGAAATTATAGGCAGCGGTAAAGAGTAGTACTAAAAAAGTAAGTTAAAACAAGGAAAAGTGTAGAGTCAAGGACTGTAATCTATTGAATTAGAATTGCGGACCTATAATTTTTCTTAAAACCGAATTCATCGAACCTACAGAAAAACATGATGTTGAATTAATAACTAATGTAGACATAACTTCATAGCAAGTCACCATGATAAAAAAGGTTAAGCCTAATAAGTAATTAATTCAACAATCTCAATTATTTATGGGTTTTACCCACAGACAGAAAACTTAACACTAAAATATTTAATTGATGGTGTACCCATTACCGAAACATCCAATTATTTAAGTAGGTGTCTCCAAAACAAAATGTTTGGACATTCGATGTAATAAAACGTGGCTGTTTATTTTATGCGTGTTTTAATAGTCAATTCTATCTGATGTATTCATACTTAATCGAAACAATACAGATTAAAACTTGGAAAGTTACTAATAATCGTTAAAACTAACATTCTTTATATGTAAACTTGATTTTTATTGTTTTAAAGCACGTGCCTCATTAAAAATTTAATTTTGCTATTCATTTCTAAGGTCAGAGGTTGTGGAAAACATGATATAAATTCAGAAAAGCAAGTTAATTAAATTAATTGTGAACCGGTCTTACTTATCTTAATAAACATGAGTATTCGATTTTCATTATTCATGGCTCTAAAACTTATGTAAATTATAGATAATAATTAAAATTAATGTATTAATGGTAAACTAAAAATAATGCAGAAACATTATAGAAAATAGATGAAATCAATATAAAGGCATAATTAATAACATAATTTTTTCGAAGGATCTAAGCAAAGCCAAAGTTTAAGAGCGTTTTTATGATATCCACTTCTTATGCACTCTTTGCTCTCTCTCTCTCTCTCTCTCTCTCTCTCTTCCTGGTATAACATATTTTAGGTACATGCACGTTGCATTCACGCACACGCCTCGCCGTCACCATACGCCAATCACACCGTCCAGCACTGTACAAAACACATTCATGTTTATTCACTGGGCCGATCGTACCCTCACAAGATATATTTATTGGTTTGCATTCAAGTATCTACGTGGAATACAGCCTCCAGCCTCCAGCCTCCATCCTCCGTATCACTCCAAGAGTTTACAATCCTCCACAAATGGTTATCAAACGCGAATATTGAAAGCGTTTGACCCCTAGTTATAATGTAAGGGCTTTATTGACCCTGTAAACGTTATGGTTCATGTTTGCATGTTTTACACGAAATGTCGTAAAATGTGGAAGAAAGCACTGGATGTGGTTATGAATATGTGATTGATGTACGACGGGTGGGTAAGGGTTATTAAGGGTGTTTGTAGTGATGGTGGTTAGTTCTGGATTTGTTGGGTTCGAAATAAATAGACTTTTTCTTTGATCCTTAGTAGGTAAACTATAATACTCATTTGTTTAAATATTTTATTTATATTATTAGGCATCGCGTTAAAGCTTACAGTATTAACTTCAAAAACGAAAGAATTTTAATAAAATTGTGAATAAAACAACTTGCACGATTTGATGAATCGTGATTTAAGTAGGTATGTTCACAATTCACAGTCTACACATTCCTTGGTATCAATGTAGAGTAGTAGCCGAAAAAACCGTAATGTGAGTAGGTAGTAGCCGAAAAGAAAGTATTTCTGTATATCCTATAAGGAGCAAAGCCCTCTCATATCACTGAATATATCAGTACCTATCAATAAAAAATAGTTATAATAGTAGTCGAAAAAGTATGTCCCTATACAGAGCAAAGGCCTCTCATCTCACTAAAGATATTAGTAAAAGATAATAAAAAATAGGTAGTATTCTGTAGTAAAAACCTCACAATATTCGAATAAAGAACCTCCTCAGAACGGATGGAGATCCGTCAATATCAACGATCTACGAACTCCATGCCTTCGAAACCTCTACAGAATACCACCGTTAATTAAAGCAAGAGTATGTAAAGAAAGCAACAAATGGGGCATGTATGAGGAAGCTAGATTCGCAATCAGGAGCCATCAATCAGTTGGAGTCGGAGGCCGGGAGGCGGCCGCTGCCTATTAATTATACTATTCCGTCACTTGCCTTCTGATACACAGGCTGTAGGAAACTTTGGACGTGGTAATTGGTCGCAAGCAAGGGGATACGTGAGTGCGAAAAGCTATACTGCGAAAATTTATACATCTCGTCATAGAGACAAGGAGCTGAATTTCAAATTAGGTAGTGGAATATCCCTATGCCGATTGCTGAGTATTTAATCACTAGCAGCGCCCCGCGGTTTTACCCGCGTTGTGCCCGTTCCCGTGGGAATTTCGGGATAAAATGTAGCCTATAGCCTTCCTCGATAAATGGACTATCTAACAGTGAAAGAATTATTCAAATCGGTTCAGTAGTTTCTGAGATTAGCGCGTTTAAACAAACAAACAAAACAAACTCTTCAGCTTTATAATATTAGTATAGATAACACTTGCCCACTGAGGATTGGTAACCTCATAAAGCCGCATATAACCAGATTTCAAAATTGGACATATGTTTTTAAATTGAACCCAGGATTTGTATATTTGCAGGCACACGTCACTACACCACCGAGCCGACTCGCGATTTCCGAAAAAAAAGTAACAAAATATACCTACATTCGACGTTCGTACCTCCAACAAGTATCTAACATATAGTTCCATTAAACCAGATGAATATTTCCAAATCGCGTTAGTAAAAACATATACAAATACACACCGCCCTTAGGGTGCTTTCAAATTATGCGTTTCGTGTCGGACCGCTGCGGTGCCGAAGCCGTGCGTTTGTCGTATTGTGAACGTACGATCGTGTGTTTTCATACAAATCGAGCAGTGCGGCAACAGTGCGTACTAAAATTATTTCGCGGTACCGACGCCGCACTGTTGCCGCACTGCTCGATTTGTATGAAAACACACGATCGTACGTTCACAATACGACAAACGCACGGCTTCGGCACCGCAGCGGTCCGACACGAAACGCATAATTTGAAAGCACCCTTAGTCAAAATAAATAATAAACTGCCGCATCCAAATAATTAAATCACCCTGGTATTACAGATTGACGTGTCGGTCCATTACATCGGCTATCTGTCGATACTTCCGTGTAAACGCGGCTTAGAGCGTCAGGTGTGGCCGTGTGGACTGCCCTTAGCGGGACCTTTCCGTAACTGACTTTTTATTGATAGCTGTTAATTAGTCTTGTTTGCCACCGTGGTTGGACTTGTTACTGTGGAGTTTTGGGACAAAAGTAGGTATACCATGTCCATTTACCATACAAAGATGCTATCTATCTATGTGCAAAAATTTATGAAAATTGGTTCAGTCATCAGTGGTTTAATATAAAGACGTTTCAATATGGTAAGTTTCTAATCTAAAGATGGGTGTTTGACACGGTTGATTATCGTAACATACGTTCGTTAAAAAGATTACTGTTAAATACAAAGCGTTGTTTCATAAATGTCAATCTGTTAAAGTTATTCGATGCTTAAATTTCCCAATTACTTACATCGGTCAAAACTGACGTTTTGTACTAACGTTTACTAGTGCATAATCGTAAGTTGAAGCAACCCTTCCTAAAAACGCTTAATATGTTCACAGGCTGACTGTACCACCGAATCCAAAGAACTTATACGTTTTCCAAAGACGAGCCACCACTAGGTCCATCCATTCGCTCTTTCATGGGTCCATCGTATTATAAAAGCTTTTCTAAGCTGTATAAAAGTCGTGACCTACATAGCCGAGACTCGCTCACTGATAGCTACTCGAGCGAGGCGGTATCGGAAAACAATACAAGCTTACTTATTACGACTAGCAACCCTCTGCCCGCTGTATGCATCCACTCAATTACAACGCGACAAATCAATGGATCTTGGAATAGTTTACGTAATAGTAACGGGTTTAGAAAGAGTTTCGGTGTAAAAATAGTGGGAAGTAGCAGTTTTTACACGAAGAATTGATTTGAATTTCTAGTTTGAAGAGCCCCGCGGGACAAACACGTCGTACTCGACGGTATTTTAGGATAGACTGGCAGAGTTGATGATTTGATTACACAATGGCGACAATGTCATATGTCAAACTTCACATTGGCACTACTTCCATGTGTATTATTTACTAGCAGCGCCCGCGGTTTACCCGCATTAGACCTGTTCCCGTTCCCATTTCGGGATGAAAAATAGATATAGCCTTCCCAATGAATGTGGTTATTCGCGACAAAAACAATTATTGAAGTTGGATTGGTAGTTACTGAGATTAGCGCGTTCAAACAAACAAAAAAACTCTGCAGCTTTATAATATTATTACAGACTAGCAGCGCCCCGTGGTTTTACCCGCGTTGTACCCATTCTCGTGGGAATTTCGGGATGAAAAATAGCCTATAACCTTCCCGTTGAATGTGGCTATCTATTACAAAAAGAATTATTCAAATCGGACTTATAATTCCTGAGATTACTTCGAACATACAAACAAACTTACAAATTTTACCTCTTTTTAATATTAGTACAGATTAGTATAGGTAATTATAAGTATTGAGTATAGATATTGATAGACGTCACTAAAAATCTCTCTTCAAGCACTGTCTAGTAACACACATCACATGTGTAAGTATCATAACCGGGCATTGATTTTCAATACCACATAACATTCTTCCTACATCCTCCATTTTCTCATAAACTCTTTCTCAACTCTCCATACCAAGTGTGATGCATCAAACCTTCAATGAAATGTCAAATGGTCATTTGTAGTCTACTAGAGTCTACTAGAGTTGTGTCGCGAGTGTACAACAAGATAGCGCTCGCGCCCGGGTGCACTCGACGCTGACGAACGGGCGTCATGTGTCCCTGGTTTGGGACTATAAGGGATACATGTTTCTATACAACTGTTATATAAAAAACCTATGAAATAGTAGATAAAGTATGTAGAAAACAAGTGTTTTTGATGCCGTAATTTTATAAACATCATAATTTATTAACGTTGCATAGTCATGTACAAACGGATTATTAACTGTTATTCAACATTATTAAGGCAACCTGCAGGCATAAGTTATGTCTATAATGAATTAGACATAGGTTAATGGTTACGCCGCAGAACACAACCGGACATTCAAATAATTTTCACCAATAACCTGAATGTATTAAAAATGTCTAATAAATATTTAGAAAATATAATAAACTAGCCACGCCCCGCGGTTTTACCCGCGTTGTATCGGTTCCCGCGGGAAATTCAGGATAAAATGTGTCCCATGTGTTATTCTAATGTATAACCTATATTACTGTAAAGTTTCATCCAAATCCGTCCAGTAGTTTTTACGTGAAAGAGCAACAAACATACATCCATACATACATCCATCCTCACAATCTTTCGCATTTATAATATTAAAAATAGGAAGTAGGATATGAATATTTAGCATACCCAACAAATTCACACACGGTAGTTTAGCTTTATCTGTGAATATTCGTATTCAATTTAAAGGCTCTTTTAAAATAGATGTTTCCATTCGTCCTGTACGTGCGTTTTGTATGAAAAACAAAAGAACATCCGTACGCGACGACTCTACACTACTGCGGCGCGTAGCCGGCGAGTAAACAAAGTGAAAGATGATACATAGTCTACTCTATTTCTATAATTTATTTTGCAATATAAAATCCTGCCAAATACTTCAAACATGGTGTCCCTACAAATCAACTGATGCGGAACATGGGAAGCCATCATTTACACGTCAATCATGTAACTGAAGTAAAAACTTGAAGTATTTAATGATTTAGTATGATGTGTGTGGGAGAAGCTATTTCTTACATTCACTTTACATTTCAATCATAAATAATATGACAGATTTACGGTAACCTGCTGACATTTATTTCTAAATCTTTTGAGAAAATTGGGTTACCTTATTTTTTCTCTTAATTAGACTAACGTACAGTCACGTGCAATGAAATGTATACACGGGCAGATTTGCAAATAAATGTCCACTCTGAAAATTTCAAAAACATAATAATATAGCCACTTAACAATTCGTACTACATATACTACCCGAGTTTATCACAATAATGTATACATTTTTGGCAAAAATATGGACACAGGTTGTTTTCAGATATTTGTATACACGATCACATGCAGAAATATGTATCCATTAAGAATTACAATAATATGGAAACGATATTATTCATATAAAATCTGCCCGTGTATACATTTCATTGCACCTGACTGTACGCAGAAACGTCAAATGCTTCCTTAGTAGAGAATTAATGAGTGATTTTTCTATAAAATGTATGAAAAATTACGTCAATTACTTAAGTGTCGATTTCTTGGACGTCTCTAAGTGCAGCAGTAACTATATGTTTATATTATTCATTGTAACAATATATGTTTTCCGTCCGATACATTTTTAACCTCCGGTAACAGCCTCCGTGGTCTTGTGGCTTGAGCGCCCGGCTCACGATCCGGAGGTTCCGGATTCGATTCCCGGTGGGGATATCTCACAAAAATCACTTTGTGAGACTGTCCTCAGTTTGGTTAGGGCATTGCAGGCTGAATCACCTGATTGCCCGAAAAGTAAGATGGTTCCGTGCTTCGGAGGGCACGTTAAGCCGTCGGTCCCGGTTACTTTCTACGGATAGTAGTCGTTACATGAGCCATGTCAGAGGCCTTTGGCGGCTCAATAACTCTGACACCAGAATTGGTCAGGTTGACCATCCACTCGATGAAGAAGAAGACCTCCGGTACAAAGTTCGGTGTATGAGTACTTCTCGTGCTTAATTCCAAAGTAATGCACTGATTTTCATTTAGTTTGTGAATAGCAAGATCGAATGTAGACCTTCAGGAGCTCTGGGGCAGTTGTATTTGCATTGATTTTTGCATAAAGGTAAAAATAATTAGAAAACATTTAATCGGAAGTGCTTTTTAGTAGTTAACTAACCGACTACAAACGAATAAACTGATTTTAAGTAGTACTTAGTAAATTATACCTATCTGAGCCAAGTCCGATAACACAGTGTTTTGTGAGAGCGCATATTGTGTCGGTTGCGGGCTCGATTCCCGCCCGGAGTCAACAATATGTATGTGCAGACATAGTTGTTGGCGACGAACGTCTGGGTGTCAAATATAAAGTACATTTTGTTTATGATTACTGATACTATTATTAGTTACTTAGATTCCATTTATGTTAGTAACTGATAATAGTATCAGATTCCATAGTACAAGCCTCGAGCTTAGTTTGCGTCTATTTATCCTTGTTTGAAGTTATCCAGTAAATATTTAAAAATGTATTTAACTCCAGGTTCCGTTTAATCAACAAACCGTATAATTACTTATTAGCAGCAGTTCCCATCAGGTCGACAAACTCGCGGGCGACTGATCGCTCGTCAATCATGCGTGTGAGCGACTTCGATTGCGCCTGCGCATGCGTCGCGATCACTCATAAATCAATTGATTCATTGTACTTAGGGTTGGCGCCCGAGTGGGTTAGTTTGCTTGAAGAGTTACTGTGTCTTGTGCAGTTTGGAATTGCAGCTTGCGGGCTGGGTCTGTCTTGGGCCTCATTCAATTTAAGCATTTCAACTCGTCCGGCTAGGCGTCGCAGTAGTGCGTAGTCGTCCACGCGGATGTTCTTTTGTTTTTCATACAAAACGCACGAAACAGGACGAATGAAAACGTCTAATTTAAATGAGCTTTTAGACTTGTAAATCTTTGCTTCGCGGTAGCATATTGCAGCGCATACACACTTATGCAGTTTGCCCTTCAACCATTATGTTTTTAACTTCATTGAGCAATTGAGCGGTTTTTTATGTTCGAGTTGGCCAACTTTAATGCGTGATTACTATTGTGTGCCTGTTCTATCAAACACGACAGCTTGTAAACTCGCTCACCATCAATGGCTATTTAAATGAGTATAAATTCGCTAATGTTTTGTATGATATACTATGTTTGATAAACTTTATATGTACTTGTGTCCTATTTGACGTCTTGACATTATAAAATATGTCAAATGTCAATTTTATGAATGTGAAAATTGCACGGAATTGACATGTTAGTAAAACATGTCGGCTTTTGATTAATATGTTGTTTTGACGCGAAGGCAGGCTAATGACTAGTTTAACTGCACGGTAAAATTGTTAATAATGCGTTTCGCAATAAGTGAGTGAAATGTCTATCTGAGCGCTACCGTGCTTCGGAAGGCACGTTAAGCTGTCGGTCCCGGTTGTTTCAATCGTCAGACCATGTTGGAGGCCTTTAGGTGGTCTAAAAACTCCCGACTCCAAGGTTGGCCACTAACCTTCTCGGCAACAACAAGTAAACAAAATACTGAACTATATTAGGAAAATAGTTGAAGATAGTTCTAGAAAGAAGAAATACCGCTATCATTTAGTATTTTCTTATTTGACGTTTGATTCGTCGAAATTTTATTGTCATGACATCTGTCATTATACACTTATGACATAGACTTATGACTCTGAGACGTCAGCAAGTCTTCTTCAAAAATGTTCACTATAAATAATTCTGCATTACATTGGTATAATATTGGTATAGACAACTAAATAACACTTTGTTAAAAATCATCTAATATAAGAACCATTAATTAGTAACCTAACATTAACATCTACTTAACTACACCATAAAACTATTACCGCAAACTCCTATAAATTATTATATTAAAAACAAAAGTGAACAGCATAAATAATGGCAACCCTGCAATAAATTACCATATAAGGCTAACCAGCTGATGTGGATGTGCCAACTTCATAATTATGTATTATGCTTTTACAATGTATAACTTACTTGATGCTAAATATCAAAACACATGCTTTAAATAGTATGTATAGTTTGCATGTAACGGAACGCTTTGCAGGAATGTATGTTACATGCTTGAAATTATTTCACTTAAGTACTTAATTGCTCTGTTAAGAATTTACTTTGAAATTCGAAGTGTAGAATTAAGTATAAAATCCTCGGTGTCGACCAATAGATATCAAACAAATGTATATCGATAGTTATTGTCAATGTATGCATTCGACTACGACTTGATCCACGGTCTGATGGTGTAGTAACACGTAAATGAAAGAATATTTTATCATCAACTAGCAGCACCCCGCGGTTTTATCCACGTTGTGCCTGTTCCCGTTGGAATTTCGGGAATTTTTATACATATAAAGCTTCCTCTTGAATCATTCTATTTATTTAAAAAAACCTCGTCAAAATCCGTTGTGTAGTTTTAAAGATCTAAGCATACATAGGGACAGACAAAAGACAGCGGAAGGCGACTTTGTTTTATGATATGTAGTGATTTTGAAATATGGGACCTAGATAGGATATGACACAAATTCGCAACAAATTGGCTGTAATAAGCTATCGGAAATATTATATTTTTTAATGGATCTTGAAGGCACTTTAAGACTCAAATTGGTATAACTAACAAAAAATCAATAAATGTATTTCAACGAACTGAAGTAAATTTTTTCAAGCATCAGTAATTGAAGTTAGTATCAAGTTACTTGAAGAGTCTATTCTAATTCATTAGCGTGCGTGTGGCCGGCAGGTGGCTAAAGGTCACCACCGGACCCATTGATGTCGCACATTTTCATATTACTTTGTTCACGTCGGTCGCCGGTGTCCGTCACTGGTGCGTTTACCCGATATTATTATCAGAATTCATAAATTTTGTTCGTAATAAAGTATTCGTTTTTTTGTGGATTCAATACATATTAACGCCTTGTCGTAGCTTTGAATATCACTACATAGTATAAAACAAAGTCGCTACTTTTGTCTGTTTGTTTGTCAGTATGCTTAAATCTTTAAAATTACGCAACGGATTTTGATGCGGTTTTTTGTAATAGGTAGAGTGATTCAAGAGGAAGGTTTTTATGTAAAAAAAATCCCGAAATTCCCACGGGAACGGGCACAACGCGGGTAAAACCGCGGGGCGCTGCTAGTATAATAATAAAATACTCCTGTTAAACGGCGACCTTTGTACTATAGTTTTTAGGCTCATACAAATATACGTTGCCTCTCACCTAGTGGTTTATTAGGTGACTCTTTAGACTTCTATAAAGCAATAGAAAAGTATCAGCCTGTAATGTCCCACTGCTGGGTAAAGGCCTCTCATCTAATCGAAGATATAAGTACAGTGAGGAGGATTGGGCAACACTTGCCTAATGCAGGTGGCTGATCTCAAGCCCGAGCCATGTTTGAAAAGTGGGAAACATGTTTTTGCTCGAACTGGGAATTGAACCTGGGACCTCAGTCTTAGCAGCCAATTCGGTTCAGCCGTTCTTGAGTGATTATGAAACTAAAATCAGACCTCAAATATATACTTTCAAGAAAACCTCCTTATCACCAGTAGTCAAAATCACTACTTTAACACCATCACCAGTAGTCAAAATCACTACTTTAACTCCAACACCAGTAGTCAAAATCACTACTTTAACTCCATCACCAGTAGTCAAAATCACTACTTTAACTCCATCACCAGTAGTCAAAATCACTACTTTAACACCATCACCAGTAGTCAAAATCACTACTTTAACTCCATCACCAGTAGTCAAAATCACTACTTAAACTCCATCACCAGTAGTCAAAATCACTACTTTATTTTGGACAAATTCGTAAAATTTTACACATAATTAAAACAATAATATAATCTAATTGTCCAACTGTCACTGACAGGTTAATTAGTATTTATTGCACTTATTTACTGTTTTGTGTATATGAATTACGTTAACATTAATAGTTCCATCCAACAGTTCCACAATCGTAAAATTATGAAGAAAAAAACAGTTGAAATAAACTAAAACTATTTGCAATAAACGTAAATTCCTCCTTCAATCATAAAATTAATGGAAATACTTGAAACCCTGCCGACTAGATATGGTGAAAACTATTAAAATATTATAGTAAATGTAAAAGCATATTAATTACAATATGGAATATATTATGTAATTAAATCTCTTGGTTAATTTACCCACGCTGTATTTATTATTGGTGTTTACCCATTTAGTACCTAAGGGTGTTGGAGTTTTCAAAGTCAAAGTCAAATATTTTTATTCAGTTTTGGCCCCATAGAGGCTTTTTTGAACGTACCACCCATTTTGAGACCGCTTAAAGACCTCCGACAAAATAACGACGTATATTTGAGACCCCTTCCTTGCATATTTTTCAGACAAGAACCTACAAAATTCTCGCCCAACCATCTTTATCTTTAAAAACCAGCTTTTAACTGAAAATCAATGTACAATAACAGTATTACGGAAGATTACCGCAGCAGTTAGGTGGATGAGTGTAAGGCTAAGTAGGCACTATCTCGTGGCGTCTAATAAATTAAATCCGGGCCATAAACATGCGCCCCGGCTTCGTCATCCGATACTGCGGACATTGTCTTGGTGCGTTCACGTTGTTGCATACGGCACGGTATTTGGACGTTACGGTGGTATGGTATCTTTAAGATCGAGCTAGTTTACGTGCCGAAGCTTGCCAGTTTAAATGAACGCGAGTAGAACCGAACCGAGAACCGAGACCGAACAATTTGATATATTTGGTCTGTTGAGTGATGATGTGCGCTTGTTTTCTAAGTACAGTCGATGACTAATTCGACAACGGAATAAGATGAAAAAGTGTAAACATATATCATGTCGTTGACTGTACTTATAACATGATCAGACGTTACCATTGACACCACACTATCCTTCATTACAATACTTACAATCACATCAAATATTCTATTCAGTTCTACATAACAGCCACATTATTCTTCTGCCAATGTTACCGAAACCTCTCACAACTATACCACCATTGTCGTGTCCCAATGGAAACAGACACAGAGCAGGTATTGGAAGCTCCGACAGGGTGGTGTTAGTTGCGGCCGGTGGCGACTGACGACGGTGATCTATGCTCGATCGCGATCTACTCGCTGTTGAGTACTACTTATAATGGTAGCAGGTTGGATGGAGAGTGGATAGTGTAGCAGAGTTAGTGGCGCAGTTTGAGTGAGCGATGGCATGGTTGTATGTTAAGACATTGTTGGAGAAGGTGAAATGTTTCTTGAACTATGATCTAGTTCTTATGGTAACTATGATAGTTGACGTAATTTGACTAAGTACAGCTATATCTATACGTACTAATATAATAAAACAAAGCTCAAGAGTTCGATTTTTTGTATGTTTGTTTGAACGCGTTTGTCTAAGACACTACCAATCCGATTTGAATAATTCGTTTTGTAATGGATAGGCACATTCAACGGGAAGGTTGTAGGATATTTTATCCCAAAATTCCCACGAAAATAGGCATAATATGGGCAAAACCGCGAGTCTCTGATCTGTGAGTAATACATAAAGGTATGATGAAGTATTCATCCAGCATGAATGAGTAGCCACTTATGAATTTGTATTCGAACGTGAACGTGAAATTGATGGTAAAGTAAAGGTACACTTCGCTTAATTTTGGATTTACTTAATTAGACTACTATTATTGACTGTATAGCTAAACGTAGGACTTCTTCTTCATCGAGTGGATGGTCAACCTAACCAATCCTGGTGTCAGAGTTATTGAGCTGCCAAAGGCCTCTGACATGGCTCATGTAACGACTACTATCCGTAGAAAGTAACCGGGACGGATGGCTTAACGTGCCCTCCGAAGCACGGATCATTATTTCCCTACTACACCATATCATTATATCATTACAGCGAGCCTCCTCGAGACTTACTGTTTAATATCTACGCGCAATGGCATCACATTCGCACGCGAATACGTCAGCTGACCATTATAACAAGACAGTCCCTTCACCCGTTTCAGAACAAAATAACTATTTATACATCAATCTAATTTACATACTAATAAACTTATTACGAAACATATCAATTTAATAATATCTTAAAATAACGTTTACAAACAACGTGCCTTGTAAGGGAAGTGCAGTCACGCGACTCAATCGGCACGGCTATCCAAAGTTCATTTATATGCAAATAGGTTTAGTAATACCAAACCTTGGTAGTTTTCTAGTTGTTTTGGTTAGGTATCGATGATTTTTTACAGTTTTGAGACTGTCATATAGATATTAGAAGAAAATTCTAAAATCTTATTGACATAGAGTATTCACTGTTGGTGATTTAATTGTATGGCAATCAGAGAAGCCCTTGTAATGGTTTAAAAATTGAGCCCGAGACCTCAGTGTTGGCAGCCGAGTGCACATACCACTAGACTACCGAAGCATAACCGCTTACATAACTTTTATCCATCAACTAGCAGCGCCCCGCGGTTTTACCCGCGTTGTGCCCGTTCCCGTAGGAAATCCGGGATAAAATGTAGCCTATAGCCTTCCTCGATAAATAGACTATCTAACAGTGAAAGAATTATTCAAATCGGTTCAGTAGTTTCTGAGATTAGCGCGTTTAAACAAACAAACAAACAAACAAACTCTTCAGCTTTATAATATTAGTATAGATACAATAAATTCATTATACGTTAACATTTCAAAGTGTAATCTATTTTGAATATGCAACTAATTCGGTGAACATTGCCGGTTAAGGACCATATTAATTAACTCTCGCCGTCTGCGGCGCTTGCATGGTCTGCCGATTTGCGTGCGCAAGCGCAGGCGCAGCAAAAACGTCATAATTTACGATCTATGTCTGACGCGTGACTGACAGACGGTGGTCAGTCAACCGCAGACTATCGGCTGATATGCATATTGATAATATGATTGTTTTTTTGCTATAGATAGCATTAAAGGAAGGGAGAAGTTATTTGAATAGGAAAATGGACTATTTGTCAAGTGTCAAGTCAATTTATGAGAATTTACGTTTCGTTTTCACAGAAAAGTTTGTAAATTATGTTTTTGATAATCAATTGCTAATTTCTTCGGCAGAATAACTGTTTCAAAGCGAAGTTTGAGTAAAATATGTAGTTTTTCGCAAAAAATATTATTTAAGAATGACTATAGTTTCTCACTGCTGGACAATCTTGGAAAAATAATATTTCTTAATTAAGTTTTCATATACCTCTTGTTTGAATCTGTTATTAATACATTAGTTACACAAATATCTAATAATTGGTTAAATCAAAAAACAAAACATAATTATCCGTACTTAATGAATAACTATTAAATCAACCTTACAAATGTCTATACATACATTTCCCAGGTCTTTTTAGGGTTCCGTACCCGTAAAGTAAAGGGTAAAAACGGGAGCCTATGACTTCGCTGTCCGTCCGTCCGTCCGTCTGTCACCAGGCTGTATCTCAAGATCGGTGATAGCTAGACAGTGAAATTTTCAAAGATGTATTTCTATTGCCGCTATAACAACAAATACTAAAAATAAAATAAATATTCAAGGGGGGCTCCCATACAACAAGCGTGATTTGTAGCCGTTTTTAAAGTACGGAAATCTCCGTGCGCGAGTCCGACTCGCACTTGGCCAGTGGTTTTAACTGTCTATACTTGTATTTTAAAGTACAATTTCAACGACATAGTAATTGGGTACACACATCGTTGAAAGAAAACTATCGAGCCACCTGCTCCAACCAACACTACTAACATTACAAGTACTCGTAATTACGAATAACTAATTATCTCTTGCGTTTGGTAAGAATAAACTAATTACCTAACACATTCAGAGTGTTAAATTGTCTGAACAATGAATTTTCTTTTGTCTTTATTTTGTTAATTAATGTTTGTTTGTACGTAAGTTGACCGCCTGTTGGCACAGTGGCAGTGAGAGCGCTTACTGTGTCGAGGGACTCGAGGGTTGCGGGTTCGATTCTCGCCCGGAGTCAACAATGTGTCCAACCCTGATGTCGGAGTTTTGAGACCGCTGCAAGGCCTCCGACATGGTCTTATGCGTCCGCGAGACGATCAAGTGCACTTGACAAGTCCGCAAATGAATAAAACTTGTCAAGTCGCGTCAAGTCGCATCAAGCTCAAGTTGGTTCAAGTGCCGTAAATCAAAATTATTGTCAAGTCATGTCCAGCACGTAGATACTTGACGGGAATTGTCAAGTCAACGCTGTAAACGATCAATATTCACTTCAAGCCCGTAGACTTGTCAAGTGCACTTGATCGTCTCGCGGACGCATAACAATTGAAACATCCGGGACCGACTGCTTAACGTGCAACACCCAACTTATAATAATTCATATGATAAACTCATATTCATATTAACAAAAGACAACTGACAATTATTACTATACAGCAGTTTGAATTGCACAAACACCAAATTGAAACCTCCAATAGATATTTTTAAAAGTATCAAGATACGCTGTCACTACCTTTCCGATGTCCAAAGCTCACCTTGTGTTGATACTTGTACTAATGAATTACGAACACACAGACAATTATCTTTTCACTGTGTATCTTGATGGCACGTATGTTCGTTATTGGAGTTAGCAACAATGTTGCAATATTAAAATAATTTTAAATTTATTTTGAGATGCTTCAACGGTTATTTTTATAAAATACCTATGTATGTGGAATTCAGTAGTATAAGTTGGCTCGTAGCTGATATGAAGACTATTTCTATGTTCTCTCTACCCTCTATAAAATAGATGTACATACGAGTATTTTCTTTTTGATTTTAAAAATAGATGTATGTTTTTTATACTCCTGTAAGACATTTTAGTGAGGTGAAGGCCTTTGCCCAGCAGTGGGAAATTACAATATCATACTTACTATTTTTTTTCTTGTAAGCTATTCGATCGAGACTAAGCTGAATAAATTACTCTTTTTGATATTATCATTTAAGAAAATATATCAAGAATTAAAACATTTTCCCTCCAATTTTGTATTAGAGCAATGGGTGGCCTTATTGCCTTATGGCTACAACTCGTTTTCTTTCTCTCTTTAATTCAGAATTACGATAAAACGCAAGCGTGTTAACGAGTAATTTGACTTTTCATTCTATTAAACTCGCCAACTTGCAACTAACCAACTCGCTCAATCTAAACAACGCGCAGACGTTAAGGTTAACGTTAAAATAAGCAGTTGAATTAAACATTCATACTATTCTTTATGCAAATGCCACCTTTAACTAACCAATATCTGAATCTAACGTGACATGTCGCCACAATGTTAAACTGTGTAATTTCCTTCATTTGTTTCCAATTAGCTAGATTTTTATCAGCCTGAGAAATTGACGGTAGAACCGAAGTATTTGACGCATGTTCAGCAATGTTTGACGATAATTACTGTTTGTTCGTAATTCGCTTGTTAGTGCGATGCATTCTGATGATTCTTTGTTGATTTAACGTCAAATTGATTGGTTTATTTACTTGGTGGTGACTGTATTTGAATTATTTATACAATAATTTTAATGGATGTAGTAAACGTGGCTTTCCCACCAGCTAGAGGTATGCTATTCTACTTTGCTATGTTTCGTTAAGTATGTAGTAATCTTAACAAACGAAGCATAGCTCTATTTCCAACGCCTTTAAGTGTATCAAAAATCGGTCAGTCGCGAAAACACTAACTTAAAAAGCTCTCAATTGTGGATCGCACTTGAGGTAGAAAGAATATTAACTTTTTATGCTTTCAGTTTCAAGCCGATGACGTCACGAACATTGTTTACGCATATATCCAGTACTTATTCTAAATACGAATTCAAAATATGCGATGTCCGTTATCGACAGCTGTCAGTTGACGAGCATCGTGCGTCAATTTTGACAGTTGCGCCGTCAAAATCAGCTGACGCCGCCATTCAAATGCTCGGCGGCATTCTAAATTTAAATAGAGTGATTGACAGTGACGCGATATGGAGACGTCAAACTGTTTGTAGGATGTTGTTTTCAAAAATATCATGAAAATATGTATTGTATAACATTGAAAATTTTGCCAAAAAAATTGGGAAAGTATTGGCAGCTAAGAGGCGATCTTGCAACCAAAGCTTACCGCCTGGAATGTGAAAATTATCTAATTGAAGTGTCAACGTTAATTAAAGCTATAAAACTTAGACCCCACAAAAACGAACAGACATGTCAGATACAAACTTATAAAAAATGAAAGTGCATTACACTAAATTACAACTAAAAAGCAACCATAAAAACCAACTTCACCCTCATTAAGATTAAATAAGTGATTAATTAAGTCAAACATCGAAGAAAACACCAATTATTAAACATCGCTAAACAGACAACTGTCAGTGTCACCTGCTTATTATGCCAGGCGTGGTTAAGACAAAAAAGTTTTTAATACACTTCGTATCAAACATCTTGGTTCCTTCGACTTTTCGATTAAATCTGAACCGAGCCAATAATATAGAAGCCCTTAATGGTAGATAGTATAATGTGGTTATTGATATACGATTATATTATATTTATTACGAAAGGTAAGTATATAATTGTGAGCGCAATTGTACAGGTGAACGAGTAATGAGATCGATTATTTTGTTATTAAAGTTGTATCGATTTTAAATTTGGTTCGACATATGTTTTGAGTCGAGAAGTCGCATACAATATTAGTAACGATAGTGAAATTAATTTTAAACGACTGTATGGCAAATGTTATTCTCCAAAAAAACAAACTATAGATGTTCGACTTCCTTCATTGAGCAAAGTAGAAGCGACAGTCAACATAGCATACAACACTAAACAAAAACAAGTGTGAAATCCAAATAATTCCGTGAACACGACAATATCCTTGAATTTCGAAAAATTGTCTCGAAAACTTCCAACTAAGACCATCGCCATCTTATTTATTAATAAAGTGTACGAAAACAAATTAGATTATCCGCGTCAAGCGACGTACCTACCAAGATCGTCTCATTTTGTTCTAGGGGCCAATCTAACTTTGGCGTTTTTGCACAGCTATAAGTGTTGGCTGAGATCTCCTCATAATTTGAAGGCGACTTAACTGGAAGAAGCTATAACCAGTAACGGACACTGAGACAGTTAGTTTGATGCGATGATATTATGGGAAAAGTTTTCTGCACTTGTCCAATTTGATACGATTGGATCGGCGTAAAGGTTGGTGCTTAGTGCGAGCATTCGCGAGTGACGGAGAACCGAGCGATATAATTTGTACCTTACTTAAAAGCTAACTTACTTAGTATAAAGGCTAAGCTTGGTTTCGAACTTAAGACAAATAAGTAACTGACTTAATTCTCAATAAAGAACTATGAAATATCACAGGAGATTGTACGTTAGTCAACGAGGAAGTATTGGAACATATTAAGTTGAAGTCTATTAATGTTACATTACAAGCAAATACTCGCAGTGAGCAGCCATCTTTAGGTATCTGCCGGTGCCCTTGAGGTAATTTTGTTTGGATTGTATTCTTGATAGAAGCACTATAAGGCTTAACGATGTGTTATAGTTATCGAATATTTCATTTTATATCACGAAGTACTTAATAAACATACTGTATTACAAAAGGTAGATACATAGCCCATATAAGTGAGTAGGTAGATAGGTACATAGTACATAGTTATAAACATATAATATACTAGCTGCGCCCCGCGGTTTTAACCGCGTTGTGCCCGTTCCCGTGGGAATTTTGGGATCAAAAATAGCCTAAAACCTTCCCGTTGAATGTGGCTATTTATTACAAAAAATATTCTAATCAGGCAAGTAATTCCCGAGATTAGCTCGAACAAACAAACAAACTTACAAATTTTACCTCTTTATAATATTAGTATACACTATAGGTATCAACTCATTAAATGTACGTTTATTTGAACCAACCCACGATGATCACAAACACAACTTTAATTAGCTTCACTTCGATAACTAGTCCAATTTTAATCTATACTAATATTATAAAGCTGAAGAGTTTGTTTTGTTTGTTTGTTTGTTTGTTTGTTTGTTTGTTTGTTTGTTTAAACGCGCTAATCTCAGAAACTACTGAACCGATTTGAATAATTCTTTCACTGTTAGATAGTCTATTTATCGAGGAAGGCTATAGGCTACATTTTATCCCGGATTTCCTACGGGAACGGGCACAACGCGGGTAAAACCGCGGGGCGCTGCTAGTGTAATATAAACGTTTTACAGCCCAGGCAGCTGCAACTAAAAACATAACATGATTTTTAATTTCTCTTCGCGACTTGCTGAAGCAAATTGCTTGCGTTCGTTATAATATAACGTACGTAATGTGAGTCTGTCTGCACCTGTGTTACGATTTATAGGGCATTTCATATAACTAGTAGGTATCTAGTGAAGTATTTAATGAGTTGTTAACAACCTAACCAATAAAGTGTGTTAGTTCTGAGTTAGTAAAATTTAAATTGCTATTATTATATGTTAAGAAACGTTTGCACTAATTTAGAATTTGAGTGCAGGTTGTACAAGAAATCTTATTTTTATTCAGCGCTTAAATATGTTTAAAGAATAAATGACGTTCGTTCGAAATAGTATTCTATAGAGATCGAAATAAAATCTACTTTTGAACGAACAGCTTTTGATCCCTTCACATATTTGGGCACTGAATAGATTTCACAGTGCTTGTTTAATCCGGTGAGTGATAGAAAATAAAATCACTATCGACAACGATGACAACCAATTTAATTATTTTTTTACCCATTTTTTACCCATTTTTTACCCAAGCTGATCAAATTTCGATGAGATTTAAATCTCATCGAAATTTGATCAGCTTGGGTAAAAAATGGCACTTAAAAACAACATAATCGCACCATCGAGCTGGTGTTAAATCGAAGAACTAATTGTAAGTACAACTACAAAGGATAAGTCCAACACTATATAGACCATAGTTTTCTCTAATGTGCTTTTAACGTTAAGTAGTCATTCCCAGTTGGTTCAATCGTCAGACCATGTCAGAGGCCTTTAGGCGGTCTAAAAACTTCGACACCAGGGTTGGCCACTAACCTACTCAAAATTATTCAATGAATGAATCGTTTTCGCATCAACATCAACCAATATTGATATTGATACAAATGTATGTAAATGTCTGACCCTGCTATCAATTGAGCTAGATTTCAGCCCAACTCAGATAAATCACGCGTCACTTCGACTGATATGATTGATTGACAGTATCAATTGTGACTGACGGATGTGATAAGTGGAAGGTCAGTTGACTGTTATGGTGAATATAACATCGTATTGTTGCTATGTAGCTCGAGTAGTGGTAAGAGGGCACGTTAAGCCGTCGGTCCCGGTTACTTTCTACGGATAGTAATTGTTACATGAGCCATGTCAGAGGCCTTTGGCGGCTCAATAACTCTGACACCAGGATTGGTCAGGTTGACCATCCACTCGATGAAGAAGAAGAAGAAGTGGTTATGGTTAGTGGCCAACTTGTCGGGGACAACGGGTATGCACTCGCGGTATCCCCGATGCCAAGCGTTCTGGCGTATTCCGGTGCTGGTTTGGTTGGGTCATGCCTCCATGGCGTACGAGTCCCACATATGTATACGCATATCCCACCTTAAATAAAAAGGGATTATGTTTATTAGAAGAAGATATAATAGAAACAGGTACCTATATTCAGTAGTAGTGCCCCTCTTTATCCATTTTGAACCCGTTTTTTAAGGGTGATTTGAGTGTTACGAGAAATGATTACGGTAAGTCAAGTTCGCCTTTAAAGCTTGCCAGCTCGCAGTATCTCGGTCGACCATCAAAGATTTCAATAGAAGTTGTCAATAGTGTATACTTAACTAAGACAAAAAAAATTAACTCAAATGAATAACCCGCTCATTTTCTCATAACAACATTTATAAAACTATTTCCTACCTAAGCCCTAGATATACCTAGATTATGTGGTCTAGGCAACCTAGGTCGTACCACGGCGTCAAGGACGAATAGGTATTATTAAGAACTTATGTCTTGTCAACTTAGGATTTAAGTCATTAGATATTTCAGTTTGGGAGTTTTGTTCACAAGCCCAATTCGTCTAGCAGTTTAGGGTTGTTTTCCACCCGAACTATGCATTGCTTTGCTATATGATGATTATGCTAAAGGTAGTAAAAGAAAGGAAACGAAGAGGGATGGATGTTCAATAATGGTTTAAAATTATGTCCTACTAATATTTATAAATGCGAAAGTTGCAATTATCTACCTAGGTTTTTTTACCGGACGTTGTAAAACCTAATTAGCTATCATATCGCTACATTATTGCCTACTAATAATAATGTAAGTAGCTAACCTAATGAAATAAATGCCGATATTAAATTAGGTTAATGTATGAAGTCATTAATTAATATTAAGAGCCGTAGAAGAATGTAAAACATAAATATTAACTTTGATTATGTATGTAAGTATGAAAACTATAGCGAGCAATGTAACCGAACAATACAAGTAGCGCCATCTGTTAGCAACAAAATGAACTAACCACAGTGTAAATAAAATAAGTTGTGTTCCTTCTTCAGTATTTTTATAATCAAAAGTATTAAGTTTTTATAAAGATTGTAATGAGTAAATATAATTTTTTTTAAGATTTAATATGTGTAATGGATTCATGACTAAAGTTAAGCTAAAAAAAGTAGGTACCTTTTTGTGCTTTATAACCTAGGTACCTATATAAAAAGTTGCTAACTACAATGAAACAGTTGAATGTAAGGAATACGAAAGTATCAAATCTTTACAAGAAAAATATAAAAATAAGTCTATTGGCGGGTAATTTACTTACCAACCGAAGTCAGAAAACGTAGATAGTAGATAGTAGTAGATAGTGAAAAGTCTATTCTTCTTAAATTCACCTTATTATAGTTTTAAAAATAAAGATTTTAAAGTTTTTCACTTCCATCTCAAACTACAAAAATTCTCAAAATTCACTATAACTAAGCAAACCATTATATTTCTACTATAATTAAATCTAAAAATAGCTTATTTTTATTCAAAAATTAACTAGAAAATAGTTACTTTACTGTATAAAGTCATCCATTGAACCAGCTCATTTAATTTCGGCGGATACATCCGCCGTTACCGCGGGCGCGTCAGGTCTTTGAAATTGTATCGGACGTCTACTTTTCTTTTCCCCAACCCAACAAAATAATGCCGCGAGTTCATACGTTACTAACTTCACACCGCAACTCGTACTAACTTCAAGCAGTCTGTATTGTGAACTGAGGAACAAAACCCGTATGATTTGTGTGTTATTGGTTATTGCAACATTTTCAAGGAAATAACTAGCTGGTAAGTTCATTTTACGTTATGTTTAATTACTAATGTGTTAATTGCTGTATTTGTGAGCAGTATTTGTAATCTATGATTGTTTTTCACTTGTAAAAGGATTGTGTTTTAGTTTACCGATTCCGCCTGTACTTTCAGCCTGTTTTAAGAATTTGCATAACTAGTTAGCATAATATGATGTTAGAAAGGTGATTTATTAACTACTTTATTGTTTTATCACGTAAAAACAACTAAAAATACGTGTTAAAGATTTCATAAACATAACCTCACAAACAATGAATAGAATGACAACAATTTCTAAGTTGTTAAACGACACTCACTAGATGGCGCTGTTCTTAATCAGTTTAATGTGAAATATTATTGAGATTGAAAATGACCAATAAAGTTTATTATTAAATAAGCTACTGTTGTTAATAATTAATCTCAGAATACAGAAGTACCTACCAGAAGGAGCATTCAAATGTATTTACAAGCTACACGCTGTGTCCAAAAACAGAACAAAGTCCCCCGCGTAGTGTTGTTAGCTCTCGCATTATTTGCCCATTTTTGGGGTAAATTTTGGGAGTTTTGGAGGTAATATGTTAATAGAATAAAAATTGTCCTTTTCTATATAACTATGTACCTACCTGATTATCTCAAGAAATAGATAGGTATATTAAATAAAACACGGTGTTAAGGTGGATGTTTGCACATTTTTAACGGGTGATGGAAAAACTTTATATGTTTTTATTTATTTTATTTTAAAGTATTCGGAAAACTTACAGCTAGGTACAAGAGTTACATAAAAAAATAATAATTACTTAAGTCAAAATGCATCGAGCAAACTACGCTTCGCTTCGATGGTTTCCAGAACTGTTCCAGCCGTGCTCTTTGTATAATTTTTGTCCACACCGCTGTCCTTTCCTCATCAGCAGGGAAGCTAAAATTTAAGATGGCTAATATAGAAACATAATATAATTTTATACCCGCTCCCCCTCTCTCCTTCTCCCTCACACGCACACCAAAAATTTTTTTTGAAACCTATAGACTAACATACTATTTAATAGGATTGTTAGGTTAGGTACATACGAGCCGCACTTACGCTTTATACTTTCTTTTTTCAAGTTGGTTAATTTTTATTATGTTACTTATTAATATTCTACAACGAATTAAATCCCTCTAATGGTAATAAAAAGAAGGGTAAATCAAAACTCTTATATTGGCAACACTAACATAGATTGACGCATCACTCTATATGACAATTGAAATCTGAGAAAATAATTAAATATTTAAATAAGACGATACCTAAATGCGATACTTACACGTGAAATGTGATCCCTTCCTGTTTCTTTTTCAGACCCACTGCATTTTTACAGGTAGGAACGACACAAGACGGCATAGTTTCGTGAAATTGGTCACGGGTAAAACACGTTAGCGCGTTCCGACGGTCACAAGGTGACTGATCGGTTGCGCATAAAACTACACTATTTAAGGCTAGTTTGAGTAGCTACAGTATTAGGCGCGCTCACGGGTTCTGTAGGTACTTCTGTATTCTGAGTAATTAATTATATCAATCAGTAGCAATAACTATAATTGCATAATTTGTTCGTATAATTTGATAATTATTTGGCAGTGAGTACCTAATGTAATGCCATTATGTATCAAATTCAGTTAACTTTCAAAGGTTATAGGTACGTAGGTACCTACAACTTAATTAAAATTAAACAAAAAATATTGTATCCAAAGCTAATCACATTCTCTCCGGCTCAAAACCATGAACATTATTAATATTTTTTTAAATGAAATAGTCAAAGACGTGTGATAGACCCGGTCGTCGCTGGGGGCCCATTTTTGACAGATTTATTGCGTGAGTGGATGTTACTCGTACGTATCCCCCCTGCACCCCGGAGGGGTCGCGGTGTCACGAAAATTAAAACGTTCCATACCTATTCGAATATTTTTTGATCCCCGCGATTGAAACGTTAATTTATGAACACCTGAGTTTTGAACTTATTTTTAAATAGGCGTGGAACAGGGACGAGGTTTAGGCAAGAAGTTTTGATATTTAAGCTACCTAGTTGAGTTAGATGAGGTTTGATAATTATCTTACTGCCTCACTCCGACGTCAAATAAATCGACAATTGACTAGTTCACGAATTTTTTTTACAATCCGTAGATATAAAAAATGACACGTTAATCTCTTAGGAATTTACCATCTCTGAGAAAAGCGTTTAAACAAACATCACTCAGTTACAAGTCTTTGATTCCAATTTAATATGAACATATAACATATCAACTGTATATAAATATCGACCCTTCATTATCTACATACTGAAACTTAAAGAAAAATACTTATCATTAGTATGAAGTCAAACTTCGGCATTTGGCAAAGGGATTGACAAAACGTTAAGGAAATAAGGTTTGTGATAGGTATTTAATACAATAGGAATCTAATAAAAATGGGTCGATTTTTATTAAATGAAAGGTTACAGAACATTATTTCAAAGCCTCCCCATCATTCGCCCTGAAGCCTGTTAAAACGAAATTGTATTTAGCTAATTATTAATAAATCAAGTTCCGGATTAGCCCCGACACGGCGGGACAAATGTTTCCGCTCGCTACACACAAAACGCCATTTTATATTTATTTTATTATTTTTATTTACGAAATATAAATTTATGGGATCGCGGACCGCCTTCCGAGAGATTTAGCGAGAGTGTCATAGACTGAAAACTCGATCATTTTTGAATTATGCGAGTATTTAATGGTTTCGTGGTCTATGCCCGACAGACGCCCTAATGTATTGGCTCGGATTGTATTTTTATGATTTAAATTCATATTATTGCCAGAGACAAGTGATTTTTTTTAATATACCATAAATTTTGTTATGTCCTTTTTTGTTCTGTTCCTATTTGTTTTTGTTTGGGCACTCGTACAATTTATCTTGTTTGGTTTGTACGTTTTTGAAACGTAATACACACACATTATATCTAGTGATATTTATAGTTTAACACTAAACGCATTCAATTTAAAAACAGAAATAATATTGTCCGGTTAGGTAATTGGCCTTCAAACAATTGACATTCATAAAAACAAAAAACTACTTAGGTATGTCAGTATAAGCACAGGTATAAGTCTTACTAATATTGTAAATTCGAAAGTTTGTGAGGAGTGTATGTATGTATGTTAGTTACTCTTTCACGAAAAAACTACTGAACGGATTTGGATGAAACTTTACAGTAATATAGGTTATACATCAGAATAGCACATGGGATACATTTTATCCCGAAATTTCCGTAGGATCGGGTACAACGCGGGCAACGCCGCGGGGCGCGGCAAGTAGTTTTTAAAACACTCTGTAATCGACCAAAATCAACCTCATAACCAGACATCCGCTCATAACTCAATGAGATAATAGTTTTTGATTAATTATTACTAAGTATTTATCTCTCTCAATTTATCTCCAACTAGCGAACATGCAAAAACAAAGAAAAACACAACAGTCCTTAAAGGATTTCTTACAAATTTAGTTATCCACCCACCAACACGGTTATTTATAATAAAAAAACCTTTTTATACCATTTTGTTTTCGATTCAATATAAATAAGATATGTTATTTAAAGCCAATATATCACTTGACAGGTGGTAGCGGCCATTTTGTTTTCATTCATTAATTGAACTTTAAGTGTAAAGGAATAAGAGGCAATTCAGGTTTCCTTCTACTAGGGTTGTCCGTACCAATATGACGTTTTGTAAGATTTATAAATATATCAATATGAGGTTGTGTGAACGTCGGTTTAATCAATGTCTGAATGCAACGCCATAAGCTGCGCCGGCGCGGGTTTGATTCCCGGATCGAGAACTTGTTGTTAATCAAATAAAAAGTATTTTTGTAATTTATTGCTCTATGGTTTAGACTTTGGATGTGAAGGGTATTCAAGTCCGTATTGAATTACACCTTTGTATTCGTCAGGGATCGTGATGTGAAGATAGCTAAAGAATCATAAGTAAAATATATTATATTACTACGCTGCTTTTCAACTATTTATCTAATCTTCATAAGAATGTATTAATTAATACTAAGTCTTTTATACTTTAGTACCTGATCAAGCACCTAGGTATTATTCATTTAAATTAACAACTATTTTAGGTCAAACTTATTCTCGTACATACAAGTCAAATACCGAGAACTTAAACACAAGGAACTTAATTCTCGAACGATACTGCTAGCGCCATCTGCCGGTACAGCGCGAAGTTACAGATTTATTCGAGTCATAACCCAACCAATTGATACTTTATGGGGCTGCGCGAAATAATTGCTACTTTGCCCTCTCGAGCTTTGCTAACTAGTGGAGAAGTTGGTCTAAGAATAACGGTTTTTTGAGAAATCAACCAATGGGATGATGGTTTGTGATGGGGCATGGTGTTAGGTGATGTCGAGGGTGGTGTGATGGTGGTGAGTGGTGGTCGGTGGTCGGTGGTGAGCGAGGGTCGTTGCGTCGGCGGCTCGGGGCTCGGCGCGCGGAGTCGGCGCTAATCGATGCGCGGCACTGCGCTGTCTTCCGACGACGGCCATTACGCACCTTTATGGGCACCCGGGCCCCCGACCCCCGCGCACCTCCAAGGCGGCACATGACGAATCAATATGCCGCCAACCGACTCAACACTTATTTATTTGACACGATTTATTAGCCGAATGCCTGTAAACTTTTATGCGCCCCTCTGTTCTCTCGCCCCCACCGCGCGAGATGCTTTATGATGGACAATGATAAAATTCTACGCTGCTCCTATCCCATTTATTGGCGATCGTAACAGATGTATCATATAGACGAAATTATTCCGAGGCGAGCGGTTATTTTAAAAGGTGGCGGTGAGGTGCCGGGGCAATAACAATTTCTTTTTACAATTTCGCTTCATTAATGACCTTTTTATTTGGCTGGGCTGTGCAATTAACATTAGTTACTTTTTTACCGTCGCAAGCGCCCTGAGACTGCGGCATAGAGACAAAATGTCGGCAGGAAATGTGTAATTTTTTCACAAATATTGCGGAAGGAAGGCGGTCGCTTCCTCTAGCCTGTTTAGATGGTTTTTATGCTAATCGTGGAGATTTGCTGGGTTTTCTTTTAGCACGACAATTATTCACGGTTTGCGGTCGCGGCTCGCCCTTAAGAAATTAGCGACGGGCGGCGCGGGGAGCCGCAGGCCGCCAGCCGCTAAATAAACTGGGTTAAGTAACATTGCGCAGCTCTCATCAAATCTTTATGAATGACGATACTCGGCTCTGGGGGCGGGCGCGCCTCATTCTCCGCCGCTCTCGCCGCTGTTCTGAAGCCCTATCCTTTAGCTACATTTCGTATTCAGAGCTCTTAAGCAGTGAGCCGCGAGTCCTGCGCCATTATTGTGTTTGCTAATAAACAGGCATGTCTCATTGCGCAACGTTGTACAGCATTAGCTAACTCAACAGTTATTTTTTATGCGCAGACGAATATTAAGCAACGCCGCGGTCGCAGTAACGCTTAATAGCCTACATACATGCAGAAATGCGAACTTTTATTAGTATGTAAGGACATAGCTAACGACTTCCCGCCAATAAATTAATTTGCGAATAAAAAATGTGCGCTCTTCTTTGAATTTTATTAAATATATTGGAATTAGTAATGACGATTGCTGTTATGACCTTTAATTAGAAAACACGTATGCAAACGGTATTATCGGTATAAAATTAATGGTTGTTCGTGCGTTTGAAATAAATGGCGGAGTCGTTAGAATTTTATCAGGTGCTTACTATAGGTATTTATATCGTGGACTATCCAGGATTTAGGATCGAGGAATGTTATCTAATATTACTAGTCTTTAATTAGATGAAAAGTAGTATGCAAGATATCTAGCTACTTGCTATGCTAAGTTAGAATATTCCTATCGCATGGTTGTTTCAATAAGTCTCCTAGATGGATACTTTTCAATGCTCCCAACGCATATTATTAATAAGAATAATAAGGAAAACTGATAGCGAGGCCCGATGACGGAGCCATATCCAATATTATTCTCTATTAGCAATGTACGCAAATGAAATATTATGGAAAAGTGTTGGAACTGTAATTGACCCAGAAACATGGCGCTACTCTGTCGAAGCTAAACGAATTTCAAGTAATGTACGGACGAAATGAGAACTGGCTCGTTCCGAGAGTTTCTTACTACCTCCGCGAGGAATATGAAGGGCTCAGTCGTGTGCATGTAAATGTAAAACAATTTCATCCACCTCTCGGAGAGGGACGCGGCGAGGCGCTCCGTGCCACGCCGACGTCACCGCTCCGGTACGTTTCGTTCCATACTTGAATGCATAACAGACAAACAGGCTAATCCCGGCGTTATCGTAAATTGTCAGTTTATGACGTGCGGAACGGCCGCGCGGGTAGACGGCCGAGGGGGAAGAGTTTTCTAATTTCGCCCCCTGCGCCCGTTTTGATGCGCTAATTCGTGTAAGCAGTTTCTGAACGTGCTTGTTTCGAGTTCACTTCAATTTGCCACGGTGTTTCTGCCGCCGAGCCACCCTTATCGCTCCCTCCTAAGACTCAGTATCGAGTGGAGCGGCGACGCGGCCCACTCGCCAAGGTTATCGTCGGCTTTTACATAGAGTTGCGCAATTTACATACATTTGTTTGTTCGGTTTTTAAATTGGGGAATTAACTGTGTTAATCGCGGTGTTGTTTTGCTAAGAGCCCAATGTTGGTGGGTTATGGAGCTGGAAGTAGTATTTATGTCGGCTACGGAGTGGTGGTGAGCTCGGCGCGCCGGGCTGGAGGCGGCCGATGCGATCGGAAGGCGGCGCGGCTCTGCAGCGGGCGCATCACCAATTAATACTCTTCATTTAATCGATTCCTTCAATTATTCCACCTTGATATATGTTAATCCTTTTCGTTCTCAGCCTCCCCGGGATATTGTTGGCTATAATTACGTGGGAGGTGACCTCTATTGACAAGTATTGATGTTTTTAATCTGATGTTAGGATAAGACATTAGTATGCGCCCGTCCGTCCGTCCGTCCGCGTTGATTTGTGGCCGGCCGGCTCATTGCCTCGTAATTATTGGATTTCGGCGCGATATTTATTGGCATTTCTTCTCACAGTCGCCTTGATTTATCATTGGGCTGTCATGTGCGAGAGAATTATTGCGATGCGTGCCACTCCGACTCCGCTGAGAGCGTTCCTTAATCGAGATGTTTTTTTCGTTTATTAACGGCAAATCCCCGGCGTACATCCAATACGTCATATTTGAATAGGTAACGCGGTAGGACACATGATCACCTCCATTACGGCTCGTCTCCCGGCGGATTAGCGCCGCGTCAGCCTCTACACTAATGAGATGGCGAAATATTGGAAATAACGCGACAATAATAAACGTATAATGGGGTGGGTTCGGGCGCAGCTGCGGCCGCCAGGGGCGCCACTGTCGCACCATTTGTACGTACAGACGTGATGTGAATGATTGAATGTTTTTTGCACAATATTGATACCTGTGGCATTGCTAACCGGATCTTTACTTTTTATTATATGTCAATAAAAAACTTATTTAATCATACATACCAATAATAAATGGAATTAAGATAAGTACTGATCTACAGATACACATGTATCTAGCGCCACCTACTGAAATCGACCGAAAACATTAAACTCTGACTAAAATACCCAATGCTAATTTTAAATTGAAACAAACATACTGATTTCAAAATAGAAAGAACTTAAATTTCCAATAAACTAAGCACATTTTTATTTTCCCGCCTTTTCCCAACAAAATGGCGCCAATATGATGGATTAACGTCACACGAGAATTTTCTTTTTTTAAAAGCAAACAAGCGTCGTCGCAATATTGCATCGTGCTAATATTCCCTTGCCAATCATGTTGTTGAGTCAATTTTCAATTTCCCCGGTTAATAAGCACGTCAGAGGCCCGGCTAAGAACAATATCAGCCTCGGTTTTATTGAGCACTCTTGAAATATTATACCTATAAAAATTATGACGCCAGTATTTTTCATTGGGAAAATATCTGTCGATTGTTTTTTCTTAATGTGTTGGACAATATTTTGGTACCCTTAAGTTTGGGTGTTAGTAGGTATAGTTGATGGTTGAAATAAAAATAAATAAATATGGAAGTGAAATTTGTAATTCGTGAGTAGGTACCTACAACCGGGTAGACCAAAAGCCGGTAAAATACATAAATATCAAATTGTTTCAATTTTTTAATTAATTATCTTAGTAAACGAAGAATTCATTAATAGTTACCATTAGGTACTATGGATAATTATAATTGTTATTATTTAAAAGTGATTAAATTATATTAAATTTTATAACTATTAACAAAATGCTCAACAAAATAAAAAACATTTCAATCATTATAATTTAAATAAGTTATTTTCATATACATAAATGAAAAAAATATTATGTCAAAACAAGTTTCAAATATCTATTTGAAACTTATCTCTAATGTTTGACTGACGTGTGGCATTGAGTAACAGTACGTTAAATTCGGTCTCTACGTCAGAAGCAGAGTGGCGCAGTGGAAGCGTGCTGGGCCCATAACCCAGAGGTCCGTGGATCGAAACCACGCTCTGCTAGTAGGTGGTTCAACATACTCTTTTTTTTTCTTTTTGTCTTTTTTTACCACACACACTTACATAATAATATAATATTCATATTAATTGAAGATATAAAAATGTTAGTCATTTAAATTTTGGGCAAAACGATCTGAAGTAAACCAACACCCTATATTGATTAAGTTCCATAAATATCCGCAATATTTTGTAAGGTTCATAATTACAGATCGAAGTATCACCGGCGATTAGTTGTACGTCATTATTGATTTATGTATAATTGAATTCGTTGAGTTTATTGTGGAACGTACATTGATTTATACTCGGTGCGGACATCCCTAGTCGCTTGAGGGATGGGGCACGATCTTGAAAATAATTATAAAACTTGAAATAACAAAAAAAATAAATTGAATGTTTTAATGTAATGAAACATATTAAATTATTATTAGTTAACTAGCTGCGCCCCGTGGTTTCACTCGCGTTGTACCCGTTCCCGCGGGAATTTCGAGATGAAAAATAGTTGTTGTCCGATTCTCAGGCCTACCCGATATGCACACAAAATTTCATGAGAATCGGTCGAGCCGTTTCAGAGGAGTTCAATTACGCTCCCCGTGACACGAGAATTTTATATATATATTAGATACTAGCAGCGCCCCGCGGTTTTACCCGCGTTGTGCCCGTTCCCGTGGGAATTTCGGGATAAAATGTAGCCTATAGCCTTCCTCGATAAATAGACTGTCTAACAGTGAAAGAATTATTCAAATCGGTTCAGTAGTTTCTGAGATTAGCGCGTTTAAACAAACAAACAAACAAACAAACAAACAAACAAAACAAACTCTTCAGCTTTATAATATTAGTATAGTTACCCTCTAATTCATAAACGCTCTGTATCTAAAGCACTGCTTCAAAGTGTTTTGTCTCTGTTTCTCTTCGGAAAATAGCGTATGTCGGAAAGGGACAAAAATTGATAGCTATTGTGTTAAATAAGCGTTTATGAATAAGGTCTATAATGTTTGTCCGTCTGTGAGTTTTCTCTAAGATTAAATGAAAGTGAAACTGAACGGTGTATGGAAAATGTATGGAGTATCTAACAATTCAAATAGATTATGATCTCATAAAAGACATCAACGAGCGTCGTTTCGCTGCCATTAAAATTGTACAATTGTTACTAAACTAATATTTTTAACAATATCTATTCATACATTTAATACTTTTACTGTACGAAACATATTTGAGTAAAAGATGCCATTTCTTAAAGTGCTATCTCTACTTATATATATAATAGAGCTGTAGAGTATGTTTGTTTGAACGCGCTAATTACAGTTACCACATATCCGATTCGAATTATTCTTTTTGAAATGGATAGCCACATTCAACGGGAAGGCTATAGGCTATTTTTCATCCCGAAATTCTTACGGGCACAACGCGGGTAAAACCTCGAGGCGCTACTAGTTATATACTTATAACTGAGAGTCAAAAATCAAAATTATAAAAGTATTTGATCACTTAAACACGCCAATCTCTGAAACTGATAATTTATTTATTAAAGTCAATTGCTTTAAATATTTATAGTATTAATATATTATTATTTTAATACTTTTCAAGAGGCCTCCGTTTCAAAATCTTTCATATTTTTCAAGTCTTTTCCAAGTTTTTTCAAGTCTTATCCAAGACTGTACACCACTATCCTTAGCGTGTCTCAGGCTCCATTGCTAACGGCAACAAGTCAATAACAATACACATTGTTTGATTATTTACTTTGGAATATCCATTGGCCACCAACGGACCGACACGACATAAATATCTTGCTGTATTATTGCTATTGCCCGCGGGTCTCGTCGCATCCAGTTATTACTTGTCTTAGCTTTTTAATTCATGTACGTACTGTACTTTTAGAATGAGAAATGAAACTACAAACTATCGTCAAGACTTCTTACTTTCAGAAGTCGAATATACAATAATGATTGAATTGCCGTTTCCTTAATCAATACTCATCACTACATAGTATAAAACAAAGTCGCTACTTTTGTCTGTTTGTTTGTCTGTATGCTTAAATCTTTAAAATTACGCAACGGATTTTGATGCAGTTTTTTGTAATAGGTAGAGTGATTCAAGAGGAAGGTTTTTATTCCCGAAATTCCCACGGGAACGGGCACAACGCGGGTAAAACCGCGGGGCGCTGCTAGTAATATAATAAAGCCGAAGAGTTTGTCTGTTTGAACGCGCTAATCTCAGAAACTCCCAACCCGATTTGAATAATTCATTTTGTAGTAGATAGCCTCATTCAACGGGAAGGTTAGAAGGCTTTTTTTCATCCCGAAATTCCCAACGGAACGGGCATAACGCGAGTACAATCGCGGGGCACAGCTTGTAATCAGTATATTATTTAATGCAAAAAGTATCCGATTTCACTGAAACATTTTTCAGTTTTGGGTTGAAAGCGAAACCAAACCGTCCGTTAGGGGTCCGTACGCAAATTGCGAAATATGTAGTTACCCAAGGTATTGAAAAAATGCCTAAATTGGCGTGCGCTGCTAAAACTATTGATGATACATAAAAATTACGTTCTACATATTTATTTAGTTCTTTTTATTGCCTACAATAAAGGTCAAGGGCAGGGCATATTTCTAACTTTGTTATGGTTTTAGGTTCGACCGAAACTAAACCTCCTTAGCTTAGTACTTACTTACCTCAAGTAATTTTCGTAAAGACTTTGCACTCCATCATGGACATCACAAGTATTAGTTGTTTAAAGAGTCAACGCATTTTCCTTACTGTTTATTTTATTTTATTTTGCTTTTTTTGCTTTGCCTATTTAAAGATTGAGCCGTTTAAATAAATCATCTTTTAAAGAAATATAAATATATTATACAAGAGTGATATGCAATACATATAAAATAAAGTTAAATTATGAAAACACAATACAACCGACATCAAAGAAATTCAAAATGGAAGTTGATTTAACTTCAATATTACAAGTCCTGTACAAGGCTGATTATCTCCATAAATAAACGTACATGTACGTCAGACAAGGTATTTATTACATATGTATCATCCGACACATCTTTATTACTGCCACATGAATTACAACAACCTCACACACGGAAAACATTCACAAAACGATCCTTAACACAAGGACTTAAAGGCGAAATCAACTGACGTCCAAACAGGCGCATTTCCACAAATCCGTGTCAAGAAATACCTAAAAAAACGCCAAGACGGGGGCTCGATAAATAATGTATATTCATTATTATTTATCCGTAACGATGACGAATACGAGATAGGTTTGTAAAAAAACCCTTTTCTGAGATGACGTTTGATATATTCGGTGCGCGTTGCGTTATAAAACACGCGGCGGGGCGCGCGCGCGCACGGCGCTGATTGGTCGAGGTAATGAGTCCATGCGCAGGCGCACTGCGGACAAACCACCGTCGTGACGTAGACTAATGATCGTTGTAAGCCTCGCCAATGACGGATGGCCACCTCTGAACCTATTGTGTATGTCATATAGGAAATATATACTAGTCTGATGTATGGCATCGTTTTCTAGACTGTTGCGAGATTGCTAACTTTGGTATGAGATATTGGATGGATTTAGTTGAGTGCAAACTTTCTACGTGGTGTACAGGATTAAGTGGTTTGGACGCCTTCAGCTATATATCAGTCAGGTGCTTCGAGTGTTATTATAATAACTTATTTAGTATTAACTTGCGAAGACTTTGACTCCTAGTTTAACTTGCAGGCGAGTAGCGACATCTGTGAGAGGGATTCCTGTACTAAGTTGTGTAATATGCTTTTTGTAGTTTTCTTTCAAAATGTACGCATATTTTTCTTGTACATATCTCTCTTTCTTGTACACGTTTTTGAGTAACCAAAAGTAGAAATATACAAAAGATTTACCTTTACGTAAGTATGTCCGCGGGCTCAAAAGTAAGTTAATGTTTTTCGGTTTGAATTCTGATCTAATCTTACGTTAGAATTACTTACGAAACGGTAGCCTGAAACCCCGTCCTCCAAATGGTCAAGTCTGCTCCCCGGAGACTCATCTAGTGTCCGAACTGTTCTGGTCTCCAAGATTGATAACCTAACCGGGCGAGGTTCTAATTGATTAAGCACTTACTTCACCTTGAAACCGCCTTATTAATCATATTAATAATATTAATACCTAACCGTTATGACTGTATCAATATTGACTAACTAGCAGGCGCCCCGCTGTTGCATAGATCACAATATTTAGCGATAGCCATGTCATATGTAAGAAATAGTCAACCTAACTACACTTTACAAACTTGGTTCAAAAACTAAGTAACATTACTACACAATATTATATAGAAGCGAATGTGAATGAATGTCTGCCAAGAGTAATGGGTATAGAATCAATTATATTTCTCATTAAGTGGAGGCGGGGTCGGGTGATTTAGTTGTATCGCGGGATCTACGCATACAGGTGTACGTGATGGTCAGTGACATACAGACAGACGGTTACACACGGTTTGTTGTGTTTCATATTATTTAAGGATCAATTTTATTAGGCCTTGAAAACAACATTAAATAAAATGTTAAAAAGGATATCTACATTTAAATCCTATCCTATCATATCCTTCCTACTAATAAGATTATAAATGCGAAAGTTTGTGAGGATGGATGTATTTATTGATGTATGGATGTATGTTTGTTGCTCTTTCACGAAAAAAATACTCGACGAATTTGGATGAAACTTAATAGTAACATAGGTTATATATTAAACTAACACATGGGATACATTTTATCCCGAAATTCCCGCGGGAATCGAAACAACGCGGGGCGTAGTAGGTAATAAAAGGCTTAAATAAACTTTACCGCTTACGACTTTTTGGAATACATGTTAAATACCTTGTAATAAGTAACATTGCTTGTAATCTACCACTGCAAGGTAAAAGCCTCTCATGTCACTGCCAATGCATACAACTTTGACAATGAGTTGTCATACGTGAACGAAAGTAATGCTAATTTGAATAACGTTTCAGTGGTTTCAGTTTCAGTATTTGGGTGTTTTGTTTACTCTGATCATCAAAGACATTGCGTAAGGCTGAAAAAATTTCTCTATCTTTTCCTACGAGATTTAAAATGTGGACTAATGTGGTAGATTTTCCAAAATGATTCCTTCTGAAGAGGAAAAAGGTTTAGCGATTCCATTCCATTCTTACTTCACTACTGAACCCTTGTTCTGAATAAAAGAAGTTGTTTTCGATTAAAAAATATTTGTCATGATAGTTTGAATTTTAACTCTCCTGAGAAACAACGGAATACATGCAAAAATAGGTAGAATTAACTCGACGGGCTGCACTCTACTAAGTGAGACAAACAAAAGCTCCAATACAATACTAGAAACTCACATTCTCCTATTCTAAAATAGTATTAAATACATTTTAATCAGTGGTCATTACATGAGTGAATAGAGATCTCACGGCTAAGGTGACAAGGCGAGGGGAGGTGTGTGGAGGGTGCGGCGCGGGGCGCGATCGATGGCGACGTCGTTATTCGGACGACAGCCTTTGACGACGCCGCGGGGCTGTGATCCGTGGGTCCTATGTGATACGACCATCCCGGCTAGCACAACGAATATACACGATAAATAATAAAGCTGAGAATTTTGTGTTTTTGTTTCTTTGAACGCGGTAATTTCAGAACTAGTCCAGTTTGAATAATCCTTTTTGTAATAATGGATAGCATTCAGCGGTAAGGCTATTTTCCATCCCGAAATTCCCACGGGAACGAGTATAATGGGGGTAAAACCGCGTGGTGCTATAGCGATATGATGAATATGAAATGACATGTAGATCGTGTGGAAAATTTATTAAAAATGTTATTTATGAATGTTATACAATATGAAATATATATTTTTATATAATTATATAGATTTGACACTACACATTTTTATATGTAACCCATTTTTATTAAAGTTTAAATATGGAAAATATACGTAAAAAATCTTAAAAGCTTCAACCCAAAAGTCACCCCTAAGGCCCATCGGTAACAACCCCTCAGTCAGTCCACGCCTTCGCCTTCGCGGACGCGTGACTGACGGACGTCCAACACAACCAGCCTTTTATATATATACATATACATACGTACATAGTAGACGTACTTACATTATGTTCTGAACGGCTGAAAATGGTGAAAGCTTTTGTATGGATTTTTAATGTTTAATGCAGTTTTGGAGCTTTAAGTCTTGTGTACTTTGTCATAAGGGCTTTTTAAACGCCTGATGTTAACGGAAGGTGTTAATTTTTTATGTGACTGTGTTTGTGGCTATTAAATGAATGGACCGATATTTATTTAGCTTTTCTTGTTTGTGAGTAGCTTTGAGAATGTTTCTAAGCTATACAGCTTAGAAACATTCTCCTCGAAAGCTTCTATAATAAATACTTATTATGATGTATTTTCAATTTACAAAACGATTTACAAGTAGTATAAGGGGAATACAGTGAATTCCCTGATTGTAATAATTTAAAACTTAATTATACTTATGCGAAATTAATACTGCCTCTAGTTGATGCTTTCAAGTACCACTGAACCGCTTTCGATGAACTTTGACATGAATATTAATTACATATTACTCCATTAAGCTGGACGTAGATTATTTTTCATCCCGTTATTCCCACGGGAACAGATATACTGCGAAAAAAGAAAATACTGCAGGAAACAAAACAAACAAGCATGTGATTGCAACACAAAACCTCTATAAATAAAATCAAAGACAAGTAATTAAAACCTCTCCTTAAACGGGCGGTGTAATGACAGTAATGACGTTAACGACACACCAATGACAGCGCGCCCATTTGTCAAGTGTCATTTGTCAACTGTTTGTCAACCACAATGGAGTCGGCGCCGGACGATTGACGCGTGTCACACTTCGGGGTACTACTGGTTTACAATAGAATACTATTGGAAAGTATAATCGTAGAAAATGGCATTAAATCGAAAGTTTATCTCATAAACTTTTGCAAATAAAATGGCTATAAATGCGATCGATTTTTCCTGTTAAAAAACTCTTAACTATATCTTCTTTCCCGCATTAGGCAAGCGTGGTGATTACGCCTAATCCTCTTCACTGTACTGATATCTTCAGTGAGATGAGAAGCCTTTGCCCAGCTGTGGGATATTAAAAATATCTGCGAGTAAAACTGAGTGGAACAGCTACTTGTTTATTAAAGTTTCTTAAAGTCGTTCGTGATCTATTTCTTTTTCAATATTTTATAATATAAACTTCTAAAGGCCTAACGTCCAACCAAAGACAATTCCTTCTATAGAAGAAAAAGGTTGGTTATTTGGTCTCACTCTTGGCTGTCTTTTGAGCAATCAAATGATGACATAAAAACAACTTTTTAAATTAAACCTCGTTTCTCTCGTACTTATTGTCGCAAAAGTCACTTTAAACTCGTGATCCAATGGTAGGGGTTCGAAGGTTGTGACACGTCAGGTGAGCCACGAATTATTAATGATCGTTTGATTCACACCTCGCGCCGTGGCGACGCCGCGTCGCCACGACACCTGTCCGTTACTCTTTAATCATGATACTGTATAAATCATTTAGTTGGGGGTTAGCAATCACAGACTTCTATTTGTAAGGTTTTTTTAGTTATTAAAAAAGCGCCCTGTGATTTAGTAGTTTAGTAGGGACAGTGGGGTGTTATTATAGACTGTTTCATTTATGTCATTTATCTATTCTATATCGATATTTGTACCATATCAATACTTCGATAAGCTAGAAGAGTTTGATTTATTTTTTTACTAGCAGCGCCCCGCGGTTTTACCCGCGTTGTGCCCGTTCCCGTGGGAATATCGGGAATTTTTATACATAAAAACCTTCCTCTTGAATCACTCTACCTATTACAAAAAACCGCATCAAAATCCGTTGCGTAATTTTAAAGATTTAAGCATACATACAGACAAACAGACAAAAATAGCGACTTTGTTTTATACTATGTAGTGATGTTTGTTTCAACGCGCTAATCTCAGACTCTTCCAATCCGATTTGAATAATTCTTTTTATAATAGAGAGCCACATTAACCGAGAAGGTTATAGGCAATTTTTATCCCGAAATTCCCACGGTTACAGGCACAATCCGGTTAAACCGTGGGGCGCTGCTAGCGAATTATATACATATGTACATATTCAACCTACCAACCGAATAAGTTCCTGTTCCTTCATACTAAAGAAAATCTATTCACAACTTAAACCGAACCAAATGACGTCACCCCAATAAACCGTTCCATTTCCAACTTCATAAAAATAAATCACCATGATGCGCTATTCTGCCTTCCACAAATTAAATGCATCGGATATCGATCAAGGGGAACTATTTAGAAATAATTCGCATATTTTATCGGCGAGAGTCGGCGACGTCTCGGCAGAGTCGTGCGATGATTAAGTCGCCAGTAACGCCTCACGATGTCTCTACCACTGTGACTGCGGCTATCCATCACCTGGGTCCTGAAGTTGGAGTTCGGCCTAGTTATAGCTTCGCTATGATGTATGGAGTAGGACTTTTTAGCCGTAAATTGGTTGGTTTTTTAATGACCTATATTATAACTGCTCTATTAGGGTTTAGTTTAGCTTTTAGTATTTGATTTTATAAGTGTGTATGAGTTATGTATGATATATGTAATATTCATGTGCGAAAACCTGATTTCTTCTTTGTTAGTGTGTTATTAGGTGTTTTGATATTGATTTGTCTAGAATAAAAAAGAAATCCGCGTGTCCTACTTTGACATTCAGAAAGTTGACTTGCTGTGAGTCGGCGAGTTTAATAGAGAAGAAGTAAAGAAACGTCAAATATCAAGGTCAAATAAAACTTTGTCTCAACATTTCAGTGGCTTACCTGGCTGGTAAACTCGCTGATAGTTTATCGTATAGTAATATGCATATTGACGTTTTTTCCTACCCTCAGATGCTCTCCCCACGAGAAGACGAAGATGACGATACTCACCTCTGCATCAAATGTAACGCCACTCTGGTTGGGCTCGACAACTACATCAAGCATCGAAAGGAGAGATGCGGCAAAAATAAAGGCGACCCTAAACCAGACCTCTCTACTATCGACTCTTTGGATCCAACGTACAGTTTGGGAGCAGACGTGTTCTTCCAGTCTTTAGAACTTCAGAGCAGTGTGAAGAAAACTTCACTATCAAGACTAACGCCTCCAATACCGATAAGCAAATCGAACTTAGAAAGAAAATCTTTAATCGCAACGACGTCACAGCCTCGCATGAGTCCTTTAGAAACTAATCTTAGAGGAGAAGACTGGATTGGAGGTCATACGCTAAGAATTAGTGGGAATGAAGACAATCAGACTAAACTAATTAATGCCGTTGCTAGTATAAGTGGCAATGTTAAGAAAGAAACCAGTACATCCTACACTATTGGATACAATGATTATAAAGGGGTTGAAGAAAGTGAAGAATCAGAGGTATCTGAGGATGACGAAGAAGAAGAGCATACAAGTGGGAAGTGGAAACCACCCCCAAATTATACAGGAGGGAAATGGCGTCCAGATTCCCCTGAACACGACTGGGATGACCAAGAACAGGAACAACCACCTTCTTGGAAGTCGTTACTCCCTGAAGTTGATCGCGATGATGACTACGACGCGCCTCCTCCGGGGCATACTAAAGGAAAATGGGTTCCTGGAGCCAATGAAAAGACTCAGATCATGCAGCCAACTATACAAACCAAAGGCTTCGTACAATACTGGTGTGGTCCTTGCAACAGAAGACTCGGTTCCAGAGCTATATATGACAAGCATCTAAGATCTAGTCTACACTTGAAGAAAGTACTCCCAGAACATGAGCTAGAATTCTCAGGACACCTAGAACCCATCAAAATGACAGAAAAACGTGTTACAAGACCTTCCAAATTCGTAGACGGCGATATCTATTCCCAAGTTGAAAGAAAAAAGCGACAGAAGAAAGACGATAAGGAAGTCAATCAGGTTAAGAAAAGGAAAAGAAAATCTATTTTTATTAATTGCCCTGGATGCAAGTCTCGTGTCAGAGAACATTTGATGGGAAAGCATTTAATATCACATTACCACTTCAGAAAGGCTGCTGGAGTAACGAACTCAGTCTACCAACAGCTGATCTTAGACAATATCGACGCCATAGTCCATCAGTCACCGTTCCAATGCAGTCCATGCAAATACTACACTAATTGGATCCCAAATTTTATGCAGCATTGGAAATCAGAAGAGCATAAAGCTATAGTCGATTCCATTGAAGGTGTTTTCTGGTGTTCGTTTTGTAAATTCGATTGTGAATCTTGTGAAGAAATGATAACTCATCTGTCAAGTTCAGATCACAACGAAGTCGTGGCTGTGATGAATAGATCCATGCCAATTATCATTAGAAAGAAGACTATCTTCAAATGTGAGACATGTTCTGAAGTTTTCAGATATAACATGGAACTGAAGAAACATTGTGAGAAGACTGGACATGCTATAGGTTATACGGCAACTGATAACTATCAGGAACTTCATAAATGCCAGCTCTGCAGAGCTAAGTTCAAAACTTCTATCACATTAGCGGCACACTTGAAGTCTAGACATAGGCATAAGTCACATCTGTGCATGGTTTGCTCCTTGACCTTCAAGTCAGCTGAAGAAGCGAAGCAGCACAGACAGACAACAGAACACATGATAAAACGAATAGAGATGTTGAATGAAAAGGGGATAAAGTCGAAGGATTTGAGGAAGAAATGCCCGTATTGTCCAGGGAATGTGATGTTGAAGAACATTTTGGTTTTGAAAGAACATATTAGAGCGCGCCATCCTGATATTAAAAAGACGTAAGTATTCAACAGCGTTAATTATATTTCCTCATTTTGTTTTCACTTAAATTTTTAATTTTGTTACATTTAATTTCTCTTCACTGTACAGCCCGCACTGATCATCTTATTTCACTGAAGATTGAAACTAATCTCTAGCGAGACATAGTGATTTTTTGTCAATGAATTTCATAGTACGATTACATCTAGAATTTTTTTTTTCTATGGCATTCATGACTTTTTATACTTTTTTAATTTTAGGTGTCCCAAATGTGGCATGGAGTTCGTGCTCTCCCAAGAAGTGTCAAGCCACATCAAGTACAACGCCTGCCAGTTCCAAGGGTCCAGTAGGATCAACAGCTCCGTATTCTGGAGCTGCAGCCAATGTCTCTTCGCCACCGACTCCAAAGCCGAATGCTTCTTCCACGAAGTTTTACACAAAGCACCAAAAAGTGTGATCATCCAAGTCGGTGACACCAAAAAGGTTATACAGCAATACTCATGCCCTATTTGTGAGAAGATGTTTAAGAAGAGTTCTTTACGAGAACATTTACGATTGCACACCTTTGAGAGGCCCTTTACTTGTCATATTTGTTCGGCTAACTTTACTAGGCAGACTAGTTTGGCCAATCACGTGAAGGCAGAACACGGAGATGATGTCCAGAAGTTGCCGAAATTGTCTAGTGAGATTGATGAGTGGAGCTGCGAGAAGTGTTTGAAGAGTTTTACTAGCAAGTAAGTAATCCAAGTTTAACAACATTATCACTTAAACGTAGACAAGTACATTAGAAATAGCATGCGGTGATTCTGTAAATCCTCGGTGAGTAAGAGGCCTTTGTCCTTTGTCTGCTGTAAGATCTTATTCCTGCCTCTACTCTAATATATTTTTAGACAAAAAACGCTACATAAAATAAAAAGAAACTGCCAAAAAATATCTTAAATTGTCTTCGAACACTAAAGATGCTTAAAACTATATTTAAACCGAACAAAATCTAAAGCTAGAACCCCAATTAGGAAACCAACAAATCCTACGACTCGCATATCAATCACCACCGTATAATAAACTGGATACAACTACAAGTTGCGAACAGAAATAGCGCGTGCGCACGCGTCACTTACTCGTACTTACGGCGGATGCTTCCCTTGTCAACTGTCACACAACTCCTTCACAAATATCGGGAAACATTCATAATTTGACACGACCGCTTTGATTGCCAGTTCACATTCCGCTCGGTGTTGCCAACGATGACATTTTTATACCCCACTGTAATAAATTTACGCCGGATACGCTATTTTAAATTCGGATCAAAATAATATGTTAGAAAGGGTTTCGCTTTCTCCTTTATTGTAAACATGTGTACGGGTTTTGATGCAATCTGTTTCGATAGAGAACTTAACTGCAATAAGATGCATATTAGTGCTATGATCTTTGAAGTTGATTTGACATATAATTGTGTGTAAAGACAGGGGTGGATCTAGGGGAAATAAATAAAGGGCACAAACCCGTACCAAAATCATCTGTGGTCCAACACGATTCCCTAGTAAAACCTTCCCCAAAATCCTCTACCTTCACCAGGGTCAAACCCCCAAACCTAAATCATGGATCCGCCTCTCTGTAAAGCTGTAATAAATCAAGACCCAGATATCTTTAGAACCTAGATACCTACTGAATAAGTACTTTGATGTCGATTTCCAGAAGAATGGTTAAACATTCTTTATTCTTAAAAAAAATTGTTCGTTGAAAATGCTTCAGGAACATTACATGTATTATGAAAAACTGGTTTTACCCGCGTGACCTTTCCCGTGGGAATTTCGGTATACAAAGCCTTTAATTTCCCGTTAAATGTGAATATCCAATGCAAAAAGAATTATTCAAATCGGATTGATGTTTCTGAGACTTGCGCCTTTAAACAAAAGAGACTTCAGCATTAATTATTGTATTAGTATCGTAGTTCATAAATGCATTAGAATATCTATTTATTATACTCAACTACAATACGTCCTATCTACTATTAAAGAAGGCTCTATGCATCTACATAAAAATAGTGCAATTCCATACATCCTTCTGTAAAATCCGCACACTTTTATTTAAACAACATGACAAAGGCATATTTTTCTCGTCTCCACCAACCAAAACATCCTGAAAACAAAACTGTAAGTTACCAACTATCATTTGCATACAAACAGCATCCTTCCCTTTATTACCAATAGAATTACAAACATTTTCGCTTCGAGAACTCTTGGTGTCCGCAGACCGCATGAATCAACACACAACCCGCTCCATTACAGCAAGTTTCAACGAGACAATTGTGATTATTCGAACACATTCTCGAACATTCTAGGACCTTCTAAAGCATTCTAGAACCGCTGATGATCAAACTTGTGCAATTCAAGTGCGTTAGACTGCACGTAATCGGGTTAACTCGACGTGTTGCCGTTTCATGACTATTTGCAGTCTTAATGATAATATCTTCAGACGTTTATTGTGTGCCCTTTACATTATTGTTTGGTCTGTTTCATTAAAAAGGGGCTTTCTTTGTTATGACACTCTTGATCTATTTTTTATCGTCTGTGTCGGTTATTAACAATGTTCATAATATGTTTTAGGAGTTTATTTACCCGCCATTCCTGCAAGACTGTTTTACCTAATGAGGATAGAAAGTGCGATGTACTTGACTGTTCGTTTGTAGCTGCAACACCTTTACAACTGACAAGGTAAAGTCTCAACTCAATGCATCATTCAGTACCTAATTTAATTAATCAGTAATCTAAAATAAATGGTACTCATAGTGCGACATCTAGTGAAAATACGACGAACTAATTTGAAATTGCACGAAGAGCAGTGGTTCTGATTTCTGTTTCAAACTAATTAACAAGTTTGTCGCTAGATGTCGCTAGTAAGATATTTTATTGAAATTAGTGGATTATTGTACCGAGAGATGGCAGTTAAATAATATCCCTGTTTAAAAACTATTTGTATTTATTATATTATTTTTACAGGCATAAAAGAAAACATGGAATCTACGGGGAACAAAGACATAAATGCCCGTATTGCGATTTTAAATGCAGTCAATCAAGTAATATGAAACGACACATGGTTTATCATAAAGGGGAGAAACCGTACTTATGTCCACATTGTACATTCTTTTGTTCAGGCTTGGTAAGTTCTACCAAAAGTTTACATTTATTAAAATAACCTAGTATGGTCAAATTGTCAAACCTCCTTATTTTTTTAGATCGGTTTAAAATAGGTTTTAGTTACTCGTAATTTGCTTTTTTATTAACAAAATTACCCGCTAGATGGCAACCTCATTCATTAATTTTCTTCGATCAACAATAGACAACTTATACTTAATTTTACTAACAATTTCAGGAAAATCTCCGGAAGCACGTTCTCAAGACTGGCCGCCACAAAGATGTCTTCCTATACCTTTGTAAACATTGTGACTATAAAACAAATATGGCTAAAGATTTAAGAAGCCATTTGACTGACACCCATTCTGACTTGTATAACCCAAAGAGTGCAATGGAAGCAGTAAAAAATCATTTAATGAACATTTAAATCAACAATGACATCGCGTTATAAATAAAATATAAGAAAAATGTGTCGTATTTTCTTCGTTCCTGGCTAATTTTAATAAAAATTATCCGCCTTGGTATCATTGAGTTATAAAAGTAAGTTAAAGTTAGATTATTTATATGTAAGAGTACTTTAATAGTATTTAATTTATTAATAATATGTATGTAGGTACATGATAGGTACAAGATACCGGAATGCTTGGCATTCATTACCCTTCGCACAAAAGAACTATAATACAATCTGTAGATGTCTAAGTCCTTCCTGTTATTGTCACGTCAAGTGTCAAACTTGTCAAATTCACGATTGGCATAACCTAGCGTTCGTTCGATTCTCGAATCCGCTCAGCGCTCAGCTCACCGACCAATCGACGAAAAGAAAATAATATTACTTATTAATTATTAGAGAAAAATCGACGTTCGTCGGAGTCAGACGTGCGTTTGTTTGTGATTTTACGATCCGAAATAATAATTCCGATCGTTTTCACCTCGTGTTATTAATTAAATAAACAATATATTGTTAAGCCGTGCTCAGTTTCAGTGTTTTATTGATTGATTAATTCATAATTTTGTGACTTTAAAATTTAAACGTTTTGTATAGTAAAATACGGTGTGTTATATTAAATTTTCATGAAATTATGAGTGTTTGTCTTCACGTGGTGTCCTGAAATCGATTGGTATTCACGATGTCTTTGAAGGTAAGTCGTTTTTTTATAAATTGACCTTTTACGTAACTGGAGATGTTTTCTATAAATATTTTCGCGTGGGCAGGGTACGTGTAGACTGTTGGTACTTACTTAGATATTGGCGTAAATATAATTAAAATTGTTAAGATCTGACCTTTTATCTAAGGGGAGAATGATATTACAATATGCGTTTTAATAAATTGTTGCAAATGATTATAATTGTGTATTAACAGTGCGCTTATTTTAAAATACAAAACGTAGGTAGGTACCCACTTTACAAAATGTAGGTACCCACAATATTAGTTTCAAATGTGGGAAGGTGGGTAGGTACGAGTACTTGTCTACCATATTTTTTTTATTTAACCTATATTGTCCCACTGCTGGGCAAAGGTCTCCCCCAAGCATCGCCAACCCTCCCTGTCCTTTGCGAGCACCTACCAATCGCTTCTAAAGGCGATTAGGTCGTCCGACGTCCCGCCAACGCTTCCTCGGTCGACCTCGACGTTCGCCCTCCTTCGGCGACCCATTGAGATGTGATGCGGGCCCACTTTTCCGGGTTCATCCGACTCACCTTATTTACCTATTCAAATATTATAGGTAATTTCAATAGATAGGATATCTATTAGGTACTTACCTATATTATATACCTACCTACAATAATATTTTCTAATACATAATGGTTACGTAGTTAGGTACCTATTTATTTTTAATATTTTCTTTGTACCTAGGTAGGTAGGTAAGTTATGTTATTGTGAAAACTAAATAACTACCAATAGGTATATGCGGTTGACTCTTGGGACGAGAGTGTACCTAACCCATTTGCTAATCAGAGATTATCGCGAACAGCCCAACCACCATCAACCACAAAACCATTGAGTTATAGGTATCTACTAACGTTATAACTCAATGCACAAAACCACAAAAAAAAAATACCTAATCAAGTATAGGCTACGAGAACTATCTGTAAAAAAATTGATAAACCGAAAAAAACTACAGTAATAAATATAGGTACGGCGGATCTCGAATGTAATAAACCTACCTATGTACGTACCTACTTCAAATTCTACCCGTCATCCTATATTTATAATCCCTTTAAATGGCACAGACCCATGATGGCACAGGTCGGACCCTGTCGCGTCGCGAGGGTTCCATATTTAGCCCGCCGAGTGGGAACCTGTCCCGCTGTAGTGTCGTCTTTCCTGCTCCAATGAACTGGTTTCAAAAGGATCTTTGTTTTGCACGTTTTGTTATTCGAAACTCGTTGGCCATGTGGACTTGTGGTCTAGAATGTGAGTACCTACTTCCCTGGACTCACCTAGTACCTATCTACGAGATACCTACCTGGATGTTGAGCAATTCTTCTTGGTAAAGTTGGTAAGGAAGTTGTAAGGTTGTACTGTCTATGGAATGGTAATCGTTTCACATTTTAATTTGGTAGTGTCCTGCGAAAATGATTAAGATCGTGTTTTATGTATTTTGGCAGTAGATAAGTAACATAGGTAGTTATGAATGCAAACAAATTTTATATTTGAAAAAAATGGTAAATTTTGTAAAATTCGCTGGCTTGTATTTATTATACTGGCTCATTGTTCACATCATCTCATCGCACTCATGAGCTACATTGGTACCATTCAATAAGTACTGCTACCCCAACCTACTCCAAGCATCCCTTATTAAAATTCAAAGTATCTCTTTTCGTTTACAAATCAAAAACGTCTCTTTTGTTCTCTCCCCTTCATTTCACCTTTCGCGAATACCTTCCTTATTCCGAATAACTTCCTCCGAAATCAAGTACCATAAGAAGAACAGATTTGTATGCGAATCCAACGGTTTAAGATCGAAAAACTTTGAGCGAGATTGTGTTTGTTATTTGTGTTGGATTTGCGAAGCTTTCTATGTTAAAACAACTTCAGAAATGTGTTTTTGGTACCCACGTAAAAATAAGTCACGCGATGTTTTTATCCTACATTATATTTTATGTGTATGCAGTGTAGGTACGATGTCAGCAACGCCTCGGTGGTCTAAGGGTATGTGCACTCGCCAGCCAAGTCCGAGGTCTCGGGTCCAATTCCCGAGTCAAGCGTAAACGTGTTTCCTACTTTTCAAACATGGCTCGGGTTTGCAATCACCAAATCGCATTAGGCAAGCGTGGTGATTACACCTAATCCTCCTCACTGTAACTGTATGTTCAGTTAGATGAGAGACCTTTACCTAAAAGGACATTACAGGCTTATATTTCTTTTAACGTTAGGTACAGCAAAGAGTGAGATGTTAAACTCCTCGCTTCCCTCCTCGGCCTCTGAAGGGAGGTTAATTATCACTACACAGTATAAAACAAAGTCGCTTTCCGCTGTCTGTCCCTATGTATGCTTAGATCTTTAAAACTACGCAACGGATTTTGATGCGCTTTTTTGAAATAGATAGTGATTCAAGAGGAAGTTTTATATGTATAAAAATTCCCAAAATTGCCACGGGAACGGGAACAATTTCATCAGAATTAATTTGGAAAAAGCAAATCACGACCCTTTTTGAAAGGGTTAGCCAAGTAGCCAGTGGCTAACCTCTGTGTCGGAGTTTAGGTCCGCCTAAAGTCATGATCGACTGCTTCACGTGCTCTCGAAAGCTCAGCAGTTTGTCGGTGATCAGTCATCTAGTTTTCCGAAACAATGTGACCTATAGGTACCCTCCAAACGGCCGAAGAAACGGCATGTCGCCCTCTGCTGTATTCAATTCTATCTATGTATATCACTTGACATTTACTATAACTGCTCTTAAATCTTAAAATATCGCCAATAAAAGCAATGTCTACCAGGTCGCGTCCGGTTCGTTTGGGCTGGATTTTAGTCTAGACGGCGAAATATAGATTATTGACTTTTACTTTTATAGGTTTAGTTTTAGACTTTTATCTTTTGATAGTGTCTCTTGTCCGTAAAAAAGGAATTGGCTATTTAGCGCAGCGTTTTGTATCTACCTATTTATTTATTTACTAGTAACTCGCTTTAGCTTCGGTCAGTCAAGTTTTTTTCTGTGAAATTAAGGTGAAATTTAAACAAACGAAAATGACTTTACGATTCACTCTGACCTTGTATACTATTGCTATCTTTATTATTTTTTAGTGTGCTTCTCCGCAAGAGCTATGATAAACTCGATTTTGTATATAAAGATTTCGCTTTTATAAAACATAGCAGCGCCCCGCGGTTTTACCCGCGTTGCACCCGTTCCCGTGGGAATTTCGGGATGAAAAATAGCCTATAACCTTCTCGTTGAATGTGGCTATCTGTTTCAAAAAGAATTATTCAAATCGGACTGATAATTCCTGAGATTACCTCGAACATACAAACAAACAAACAAACTTACAAATTTTACCTCTTTATAATCTAGACACGCGGCAGCGTGTCAAGCCAAGTTCAAGCAAAGGAACGGCTAGCCAGCGCCGAGTGTAATATTACACGAACCACTTGGTGCCACTTTTGACCCTTCTATAACTCAAAACCTATTGAACGTAAACACATGAAACTTCGTGTGTTTAATTATATCCATTAGGACATCTAGAAACCCAAATTTCATGAAGCTAGCTCAAACGGTTATAAAGATATGAACGTCAGAAAGTCGTAAATTTTAGTATTGACTGACTGACTGACATATAGTACCTAAACCTAACCTACTTCCAGATGACCTAGAAGGATGAAATTTGGAATCTAGCTCGGTAATTGTGTGTAAGCGTAAGAAAAAATCTAAAAATATAAAATAGTTAAAAAATAGGGGACCCCCCCTATTTTTTAACTATTTTATATTTTTAGTGGCCAGTTTGTTGTTATATGTTGAATAACTTTATAAAATGACTGCTGTAATGAAAACTGGTCAAGTCAAATCTAACCCACTTTAAGATCTCACATTTTTAAATAACAGCAATTGTCATAGGTATCGAATAAAGAGAAGAAATAGAGTTCAATACTTGTTCATAATGTTATTTTGTTCCTAATAAATACATATTGAGATATTTCTCAGAACTTGGCCCTCATTTAGATCTCCATTCTTTTTGCAGCGAAGCCCATAGCCATGCATAATTTTTGTATTGAACTTGGCTCTCCTTTTTTACATTTATGTTTTTGGTGGGATATTAGTATAGAAGTATAGATACAACGCCGCGGTTTTACCCGCTTTGTGCCTGTTCCCGTGGTTATTTAGGATTAAAAAATAGCCTTCGCCTTCCCGTTGTATGTGGCTATCCATTACAAAAATAATTATTCGAATCGGGTTGTTAGTTTCTGAGATTATCGCTTTCAAACAAACAAAAAATAACATAGGTATAAAGATTGGTCGATACCTCACCGATTGTGGAATAGCTCCGAATCGAATGACACCCATAGGTTATTTTAGTTTCTAGAACATAAACTAAAATACTGCGGTTATAGCTAGACTATAGTTTTCTTACTAACTTGTGTACAATTAGTATAATAACCCAAAATTACTTTTCGTGTGGCCTCTAAATTTCTCATGAAATCTTATTGTCATTATTTCGGTAATAAACGCCATGTTTTGTTAAATAACTTGATTATTTGTGGTTGTTTGTTGCAAGGGTGTTGCGTATTATTTTTTACCCCTGATCCAAAAAGTGGTGTTCATAGTGTAGTTAAAAAGTTTAACGTTTTTCTGGTATCATATTTCCTGAATGAACAGAATAACAAAATTAAAATCGGTCTATTCGTTTAAGATCTACCGTGCCATTGACTTTGTGATAAACTATAGACTACAGTCGCTTAGACACGTCAAATTTAGGTGCGTTACTATAGAAGTGGAGTGGACCGGAGCGGAGTGGAGCGGTGCGGAGTGGAGGGGTGCGGAGTGGAGCGGTGCGGAGTGGACCGAAGCGGAGTGGAGCGGTGCGGAGTGGACCGGAGCGGAGTGGAGGGGTGCGGAGTGGACCGGAGCGGAGTGGAGCGGTGCGGAGTGGACCGGAGCGGAGTGGAGCGGTGCGGAGTGGAGCGGTGCGGAGTGGACCGGAGCGGAGTGGAGCGGTTCTGAGTGGAGCGGTGCGGAGTGGACCGGAGCGGAGTGGAGCGGTTCGGAGTGGAGCGGTGCGGAGTGGACCGGAGCGGAGTGGAGCGGTTCGGAGTGGAGCGGTGCGGAGTGGACCGGAGCGGAGTGGAGCGGTGCGGAGCTCAATTCGTCAATCACAACGCTTAGAAATTGACAAAGTCTCTTAATTGCCTTGTGAAAAACTCAGTCGAGTTCCACCCCACCCGTCTTCTTACGTAGGAGTTTGCGTTGAAAAAAAATCAATAACCAGTTACGTAGGCAATGTTTAACGTCTTTCCCAATGACACATTTCTTTCACCTTCTCTTACCCACAATATTAAAATCCCATCTAAAAATAACTAGAAAATCTAAATTACTTCCCGAGCCAATCTTATGACCGCTAACCACAGAAGCCTTGCGATTACGCGGCTTTATCGCTATAATAAACTGATATCTGATCGTAGCCTCTGTGTGGCTTCTGAGTTCTCAAGATAACAATTTTCTTGACTTTTAATAGCGTATTTATAGCTAATTTCAATGCTAAGTACCTAGTTTGCAAGTTATAAGACTTCGCCTGAGAATAGTAAAAGTATTGGCCTGTTATATCCTAATGCTGGAAGTTTTCCATCTCACTAAAAATATGAGTTAGTGATTGGTCAATTATAATAGCTACTTAGTAATTAAAAAAATCAAGAAAAGTTATATCTTAAACTAATTAATAATTCATGAAATTGTGATTTATACTCCAATCTTATGAGACTAGGTTTAAACATTCTGCATCATCCAATCAGTTCAGTTACACCAAGTGACACTATCAATATGACATCATCTAAGAATTCCATGCCAACATCGCAAATTAAGCCTTACATGCCTCTACGCAACATTCAATAAACATGCTAAAATATTGTACTCAATTTCCTTACTATCAACTACGACTTACCACACCGCTTCTCAAAGATTGCTTCACAGTAAACCTTCCTTATCTCCTAATCAAAGTTCATAAACCTGGTGAGGTATGTAAGTGTGTAACACTTCAGGAAGACACGCATACAATTGGCCTGTAATTAGCAGGTAACATTGTCCGGTGCCTCTTATTAATGGGCTTACACTGTTTGCGTAACTGTTGTGGTAAATTGCGGTGACTTGTAGACTCGTAGGTATAATGTTTTAGTATATGTTTTGTTATTATAAAAATTAGTGGCCGTATGAAAAAACCAACGACGGTTAAAATATAAGTGACAAAGGATGAAATAATTAAAAACCCTAAATAATTTACGTAACGGGAGATAAATAAAAACCCCAATAAAATCCGTTGCGGCCATCAATATTTTATAACAATATTCAAAATCTAATGATTTTTATTTTTATTTTAACCTTTTGTCTATTTTGTCCAAAATCGAGAAGAGTGGCGAGAGTGGTGCGGGGGACGCATTTGCCCAGCAGTGGGACGATTGGACGATACGGGCTAACAGTAACAGTAGTACACTTTTGACTACCTAATAGGAGTGTCACCATTTTTAAAACGGCCTGACAAATGGCTCTGAAGAAAAGATTATCAATGATTAGGAATCAAAGATGAAGCCCTACCATGTCTTGATCTTTATCGACAAAGCTATGACAAGTGACAAAGGAGATCCATCATAATTATGGGGTTATTGCCCGCTATCCCTTTCCTACGATATCGATCTCTATAAACGTGGAATACGTATCATACATATCAACTCTGCAGACTTCGAGACAGTCCAGAAATTATCGGAGTTCTTATTCGCTGAAAGTTTTCTTATTATTGTTTTCCTTATTGCCCCATTTTTATTACGTTTTAGAAGAAAATATAGTTGGTTGTTTTGGAATTGCCATATTTTCTTTCCTGTGACCTGTGACCTGTGTGAACTGAAAGCCTCTAAAGGTTAATCTCTGATAAATTGTGCTCTAAAGGTAATAATCAGAATTACTAAGCCTTTGCTGTAACCGGTTTTATAGTCTCATTTAAAAATGTCTGTCTTCCTAATACTCATAAAAAGTTATCCAGAGTGTCCATGGTATAATTTTGACATGTACTGGAATTATAATGGAATATAACATGAATATACTGAAAATAACAGTTTGTTATATTCAGTTATTCAATCTCGAAATGAAATCAATCTAATGCAAAGGTCCATTTGAGGTCAAATCAACACCTATACCAATATGGCGAAACTAATCAATTAAATTTTCCTATTTTAGATATTGCAGACACATTTGGTATTACTAAAAATATATAATATGTAGCTATTATCACAAAATGCTAGTCTATATTATGCTATCACTACATATCATCACTACATAGTATAAAATAAAGTCGTCTCTTTTTCGTGTCTGTCACACTGTTTGTCTGTCTGTATGCTTAAATCTTTAAAATTACGCAACGGATTTTGATGCGGTTTTTTGTAATAGGTAGAGTGATTCAAGAGGAAGGTTTTTATGTAAAAAAATTCCCGAAATTCCCACGGGAACGGGCACAACGCGGGTAAAACCGCGGGGCGCTGCTAGTTATTTATATAAGTAAGTAATTTCAAGTAGATTAGTAGCCAACCCTTGCGTCGGAGTTTTTAGACCGCCTAAAGGCCTCCGACATGGTCTAACGGTTGAAACAACCGGGACCGACAATTTAACGTGCCCGGTGCATGGTACCACTCAGATAGAAATGGCACGGCCACCCATCCAAGTAGGGGTCGAGCTGCACGTTGCTTAACAATCGCAATGAACTACCATCGCTTAGTCGGACTACGCCATGAGAGCTACTATATGTAAGTTACATAGGTATACTATCCATAATATCATATCTATACCTATCAAACTCACATTAGGTATTCTCAAAAAATGATACCTACGTACATAATATATTTAGTTTGCGGCGAGATATGGTACATTATACGCGAGGTCACAGGTGTAATACGACCCGGCGAGTCCCGGTACCTCCGGGAAGGAAGGATTACGTATTTAAATTACATCCTTCCATACCTGTACCTGTTTTCTGTAATTTGGCCTACAGGAAACACATTCGCTTTAAAATTAATGAAAATACACAGTTGGAAGATTGTTTCTAGATTTTCATGCATACTTAACTTCTGTTCCTTTCAGGTACTTTTAAGTTATACTGCCTTATGTACTTTAACTTAAACACTGCTTTAAAGTGTTTTGTCCCTTTTGCTCTTCGGCAAATAGCGTATAACGGAAAGAGACAAACCATTTGTTAGCTAAAGTGCGGTTAATAATCGTTTATGAATAAGGATACGAATTAGTTATTTTTGTACTTTTTCTCTGTTTTCGAGTTAATTTAAAATTTATAACTGCCTCACTCAGACACGTCCATTAAATTGAGACTTAACTAATTGAAGTTATTTTTCATACATTACATGACGAAATCACTCATTAAATCTCTATTATTTATGGAAACATTTGACGTCTCTAAGTACGGGCTTAAGATATCACATTGTTTAGATCTCCAGTTTACAAGTTACTAGTTAACGATAACTAGCTCAATATAAACGGCGCGGCGCCTAATAAAACTGACAGACAAATTAAGTTGCTATCCCAAAATTATTGTTCTTAGTTTCATTATTGCTCAAAGTTTTTGTGTTTCTACATATAACTCCAGCAAACTTCACAAACCAAGACCCCATTTATGTCCCAGAATGTCATAAAACAACTATGTAACTAATAAATCATAGCATAATCCGAATAATTCCGAGGAATTGGGTCGTCGGAATGCTTAGCAACTACCGACAAACAGAGTTATGTAATGGTCGTGACTTCATCTGTGTTCGTACATACCATCGTCCTTTGACCACATTAAAACTGTCTGAAGAGATATGTCAGTGTGAAGTCGGAACAGCAAAGTGAAGCTGTTTTTGTGAACATGTTTTATTGATAACTAGCAGCGCCCTGCGGTTTTACCCGCGTTGTGTCCATTCCTGTGGGAATTTCGGGATGAAAAATAGCCTATGTTACTCGTGGATAATGTAGCTTTCGAATGGTGAAAGAATTTTTAAAAACGGTCCAGTAGTTTTTGAGCCTATTCATTACAAGCAAACAAAGTTTTCCTCTTTATAATATTAATGTAGAAGTGTAGATTTAATGAGTCAGGAGTTAAAAGGTATTATACTTTTTGATGACAATGAAAAATTAATTTGTATTTAAGATTCTATAATCCTTTAAAGGTACCTCAATGTGGTGTAATTTGCTTGGAAATGTGTACGTGTTTCCTGAATGCAGGGCACAGGGCGTAATCGGCTACATAATACTCTAAATGCTTCACTGCTCGTTCAGCGCTCTCGGTTACGTTTTATTTGGTCCTTGCAGAAACACATAGATTTTACGACTGTACTCATTACTCCTTGTTTGTTTATTAGGATAACAGCTTACTGAATAATCAGGCTTCAGTGTTATTGCGTAACTGTCATGTGCAAGCGGCTGTGGGTGATTGCTCTTAATATTATGCAAGGTCTGTTCATTTCAGTTCACTGACTAGTGTTTTCTAATTAACATCTTTGCTTTGACAGCTATTATGATGAGAACAGGCGATGCAGTCGTTAAGGTTCTTGATTCAGTTTACCTTTTGTAGACCTTTAATAGACTTCTGCAATGTCCTTGACAGCCTGCAAATCTATTGCCCATCTGTTGGTCTGCTGACAGTTCCAGGACTTGCAAGTCTCCACCTGTTGCATGGCCAGTCTCTTAGCTTCATTCCTAGCCAACCATTTCAAAGAAGCACTTATTAACTTGGAAAAGGGTTTTCGGTGACGGCAACTTGAGATTTTTAGTCTTACTTTTGGACCAATAATGCTAATTGCACGAAAGCAAATTATTGTCATCAAATTCTGATTATTTTTTATATTGCGAATGGAACCTTAAGTTAGCACTAACTCTATTTTACCTTGGATTGCCCTTTTAACTAACATCGCCTTTATAAATTCAAAGCACACAGCACTACCCTTCACCGCTCCAGTTTTCCTGTCAAACCTTGTTCGCATTCAGATCACTCGTATAGATTACGTTACATAATATCTTGTTGAATATAACTACTTGTTTATGTGTCATTTGATGTGACTTGTGGTCTTTTGAGTCAAGGTAAAGTATTACTTTGATACTTTACTATGTTATTTGTTATTTTATTTTATCTTGAGATTAGCGAACAAACAAAAAAATAATCTATAAAGCTAGAACCAATTTAGTAATATGTAGATGTTACTCTTTGTCACTATCTATAGCGACTCTATCATTGTGCCCATGAAATAGAGAACACAGGACTTTTGTCTTCCGGGATTGTGCCAGTTTACAAGCCGTTAGTTAGCCCCAAGTGTATTTAGAACTAGCGGCGCCCCGCGGTTTTACGTGCGTTGTGCCCGTTCCCGTGTGAATTTTGGGATGAAAAATAGCCTAACTATAACCTTTTTGTTGAATGTGGCTATCCATTACAAAAAGAATTATTCAAATCGGATAGGCGGTTTCTGAGATTAGTCCTTACAAACAAACAAGGTTATTAACTTTACCTCTTTATAATATAGTATCGATTCGCAATTCGCTCGATGTCTAAAAAGGTTTACAGATTCGGATAAAATGTTGCACACTGAAAAAATGCAATCTATTTACTAACGATCCGTGCTTCGGAGGGCACATTAAATTGTCGGACCCGGTTGATGCAATCGTTAGGCCATGTAGAAGGCCTTTGGGCGGTCTTAAAACTCCGGCACCAGGGTTGACCACCAACCTACCCGAACTTACTTCCTAACGATTGAAAATCTCGATTCGACTAGAACAAGATCACTTCCAATTCCATAATAACCACAACTCAACCTGTATCAATTCCCAACGATATAAGTACAGCTTACAGTACCAGTAATTGCACATCTCGTGTATTTAAGTGGGAATGTATGAGAAATTAGCAATTATCGCGTATTACGGTATTGAGTGCAGATGTTGATGTTAATTTGTTCTCGGGGAAATGCGAACCGCTCATTCCGATCAGACAGGTGGTTAGGGTTACTACTAATGCAGTTATTCTGCCGCACTCAAAGACGTTCATTAAATCGACACTTAATTACTTGACGCTTTTCATACATTGCATGTCAAAATCAGTCATTAAATCTAGTAAGGAAGCATTTGATGTGGTACGGGCGATTGACTAATTAAACACCGGTCCTTGGACGAAGTAAGTCAGCTCCTTTATTTCGACGAAGGCTATGTATGCGAAATTGTCAGCGTTACTAGACACAAGGTTTTTTACGTATTTTTTTGAAACACTAACTTAAGGAAGAATAAACGAAGACTATAAGATACTGCGTGTTGATTAGTGGGTCCACCAATCAACAAAGTTATTAATCACGTAGCCATCGTGTTTATGCAGACTGATGCATCTAAGTCTGCTATCATCTATTTTTAAAAGAGTAAAGTAATATATTAGCCTGTAATGTCTCACTGCTGAGCAAGGGGACATCTCACTGAAGATAGCAGTACAGTGGAATTAATAGATAAAAAATTATGAATTGATACTACGTTTACGGATACACTTCGCTTTTATTTTTTGTTTAGATCAAATTTTGCAAGCGCCAGCAAAAGTGGTTCTAAGATTTGATTTTGCTTTATAACATTCGGTAAATCAGAAAAAATAACTATCTTTTTGCCAAAATTACCAGTATAAATGGTACCAGATAAGGCACATCCCTAAGAAGCAGCAATAAATATGTACCGAATACCAATCCCCCAGTGGCATTGCAACATGGAGCCGTGAGGAAACTCGGCGAAACTGTCACGCGATACATCTGGTTTTATCGTGAGACTATGTTCATACATCTTCATATTAGAATATTGACGATACTCCCACATATTGCACTATTAAAAATCTAGCAACAGTTTTCTGAGATGTACTCGTTCATGTAGGAATTTCAGGATGAAAAATAGTATATTAAAGTAAATAACCTTTCCATCGAATCCATTACAAATTAATTGTTCAAATCAGATTGGTAGTTTCTGTGATTAGCGCGTTGTCGTGGTAATTTTGGTAAAAGTAGCCCAAATTCCTCCATATTTTTTATGTAAAAACAACATTGGTTTATGTAAAAACTAGCTGCTTCTTGCAGTTTTCTCGCTTTGTACCCGTTCCCATGGGAACATTGGGGCTAAAGCAGTCTAAATCTATTCTCGTGAATCATATTGGCGACCAACGAAACCCGCATACAAATTCGTTGAGTAGTTTTGAGTTTATCGTGCAGACAGACGTGGTTGGGAACTTTGTTGATAATCATGTAAGGACAAGTACAACTGTATATTTGGTTCAGATTGATAATGGGAATTTTGGAATAATGTACATATAACATACAACACAATGCAATGGTACTTTCAAAGGAGCCTCTTTGGGGATAAAACTGAATAAAAATATTTGATTTTGACATTGACAATTTCAGAAGTTACGGCGTGAAAACTGAACAGACAGAGTTGAAAGATTTTGTAGTATCTTTAGGATAAAATAATAGTTTTAACTGTTTCTCAATGTTATGTGCAGAACTTCACATGTCATTGGCCTTTTTACTTTTCGTGCAATGACTTATTGGAATTTCCGGAAAATATCAAAAAAATAAAAACAAAACGTTAATTATGCGCAACTCATTGTAATGTAAAAACATCTGGACATATTGTCAAATGTTTTTCTTTCTATTGTCTGTTGCTAATGAATTCTTTTGTTTTCATTACGTGTATTAACCGACACTTGATATTCTTTTGAAAAATGTTTGATTGAGGTAAACTATGAAGATAAATGCGAAGGTGTGAGAGAATATATTTGTTAGTTTTTCATGGATACATTTATATCCCGGGGCGTTTTTGATAAACAAAAATGTATTACTTAGAACTTTTTTTATTTCGAATTGTTCAGCATGCTTGCAAAAAATGCGGCGATCCTGTTATACTATACACTTTGCAAAACTGCGATTGTAAACTCGCTTTATTTAAACGCTTTAAAATTGGAAACAAAATAGACCAGAGAGTCTATAGAAAGTATTTCCAACCATGACCACTGGACATATGCGCACACGCACGTCCATTGCAGCTCATCAAACATCTATATAAAACTGAATAATTGTTGTGCGTGTGTTTATACCATTGTGTATTCATTACCGCAGGCCCATCGTGGACACGCGAACTGTTTGATTGTTTTTTTTTATATAAGTATGTATTGTGTGGATAGGAGTTTCAAAAAAACATTTAATAATACATATTATACGCTTGTTTTGATCGTTAATGATATGTAGAGACCAAGGAAATTGGAATTTAATTGTAATTTGGATTGTTATTGTAATAATTGTTTTTAATGCCAGATCGTCTGTGTTAGATGTTATTGTTAGCATCCGACGGATGAAAAATATTATTCTTGATAGTTAATTCAGCATGCTTAAGTTATCATTTATTCGTTTTTACGTTTAGTGTTAAAAGTAATTTCGAGTTATCCAAGATTTTAGACTTGATATTGGGATATTGATAATTTAACATACCCATCGCAGAACCGGAACGGATCTACGTGCGTTTTGCACCAACATAGAAATACTTAAATACTGATATTATAAACGCGAAAGTATCTCTTGTTTATCTGTGTGTCACGCAATCACATCTAAACTACTGAACTGATTAAAATAAAATTTTGTACATAGACCTCGGGAAAGGATATAGGCTACTTTTCATGCCAAAAATCCCACAGGAACGGGTTAAACCGCGGGGAACTGCTTGTAAAGATATAACTTTGTTAGGCATAAAAACCGTCCATGTTTTGATTTCTTTGTTGCTAGAAGTGTCTGTATCGAGGTTATAACAGATATAACTTGTCAACTTGATGGATGACTGACGGACAAGTCGTTTTCTTTTTACTGTAGAGAAATGTTTGATGCGTTGAATGATGATTACGAGAGTTGGAACAGTTTCTTGGAAAGTGACATTATTTTTAATAGATCAAAAAGGTAGTTGTGAAGCTTTAACGGTTAAACTAATTAAGTCAAAAGCTATTAAAGTTATGCATCCTCATCGTGTAAATTTTGAATTATAATCTTGGTTTATGGTATAGAATGACGTGCACGAACTTTACTGGTTTAAAAGGCTGTTATAACGAATTTTAATGTGAACAAAACCATACTTATCCAAATACGTTGACAACTTGGAGTGTCTTAAGACCTCTTTATCTTGTGTTCTAAACCATAAGGGTACCAAACTCACTATGCTACGTTGATGGTGGAAAGGTCTCTTTCAGTTGGAAAAACTAGGTAATGATAAGTACTATTCTAAGAAGAAGAAGATTAAATCGTGGTATTATAATTAGAACTATCTATCTATTCGTCTCCTTCATCGAGTGGATGGCCAACCTGACCAATCCTGGTGTCAGAGTTATTGAGCCGCCAAAGGCCTCTGACATGGCTCAAGTAACAACTACTATCCGTAGAAAGTAACCGGGACCGACGGCTTAACGTGCCCTCCTAAGCACGGATATATTTAAATGTGTTTACTCGTCCGCAGTAGTGAGCAGTCGTCCCCGCGGATGTTCTTTTGTTTTTCATACAAAACGCAAGCACAGGACGACAAATGCTTTATTGGAAAGAACTGTTAAACCAACTAGCAGCGCCCCGCGGTTTTACCCGCATTGTGCCCATTCCCGTAGGAATTTCGAGATAAAAAATAGCCTATAGCCATCCTAGATAAGTGGACTATCCAACACTGAAAGAATTTTTCATCCGACCAGTAGTTCCTGAGATTAGCGCGTTCAAACAAACAAACAAACAAACTCTGCAGCTTTATAATATTAGTATAGATACAGGCAATATTGGTACTACGTGGTTCCTAATTTTATACGGAGTATAACTATACCAAGAATAACGGTTAAATGCTACTTCTATAATAGAACGGATCCCTTCATTTGTATCATCTCTTGCTTTAATCTCTATATTAGCCAAGAGAAAACGGATGCAGTTAACATTAACACACATTTAAAGATAAATGAAACTATTGTTCAGTTCCCGTAAACATTTAGTAGAGCAAGCCCACAGATTGATAAATAGTTACTACGAAAACTAACTAGAATTGGCGTCTGTTTATTGCGTGGCCTTCAAGAACTAATTAGCAATTTAAATACGCAATAAATTACTTAAATAATAAAACGAATGTTGACTTAAATTGAGTTTTGATTAAATATGCTTTTGGGCAGGAAATATTTGTAATTGGTCAATAAGGTTGTTTTTTATTAATGATTTTATTTATAACTAGCCGCGCCCCGCGGTTCCACGCTCCTTGTACGCGTTCCCGCGGGAATTTTGGGATAAAAAGTATAGGACACTTTGTATCTTTATAAGCAAGAAATTTTGTAAATATTCGTTGTACTTTCTCAACTCTATCAATATGAATTTTGTAATTAGGGTTCCAAATGACAGATGCGTATTCCAGGTTACTGCGTACAAAGGCATTTTAAAGACAAATAACTGTGGAAGGATTTCTGAAATCTTTATTAATTCTTTTGATAAAACCGGACAGCTTGTAGGATTTGCTAATGATATTATCTAAATGGTTGTTATAGCTGAGGGTATTATCTAACAAGACGCCGAAATAGATTCTCAGATTAGCGCGTTCAAACAAACTATTATATTAGTATAAATTAGCCGGTTTGCAGCTTGCAAACTCGCTCATTATCAACCGTTGTCAACTGTTTGTTGCCCGTGATACCACCAATGGTACTACCAGTAGTACCATTCAAAACTTGCGTTCTACTGCCACTAGTACCCTTAATACGGTACTAAACAATCTGCGACCGGTGGCACTACTAAAGTTGATGTAAATTATCACTTAGATACATAACATTAGCTGTAATTAACGAAGCTTGCTGTTCTTATTTCAACCGTTTAAGTTAGACCACAGTTAAAATAAACCCAAGTTATACAAAGCTAACGCCTCGAGGGTCTAGTGGTATGTGCACTCGCCTGCCAAGACTGAGCTCCCGAATTCAATTCTCGTGTCGGGCAAAAACACGTTTCCTACTCTTCAAACATGGCTCGGGTTTGACATCACCAACCCGTATTAGGCAAGCGTGGTGTTTATGCCTAATCCTCCACACTGTACTGATGTCTTCAGTGAGAGCCATTTGCCCAGTAGTGGGACATTACAGGTTAATATTACTACTACTATAGTTATACAATCACAACAAACTAACCGACTCATAAAAAAGTAAGTCATAATAAAACAATAGCCGTGACACAACTGTGTAGAAAACGAGAGTTGTTTACATCCGTTATTTCGGTTAATGTTCACTAACTGTTACTTTAACTGTGGCTAATGCTCTATATTTATTTTTTACTTACTGTGGCTGAGAGGCATAGATTAATTGGTAGTTACTAACGGCATTAACTTATGAACCCACATATGTGCGGCAGTTTTTCAGTCTGATATAATTTATTGATTGCTAATAAAAGTTTTCAGCTTATTTTATTTTTCATTTATTTACGTAGTTATTACTTATTATTATATGAGACTAGCAGCGCCCCGCGGTTTTACCCGCGTTGTGCCCGTTCCCGTGGGAATTTCGGGATTTTTTTTACATAAAAACCTTCCTCTTGAATCACTCTACTCAAAAAACCGCATCAAAATCCGTTGCGTAATTTTAAAGATTTAAGCATACAGACAAACAGACACGAAACAGAGACGACTTTATTTTATACTATGTAGTGATATTGGGGGTTCTAAGTGGTTACTTTATAAGACACGACAACAACATAAATATGTACTCGTACCACAGTATACTGTGCTCGTACCATTAAATAATTTTTGTTAATAATTCATATTGACTGTTGCATAAGCTGTGACATTTGAAAGCCACAGAATAGGTAATATTTTGTAGCACGTTCCGTACTAACTCTCTATAATCTACGGAACTATAACACAGATTATGAAGAAGTAACAGACACAGCTTACACAGTAGTATGTACGGCTACTGGTCTTTAAGTGAATGGCGCCCGCTTTTATTTGCATAATTATGTATCAAAGTTGCAATTTATCGTAGTTATTGTCAATTAAGTGATCGATGATCGAAATGAAACTTGGTACTGTCAATCATTTTGAGATGGCACGGTTTAACCGGTTTTGAAAGAGGAGGTTCTGTTTTTTAGTTTGTTGGGGTTTTATAGAAAGGAAATGATCCCTAATTCTTGACGTACAGGCTAAATTGACTAGCTTTTAATATTTTATTTGAATTCCTATACTCAGACATTTTATTTATTTTTCAATTGGCAACCAAAATTCAAGTTTTAGGTATGTCAATTAAAACAAGCAAAACATATCCTTATATTTGCAACGCCAAATTGAAATCGAGATTCGTGACTACATTAGACATGGTTGCCAAAAATAAACACTGCAATTATGATGATGCAACCATGTCGCACTAACATGCAATCACTGAAACACTATTATCGCCACGCAACGAAGTAATGGGGTAGGAGTTAAGATGAGTGCTTTATAACTTTCTAATTTTATTTTCATTACTTGAAAGTTCTAAGTTCGACTCTAATTTATTCAACTTTAAAATGTATCAGGTAGTCGACTACAATGACTATTTCTATATTTTTAGTTATTACTATTGAAGTCTATTAGATTATTTTCAGAAAGTTTTTTTAAATTACTTACGGTGATTTTTCGACAATAACTTACTAAGTATGTAAATAAGATCGCGTAGGTTAGTTTTAGACGAACCCCCAACATGGTTTATTGTTACTGTTACTGTTAGCCTATATCATCCCATTGTTGGGCAAAGGCCTCCCCCCATTTCCGCCGCTCTTCTCGATTCGAAGCCAACATGGTTTATCGATAAAACCGGGACCGATAATTTAACGTGCCGTGCTAAGCACGGTAGCGCTCATATAGAAATGCCACTACCGGTCACCCATCCAAGTAGGGGCCGAGCTTGCTTAATAATCGCAATCAACTTATTTTATTACTGACTCTTATTACATAAACTAACCTAATAAATACTAATTTCATCTTACTCCAGTAAAACTCTAAAACCAAAAACCTCAATACCTCACGCACTGGAACTGTCAAACGTCCTACATTGCTCGTGGCATGAGGCGATGTATCAACCTTATCAAGTGCTCGCGTGTTCTAGGACTGTTGACTTTCTCCTGTGTCGCAAATATGTTAGATGTTAGAAAGTATCATTAGCAAAGGATGTGCCTTTTGTGATGAGAAAGTGTCCTCTTGAATAATCAAGTTGTTTTTCTGAATAGTCAAGTTCTTTTAACCCTTCTTGCCAAAGTTATTCGTCCGAACTCTTGATATGATATACCGTTTGCTTTTTTCTCTAATTATTAACATACTCGTGGCGCCCCGCGGTTGTACCCGCGTTATGCCTGTTCTTGTTGGAATTTTGGTATGCAACATAGCCCGTAACCTTCCCGTTGAATGTGGCTATCCAATACAAAAATAATTATTCAGATCGGATCGGTAGTTCATGAGATTAGCGGTTTCAAAACCAAAACAACCAATTAATTAGCTTTATTATAATTATATGTAAGTATTACTAGCATAGACTCATTAAATATTTCATTTGAGACGCCTTAGTATATTCTATAATGACTAGCAGCGCCCCGCGGTTTTACCCGCGTTGTGCCCGTTCCCGTGGGAATATCGGGATTTTTTTTACATAAAAACCTTCCTCTTGAATCACTCTACCTATTACAAAAAACCGCATCAAAATCCGTTGCGTAATTTTAAAGATTTAAGCATACAGACAAACAGACAAAACTTTGTTTTATACTAGGTATGTAGTGATTTTAAATTTCACTCTTATCGCCGAAGGTATAAAGTACGACATAAGGTATCACGCAGGTAAATTTGCGCGGCGCGCATTATATATATCTTTAAAAGACATATAAAATCAAGAATGCAAAAAGTTCCAAACAAGACCTAACTTTTTTCATTACACATGCAATAAATTCTGCGGGATTTAAGTTGTTCTCAGATTCTCCAAATCGTTAGATAAACAAGCATTTCACGTTTTTATTCTCCAGATTGTCATAAAGATGTAGGTAGTTCCGTTATTTTGCGACGCAAATGGAATGTGTTTTGCGAATTTAGTGCCAATCTTGTGTTGATATTTTAGTGCTTTAAGCTTATTACTTTTATTTTGGTGCTTAAAAAAGAATTATAAAGAGGTAAAATTTGTAAGTTTGTTTGTTTGTATGTTCGGGGTAATCTCAGGAATTATCAGTCCGATTTGAATAATTATTTTTGTAATGTATAGCCACATTCAACGAGAAGGTTATAGGCTATTTTTCATCCCGAAATTCCCACGGGAACGGGTACAACGCGGGAAAACCGCGGGGCGCTGCTAGTAAGGGATAATCACAGAAACCACCAATCCGATTTTAATATTTCTTTTTGTAATGGACAGCCATTCAATAGGAAGGCTATTTTATTATAGGCTATTTTTCATACTGAATTTCCCACAAGCACAATACGGGTAAAACCTCGGGGCGCTGATAGTTTGTTATAAAATTGTGGTACATAGTAACTATTTGTTAATCTCTGAGTTTAGTGAAGTGACTTCTACTTAAGCTGGTAAGGTAGGCTCTCATATGAAATGCAACAGGACTATGCTAATGGCTTGATGTCATTGCCTTGAAGATGAGTCATGAAAGAAAGTGGCGTAGGCGGATATAACCGGATCTTAGCAGCCTTTATAAGTTTAAAAGGATTGTTTTCAGGTTTTTGACCCACAATAATAATCATTTATAACATAATGACATTAGTGGACGATAAAATGTATGAAATATAAAATGTATGTGGTACGTTCAAAAGAGCCTCTATGGGGCCAAAACTGAATAAAAATATTTGACTTTTGACTTTTGTTGACATAAGTGGTCTACCTAGATTGATGGACCGATAGAAACATTTTAAACGCAGGTTAAGGTAATTTTGAAGCAGTCGGTCCCGGTTGTTTGAACGGTCTAAAAACTCCGACGCCAGGGTTGGCCACTAACCTACTTACTGACGACTAATTGCGGAACATTTTTTTTGAACGCCATAACCGAAATTTAGTGGTTTTAGAAAATTTTGGTCTCAGTGACTTTACCCGACTCCGAAGTCAAATAGGATAAACGTTATGAAATCATATGGTTGTATCGACCATATCGGAGGCCCTCTATATAAAAACTCCCAACATCAGGGTCGGACTAATAGCCACTGCCACACTTCACCAGTTGCACAAGAGTAAGTATCATACAGTTACTTTCGCATTTAATACAACTGTTGCAGGGGAAAAACAGAACCAGTCAAAACCCACATTGGCTGAAATGTTTTTTTATTCAGATTTTTTTAAATTACTCGACCTTATCGATGATGGGCAAAACTCATGATTAATTAAATATTCAAAATTCACTTAGTCGGTTCACAATCCGTCAAAAACAATTGGACCAACCCGCTCAGTATTTGAATAAAAATAATTTAATTAAAACTACCTTCTCTTCTTAAGAGCTAAGCTCTTGCTGATGAAGTTCTTTCCATTGCTCTCTTTCCTCCGCTATCCTCTTCAACCCTATAAACTACACTAATACCTTTCTCCAAAATTATTAATTGTTCAGTCAATTTTACTTGTGACTGATTCTACATTTTGCCTGCAACATAACTATGGATTCTCCGAGATCAGATAAGGTTCACCGACCTCCTTTAACAATGCACCATCAAACTTGGTTGCATAACGCCATCATGGCGCTTTGTCTCATATCGGCCAGTCATGATGGTGCAACGCGAGAACCATCGGATTGATTGCTTATTGAATTCACAACAAATCACTTTGATTTGCTTGTTTTAATCAAGTTTCTTGGTTACGCCAATCAATTTTGAAACGTTTTAGTTGTGGGAATTTTGGTTTTCTATTAGATTTTGTAGATAGGTAGGTACGACTTGTTTTTTTCTTGGTGATATATTCCGTGTTCATGCTATAAGTACTGACATTATGTAATTCTGGACATACTGGTATTCCGACGTCTGACTAAAAAGTCACTTGCTTTTTTATCAAGACACGACATGATAAACATGAAACCACAAAACGCCTCTAGTTTATAGAACAGGAACTTAGTGTTAGCAACACCTTGGTACTCTACTTAGTACCAATAATTATCGCCATGAGGTCATCCACTACATATGTCAAGTTACATCAAGGATGTTTGAAGATGACTGTTCCATTTTCAAAATGAATACGATTCCAAACTTAAAAACGGTTTACTATGACCACAATGACGTAAGCAACCGGATACTAAATCGATAAGTAGGTAAGTTCGTATAGATTAGTTAGTGTCCAACACTGGTGTAGGAAAATTTTAGTGGCTCCATCATAGTATTATGAACTACCTTACCGGTTGAAAATTAGACGTGCCCTCTGAAAGCATGGTAGCGCTTGTTTAGCACTAATTATATGTCTAGTCTACTACGAGTATACTAAGGTAAAGTTTCTAACTCTGTTTGTTTGTATGGGCGTATCTCAGAAACCACCAATCCGATTTGATTAATTCTTTTTGTAATGGATAGCCTCATTCAACGGGAAGGTTATATACTATTTTCATCCCGAAATTACCACAGGAACGAGCACAACGTGGGTAAAACCGCAGGGCGCTGCTAGTCAAATAATGATGTCAAAAAATCTAAAATCCCAAAACTAAACAGAAGAAAAAACCCTTTATACTAAATGAAACGGGTCTGTATCGCGTTAGATAATTTAACGTATTTTACTAAAATACGGACCCGACGTTTCGAGCGGATTACACCGCTCGTGGTCACGGGATAACCCGTCCGTTTCATTTAGTATAATGAGTGCAAATCGTGTGAGTTTAAAAAGTATGAAAGAAGAAAACAAGACCAGTGGCCAATATAACGATTAACAGTCGTAGTCCAACCATTGACTGATGAACAACCTTCTTTAGCGTTGCGCAGTAGATAGTAGAATTTTTTTTTATCAATACGTAATAAGCACGGAAACGTAATAAAAATGAATGAATTCTGTTACTTTACAAGTTCAAGGCACCGTTCACACTCACATGCTAAAACGCCACGGTCACATTACGTCATTGTAAAATCTGTTGATAAACTGCTTAATACATAATATCGTGATGTCAAAACGATAAATGATTAGATAATTGTTAGGATTTTTGTCATTAGATGTGATTTGTTAAGTCTAAGTATCAGAATAATTATACCGAACGAATGCCAAGGTAACTGATCTATATATGTATCACTACATAGTATAAAACAAAGTCGCTTTCCGCTGTCTGTCTGTCCCTATGTATGCTTAGATTTTTAAAGCTACGCAACGGATTTTGACGCGGTTTTTTTAATAGATAGAGTGATCCAAGAGGAAGGTTTATTTGTATAAAAATTCCCGAAATTCCCACGGCAACGGGCACAACGCGGGTGAAACCGCGGGGCGCTGCTAGTATTAAAGGCAAATCTGTTTAACTGACTGACTGACATATATACTTATATCAACACACAGCCCAAACTACTGTACTTAGAAACTTTAAATTTGGTACAGAGATTCCTTTTATGATGTAAGTGGGAACTGAGGATTTTGCGAAATTCAACCTTTTGAAGCGAACCGAGGGCAGTTGCTAATACACAATATACGACTTCCTACCAGTAACTACGTAATAAGTGGATTTATGAAAGATGTGTGTCTTAAATAGATACTAATAATAATGACACGCTTTCACGCTGTATAAAATGACACATTGTATAATAAACACTCACAAGTTACATTTCAATATAAACATTTGTCTCATCCTTTCCTTCCTTAAGCAACAAGACACTGTCCTTGTCCTTAGCACCTTTTCCGCTAACATTTCACAATGTATACAATATAATAAAGATGACAAGCCTGTTTGTTTGAACGTGTTTCAAAAATTACCAATTCGATTGTAATATGTAATTATTTTGTGTCAGATATCCACATTCAAGAACAAAGTGTGATGCTACTTTATATCCGAAAATTGAAACAGAACTAGTACAACGCGGGTAAAACCGGGGACGGGACTAGTAAGGCTTTATCCCGTAATTCCCCGCTAACGGGTACCTACGCTATATCTATACTAATATTATAAAGAGGTAAAATTTGTAAGTTTGTTTGTATGTTCGAGGTAATCTCAAGAATTATCCGTCCGATTTGAATAATTATTTTTGTAATGGATAGCCTCATTCAACGGGAATGTTATAGGCTATTTTTTCATCCCGAAATTCTTACGGGAACGGGCACAACGCGGGTAAAACCGCGGGGCGCTGCTAGTAGCTAGTAAGACAAGACAGCTAATCTAAATAAGCAGCACACTTTGCATCGACCTTGGGGCGAAATGCGCTCGCCAACATTTCCTCGTGCAGAGACAGACAGACGACCTTCAAGTTGATTCATTGTTCAGGCGCCATGTTTGTTTATTAGAGAAATTGTGGAATGATAATGAGTTAGTTTAAAGAAGTAAATGTGTGAGATTTATCGAAGTAGTTTTAAAGTAGTATTTTTAAAGTTCTGTGCGTATGTTTTGATGTTACGTAGTGTTTATTGTTTTGTAATTTTTCATAAAGTACTTGTACTAAGTACTGTCTCGCGTGGTGATTCCACCCGCGACCCAATACATGTCGCTAGTGTGAATCTAAACCATCCAGGATGCCACTCAAACGCTTAAAAAAATAACATTCATATCGGTCCAGCAGTTTAGGATGAGTTCAGTTACAACGATTTTTATATGATGATACTTCAAATTTTATTTTTTTATACATAGTAAGTAAATGGTTTTTTTTACCCTTAGATAAAATACAATTTCTGATGAATTACATTTGAGTATTGATCGGTACGGCTCAATACCGTAACGAAAGAAATAGTAACCGCGTGTTACTATACTTTTGAAAATAGTAAAACGAGTAAGCAAAGAAAATATTATTTGGGTGCTTTACCTTGCAACAAACGTACAATACCTAGGTATTTTCCTAACCTGGAAATTAACTAACCAACCAATTAAAAAAGCTAATTATCATCTGCACTGAAGCGTGCCCGATAGCGCACTACACTGCACAATGCAGCGCCGACGTGCGCCGGCGCATCTAATCTCCGCAATGATCTGGGTCACATGCAGAAAAACAACATTAGTACCGGTATACATGTGTGTACTAGTAGGGTTGGCTAGTTCAAAATTTTGTTTTATAACTGTCCGAGAACGGGTAAAACTACCGGGTAGACTGGAGTTTTACCCGTTCCTAGGAAAATTTTGGGGTAAAATATTTGAGGTATGAAATCGTTATGAATCACTCTGTCTTTTGGTGAAAACCGCATGGAAATCGGTTTAGTAGTTTTTGAGTTACGACTACACGTTTGAGATTAACCGAAACCGAAATTCGTACCGATAAGATACTAAAAATAAAATATTTTACGGAAGTTAATATTTGTTTAATAATCTTAGTTCAAGTTCTTAGAAATTAAAAGACTACAGTCAGCATGAGCATTGATACAACAGTCAGTCATTGTTTTGCCGTTTCTTTATAAGACAGAGGAAATTGAATATTTAACCGTTTAACCTTTCTCCGTTTACTATGGGAAGCGTCACACTTGTCATGGCGGAAAATAATAACACGATACCAATTTCAAAACGACGTTATAACTACAACATTTAATTTTCTCTGCTCATAATACTAGTAGAGCCCCGCGGTTTTCCTTGAGAATCACGTTATACTTACCAGTTTCCGTGGGAATTTCGGGATTAAAATGGCTTGAAAATACCTTTAATACAGGCATCTGGATTGTAGTCCCGTACGAAGCTATCCAATACAAAAATAATCTTTCGAACCAGATTGGAAGTTCCTGACATGACCCTTGCCGCGCCCCGCAGTGCTACTCGCCTTGTACCCGTCCCCGCGGGAATTACGGGATAAAATGTATTCCATGTGTTATTCTGATGTATAACCTATATTACTTTTTGCGTGAAAGAGTAACAAACATGCATACATCCATCCTCACAAACTATCGCATTTATAATATTAGTAGGAAATAAATATACAGATGAGACTTAATAATAATAATTTCTTCACAACCCTACCGTCTCTACTTGTAGCAGCAAACGGTACCTATGATTGCTAGATTATATTTTCTTTTCATTTATCACGTGAGTACGTGAGCGTTTTTCCTTCTGTTATTTTTACATCGTGTATAATGATAAGCTGTTTGTTTTACGATTCATTACTACTTATATACTGTTGTTATGTGGAAATTAATTGAGTTTGTGTACACGCGATTCGCTTCCGACATATTTCAGAAATAATTTTTCAATTCTTTGCATTGGTTCCCCTTGTTTTAATCGACTTAGTAAAATACGATTTATTAGCTAGGGCACAATATAGTTCAGAATATAGTAAGTCTTATGCTTATACATATAGAGACAAAATATTTATCTCACTTTAATATCTAACGCCTCGGTGGTCTAGTGGTATGTGCACTCGCCTGCCAAGACTGAGGTCCCAGGTTCAATTCCCCGATCAAGCGAAAACATGTTTCCTACTCTTCAAACATGGCTCGGGTTCAAATGAGATGAGAGGCCTTTGTCCAGCAGTGTTACATTACATACATTACATGCTAATCCTTAACTTTAGTCTAAGACTTCATAATTAGTACTGACTACTTCTATGTTTGACTGCGTCAAAAAATTCATCTTAAAGATTTGTAACTCTAATCATTACTGTTCTGAATTAATGAGATTCTAATGTCTATACATATAATTTTATTTATGACTGTAGTCTACAACTTAATGCCGTTTTTCCATTAAGATACAAGTGTTGAAATACCGCAGTGACCTTGTCTGAGTCTGAAAAACGTACTGTATCCTTTGGCAGTGGTGCCAACAAGTTTCTAATAACTATCCATTCATTATGTGGCAACTGTGAATGTCAAGGGTAAGAAATAATTGAATTTTTCCTCCCTGAAGGGTGATTACAGGATTACTCTAGAATACTTAAAGATATCCTAATTCTAGGCGTTTCAACGAAGTGTTGTAGTTAATTCATCAGTGAGGGAAGTTGATAACAGCGTCTATCATTTTGGTACAAATTGTACTTTGGTCACATGAGTAGCTTTGACTTTGAAGATAGAATAGAGTAGATGAAGCTCGACAAGATTGTATTTGAATTACATATTATATCATAACATTCATAACAGGGGTCAGAGTAATATATAGAAATCAATCTTGGTTCGTTAGTCTCGCTAAAACTCGAGATCGGCTGGACCGATTTAGTTGATTCTGGTTTTGAAATGTTTGTCGTAATCCAGGGAAGGTTTAAATGGTAAGCAGTGACGGAGTAAATGCGGATGAAACTGCAAGGCACAGCTAGTTCACAATAAAAATCGTTTCACTAACTCCTTTTCTCTAAAATTTTGACTTCAATCTCAGATTAAAAATAAGTTTTTTGAGATATAAAATAAGTTTTTTGTCTAAGTCTAAATAACCTGGACCAAAGATTCAGCAGGAAAACCACCACGTAGAGAAAGGGCATTACACACTTGACTTTTATAATCCGGCTAATTATCTAAATTGTCCAAGATAGTAGTTAAGCGCAGGACGTAGTATTAGCCAACTTCCTCGTAAAGTTAAATGGAACGTATTTCTAAATATCCTGCTCTTAATAAACTGAAATGGATCTTGAAGTTATCAGAACAAAGAGAATGGGTTATTGCTTAAATATAACTTCAAGCTTTTATATTACACTAGCCGCGCCCCGCGGTGCTACCCGCGTTGTACCCGTTCCCACGGGAATTTCGAAATAAATGTATCCCATGTGTTATTCTGACGTATACCTATATTACTGTAAAGTTCCTTGTGTCGTTGTAAAACCATTTGTTACACTATCTATGTGTATTTTTGTCAGTTAACAATGTGACAAACTTTATATCTATTTTTAATGTATAATATCTATGGGTAAGAGTTAATGTCGGGTGCTGTAAGTGGCAGTAACTGGAGTAGAACTTAAGTAATTAATTGTGTATCTTGATACCAACTTAATTAATTACCTAATCGACGGCTGGCTAGCTTTCGTTTGGTTAGCAATCATTCTTATTAGATGTAACTTAGCTAAGTTATAAAGAACTTATTTTTATTAACTTTACTTACTTATAAGTTACCTCACTTTTACGAATTTATTAAGATTGAATCTATAAATTTTATAACTTAATAAGCTTAACAGTTATCAAATGAAGTAGTTCATAGTAAAGCTGTTAACTCAAATATGGCAGCGGCCCGCGGTTCTAACCGCGTTGTGCCTGTTCCTGTGGGAATTTCGAGATTGAAAATAGTCTATAACCTTCCCGCTGAATATGGCTATCCATTAAAAAAAGAATTATTCAAATTGGACTGGTTGTTCTTGAGATTATCGCGTTCAAACAAACAAAAAACAAACTCCTTTATTATATTAGTTTAGATATATTTTTCAGACTTCTTTCAGTACATACAAACGTTTCAACCTTCTTATCTTAATACGCCTCACACTCCTAACGTTCTAATGTTATTCCAATATCGTTACATTATTTATGAAACAAATGTGTCTAGGTATACTGCGTCGTAGACAAATAAATGTTGCGTTCGTTTGCGAAATATTTGTCTTTTCAAACTGTCTAGACGCGCCCCCTGTTGTGGGTGCAGTTTAATGTACTTACAATCAATACAGAAGGTACTAAACCATGTACCATGCTTTTTTGTATTAAATGGTGGATTGATGATTAACGAAGTGTGGTATGTACGGTTATATGAAGCCCCGTTTGTACGGTAAACATTTGTTGCGCAACAGTAGGTAAACAACATATCGGTTGTAAAATTTTTAACATGCATTTAGTCAGAAATTATTGCCAGATATAATGATTTTTTAAAGTAAGCTTGATCTATGGTGGTGTATTGCCTTCGGACTACCTTCGACTTTTGAAATAACTGGGACTGAGAATTGAATCCACGCTCAAATAGAAATGCCTCGATCGGCCACCCATCCCATTGGTGGCCGAGCAGCACGTTGCTTAATAATCGCAATGATTTAACATAGCTAGTCAAACTGATTTCGTCTGAAAACCATCCTTGACTGATAATTTACTAAATATAAAATCTAAAGTTATATTGTTAGATATTACAAATAATTTAAATTTAAGTTACATAATAGGTATGTGTTATGGCACAACAGACGTATCTCACGAGATAACTGATAACATTCTTTGGTATATATTTGTTTATCTGATAAATTCCAAAACGTAGCAAAATAAGAAACACAATATATTTACGCTTACGTGTTCAAATCGCAACAGTTTACAAATTCTACTCTGTTATAAGTCTAATTAAATTAATAATAGATATACATGTACTTAGTTAATAGTATAAAATAGTTACTATTATATTATGCTGCTTTTTGGAAATAAACATTTTGTATTTGTATACTTCTGACCTGTGTGGTATGCGCACCTGCCTGCCAAGACTGAACTCCTGAGTTCAATTCCCGGGTCGAACGAAAACATGTTTCCTGCTTTTCAAACAATATGGCTCGGGTTTAAGATCACCAACCCGCATTAGGCTGCGTTTCCACCAGAGATGTGCGAGGATGCATAGCGAGGGATGTGTTTGTAAAGAACCAATAGAATCGCTTCATTTACCTTGCCTCGGTGAGCACAGCTCTGGTGGAAACGGCTCAGCGGAGCTAGATTTTTGCGTATACAAAACAAGCGCGGGATGTGTGCGAGGGATGTGTACGAGGGAAGTGTGCGAGGTATGTGTTGCGAGGAATGTGTGTTGAGAAAGAGTGTTGCGAGGTTTGCGCATACTGTACCAGCCAGATACTGTACAACAATGCGCATTTTCACAGCTCCGCTACACATCCTCGTAGGCACATTATCATCGCACAGCTTTGGTGGAAACACCCACACATTTTCACAGCACAGCTAGACATCCTCGCACGACACATTTCCATCGCACATCTCTGGTGGAAACGCAGCCTTAGCCAAGTGTGGTGATTACGCCTAATCCTCCTCACTGTACTGATATGTTCAGCGACATGAGAGAGAAGCCTTTGCCCAGCCGTAGGACACATACTAATATATACTACTGGCCTGATCCTTCATCTAACCCTATTGTTTTCTTGACTTCCAGAAAGAGTCCCGTACTGACGTGCAGTTCCACCTGGCTGCCCTGCGGGGGGACGTCGACAGGCTTCGACAGCTCCTGGACACCGGGAAGGTGCACATTGACTCCAGGGATAGAGTGAGTGCGAGAATTTTACTCTAAAGGATATAAGTAGCCCCGCTGTTTCGGGAATTTCGAGATGAAAATAAATCTATGTGTAATCTTTATCTGTGTCAAGTTCCATTCAGATTCGATCTGCAGTTTTTGTGTAGATGGAATATACACCCAATCATCCACTCATCTCTAATATTTGCATAAAGTGGTATAAATACTCGCATAAAGCCCAATAAAGTTAGTCAAAAATATAATTTATATATATCGTCTTCTGTGGCAAAGGCTCCTGTAAAAGGGGCCGAAACGTCAGAATAAAAATATATAATAAAAGCGAATGTAGCTGTATTTTCAATTGACTACATTTAATTTGGTCAAAGGATTAACGAGACAATACTACAGCTAATAATCCAAATCGGTTAGCAACCTATATATTTTAACCCCTCAGCTATCACCTTTGCCATCATCGATATATTACTCGACCCGATAACACACCCGTAAGGTATTATCATTTATCACCCCCTAAGGCACTGACCTATTTCCACAACATTCGGAATCACTGCTCGAATTTTAAGTAGAAACTTGCCGCACCCTCTGTCTTGCCACCATTGTACCCGTTTCCTTGGGAATTTCGGGATAAAAAATATACAGTAACCTTCCTTTTGAAGGCAGCTATCTATTACAAAAAGAATTATTCAAATCGGACTTTTAGTTCCTGAGATTAGCGCGTTGAAACAAACAAAAATTAACTCTTCAATTTTACATATATGTGTAGGTAGATACGTCAACATCTCCCTTGATACTTTATAGGACGGCGAGGGTTCCTATGTGATCGATTTAAATATGTACGTGAACGTTATCGAAGGGACTTTTACAGGTTATTTAACTGTTACGACACTTGCCTTTCTTCGCAGTTAGCTAATATAAATAAAGGTTTCAAAGACTTTATTGTTTAGGTAATTATTAAGCTGGCTTTTTAGTGCCGTAGGGCCTTATCCATTAACGCTTATTAACAGCACTTTAGCTATCAAATGGTTTGTCCCTTTCCCACATACGCTATTTGCCAAAGAGCGAAAGAGACAAAACACTTTCAAACTCTGTACTCTTTACTCTGTTCCTCTTGAATGACTCTGCATGTTGGTGAAAACCGCATGAAAATAATTTCAGTAGTTTTTGGGAAAATCAATTACACAAACAGACTTACCGCTTTTGAGGATTTTTTTTATAGAGGTAAAGTTTCTAGCTTTGTTTGTTTGTTAAGGCTAATATCGGGAACCACCAGGCCGATATTAATAATTCTTATTGTAACGTATAGCCACATTCAACGGGAACGTTTATAGACTATTTTCATCCCGAAATTTCCACGGGAACGGGCACAACACGAGTAATACTGCGGGGCGCTGCTAGCCATATGTACCTATAGATAGTCTTACTAACCCCTGCATCATGCGTTAATAAAACTTTTATCGACTGTAAACAGTTTGCAGGCGCCGCGTTTACGACCAATCGTTGATGATGGTATTTAACGTGTTAGAGGAAATTACTTGATTAGAGCTTGATGAGCATCCTTTACAGCTTATTAATAAACATACAGAAAGTTCTAGAATGAAGTCATTACGTTTTATAGTTAGCACTAGCAGCGCCCCGCAGTTTTACCTGCGTTGTGCCTGTTCCCGTGGAAATTTCGGGAAATGTATGTAGTATGTAGTGAAGTATAAAATAAAATAAGTAAAATATTATTTATTTCACAAACACACATTCATATACACGAAATAGGCTAGGATAATCCCAGTAGGCTTTAATGGCCTGTGTCGGGTTATCCCGCTCTTCTTAAATAAAAGAAATAAAAATAAATAATTAACAAAATAGTAAGTATGTAGTGAAGAGCATTTTAGCGGTGTATTCCCAATTTTAAAACTTACATAATTATAAAACAAAGTCTCAAAACCTGAGACTATCTGTATGTAATTGATACTTATTCCCAAAAACTACTGAATTTTAATACCTACTGGAACGGTATGAATGTATGTATGTATGTAACAATCATACATACATACATCCTCACAAACTTTCATATTAATAATATTAGTAGGATTAACTTATTCTTTGCCAAAGTATTTCCTCTCATTAAATCCCTCATTAGTAAAGTTTGTCAACCGTTAATGTTAAATTAACTCAGTCGCAGTTTTCTGAATAACTCATCTTTTTACTAACTTCTTAATTATAATTGCTAAATACCTCTTAAGTACTTATGCATGATAAGATGCGATAATTAACTATGAGGAATTTAGATTTAATTTCTTAATTAAGTTTTCGAGACTTCCTAATTAAAATAAGTATCTATAATTCATTATACTAAAAGAGGAAATAAAAGGTAATTTATCTTTACAAAAAAAATTATGAAATTTTATATGCATATTCAGTTGGTCTGAGAATCTACTATCTATTTTTCATACCCCTTAATGGTAAGGGTGGTCCACCCTTAATTTTTATATGGCAAAACAACGTTTGCAGGTTAGCTATTATTAGATAGATATAGATTAGTCCGACATTATATTTTAAACAAAAGCACGTAAACATCCTGACCGCTCGCCTCTCTAATCGTCATCGCCACAATCTTTTGTTACGGTTACGCGCCGCTTTGTTCCCACAGTAGAGTTACGCTTACGTAACTTTAAGCTGGCCCGCGGTATATAAATCATACGCGGACGTAATGTTATAGATTCATGGTGGGAGGTGCCAAGAGTGAGAGGTAGCGGGTGGTAAATTATGATTTTAATAGCCGCGTACCCACCTAGCGCACAGGCTCGCGCGGCAGCTTCGGTGTCCAGATCGCGAGCGATGGCTCCCGAGGCAGCCTCAGTAGTTTTGTTCAATTTACACGAGGCCGCCTCGCGAGGCAGGCTGAGCCATCATAAGTCCGCGAGATCGAAATGGACAGTCGTGTATATTCAGCTGCAGCTATTTTCCTAGCTTCGCGCGCGAGCCAAAACATAACCGTTCCCACCTAACACACAGCGCTCACCGAGGCACCTTTGAGCGCGTCAAGTTTACCGACAACAGATGGCTCGGGGCCGAGCTGTGCTCAGCCGAGCAAACGCGCGCGAGGCTAAATGACTATAGCTGTTACCACAGTTCCAGCGTTTTTGGAATATCAGCATAAAAAAATAGTAGCTAGTATGCTGGTCTAATAATGCCAATTCATCAATATCTGTTGGCCAGCCCCGTGTCGGAGTTTTTTGACCGCCTAGAGGCCTCCGACATGGTCTATCGATTGCAACAACCGGGACCGAACATTCAACGTCTCCGAATGGTGCACTAGCGTGATTACGTTTGTTTATTAAGATTTACAACAGACATTACAAATAGACGTATATTTTTAAATTCTATACATAAAACTTTTTAAGCTATTCATAGAAGATATACCTATATTTTAACTTTTTATACAAAAAAAACTTTTTATCCCATTACCTCTATTCGTTCACCACTTACGCCGAGCCCGACTGCCCGCTAATGGCGAGTGAGTGTTAAGAATTGAAAAAGCTTGAAACTGGGGCGTGTATTTTAGTGGCGATGTTCACTCCATCGGCTATGTTTACGTCGTACTGTACTTCCGATACAACTCCATTAAATATGGTGAAATGCTGAACTGATTTTGAGTTGTTTACTGCTTTGTTTTTGAAGAACGTTGGTTGTGTAATGTATTGTATACGAAGTTTGTATCGTATCGTAGATCGATACTGATTTTGATTTAAAAGTAGTATTGTATTAATTTTCATTGAACAGGTAGTTTACATGTACTAATGTAATAAGCTGAAGAGTTAGTTTGAATGCGCTAATCTCAACACCTATCCTACCTATTTTATTAATTTCTAACCTTTATTTAGAGTTTGTTGAAAAAGCAAGAGAAGACGTCGACATTCAATATCCCATTTAAAGTACAAATTGCCCCTCCAACCCCCTACCTCATCAAAGTACTCGTTGTATGTTTAAGGAGGAATGTTAGTAGTGCACCTCACAAAAGAGTCAGTCATACCATACACAAAGCTAAGCTTTGACTGCGAGCTTTCAGGTCGCCTCATTCAAAAGCTTTGCTGGAGAGCTCTTACAGTTAACGACTTTAAATTTTACAGCGCTTTCTGACTGCTGTGGGTTTCCGTTTCTGTAGCGATTGGGGATTTTGACGAAATACCTACCTGAGGTCAGGTCTACGTTTATGACTTATTCCGTACTTGTGTACTATTTTTTTAAGTACAATAAGTAAACTTAGACTAGATTATGACAGAAAAGTTTAAGCGAAAAAATCTTGTAGACAAATACGACAAAATAAACAACTACTTAAGTACCTACTAAGGTGGGTGCTACTACCTACTATACCTATACCCTATCATGCCCTCGAATATTTTCTTTATGTCCATGAGAATCTCACTATCCCACATCTGGGGAAAGGGTTACTCCAAATTATTTTATAAAAGATACTCAAAATATGGGATTTTGAGTGCTGGACTTCAGTAATACGATAAACTTTTAAAAAAATATTACCAAATGAAACGAGACTGTATCGCACTTGTATAACTAAAAAATACGTTAGGTATATATTCCCAGCACTCGTGATCACGGAATGACTGTCTGGACCTTCCAAAGTTAATTATATGGTTTTTATTTACTTTTCCAGGATGGAACCACCCCTCTAATCCTGTCGGCGGCCATGGGGCACACAGAGTGTGTGCGGGAACTCCTCGCGCAAGGAGCCGACCCTGCCTGCACCAGGACGGTATGTATTCCATCAACGAAACAAGATAATAAAACAGGCTTCTTTGGGTGGATTACGATGTAGGTTGCTGGGTCCAGCTATGAACCTAATATGATAGCGAGGTTTGTGTTTACTGGAGGCTCTCTATGTTATCGTTTGAGTTCATAATGTCCATATCCCAAAATGTTTATAGGGTATTTTTTTTTGTTATATTGCAGTCGCTCAGTACAAGCGTGAATTTCAGTTTTAATGAGCTCCCGAAGTCCAACAAAAAACATCCAAGCATTATTTACTTACATTCAGACATTTTTACTAGCTTTCGCGTTTATAATGAGTCCCTAAGAAAAGCCCTTCAGAGGAATCTGAGTATCGCAGTTTTCCCAAAAAGTGCCTAAGTGCCTTCCCAATCTTCCACTGGGCATTACAAAAAATCATAAGCTATGGAGAATCTGAATAACGTCTACCCCTGTTCCCGAAACCTTTTAGCTATCTCAAAATAAAAACCAACCTCAGAATACCAAGGTAATGATAATAACGCTATGGTGTAAAGACAGGAACGAGTGCGTTGTTCTTCGCGGCGCAGGGCGGGTTCCTGGACATCGCGCAGCTGCTGCTCGAATGCGGCGCCGCCATCGACGCTCCTAGCACGGTAAGTCAAGTAGACTATGAAGATAAGTAAGCGTCTTATTTCACAGTCTTCTTATCGTGTCAATGGACTTATCCGGTCCAGTATTAAGCTAACAGAAGGGCAGCATCTGCACTTTCATAAAGTCTTCCTTGGTGCAAGTGGTAGGGCAGGACAACAGGTGGGCTATGCCCTGGTCACACTCCCGCACAGTAGAGTAGCCCCACTAGACTAAGTTTGACAGTAATAAATAAGGAAATTCTTGGCGAAAAACCAAGTAAGGTTGTAAACCAGGATTGGTTAAAAAACCAGTCCTGGTGTCGGAGTTTTTAAATGTGGTGTATTAGTTTTCTAGAACTTTTTAAAGATTTCTACATAATCTGAGGATTGAAACAACCAGTACTAAAGAAGCGTGCTATAGGGATGGGAATGCTGCTTTCGTCCACCACGTAGTATGCAAACGGAATGCTGCTTAACAATACATTAAAAAAATGCATTTGCTATTTTCAGGACGGTGGCACACCTCTATTCGTAGCGTGTCAGTGCGGTCATTTACCAGTGGTCGAAGAGCTTATCAGACGCGGCGCCAATGTCAACTCCTGTATGAAGGTATGAAACTCTTTTCAATAATGAATTTCATCTTCTGTACAAATTGTATCTGCCACAATTAATAAACCAAAGTTTCTACAGAATATTTCAGAAATTATAAATAGTTTTATTCAACTTTCACCCCTTTCATCCCCAACTAAATCGTTTATTCCGACCCCTATTTACATTACGTTAGAGAATTCACTTAGTTTACCCTGTCACTTCATGAAACCACAGTCATTAATTTTATCATTTCCCATTCTCCAAGTCTTCCTGTAATCATTCCAATAGTATAGGTAATTTCTTGACTAAGCCCATATTGATCTTCAAAACGCCCCTTCCAGGACAAAGCGAGCCCCCTGTTCATAGCGGCGCAGAACGGGCACGAGGAGGTGTGCGCGCGCCTGGTGGCGGCGGGCGCGCGCGCGGACGCGGCGCGCGGCGACGGCGCCACGCCGCTGTGGATCGCGGCGCAGTGCGGCCACCAGCTCGTCGTGCGCGCGCTGCTGCGCGCCGGCGCCTGCGTCGACCACACCCGACAGGTATACTCACGGCTCATCAACTCGTTTCCATATGTCTGCTAACTGGCGCCAGGGCGGCGCAAGTTTTAATTATGCCGCTGTGTGTACTGTTACAAAAGCTCAAATAATAACTCTTGCTTACGGCTTGCATTCTTAAATCTATATATTACTAAGCCCCAATATCATTGTTAATTGAACACGATTAGTTCAACTTACTCCTAGTTCACTACTTAAACCGAGACTCACTACATCTTCAAAATTGATTCACTAAAACCGAGTTCAGTTGACCGTGGTTTGTAACCGTAGAAACGGTGAATGTGGCTCTAAATATTTATAAACAAAACCTTCAAATTGTATAGTATATTGTAACACTATTCAAAACGAACGTCATTTATTTATTAAACATATTCGGGCGCTAAATAAATTAGGAATGCTTGTGCAATCCGCCCTAAGTATGAATTGATTGTGTTGATCAATCTACGTGCACGTTACAGGACGGAGCCACGCCCCTCTTCAAAGCGGCTCACAAGGGCCACGCGGCCGTCGTCGCGGAACTACTCAAATATAAACCTAACCTAGGAATATTGCCAGTGAGTACAAATACATTCTAACATACACTTACACCACTAATATACCCTATTCAACAGCTTTCTATACTCTACACCCGCCTGGAACCGCCTTTAGGAATTATAGGATTATACCTACGTTTCCCACTCTTACATCCTATCGTACTTTTATATTATAAATGCAAAAGTTTGAGGATGGATGTATGTTACTCTTTCACGAAAAAACTACTGAATGGACTTGGATGAAACTTTACAGTAATATAGGTAATACATAGATACATTTTAGCCCGAAATTCCAGCGGGAACGGGTACAACGCGGGTGAAACCGCGGGGCGCGGCAAGTTTACATAATAATGACAACACACATAATTATAAACTTGTCATTTCCCCTCCCCTTTTTACACTACACTACATGTTCCCCATCTCCCTCCAGAACGGTCAGTCGGCCCTACACGGCGCCGCGTTGTGCGGTCAAGTGTCGTGCGTGCGGCTGCTGGCCCGCGCGGGCTCGCGCGCCGCGCTGGCGCTGCGCAACGCCGCCGGCCTCACGCCGCGCCAGGCCGCCGCCGCCGCCGGCCGACACGACGCCGCCCGCTACCTGCGCGACCTGGAGGGGCAGTAGGGGGTGCTTCATTAATTAAGGGAGGGATTCATGTTCGGGGGAGTAGTCTTTTATTCATGTTCTGGTTTCGTGAACAGAGATGGAATAATAGGGAAGGATATTGGATGCAAAAAAAGGGGTACAAAAATGATCTATGTTCTAACCATGTCCTAGTTAGGTCATGGAAAAAATAAGGGTTTATAACACGAAAAGTAATAGATATTTGTCTTTTCCATATTCTTCAGGATGAGGCCTAGATCAATGTCCTCCGATTGATTAATTTAGAACATGAATGAGTACCCTAACTGAAAAGTAAACCGTACGTAAATACTTTTTAAAATCAACCCTCAAACTTGGGTGTTGAAGATATGTAAACATAATGTTAAGGCAAGAATTTCATCGTTCTAAGATCTTAATTTTGAAAGTTAAAGATACGAATTATCAAAGGATATTTAAAAAATGTATTTTTATGAATCTCAATGCAAAAAGTAAAGCAAGAAGAAAGTAGAAACTCAAAATGTCAATTTTCTTTTAAGATCTGAGGTGTTTGAATTCCTAATATAAATGAAATGTACTATATTTTGTATAACCTATTGTATTAGCCATAGTCTCACTTGCCTTAAGCGCATTACCTCACATTTACTTAATGAATAATGTAATTACCACTTACTGTAATATGGTAACAAATTGTTTGACATGTTTTGTTTAAAATATTAGAAACAGCATTAGAAACCTATTGTGTTAGAAACAGAATACTAAAAATAATTGATTTACTTATCAGCTTCATGTAATTAGAAAATTCTGTTTTTAAATACATAATTAAAATTAATGATAACACTAAACACTATCTTATGTTAAATGTTGAAATGCGGCGCTCGTGGTGTACTTTGACTAAGGGATGTTAGTTCATTAATTGCGATTGTTAAGCAACCTGCAGCTCGGCCCCTACTTGGATGGGTGGCCGATAGTGGCATATATATCGGAGTACTACCGTGCTTCGGAAGACACGTTTAGCAGTTGCTCCCGGTTGATTCAAACGTCAGAACATGTCCGAGGCCTTTAAACTTCGGCACCAGAGCCACTAACCTACTCGTAATGATTGATTGATGTTAAATGATTCAAAGTTACGGCTCTTCATGCACTTACAATTTATTTTCTTTATTCGTACTTGACTTATAAATCTCGAACTTAAAACATACATGTCGCTCCTTTTGTTACCATTTTACAGAAACCACAGAATATAGCGTTATTGGTGCTGTAGTGATTAAATGTAAGATTTATTTGTAGGTTTCGTTTTATGCTAGTCACTTGAATACCGTGATAATATTTCAAAATGATTTTTTAGCAATTACATTATTTACTTTCAAAATCTTTGCTTTTACATCGGTTGGTACTGAATCATCTGACCAACCAACAGCTTTTCCAAGCTAATATTATCATGTCATAAATAAAACATTTTGTACTGTAACAATACTATCTATTTTCAGTAATCACGGTATATAATTAAACTGACACGAATCACAATTAGAGACGTATTTTCGTACACAAATCTACTTGTAACTACTGTGTAATCTGTTGTATCGTTATAATATAGTTATAGGGGTTAGTTAATGTTAAGCATCGCTCAATGTAACCAATTTAACGATTAATGTTTAAGTAAGGGCTGATATTTCGATAATTCTGTTTGTTCATGGAATAGTTTTGGTTTTGATCAGTTCATAATTATATTATAAATCAAAATGTTATTTGAGAAATATTATTAGTCGAGTTCCTACTTTTCAAACATGGCTCGAGTTTGAGATCACCAACCCGCATTTGGCAAGCGTGGTGATTATGCCTAATCCTCCTCACTGTACTGATAACTTCAGTGAGATGAGAGGCCTTTGCCCAGCAGTGGGACATTACAGGCTAATACTTTTTTTTTTTTTAGTTAAGTTTTGTCACGTTTGAAAAATTTGTATTTATATAAATAGTGCGGTATGTGTGATAATATTTGTAATCTATACCCTGTCCCGCCGTTTTACCCGTTCCCTTGGGAATTTCGGGATGAAAAATAGCCTTTAACCTTCCCTTTAAGTGTGGCTCCATTTCGAAAATGATTATTTAAATCAGATTTGTATTCTCCGAGATTAGCGCTTTCAAACAAACCATAAATCAAACTCGTCAGCTTTATTATATATTTTTTTTTATTGGTGAATTTCTGTGGATGGAATCGTAAGAAATGTTCTGTTAATAATATAAATCAAATTATTATCACACTATATTAGCTCTCGTCTTTATTTGAAAGTAAATTAATGTTGATATACAAAAAAGTACAGTTTTTGTCATTTGTTAAAATTTTCTTTTATTTGTTATAATATAGATGTTTTTACAATTGTATTTTGTTTTATTTAATTCGATAGGAGTGAAGAAATGATTTAAGACACCTAACTAGAAAAAACAAATGAAAATTAACTAGGTAGTGAATAGATTTTCTATCTATTAACTACTAAATATTACATATTACATTGACTTTGTACTTGTATTACAAAAAAAAAACCATTTGTAAGAAACTGAAATGTTTAAAACCACAAAACCTTTAAAAGAAAATTTTAAGCTAAAAAATCTGAGTAGAAAATTCAATTTAATTTCCAAAATATAGTTTTTTAAATGGCACCCGTACACAATTTCGAAATTGATACTTTTAAATGTTACCTAAAGTAATAAATCTTATACATAATGTTAACATAAAAGTACATAAACTTTAATCCTAGGATATATAAGCCTCAGTCACAATAGTCAGCGTGGCGGAGGCGATCTATTCCGATCTAATACCAAAAACTAATACCATTTGGTATTACTTTATTTCCGAATTTATTTTTCATTCCCAACGAGTACCACGTTTTTTTAAACAAAAAATGTATTCCTAACGAATACCAAAACATTAGTTGTAAAAGTACAGTCAGCTAAAAAAAAATAACCCTAACCTACCGAATTACTTACTATTCGGTAGGTTAGGGTTATTTTTTTTTTACTAGTTCCATAGTTATCGGTTAACATTAATTAACATTATGAGAAAATTAACTAGTGGTTGTAAATAAGCATTTTAATTTTACTGAACCTGACTGTACTTTATTCCTTCAAACTTATTTTGGTATTGGTTTACAATGTGGTACTCGTTGGGAATGGAAAATAAGTTCAGAAATAAAGTAATACCAAGTGGTATTAGTTTTTGGTATTAGATCGGAATAGATCGCGGAGGCGAGTCGTCAGGGACGCGGGCCCTGAATTGGCCAATCATTGCTTAAAATTATTAATGAAAATTGTTTCAAGCATTATGATTGGTCAATTCAACCGCTGACCGCGTGACTGAGGCCTTATTTATAAAGAATAAGAGTTGTTTTCACTAAGCTATGCCATGCTATGACTTAAGTTATATTTAGTATTCACCAATTTTATCATTATTATCACAACATATTCATAGTTAAGCGGTCAGCTTTTTACCACCACTATACGCAAAATGGGCGCATTGAGGACGCATAATTGCGGAAGAAGCGGACAGCAAAATAAAAGATATCATATCATAGCTCAGGTGAAAGAAAACACCTCTAGTGTTACCCTCAATGCTTCTTCTGTTAATATACATAAACATACAATAATAAAACTATATATAACTATAATGAGTCCCCAGTGGCAGCTATCGCCAAGTGTACTGCAGCGGGCCTCATGGAAGCCATTGTTTCAGTGCAAGCGTGGAACAAGGCAAGTGGCAGACGGTAATCCTCCTCGCATATGTTGATTGGTATGGGTGGTCGGGTACCTGGAAAATATGATATACTTATCAATCACAAATACTTGATATTATTAAAAAAAAAATGCTCTAGGTTTGTGAATATATCTCAGTAATGCTATATAACACTAACTTTATAAAATCAGATCAGATATAAGATGGAATATTTAAAAATACAAATGACCTAGCAAAAATTTATACCCAATGAATAATGCTAGATATACACTCTCATTATATTATCTAGTAGAGTTTAATATCTACAAGGCTAACATTTCAATACTTCTCTATTCTATCTCATCCTTTTGTCTAATGAGATCCAAAAAAAATTAAAAAACTTGAGAGGGGTCAAGGGACACCCGGATGGAACGAAGTTTATTTATTATCAACAAAAATAATCGTCGCGAAACCACACTGTTCAATGCGAAATAGAAAGACGAAACGAAAATATCTAGCTTGCTTTCTATAAGAGAGAAAGAGAGAGACAGACTGTCTGTCCCTCTCTGGCCTAAAAAATGTCGTTACCATTTTTTCCGCCTAGCCCCCTTTCGCAACGCGCGATAAGGAACTTCGTTCCAATAACTGTTAAGATTTAAAATAGGTTCTAATCAAAAAGAGTCACGACATACCAAATTTCTCTGAAAAGTAATCCATCTCGCTGCATCCTGTGTCGTCCAACCCGCTCATGTCCAGTGTGTCGTCATCTACTTGTGAATGAGGGGGCATCAGCGCCATCATCTCCCATACCGTCATGCCGAGCGCCCAGATGTCAGTCTTACTTGTGATGTCTCCTCCGTGGATTACCTCGGGAGCACTCCAAGCTTCAGTACCTGAATGACAAGACACAAATAAATCTACAATTTGCTTATGTATATTATAAACTAGCAGCGCCTCGCGGTTTTACCCGCGTTGTGCCCGTTCCCGTGGGAATTTCGGGAATTTTTTTACCTAAAAACCTTCCTCTTGAATCACTCTACCTATTACAAAAAACCGCATCAAAATCCGTTGCGTAATTTTAAAGATTTAAGCATACAGTATACAGTTATACTATGTAGTGAAGATTGTATACAGGGCTGGTCTAGAACTTCCAGCGGAATTTGTATAAATAAAACCCGACGGTCTTAAACGCGTTGTACCAGTTCCAGCGGGAATTTCGGGATAAAATGTATCCCATGTGTTATTTTGATGTATAGCCTATATTACTGCAAAGTTTCGTCCAAATCCGTCCCGTAGTTCTTTCGTGGGAGAGTAACAAACATACATACATTCTCACAAACTTTCGCATTTATAATATTAGTTAGGATATAAGGGTCAAAACTGCGTTAAGCTGCGCCCGAGTCTGTTCACTTTTGTATGAAGCCACACGCGGCGGGCGCCCGCAACGGTTCACTTTTGTATGGAACCGCGGCGTGCGCACGCTTTACGCAGTGTCGGCTCTAATACTAGAAAGATGAGTCACATACCAGAGGAAAGTTATAACATTCTTATCCCGATATTCCTAAAAGAATGGTTACAGCGCGGATGAAAAGCGAGACGCTGCTACAAAAATGTAAAAACGCATTGAAACATCACACCGCAAATGCCCTAACTGGTACATTATGCAGACAGACATCCATAATGTATGCATAATGTACGTTATGCATACTTCCATAACATATCATGTGCATTATGTGCGACTTGCTTCGCGCTAATGCAGTGCTCGCAACAACTACTCGCGGCGAATGCTCAGTGAGCATACAGGTCTGTATAATACTAGCCGCGCCCGTTAGTGTTACCCGCGCTATACCCATTCCCGTGGGAATTTCGGGATAAAATGTTTCCCCATTTGTTATTCTGATGTATCAGTATCAGTTCCGTTCAGTAGTTTTTGCGTGAAAGAGAAACAAATATACATACATGCATCCATCCATCCATCCATCCTTACAAACTTTCGCATTTATAATATTACTAGCAGCGCCCCGCGGTTTTACCCGCGTTGTGCCCGTCCCCGATGGAATTTCGGGATGAAAAATAGCCTATAAACTTCCCGTTGAATGTGGCTATGTATTACAAAAAGAATTATTCAAATCGGACAGGTAATTCCTGAGATTAGCTCGAACATACAAACTTAAAAAATTTACCTCTTTATAATATTAGTATACATAGTAGGACATTCCTCACCATAATATACAGCTTTCCCAGCTCTCTCAGAGTCCAGAACTCCATTTTCGTCAAGCGGCAGCGTGACTCCGAAGTCACACAGTTTGCAAATCACGAAGTCTCCATTGATGAGAATGTTGTATGATTTGATGTCTCCGTGGAGTATTTGCATCTTAGTGTGGAGATAATCGAGGCCATTAGCTGCATCTTTTGTTAACTGGAACAAGTTAAACATTAATTTAGTTAATTGAAAATTAGAAGTAATAAATCCGTGTAGGTTAGAGACCAACCCTGGTGTCCCGAGTTTTTAGACCTCTGACATGGTCTATCAATTGAAAAAATAGGGAACGACTATTTTACGTATCCTGCGAAGCACGGACCACTATTGGCCACCGATCCAAGTACCGACCACCACAATTCTAAACATTTGCTTGCTATTTTACTAACCAAGCGCGAGTTAAGTAATAAGCTTAGGAAGGGAAGTAATAAGGTATTCATGGCCATCCCTAGTGTCGGAGTTTGTAGTAGAAGACTGACTTAAAGTTATCGTCTGAATAAATGTTTTCTATTCTATTCTATTCTATCTTATTACCAACACTAATGAAGAAGATTGGCCTTTATCTTTATGTCAAGTCTTCTTCAACCTGCCCACAACATATTGGATATGCAATCACTGAAAAGAGAGTGTTAATGTAGCTACACTTTTTTATCAAATGACTAGATGTTCCTTGCGGTGGTTCCGCGAGCTAATAGACGGCATTAGTGCGAACATTTCATAGATTGTGCTTACATTATTTTCCTAGATTTAGTGGGGTTGTGCTAATTCATTTTTTCGAACTGTAAAAATATAAATATAGGTATAGATGTAACACAAAGTACAATATAATGTTACTAGCAGCGCCCCGCGGTTTCACCCGCGTTGTACCCGTTGATAAAAAGTAGTCTATGTCCTTTCTCAGGCTCTGGACTAACTGTGTGCCAAATTTTATTCAAATCGGTTCAGTAGTTTTGGCGTGAAAGCGTAACAGACAGACAGACAGACAGAGTGAATTTCGTATTTATAATATTAGTTAGGATTTCAGACCCTCATGCTGCCTTGGGCAAAGTAAAAGTCAAAATCCTTGGCTGACACAAAAATCATACTTTTTTCTGGACCAAAAATATGATAGTAAAATGGTTACCGCCTTACACTTCACTACATAGTATAAAATAAAGTCGTCTCTTTTTCGTGTCTGTCTGTTTGTCTGTCTGTATGCTTAAATCTTTAAAATTACGCAACGGATTTTGATGCGGTTTTTTGTAATAGGTAGAGTGATTAAAGAGGAAGGTTTTTATGTAAAAAAAATCCCGAAATTCCCACGGGAACGGGCACAACGCGGGTAAAACCGCGGGGCGCTGCTAGTTTTAACTAAAACACTGTTATAAAGTGTTTTGTCTCATTTGCTCTTCGCAAAGTAGCGTGTGTCGGAGTGAGACAAAACATTTGATAGCTAAAATACAGTTCATTGTCATTTATGAATAAGAGCCTTTGTGTTTCAATATAAGAGCAAAAAATACCATATGCAAACTTAAATAAACAATCTATTGTAAAGATTCAAAATTTACTTATACAGGACTAGACAGACAATCAATTTGTATAATATTTTGACTTTCTCCTCACCTTCTTTTCTTAACTTAAATAGTATTAATAGATTTAAATTTCAATAATAAAACCTTATTATAATAACTATATACAATGTCTTGAAGTAGACAATGGATTGCTTCAAATATTAATATTTTAATAAAAAATGGAATGAAAACTTCAGGTAATGGCATAAACTTTGTTACAAAACATAGCTATTGGATGACTACTTTACAGTTTAGTTTACATTTTATTAAACTACATTAAAATCATGTGATATTCCTACTAATCTAAAGTTTAAGTAACATCACTACATAGTATAAAATAAAGTTGTCTCTTTTTCGTGTCTGTCACACTGTTTGTCTGTCTGTATGCTTAAATCTTTAAAATTACGCAACGGATTTTGATGCGGTTTTTTGTAATAGGTAGAGTGATTCAAGAGGAAGGTTTTATGTAAAAAAATTCCCGAAATTCCCACGGGAACGGGCACAACGCGGGTAAAACCGCGGGGCGCTGCTAGTAGTATATATATAGGGCGCAGGGGCAGCGAAGCACTGGAGCGGGCTCATTTAAAAAGTTAATTTTTGTGCCATCGCCACGAAGAAGAAGAAGTATATATGTACTGTAGGTCTTAGTACTGTATGTCTGTTACTCTGAGTGCTGCATGTCAGTTTCTTATTCTACTCTTTCTTCTATAATCTGGTACACAGATAGACTAGAACTCGGGAATGTGTCATCATAACTCGCTTTAAATCAATAAGTAACTTAACAAAAAATTTGTTAACAACAAATGCAGTACAAAGGCAACAGAACATTTTTTATGTCACATACCTTTTCTTTCAGACATATATTAAAAAGAACAATAATCAAGATATTAAGTGCACAGTCTAACTAAACTATAAGGGCCTTATCCATAAACACTTTTAACAGCATTAATATATATATCTATACTAGTAGTGCCTTGCGGTTTTACCCGCGTTGTGCCCGTTCCTCTTGAATCACTCTATCTATTTAAAAAAAACGCGTCAAAATCTGTGCAGTCGTATTGGAGTTTATCGTGAACAAACAGACACGGCTGGGGACTTTGTTTTAAAATATGTAGTGATAAATATAGCAGAGCCCTGTGGTTTTACCTGTGTTGATCCATGGGAATTTCAGGATGAAAAATTATAGCCTATAACCTCCCATTGAATGTAGCTACACGACTGGTAATTCCGAAGATTAACTCGAACATACATACGAACAAACATACAAATTTTACCTCTTTATAATATTAGTGTAGATTAAACTGCAAACATACCTTCAACATTTGCTTCGGAGTGAACGGTTCACAGTCACCTTCATCAACTTTGTTCTCAATCATATTTCCTAGAGACACATCACAAGCTTCCATACCCAGATACAATATCTTGGATCCACTGAACGCACGAAACCCGACGATATTTGGATGAGACATCTTTTGCAACAGTTCTGCTTCAGCTTTCAGTCTTTCCGAGTATACAGCCATAGGCTTCACTCGTTTGTTTAACATTTTCAACGCCCATGGTGACCGGACTTGTCCTGCTCTGGGTGAACGCAACAACTGCAATACTGATACTCCTGGAAGAAGAGTTGTCTTATTATGTCGCGGAATAATCTTTGATTTGATGCTCGGCATTTTGTGTTGGGTACAGACAAGTTTGAGTTGGTTATTGGCCAACACTGGTCATTTGGAATTAGACCGCTATAAGCCTCCGAACTGGACTGACTAAGATTATTAGGTTAATTGGTAAGAGGTATCTATAAACGCCTTAGTATAAGTAATTTACTTATAGACATAAGTTATCAAGTTTTATGTTCTAACAATTATTATGTACTAAGTACCTGTTCCATATCCCAATCTCTTTAGACAAGGCGATGCCGGAATTGTAATATTTTCACTCGCTACTGGCGCTCTCTTTTTGATTGGAGTAACGAATTGTGACATTATGATTTTACAGCAACTTAATTAGGCACACAAATAATTCCTGTAGTTTTTCTATGTTACTTGTTCTTCTGGTTTCTTTTTCACCTGTTCACAACAATATTTTTGTACCGTCCGTTTGTCTTCAAATTTTAAATTTGTATTTGACAGTTGCGCTGCTAACGCTCGCTCCCTTGAAATTTGTTCCATGTTTGTTGTTGAAACTTGACAGTAACAGTTTTGTGATGTGATTGACATTGACATTACCCAATAAGGTCACCAAATAATTAGTAATTTTAATTGACGACAAAATAAATGCGTCCTCTAAGGCCCATCGCAGACGACAGACTATCCGTGACGCACTTTTTAGTCTGTGAAAATAGAACCTATGTAATTATATGCAGTAACGCACACGACGCGCAAAAATCCGCGACAATCCGCGACCGAATTTTTGTGCGCCGCAGACTCGATCGCACAAAAAGTCTGTCGTCTGCGATGGGCCTTAGGCCCATCGCAGACGACAGACTATCCGTGACGCACTTTTTAGTCTGTGAAAATAGAACCTATGTAATTATATGCAGTAACGCACACGACGCACAAAAATCCGCGACAATCCGCGACCAAATTTTTGTGCGCCGCAGACTCGATCGCACAAAAAGTCTGTCGTCTGCGATGGGCCTTAACAATACAATACAACTAGGTATGTAGTATGTACTATGTAGGTACACAAAAAACTTTATTTTTGATGATTTTAGGGTCTATTTTCGTATTTTTCATGTGCTTCTCGCCCTGTCCTAAACCTAAATGAACTTTGGTGAATGTTCAATATAGTAATTGTTAGACTAATCACAAAGAAGACCGAGGGCTCTGGCTAAGAAGTCTTCAAAACATAAAATCCGAGTGAATATACGGGGGGTATTTTAGGTACGCTTATTTAGATCTCGCTTAAATTAATTTTTTATTAGATTTGGTAATTTTAATATCATAATATTCTTAAGAATATAATTTGATAGCATAACTACTATACTACCTGTGAGCGTAATATCATAATATCCCTGAAATTATATCGTTTTAAATTAGGTCAATAAGAACGCCTGATAATTTAATAAAGGCAAACTCTTTGCTTTAAATAAGTTAATAGCCGCGCCTTGCGGTGTTACCTGCGTTGTACTCGTTCCCGCGGGAATTTCGGGATAAAATGTATCTCATGTGTTATTCTGTTAGATAACCTATACCACTGTAAAGTTTCATCCAAATCCGTATCCCAGTAGTTTTAAAAATAACCACACTTCCATATAACTTTTCAACCCTCTTTTAACCCCTTTCAACCCTGTTTCCTGCAATAAAAAGTAGCCTATGTCCTTACTCAGGCTCTGGACTACCTGTGTACCAAAATTTTATTCAAATCGGTGCAGAAGTTTTGGCGTGAAAACGTGACAGACAGACAGAGTTACTTTCGCATTTATAATATTAGTTATGATAAGTATTATTACTCAGCTGTCCATCCATATCAACTGCATGTAACACATTCTTGATGTAACAAAATAACTAGGTGAATGCTTTGTTTTAATGTATATCAATAAATTCAACATAATACATAGGTAGTTGATTTGGTATTAAGTTACTATCCGGCAACTAAGTACTTATTTAATGCTTGTTCAGTCACGTGCAATGAAATGTATACACGGGCAGATTTTCAATTTTTAAACATTTCAAAAACATAATATAGCCACTTAACAATTCATACTATATACCCACCCGAGTTTCTCACAATAATGTATACACTTTAGAAACTGTAGCAGTTTTCACTATTTTGACAAATGGGTATTAATTTCAATAACATGTACACAATGTAATTTTCCATTTGATGTAAACATTCATTTTTGTCTTATTTAAAAATTAAAGATCCTCTTTGGGGCAACAACTGAAAAAAAAATATGACTGACTTTGATAGTTTAGATTTTTTTTTTGTTTTTATTGTGAAGGACAGAATGAGTAATAAATAACCATAGAGATATAGAGAGATGCCAACCTATGCGCTGAGCATGAAACCTAGTGTCCCCATTAGACATTTACATACACAAAGTAATCAAAATAAAAACAATACCAATACTTCGCGTTGAGTGTGTGTCACGCACACATACATTTTTTGTGAAATAATATCGTTTACGTACATATTTATTATTGTAATTCATAGTGGATACATATTTCTGCATGTGATCGTGTTTACAAATATCTGAAAACAACCTGTGTAGGTACATATTTTTGATAAACTCGGGTTAGTATATAGTATGAATTGTTAAGTGGCTATATGTTTTTGAAATTTTCAGAGTGGACATATTTTATTTGAAAATCTGCCCATGTATAGTATACATTTCATTGCACGAGACTGTTCATAAAGAACAAGCCGGTTTAGACGTGAACAGCTGATTATGGTTATGAAAAGGAATCCAAATTGTTTTCCATACGCGAAATAATTTCTCGAATTCAGATCAGATCAGATTTCATGCGTCGAACCTGTCAAAAAAGGAACTCACCGCTACGTAGAGCGTCGCTTCAACTTACATCCATCCAAGCACCAGGAAACGCTAACACAAAATGGCAATTTGATCAGACGACGTAATAAAATGAAAAACAGCGTACGTACTACGTACGCTGTTAAATGTACTAGATAGTACTGTTAGGTTCAATAAATTATTAACAGAATTTTGTATGTTTTAAAGAAAAGAGGTTTATATGTTTATGAAAAGAGGTTCGGTTACATCGCAAACTTTTGGAGGGAAAGAGAATAAAAGGGCGGGAATCTTGATTGAACTCTAGAAGGCCACGGACGTGTGAAAAAAAGGGATTTATAGAATTAAAGGATTGTAAGGATTCAAGTGTAAGAATTAATTAATAATAAGGTAATTATAACGATATGAAGTTTATATATCTTTATGTTAAATTCAAAGGAATGTCTGTTATGTTCATGTACTAAAATGTGTGTGTAAATATATTTATGTTTTAAAGTATACAGTGGTTTTATATATTCAATTACCCATGGAATAGAATGGAAGTAGCCTCATTCGGTTACAGTACTTTTTAACGAGCCTTTTTTATAATAACCAACCGTTTGAACAATCAATCCTTGGTAGCCAGCCTAGCGCGACCACCGAGGATCGGGGTAAGTAAGGTTACCCCATAGGTTAGGATACCTAGACTGCCACTTTGGCCTTCGTGTCATTTGATTTGGGGTAGTTCCTCCGACCCTATCAATCCGGTTCACTCCCGCTCTAGAAGCGGATTTCGTTGAAGAAAGTATTCGAAATCGAGGGTATTGACATTTAGGTACTTATGGGGGTGATTTTGATATCCTAAGGGGTGGAATATTTTGATTTACAGTCTGACAATACACTTTGGGACACACTATATTATAAAATAAAGATATTGTTACAACGTCTTCTTAAAGCTACGAAGCCCAGGCTTTGTTTTATTTCAAAACTATAAAACTAAGGAAGAAATAACATACATTTTAGTTCAGTATTTAATATTAATAACTACCTGTTCTTTTGTAATTGCACTGTATGTAACAGTAACATCTATAATACCAATAACCAACAAAAACAGACGAATTAATAAGCCATTTATAGACATTAAACGGCGAAGGATGTAACAGTTGATTATTGAAGATTTAGCTGTCGTATTTTTTCGTGAAAGAATAGCGGTGGTGAAACTGAATGGAAGGTCAGGAAGTTGGCGAACTTCCTAAATTATTAGAAGACGACCTTCAGGGCTGAACGGAAGGAACCGATGATGTACTGGATGCGAGGAGATTCGACGTGAGTGAACCGGATGTGAGTACTAGAATCCTACTAATAGTACCTATTGTAAATGCGAAAGATTGTGAGGATGTATGTATGTATGTTTGTTACTCTTTCACGCAAAAACTACTGGACACATTTGGATGAAACTTTACAGTAATATAGGTTATACATCAGAATAACACATGGGATACATTTAATCCCGAAATTCCCGCGGGAACGCGAGTAACGCTGCGGGGTGCGGCTGGTACATAATATTGATAGGTACTTAGAGGTAAGAGATAAGATAATATTAACAAGCGGCCCGACCTCGCTTCGCTTCGGGTGAAAGAACCACCCTGTTAGGGGTTGATAATGCAATAGCTTTTCTTAGTAACTACTCACTTACAATATCATTTTTATACTACTCACTCACATATTAATGGCGGAAAAGAATTTCAAATATGTAGGTATACTTATTATAATTGAACAATAGCTTGTACATTATTATGTTTAATCCCAAGCTAATTCCCAGAATTAGGCAAACAACATTATCTGAGACAGACATGTGTAGGTATTTATCTAGAAATTCTACCTACAATCCATTTTTCTTAAGAGACTTAAAATGTGGTCGATTTTCCAACCGAAGAATATTTCTATGATTATGTAATCAATTGGTACTTCCCATCACTACATCACAGTATAAAACAAAGTCACTTTCCGCTGTCTGTCTGTCCCTATGTATGCGTAGATCTTAAAAACTATGCAACCGATTTTGATGCGGTTTTTTTAATAGATAGAGTGATTCAAGAGGAATGTTTATATATAAAAAAATCTGGAAATTTCCCACGGGCACGGGCACAACGCGGGTAAAACAGTGGGGCGCTGCTAGTAATTTAATTAATCGGCGTTGAGTTTTGAGATTTAAGATTTTACTTTGTAAGTACCTACTTACCGATTTTATTTAATTTATAACAATGTCTTACGTTATACGTAACATTGTAAGTGTTAAATAGAAGATATAAATCTAATGTTAATAGCTTATTAATGTGCAATATTGTTTTAGTTAGTATCACTTGTTAACAAAGGTGAGTCGTCTGTGAGCCAGTTCTTAAAGTGCGTTTACACAAGTTGGTCGTGCGATGCTCTGTGATTGTTGACATCATGATTTCCATAACTGTGTTCAGGTGAGGTTTTGATCAGTAAACAATAGTGATTAAACATCGTGTGAACCGAAATTATACCTATAGGAAGGAACTGACCTCTTTTTTACGTATTGTTGCGAGGCGGAAGAGGCTGTATATTGGGACTTATTTTTCGGCCAGTTTCTCCCGCCAAATATTTTGATGTGACTGCGTTTTGTATATGTTATTTTTTGTTATGTGCGTTTTTTAAAATTTTAATAGATCATTTGAAATATTATGTACTTATCTAAGTACTCTAGTTACTTTCATGTTACGAAAAGATTTTAAGTTAATATCACTTAATTTTAATATTTAACTTAGGTCTTGTGTGGAATGAAAGATCATTTTATTACAACTTATTTAAGTATTTTAAGTTTTTTTTAAATATTACGACTAACTACCTAGGTCTTTTTAAAGTAGATATACCTACTATAACTAATTATTTTTTCTCATAGGAATTTAAGCAACTTATACATGCTTTGTATCAATTCTCGTTAAGGGCACGTTAAGCCGTCGGTCCCGGTTACTTTCTACGGATAGTAGTCGTTACATGAGCCATGTCAGAGGCCTTTGGCGGCTCAATAACTCTGACACCAGGATTGGTCAGGTTGACCATCCACTCGATGAAGAAGAAGTAGAATTCACGTGGGAATTTCGGGCCCCTGTGTTATGATATGACAGGTTAAAATCCAGCTCAGTGCTGAGTATTTTTGGATGAAAGATTACCTAATATGCATCCATTGATCCACACGAACATACTTTACAATTGGTTAGATTTTATATTATAGTTATACCTATGTACTGGTTGATCTAATTGGTCTATCACTACATAGTATAAAACAAAGTCGCTTTCCGCTGTCTGTCTGTCCCTATGTATGTTTAGATCTTTAAAACTAAGCAACGGATTTTGACGCAGTTTTAGATAGAGTGATTCAAGAGGATTTATAAGTATGAAAATTCCTGAAATGCCCAAACCCGCGGTGCTCTGCTAGTTCAGGTATAAAAACCGGTTTATAAAGTACTAGCTGCGCCCCGCGATTTCACCCGCGTAGTACCCGTTCCCGCGGGAATTTCGGGATAAAATGTATCCCATGTGCTATTCTGATGTGTAACCTATATTACTGTAAAGTTTCATCCAAATCCATTTAATAGTTTTTGCGTGAAAGAGCAACAAACATACATCCATCCTCACAAACTTTCGCATTTATAATATTACTAGCAGCGCCCGCGGTTTTACCCGCGTTGTGCCCGTTCCCGTGGGAATTTCGGGATTTTTTTTACATACAAACCTTCCTCTTGAATCACTCTACCTATTACAAAAAACCGCATCAAAATCCGTTGCGTAATTTTAAAGATTTAAGCATACAGACAGACAAACAGACAGACACGAAAAAGAGACGACTTTATTTTATACTATGTAGTGAAGTAGGATTTCTTTGATTATAAATTGGAGCCAGTGTCACATAGAGCTACTGTAGAGTGGTTTGTCTTTAGTTTGTGAAGACGGGTTATATCCACGGATTTAGGGATCAGACGTAATTGTCCACTGATCCCGCCAACTTGTATCCACCGATACCGGGGTCCGTTTCCAATTAAAAAAAAACAATTAAATGTTTTTACCGCAGATCCCGGAAGTTGTTACAAAAAAATAAGCACATATTATTAGTTAGTACATATTAAGTAGATACTTGAGTTCTCGCTCAGAATACCATTATTAATCATAATCACAATACGTTCTTAGATTGTTACCACCTATTGATAGACTAATACAATTAATAGGTAAGTACACCGAAGGCACTATCCGGAGATATTATAGTCAGTACAATAGCTTTTTCATCCATAACAATAAATAGGTCTATAGATATACATCTTTACAATTTCACAATGCTAAATGATGGTTCAATAACTGTTATATGAAGACTTTAAAACATGCATCCAATTATCTGTGTAGTATTTGAATCGAGGCGTAGGTAGTTTGACTAATCGATATTCAATCATTGCGATTTTTAAGCAATGTCCTTGTAGGCCGAGCTTGCCATTTTCTGAGCGCTACCGCTTCGGAGGGCATGTGCATCGTTAGACCAAGTCGGAAGGCCTACTCGGCCAATCGGGACCAACAATTTTACGTGCCTGAAACACGAAAGTGCTCAGGTAGAAATTTCACTATCGACTTAAACATCGAAATGAGCTAACTAAGCTTAATCAAACTTCTCTCCGAGCGCTATTGTCCTGGCTTAAACGTTGGTTATCAATCGAAATGAACTAATGAAAATGTTAATCGTAAGATCGAACTCATGAAACTCATCATATTCATAATTCTACACGAATTAAAAGAGATTAGCCTGTAGTATCCGAAAGCTAGAAAATATGCCTCTCAACTCACTGAAGATATCAGTACAGTGAAGAGGATTAAGCGTGATTACTAAGCTTGGCTTTAAGTTACGTAGTTTTCTGTACCTACTAATACAATATTTAATATTATACATCTTTAAAATAAAAATGAATTGCTGTTCGTTAGTCAGCTTAAAACTCGAGAACGGCTGAACCGATTTGGCTAATTTTGGTCTTGAAATATTCATGAAAGTCCAGGGAAGGTTTAAACGGTAAGCATTGACTAAATAAATGCGGGTGAAACCGCAGGGCACAGCTAGTCTATATATAAAAATCAATCGTGGTTCGTTAGTCTCGCTAAAACTCGAGAACGGCTGGACCGACTTTGTTGATTCTGGTTTTGAAATGTTTGTCGTAATCCAGGGAAGGTTTAAACGGTAACCAGTGACGGAATAAATGCGGATGAAACGCAGCACAGCTAGTTTATAATAAATAAATATTTATAAATAAATAATAATGAATGAGGTAAAGTTGTGGTAACATTGTTTGTTTGTTTGTATGTTTGTTTGTAAGGGCTAATGTCAGAAACTACAAATCCGATTTTAATAATTATTTTTGTAATGGGTATCCTCATTCAACGGGAAGGATATAGGCCATTTTTTATCCCACGGGAACGGGCACAACGCGGCTAAAACCGCGGGGCGCTGCTAGTACCCAATAAAGATAATTTTACTGCATTAATTTAACCTCTATGTAGAGGTAACATACCTCTACATAGTGGTTAAATTAATTACTTTGGACACTCGCTACCAGAGAAATGACTGTTATTTTAAAACACTCAAACCGAGTATCATTCAGCATAAGACAGTATTCGTTTATAGTAAAAAACCCAAACATGTCTGCAGAATATAAATATTTTTATAAGGTTTCGCTTTTGACGTAATTTGTTGAAGGGAAGGATTTGACATGATATATTGCAAGTACCTGTTACATTTGATTGACAGTACCTACGTTACCTACTTATTGTGTTTGAAAACTTTGCTCGAAAATAGATTTAACAATGTGTGGTTTTGTTTTGCAAACATTGAGGTACCTACTTTGTTGGTAAATTAGTGTTTGGGTACAATTTCTTTTGACTAATACTAAATTGAAAATCGGTATTATTGACCGATTATCTCACGGAAGAGCGCAGTACCCACTTACAGCGGCTCTATTTGGTGGATTTTCCGAACAAAGACAAAGAAAAATTCCTTTTGTAGAGGAAAAAGTAACCTTTTAGGACATGTAAGAAACATTACCCGTAGGTAAGTAAATATAAATTGTAAATATGTGATTTATTTGAAATCTCGCTCTCATTAAATTTTCTCGATATTTTACTTTACAAGACGTAAAAAATATTAATAATATTGGCCCATAAAAATTTATTTATGCAGGTACGAATCTGTATCAGTAGTCTATATTATATTCTTTAGGGTTGGTCACCAATATGTTTACTGGTTTCTTAAGTTTAATCGAACACTACTTATTTTGAATTGAAACTAGATACACTTCGCTTTTATTTTACATATTTATCTGACGTTTCGGCCCCTTTACAGGAACCGTCACAGAAGACTCATAAAGAAGAATAAAAGCGAAGTGTATCTGTAAACGTACTCGTAGTTCTAATTCAAAACAAACACTTTTGTTAGGTTTGTGGTTAGAGTGAGGGCAATGAAAAACTAATCTTTCATATCCAAAAAGACCTTACGGTAAACTACCAACTTCCACACTATAGGTAAACATTTCTAGAATGAACAGTGACAAATTACACACTCCAAGCGTTGTCTAAGTATACACAGGACAGACTAAACGACGCAATTTTTGATGCAATATGGTAATCGAAGCGATTCACGCTCGACCAGTTTTTGGGTAAAAACATTGACTTACTACATGCAACGACGCTTACTAGTTAATTTTACGTGTAATCATGTAAGGATATCTATTAATAATACCTACCGACTTACAAATAGATGCACACATTTGTTATAATAATACTTACTTGGTTGTCTCGTGTCTCTTTTGATACCTATTAATTGATTACGCATTATCCTCTTCACTGTACCTAACTCTACACCGATCCTAAGTGACCCTTGAGAAAGGTTTATAATAACAAATTAAATTCCAAATCCCATTGCAAGGCAGAGAACACTCATTCAAGTGAAAATGATTACATACAGCTTACACTTTTGTATTAACATGTATCAATATCATCCATTGAAACTAATAATATTATACAAAGGTAAAATTTGCAATTTTGTTTGTGTGTCTGATATCGGTAACTACCAGCCTTATTTTAATAATTATTTTTCTAATGAATAGCCACATTCAGAGGGAAGGTAAAAGGCTATTTTTTATCCCGAAATTCCCAAAGGAACGAGCACAATGCGGATAAACCCGCGGGGCGCTGGTAGTCACTACAAAGTATAAAATAAAGTCGTCTCTTTTTCGTGTCTGTCTGTTTGTCTGTCTGTATGCTTAAATCTTTAAAATTACGCAACGGATTTTGATGCGGTTTTTTGTAATAGGTAGACTGATTCAAGAGGAAGGTTTTTATGTAAAAAAAATCCCGAAATTCCCACGGGAACGGGCACAACGCGGGTAAAACCGCGGGGCGCTGGTAGGTGTAGTAAGTATTAAGTGTTCTTCCTTGTAGAATCGTACCGAAAACATAATTTTTAGGGTCTCGTTGGCACTATAAGAAACGAAATAAGTTCAGTTTTTCACTGAATTAAATAGCAAGCGTGCAAGTAAATGTAATCAAGAGCTGTATCGTAGGTATGTATATGTAGGCCCATTATCGTCATTAAAGTAAATGTTAACTATTTGATCGGACTGTAACATACATAAATTTCACGCGATTATTACGACACTCGCGTCCAACTTGTAGATTAACTCGTTCCTATTCTGGTTCGTTATAGACACATCGGGAGTGACATTGAATGATTGTGTAATGTACTGTCGGACCACGAATTATACAACTTTTCATATTCAATCTATACTATAATATTATAAAGAGGTAAAGTACTAACTTTGTTTGTTTGTATGCGCTAATCTCAGAGCCTAGTAGACCAAATTAAATAATTATTTTTGGTACAGATAGCCACATCAACGGGAATGTTATAGGCTATTATCTTCCCGTAATTCCCACGGGAACGGGCACACTGCGAGGCACTGCTAGCCTTCTATAAAGTAAAAGTAGCTAGTCCTACTAATATTATAAATGCGAAAGTTTGTGAGGATGGATGTATGTATTGATGGATGTATGGATGTATGTTTGTTGCTCTTTCACGCAAAAACTACAGAACGGATTTGGATGAAACTTTATAGTAATGTAGGGTATACATCAAATTAACATATGGGATACATTTAATCCCGAAATTCCTGCGGGAATGGGTACAGCGCGGGTAACACCGCGGGGCGCAGCTAGTCTTCTATAAACATACTAAAATGTCAATAAGAATTTTCAAACATTATAATTAGTCATTAATTTAAAGTTCTTAGGTAAAATGTCGTCAGTATTTATGTAATTAATATATAGAGCGTACTTTGATTAAGCTATGTTAAGTCATTGCGATTGTTAAGCAACGTGCAGCTCGGCCTTTACTTGGATGGGTTGAGTGGCATTTCTATCTGAGCGCTACCGTGCACGTAATGAAGACACCAGTAATTGTTTTAATCGTTAGCCATGTCGGAAGCCTTTAGGCGATTTAAAAACTCTCGACACCAGGGTTGGCCACCAACCTACTCGATATTTCTTACTTACTAACATTTTTAGGTTAGATTAACCTGTTTCATCCCATTGTTAAGCAAAAGCCTCTCACCATTCGTGCCATTATTAGGTACTGCTACTACTGCTACTGTTGCTACTATTTAAATCCATCAATTTATTCTACCGAAAGTTTTTGGAACGAAGTTCCTTATTAATTCGGCTAATTCCCTGAATGCAAATTGTTTAGTTAAAACCACAAGGAAAAAGTGCAGATGTTATGTGATATTAAAGTCAACATGTAAATGATCATTAAACATTCACTATGCATACATTGGTTTTATTATTAATCGTCACTTGTATTGTCCCTGTGTTTCCAACATACATATACAACAAAAGGTTTTAGAATTCAAGAACAGTGGCCACGGAATAAATATGTGTCATTATCGTCTGAAAAGGGGAAGTCATTACTTAACTCTCAATTAAAAGTAGGCCACATTATATACGCGCTAAAATACCGGACAGTATCAATTATAAATTATGCGTAATAAAGTATCGATAAAATATTTACGGAATGGATGTACAACCTAAATAAGGTGCTGGACTATAATTAATTACCCACGCGCACGCACAACTCTCTGACAGTAGCCGTCAACTTTCAATTCGCTAGGTTTGGTCATAAAAACTATAAAGAACTTCTGTTATAGTGTTAAGTAACGTTCAGACTTCGAATTTGGCCGCTAATTTTATGAAAACAATTGAATAGTCATAAGTTATAACGCTTCGATACACTGTCGACTGTGTTTCATAATAAATCGATTGTCAAAGTACTTGTCTTTGTAAAATGTTTTAATTGAGTAGCTTACGTAACAAACTCGAATAATGAGTAATTTATCATTTTCAGAACACTCGTCATAACACTGGCGGTTTTACCAGCTCGGGACCATGTTGAAGGCTTTGGCATTAACAGAGAACAATTATTGTCTTCAGAAGCGGACCAAATGTCACTAGAAGGCTCAATTTTACCAACGATAACTGATTTGCAAAGACCTAACGACATCCGAAATGAAGCCACTAGCGACGAAACTGTTACAGAAACGACAGGAACAACGAACCAAGACCACAAAGTATCGATCATGTTTGTAGCTTTAACCACGAATCTAGATGAAAACTCAACAAATAGTCAAGCACAAACTTTAGCTGACGAACTATCTAATAGAACATTCACCGCTACAAACGTTACCGGTCTATCCACAAACTTATTCAACAAGAACAAGTTGACAGAAGATGATTTAAAAAAAGAAGCAACTTACCTGATGAATGCTATTTTGACAAATCCTGGTATAACAACTGTAGCAGATAGTACCAGCACAGATTCTGGTATCAATTTCATGCAATCAAGTGTTGTCGATATACTTTATACTAAAGAAGCAATTGAAAAAGAAGCAGATAACGGTGAAAGTACAAAGAAAATAGCGACCACGGCTGATCAGATAGAAAATGACTCTCAGACCTTGTCAAATGTATCAACAGAAATGAATGAAGTCACTCAAAGTGACACTACTACATTCAAAACTGACCAGACTTCTACTCAAACTTTGTCGACAGTAGGCGAGTCAAAATCGGATGACACCGTTGAATTCATAGATTTAGGTACAGTTACGGAACCCGCAACTACATTATTCACTGAAACTAAAGATAGCAGTGATACTAGACAGCCCGAGATGAATAAATATGTGACAATTGACAGAAAAAAGACGTCTAGTCCTGAAGAGATGAGTATAAACCCCGACGTGATCAGTACTAAGCCAATGACCAAAAATTCAGTACTAAGACAAGATATGACAAATAGTCATTCGACCACAAACCAAATCGTTTCACAATCTAATCAAGATATTAGTGAAATATTAAATAAACAGAGAAGCACGCCTACTGACACTACTGATAGAAGTATAAGCACATTGGAGACAAAAAGAGGGGGATTTTTAGATTTATACACCTATACCGAAATATCCGCTACGGAAATAACATCAACTGAAAGCACAGTCACACAAGACCTAAAACATACAGAATTGTCAATTACTCCTAACAAAATGGTAATTGCAATGTTATTTTTTATACAATTTCTTCACATGAGCTATTCCAACAACCCGGTGTTCATTAGCTAAATTATAAACATGTTTTTTTTTTATTTTACAGACAACGTTCCCTGGTGGTGAAGTGTTCACCAATGACCATATTGGAAGCAATACTAGATATGATATATTTAAGGACGACATTCCAGACATCCCGAATTATGAAAGCACATCAGTAAGAGATGACAACCTCAGCGTACAGCCCCTGAGTCAAGAGCGGAAAACCACTGTATATACCATTTCTTCAAATTACAAACCAATGAAAAAAATAGACGTTCAGCCGCCCAGAAGTTACATGAGAGACCCAGATGACAACAGTTGGAGAAACGAAAGTATAAGCTCGTTAGGTATTGTGTTTAAACCAAAAAATGCATCAAAATCATTTAAAGAAGTACTCAAAAATAAAACGGAGACTGAATTTAGCAATATTCTGGATAAAGATAGCAGAGTTGAACTTCCGGATTTGAGGTTGCGGCTTGAAAAAATTGCCGAAGAAAGGAAAACTAAGAAAAAGTCGCGCAAATCTGGGGAGACGAACGACTACGATGAAACTAGCTCAGAAGCCGCGACTACCTCTATGCGTGCTACGACAGAACCAATGATCACGTCTACTGCACCACCCTTAATTACTGTGTCCCAAACGTCAACACCTCCTGAGGAGACCAATCATAAGAAAAAGTTTGGGGATTTCCTCAAAGATTTTGGTGCAGACTTTGCAACTTCAAATGAGTCTAAGAAATACTTTGACGCCGCTGAGTACTATGAATCAACAGATGAATATGATGCAGAATACGTGACGTTGCCCAATATTGACTTAAAGAAGAAAGTGGCTGTACCTTGGTCCGGGCACAAGTCGACTAAGGTTTACATGTGGCAGTTACCGCGAACCACGACCCCGGAGCCGATCACTACGGAGCCCCCGACAACTCTTACCACGCCCCCGATGTGGCAGACTCAAGGCACTCGCCCGACCATCCCCACCCTTTCACACTTTATCAAATCAGCATTACCTAATCGCAAGGCCACTCTCCAGTATTTCCCTCCAAGGAAATTTAGCACACAAATGACTTCAACCAAACCTTCGGTTAATATCGAGGATTATGATGGTAACTTCGTCAGCAAAGTCAACATGTTTACGATGGATGCACCGGTTTTGGTAACTACCCCGAGCCCCGTAGCCACAGATGTGCCTCCTGTGACGAAAGATCTTCCCCATTTGTATACTGGACCCACGAAGGAAACAATGTACACAGGGCAACCCTCCATATCGGACGCAGACTTTGTTCTCAACGGGGAAGATTACAACCGAGCGTCGTATGTGATTAAACACTACAAAGATGTGCTAGGAGATGCGGCCAAGGAGTTGGACTACGACCTTAAGGAGGATCTAGCGCCAATGACCGACGGCCCGCCGCAGGATCCTGGCAAAAAGTCCATGGACATCGAACTCGAAGAGTACGACTCGCGGTACCACAGGGAAGTGGTCAATAGGTTCGTGGATAACTTCAACCAGAATAGTGAGACTTTCATGTTAGACTTTCCAGTGATTTACAACAACAGCGTGGTGCATAGGAAACATGAGGGACCTGGGAGAGGGGGTGCGTCTTCAAGTACGATGATGAAGAGGGTGTACCCGGAGGGGCTGTCGCGGTCGGATCATCTGTCCGTGGAACTCTCGCCCGCGTACGAGCTGCACTACTACGTGCCAGACCAGGAGGAACGCGAAGAACCAGATCCTAGGATTACGAACAAATCATGAAATAACCTTCCCTACTCTTAACTTCACAACTGAAAGCAGTATCTCCAAAAACAAAATCAGAGCTTGCGACGAAATAAGGAACTATTTTCGCTATAGCTTTGTGCGATTGACAACTGACATTTTAATGAAAAATTAATGTCGGCTGTCACTCGCCCAAAAGTGCAAAAACAAAGACTATTATAACATGGGTTTTCTTGAAAAAATACTTGTCTATAAAACTTTGGGGCTTTATTTTGTAAACTTTCGCTGTCATATTTTCCTTTTTCTTTTTGGACAAACTCAACTTCGCTCCGAATAATTATTGAACAAAGTTATAATTAGTTATGTAAAACCAGCAGTATCAGATGTTTGCGAACTTGCTTGTGTTGTAATTGTTGTAAGCCAGTGTAGTTGTTGCGTTGCATTAGATATTATTCGATTTGTATTCGAATATGTAAGACCTCCATCCGAGAGCGGTTCTTAGTTAATGCATTACGTTAAGTAAACGTAGTTAGGAGTAAATTATTTTAGCATTATGGCAATATACCGACTGATATTTAGATATACCTTTTTGAAATGTTTAGGGTACATATTGTATAGTAAACTAATTGGTAATTTACCTAAGGCAAAGCCAAAGGGGTATACAATAGTTTTAAGCACATAACAGTCAGTGTAAGGTTTATTAAGTAGTAGGTATTTTTATTCCAAATACATTATTGGAAAACTTGGATTTTTTTATCAATTATATAATTCTTGAAAATACCAAAAAACTATAATTATATAAATAAATATGTACAGGAAACTCACACAAGGAATACAGAATATTCTATATTTTACAAATCTGTATGTTATATAAGGAATAAACATATTAAGAAATTGGGTATTTTATTTATGAATTTAGCACATCCTATTTTACTATTAATTGAAACGTACGTTGATGTCATTATTATTTGTTAAAACGGGAACTTACGTACGCGGAGGTTACTGTTTGTCGCGAGCGCTTCACCCACCTCCTGATGAAGGTCGCCGTATGTGACCGAAACGTGTTGAGGGACAACTCAACAGTAACCTCCGCTTACGTAAGTTCCCGTTTTAACAAATAATATTGGCACATCCTACCCGTACTTACAGATATAAATGATTGCCTTACTAGTAGATACGAACTAGAGTAGATACGAAGTTAATATACGAAGCCTGTTAGGACTAATGTCATTTTAATATTAATTGAGTCAAATTTAAGTAATTTATGTAACTTTTTCAAATAAGGAACCCAAAAAAGGATTATTTTCCTTCATGATAGTATATAATACCTGCCCATCTAGCATAAATACTCGAAGACAAAATTTTGTCTTCCACAACAGATATTTCGTTATTCGGCTTCCTATTCCCTTCAAGTTTCACACATAATGATTCGAAATAAAGTACAATTTCAAATGCCCTGTCCGCGCCCGATGCCAATTAAATTAACGCAGAACAGGACAGAGATACTATTGCTATCCTCTTTCAAGAAAATATTTATCTTTAGACAAACCAATATTACTATTAGTAATATAAGGCGTAATAATTTGATGTTGCAACCCCGGATTTATTCGTGCAAATCGCACGCATAATCTATGGAAAAATCTAAATAGAGCGATATGATTGGCTGCGAAGTGACATCAAGTAATAAACGCCATCTTTGGACTACAATCAATACTACAGAATTAAAAGAATAGAATATCTTCTCTCGAAAGAGATAAGCTCTATATGTTTGTAATGTACGTACGCTAATGCCAATTACATTATAAATTGCACTCTATTTCGAAGCATTTTGTATTAAATTCGAATGGAAAGAGAGACATATAATCTCCCGAAAACAGTAAAGATATGTCTTCAGCTACATACTCGGCGGGCTGAACTTTATTGTTATCTTTAGATATTTTTACTTTTTCTATTGTTGTTACACTGCAGGTCTGATAAACAAAAACACAAGTATACTTTTTAAAATACATTTTTATTGACATTTTTCATTTAGTAGTATGCAAACATCACTCGATCAATACATCACTTCACGGGCTATGTCATTTTGAGCATATTATATAATATACAGAACTATAAATATAAGTCGATTACAGCTAACTTATGCATCCGATACATTTGGAGATACATTTGAACCGAGTGGAAATGCATATCTGGATCCAATAAATAATTACGTTACAATCTCATTTATTCATACAAAAAATATCAAATAAAATAAAAAAAAAAACAAAGACTTTTTTTTCATTCAAATGAACACATTTATATCTTTGGATTTGAGAACACTGATTGGTTTCAATTTATATACAGACAGACAGATTGTTCAAATCAATTCTTATGTGTTTTTTTATATAGAGTTAATGTGTCCATTTTGTAGAGAACATAAATAGTAAATATGTTGAATAAAACAAAATAAGTCGCTTGACTGACGACTTATAATAAAACCATTATAAAAATCGTAAATAATTGTAAACAATCAAATATTTCCAACAGTTACACTTTACTTGTTTATTTTTTCTTAGTTTACAACATATGCCCTGAATATCGTCAGAATCATAGTCATGTTAGTTGCACAAATTGTATCAATTAATGATGCTCTATTATAAAGAAGTTTCCATTGGAAATATCTTTTAATTTAGCATTAAATGTCTATTCTCTATGCAGTTTGCTTGCTGTAATAAATAATGGCTCCAATTCAAAAAAAAATATGACAGGTGTCAAAACGAATTTAGAAATGTCAAATATGTTGACATGTCAAATTACGTTATTTAAAAAGTAGGAGTTTTACGGCTATTATTTAGCTTAGTTGTTTATTTAAATCTACCAGAAAGAAATTACAATTGATACTGTGTATTAAAAAGTGAGAGTTTGTGCTAAATCGTCAATGAAGCGACATCTATAGGAACATAAAACTAAAATAAATCTCAGTATATTGCAAAAAGCATAGTTAATGTAACGGTAAGCGTTATTTATACATTTTATAAATTGGTAAATAATAAACTTATGAGCACTGCCAACAGCTTGAGACAAAATAATAAAAAAGAAAATACTGATATAACATAAGACATAGTTCACGTAATGACTAACTAGATGGCGCTGTAACTAAAATATATGGTTTGTCGCTTTGGCGCGCAAGTGTTGGCAGTGGCCACAGTAATAATGTTATAAATACTATCAAACGATGTATAATATGGTGAAAATAAATGAAATAATAAATAGTTCAGTAATCGCGTGTTGACGCAATCCCATGTTTGTAGGTACCTTCAACTCAGTTACACTAGTATAATATTTCATATAATAATAGTATTTAGACTAAAAGCGATTATTTACAAGAACACGCCATTTCACTAGCTATACCTGCCTCCCGACTTTCCTCTTCAAATTGTCTGTGTTACGTCTCTTTGGAATTTCTAATACATACAAATATTTAGAATACGTTTGTTCGTTAGCTTTACTAGTTTTAAATTTACAAATTGTATAAAAACCTAATTTTGGACGGTTGTACCGGTGAAATTCAATTTTTGCATATTTCAAACGAATCTTAACACATAGGAGAATATATAAATTAAAATGTCATGTTTTACTTAACATAGGCCAAATATCAAAGTAGTAAACTAACATTGAATTATTTTACAAAAATAACCCCCACCCAAAATATATATAGCCCAAAAGAATACTAAATATAATCTGGAATTTGTCACAAAAAATAATAAGATTTTCATTACCTCAGATAATGTTTACAATTCGTTTATCGGACTAGGTTCAGCCGCGTACGAGTACAGACTAAGAAATATACTTTCCACTATACATATTAAGTATTTTGGATTACCATTTGGGGGTTTTGTAAGATTGTAAGGGACTTTAGTCCGCTGAAACCAGCCCGTAGAAACAGCTAAGCTGGTGTTTAGCTTAGCGGCATAGATGTCTTTCTATCAACGCTTAACAGTTCCTGTCACATTGCTTTCTCGCTCTTTCAGATAAAAAGCGAGCGAGCAAGAATTCCAAACTGTTTAGAGCAAAATAGAAGACGCGATTCTACGCTTAGTCAGTACGCCACACGCAACCAATTTTGACTCGTATCAAAAACGTGTTAAAGTCCTAAATAATAAAGTATCACAGACAACCGAAGGGCGTTCCATCTCACATACCGTTACCTAACTCGTTACTTTAGCCAGTCTTTCGTTTACTACACTAGATCCTACGCATCGCACCGCCTCGCATCTCACTATACGTCTGCCGAGTGAATCGTGATCTTTGTTACAATGTAATAAGGTTTGTTTTCACATGCTATCCAAAATTTGAAGGAACCTTTTGAACTAACGCAATTTACACACCGTCAGAGTAAGATGGAACCTTGTCTAAGTAGCAAGTATATTAAAAAACTTCAACCAATTTATTTGCGATTACGATACTTAATCGAAAATCAATGTTTCTGGTTTTCGTCTACCTTTACAAGGTTGCTTCACATTTTTAAAGCGACAACAGCACTGTCATTTTGAATGTCAAATGTCACTGACAGATGTCAAACGTATTACATTGTAATGAAAGATTAGGCCGACTGTACCTTATACTTTGACACAACCAAGATGGAGATAAATCATTCAACTATACATAATAATAATTTATTTTATTATTATACTACATCATTTATTCATACCGAATAATAAATACAAGTCATGAAGAGAAATAAGAGATACTAGAATACATTTTGACAGCTTTGACTTTGACAGGCGTGAAGTTAATATTATATCAATCAGTTGCATAAATGTTTTATTATGTTTACATATAAAGTTAATCTATATAGTAACAAATTGATACATGTAACAAAATAAGGGTGTCAATTCTGATTGACAATATACTCAACTGGATTTTGATAGTTTGTCAAATTGTGTACCTAACCGAATACCAAATGTTCACACTACTCTATCAAGGTCCATTGGGACTTAATTGTGACACATTTGTTTTAGCAGAATTGACACCCTTATAATCATAACAAGAATCTTTTTTTAATGATTAATTAATGTTAAGATTGATCGCCTTAACGGTTCCTTTAAAATATTGTTAGCAAAATGATGATATATTTTTGAAAACCATTCAAGCTGATCAAGAAATACATAGATATTTGAAACTTGAAATAATGTTCAAAGCAATTAATTGAATGTATAGTTGTGTTATCTCCATTACCTTTCAATAGCAATGACTTATAATGGATGGCGTTTGTTCGCGTACAATTGATATCAAATCGTTATAAAAATTAATTTATTTCATACCACGGATAGCTATTAGCATTTGGAAGGGTTTACGACACAAATTATTGAGTAGTTCGATAAAGCTACATAAATTAGTTTACATCTGAAAAATTGTCGCGAACATACAGTGCCACCAACTTAACTGTTCAGGTGGGCAAAATGGGAACTACAGCCGCGTCATATTGAATCTCTCTCTTAGTTAGGATTTACATGATTGATATTGTAGTTTCTTAAATTTTAATGATATCTATAGACTGACTTGCAAGACATGTTTTAATTACCTTTGTTTCTTGGTGAATTTCTTATATTATGGCAAAACCAAATTCTCCACTAGCGACGCTGTCAACTGAACAGATAAGATGGTGGGACTGTACAAAATACTATTCTATTATTAGTTATCAAAATAGACTCTTCTATTTAAAATGCGGAGGAAAATTGATTGTAACATTAACATAAAGAATTCATTGCGTACTGTTAGCGATCGAGGAAGCTAAACGCTCATTGGTTGAAACAAAACGTTAATTATACATGAAAACTTAAACAACGAATCATAGTCATGTTGGCACCTCGTATTTTTGGCACCTAGCATTAACCAAACGTTAAAAAAAAAGAAATAAATTACAAAAAAAACACTTTCCTTTATAAAAATTTTAAATTCGGAATGAGCACCAAAAATAACGTTTATTTTTAAACGAAACTTAGGAACAAGGTGCCTTGTGTCTTAACTTTAAAAAAAATAGCGATTCCTCTCATGGTACGTTTATACTAGCACCACTATAGATTTACGTATTTAGAACTGAACTTATGCGTAGCTAACTGTTCATAAATGCAATAATAATAATCACGAGAGTTCAATTGACATTATGCGTGATACGACACTTGGTCGCGCTTTAAGTGTTGAAATCACATCAGCTGACAAAAGTTACCATTGTAAGCCGGACTTACACCTGTAAGTTTCACTAAGTGAATTGTAATTGACTTACAACAAAAGTAAATGTAGTTTCGTACTGCATTTTGTTGTTTTATATAGGTTTTACATATAGTAACGGAAGTTGCTTGTAAGTGTAAATCCGACCTTAAAAATCCCTTTTATTAAACTGATGGATGACATCGCCTTGACTTCTAGAGTAACTTGATTTTCGGATTGTCTTGATATAACTAACCACACATCAAGCCATTCTATACCACATATCAAGTAATCTCGACCACATATCAAGTCATTCCGTACCACAAATCAACTTGTCCCGTCCAACAAAACATTACATCCGCATAAAACAATATTAACAAATCATGTTTAAAACCTGGCAACACAACAATTTTTAACGACCACTGACCCCGAGTACAGTACAAACAAATTCCAACCTTATTTATATAGTGAGTATGTTTCAATATACCGTATACTTATCATAACCGCATCCATAAAGCTCTAGAGGAAGCCTCACTATACATAATAGATAATTTTCATAATATCATCGTTTAATATTAACACATTCATACAAAATTTCTAGACTAAAGCATTCACCTAAACGCACCGTTTCGTGATTACAATTTACATTACCACTAACATATTCCGCGTATTTTTTTTTACATATTTTATTATAATCGTTACATTAATAAAGCGCCTAAAATAACGGCTTTAGATTCACACTCGACTAGTATTTACCGGGAGGTGCAATTTATCTGAACATATCGAGATTAGGGTGATCGATCGTAAAGACTGTGATTGTAAAGGGCTTAGAGTATAAGCGATCACACCTCCGCGCTTTGAACGTTCGCTAGGACCCTGTGACTCGATATCACTAATATCTAGGGGAGAAGCTTCCGACCAAATAAAAAGCCCAAACCGACTGCTGCCAACAATCAAATCAAGCATGCAAAATTACGTCCTATTTTAAACACACACATTGACAGTCAAATAAAGTCACAATTTTGTTAGTTTACTTAGGTCTTTAATTACGCAAGATGACGAAACGGGCTTCACTTGACTATTGACAGAGCTGCGCTAGACTTGTTATTTGGTCCGAGAGTATCGTGCCGCGGGCGCGAGTCCCAGCCGGCCGGTCGTCTCGCCTCGCGGGTGTCCGCCGGAGTCACAGCCGCACCCGCCCCGCTGTTCGTGTGGAGAGCCCGCCCGGCGTCAGCTAGCACCTACCTCGCTGCAGGTGCGGGCGCGGCGGGCCCGGCGCGCAGGGTGGCCGGCGGGGTGGGTGACGCCGCTGCGGTCACTAGCTGGTGACGTGCGCGGCGCGCAGCGCGGGCGGCGGCGCGCCGAGGGAGCCGCGCAACGACTCTTCCATGAGCCGACATACTTTCTCACGGTCCGCCTGCAATGTAATCAGACGGTTCACGGTTAGTTTGATTGATGTCAGACTGTCAGAGGAACTTATGCGGAGTTAGATGCATCAGATACCAGGCGTTAAAAATGGCCCCTAAATTCAAATCTAAATAATTTTGGCAACTCCACTGACGTGTTTTGATGCAGTTCGACATACCTCGTGTATGAAGCCGAGCTGCACGAGCTCGCAGGCGAGCGCGGGCGCCGAGTCGCGCCGCGACACCGCGCACGTCAGCTGACGGTTCATCTTGTCGTCCATGCGCAGGAATATGGTCATCTGCAACGAATACAAGGACAGTGAACACGCGTCGTGCTGCACGTGTCGAGTGTGTGTGTGTGTGTGTGTGTGTGCGCGTGCGTGTGTGCCAGCAGGTCGTGTGCGTGGTGCGGCGCGTCGTGCTGGCGCTGCGTGCTGCACGTGTCGAGTGTGTGTGTGTGTGTGTGTGTGTGTGTGTGCGTGTGTACCAGCAGGTCGTGTGCGTGGTGCGGCGCGTCGTGCTGGCGCTGCGTGCTGCACGTGTCAAGTGTGTGTGTGTGTGCGTGTGTGTGTGTGTGTGTGTGTGTGTGCGTGTGTACCAGCAGGTCGTGTGCGTGGTGCGGCGCGTCGTGCTGGCGCTGCGTGCTGCACGTGTCGAGTGTGTGTGTGTGTGTGTGTGTGTGTGTGTGTGTGTGTGTGCGTGTGTACCAGCAGGTCGTGTGCGTGGTGCGGCGCGTCGTGCTGGCGCTGCGTGCTGCACGTGTCGAGTGTGTGTGTGTGTGTGTGTGTGTGTGTGTGTGTGTGTGTGTGTGCGTGTGTACCAGCAGGTCGTGTGCGTGGTGCGGCGCGTCGTGCTGGCGCTGCGTGCTGCACGTGTCAAGTGTGTGTGTGTGTGCGTGTGTGCCAGCAGGTCGTGTGCGTGGTGCGGCGCGTCGTGCTGGCGCTGCGTGCTGCACGTGTCGAGTGTGTGTGGGTGTGTGTGTGTGCGTGTGTACCAGCAGGTCGTGTGCGTGGTGCGGCGCGTCGTGCTGGCGCTGCGTGCTGCACGTGTCGAGTGTGTGTGGGTGTGTGTGTGTGCGTGTGTACCAGCAGGTCGTGTGCGTGGTGCGGCGCGTCGTGCTGGCGCTGCGTGCTGCACGTGTCGAGTGTGTGTGGGTGTGTGTGTGTGCGTGTGTACCAGCAGGTCGTGTGCGTGGTGCGGCGCGTCGTGCTGGCGCTGCGTGCTGCACATCATGTGCACGACGCGGCGCGTCTCGAGGTCGCGCGGCGGCGGCGAGGCGGGCGCGGAGGGCAGCGCGGCGGCCGGCGACACGCGCCCGCACAGGCAGCCGCCGTACGCCGTCAGCGGGTAGATGCCGTATCTGGGAGGGGACCGCACTCACTTAGTTCATAGGTGCAGAGCACATGAAGAAATTTGAAAGGATGACGGAGAGTGGATTGCCTCTCTCGGTATTGACGTTAACAGCAGTTTGCTTTGCCCCGAGTCGCGCTGTCATTTTCGTTATTCAATATGGCGCTGCGCTATTGTTGTCCACAATTATTAAATATGTGATATTTACGACATTTATGTTGAGAGTTAGTAATTCATGGCATATATCACGAACACTCAATCGTCTCTTGGTTTCACTTACTTGACGTCCTCAACGAACTTCTCCAATTTTTCTGCATGAGGCTGTAAATCCCGGGCGGTGATCTCGACCTGCTCTCCGCCGCGGATGTACCACGCTAGGGCTCCGCCCCCGGAACCTCCAGCCACCTCATCCGTAATCGTTTCCGATATATTCGCTGGAAGAGCGAAGAGAATTGATAATCAGTGGGTGATTTTTATGGAGAAGTTAATCATCGTCGATAAGATCTCATACACACACTAAAAACGTCGCCGAGTTCAAGCAGTGTCTATGCACTAACTGGCATGTCAGTGAACGGCGTTGACTCGAGAAAAAATTTCTTGTCTGTACTAACAGGACACAACGCTTAGCACGACATCATCAAAACCGAACGACCTTCCAAGTTTCTAAGTTATTGTAAGTAAGACCGACTAAATTCTGTCCTGTCACGTTAAGAATTATTGCCTAGGCCAAACGATTTTTCTTAGCGTATGCGCACTGCGCATTAAGTACGTTACCTGATGTATTGACGAGCGTATGGGCGGCTAACAGCTTCAGGGAATGCACTTCGAAGAGTAGAGGGTGGAAAAGGAGTTCCCTCGCCGTTGGCCTTTTTGCGGGGTCTTTGTTGATGCACCTGCGGAAAGATACTGTTCAGCACGAGCGTGTAGGAGGTGACTCACAGTAGCTTGCTGTAGGGGAACCTACGAGCTAATATTATATCTCCCATAACGAGGAAATGACACCTGTCTTGGCTGCAATGCAAGTGCGCACACGGAAGACAAAAAGTAGCCGTCGACACAGATGCCACTCAACCTAGAGAAAAGATGCGCTGCTCCCGTGTGTGCACCCGTCAAACCTCGACAAGAAACAGTTAGGTACAAAGACAAAAAAGTTGTTGAGAGACCAAGTTGCTCGTAGGCACCGTTCTAACAGTCCAGGCTATTGTGAGGTTGGCCCGTCCGGTACCTGTATATGAAGTCCTTCTGGCGAGTCTCCTCGAGCGACTCGACGGTGCGCGCGATGTGCTCGTCGGTCACGTGGCTGCCCGAGTCGCCATTCCCTTGAATCTCGAGAGCAGCTGTCTCCAGTGCGCACATTCCGAACGAGTAGATATCCATCGCTGGCGTCACCATTTGAGATGCTGATGTCAAATTCAAAATACGAGTTTTATTAGCGGTTCCGTTTGCTGGGCTCTAGGTGGCGTTGTGTCGCATTGTGACGGGTTCGATGTAAATTGGGAAATTGTATAGACTTGAGTAATTTATAGGCCAGAAGAGGCCATTGACATGATTGGAGAAGCTTGTTATTTTAATGGATAGTAAAATGAGACTAAAATATTACAACATACAAAAGAATATTCTATCTATGAAAATGGTGTAGCAGTCGATACAATTTCAAATCGACGTAAAAATGACACAAGATCGTCCACCAAGAAAGAAGCACACGAAACTGCGTAGCAGACAGCGAGCAGTGCTCTGTACTTACATCCGTATTCCGGCGCGATAAGGTGCATGTTCTTCATGTTCTCGCGACAGGTCTTGACGTGATGATGGATGGCGTCTGGCGCGACCGAGCCGATCTTTACAAGACCGTTGTGTTGGATGAAGATCGTGTCGCACGTCAAGTTGCCGTGCACAATAGGCGGCACGCAGCCGTGGAGGTAGCTAGATAAGAAATATTTCTACTTGACTACTATTACTTAAGAAATAGTATTTTAGATTTTGACTTACTGTAGACTATTGCTACAGATCAAAGGCTTACAACAAGACGCCTGTAGGGCTCAACACCCCGTAAGCTCGAAAAGTGGTTAATGTGTATCCCCATTTAGCTGCACGGCATTGAACCCAGAATTTCGCAACGTGCAGGTGGCTTTGCTGGTACATTTCCAAGACTATTTCTTAACTAAAATCTAATCGCTTCATACCTGAGAGCAGATAATATCTGCGTACACCATCTCTTCCACGCCTGCAGGGGTAACCTTTTGACGTTGCGTTTGGTGCGCTTCAGGAACTGTTTCAATGAGCCACAGGACATGTATTCTGTGATGAATATAACCTGAAATCAAGGGAAGAGGTTGTTAGTTTCAGACAGAAGAAAACGTGACGAGACGTCAAAGATCTTAGGATAGTACTTCCTTTTAGGAAGTAGACGGTTTTCCCTAGCTACTAGTCCCAATAGACAACGGATAAATTATTCTGTTGAAGTCTAGGAAAAAATCTAAAAGAATTAGCAAGTGGAATGGGAATTAAATTTGTCATTTTTATAGACCAGAACACTTACCCTTGGTTTATCATTGTGCGTATCGGTCCAATAGCGGTGGAATTTGACGATATTCGGATGTTCGAGCCTGGTCAAGTTGTCGAAGACCATCTGTATCTTGTCCTCTTGGGCCTTGAAGTTCTTGCGCTCTGAGAACTGGACCTCGTTCCAGACGACTTCAACTCCTTCCTCTGTGTCCATGGCGAGGTGCGCCACGTCGATACCGGGAACATCTCGCTGTTCCACCTGGAACAAGGGAATGGACGAGTTAAGAATAATGTAAGCCGGAATATTTTTGAATTTAGGTTAGTAAGTAAGTAAGTTCGAGTAAGGTTAGTGGCCAACCTTGGTGTCGGAGTTTTTAGACCGCCTAAAGGCCTCTGACATGGTCTATCGATTGAAACAACCGGGTCCGACAATTTAACGTACCATCCGAAGCACGGTAGCGCTCAGATAGAAATGCCACTATCGGCCACCCACCAAAGTAGGGGTCGAGCTGCACGTTGCTTAGCAATCGCAATGAACATCGCTTAGTCAAACTACGCCACGAGCGCTACGTAGTTGTAGGTGAAGTAGGAAGAAATGGAACAATTTATTATGAGTCATAAGTTTAGGACTTCAATATGTGAAGTAGGACTGTAGTGTCACCCTAGTTGAACGAGGCAGAAGCAAGTAAGTTCGTTAGAGTAGTGGCCAATCAACCAGGGTGTCAAGGGTTTTTAGACCGCTTAAAGGCGATTCGGACCCTTGAGAAATTACTGCGAATAGGGCGTTCAGAAAAGTTTAGTAATGGGTTTCGTGTATTATGGATTTAGCTTTCTGTATTTTTATATTTCAAGATTTCTGTATAGATAAGAGTTTGACATTTTGTTTGTTTAATCGCGGTTTTTTCAGGAACTGCCAGTCCTATTTGAGTAATTCTTTCTGTATTGGATAGCCACATTCAAGAGGTAGGTTAAATGTTATTTCTATCCCGAAATTCCTACGGGATAGCCTGGGGAAAACTAACAACGGCTGCTAGTAAATAAATAAAACGTTAGTAAAGCTTTACGTAAATAGATACATAATATTAAAAACTCGTATAATAATACGCAGCATTACATTTCTCTTAGCTCATATCTGCTATAATCCTGTTTAATTTATCGACTAATCTTCACTATCATAAAACACGAGATATTTCTAAACAAACATGACGTGGGTAATCTAAATTATAAATCATCGTATTATAAGAACATGATTCGTATGATCGTTTGATGATATAATCTGGAAAATATTTAAAAACTGAACTAATTCTCCGTCTATATAAAACAATTGGCGAAATGAATTTGCGAAACACGTCAGAACATCTAGCGAACTCATTTTTTTTGCTAGAAAACAAACTTAAAAAGACAAGGTTAATAACATTTTAAATTGCCACGACAATTGGGAAGATCTAGGCTAAAACTGCTCCCTAAGTTATTCAATGAAAGGCAGAAACTAAAATACTTAGATTATCTGTCCTATCAAGAGATAAGGACAAATCAGATAGTCACGGTACAACGTAAAAAATGTCCGCCATAAAACTGAAAACATTGTTTAACATTGTCAACACAAAACATGACAATAAAACCAAGATGGAAATAGCCTTTACCGTTTATCTTGTAGGTCTCTCCATGTCTATTGTCGACCCAGTGATTTGCACACAATAAGTAAGGCAAGCCGGCAGCAATCATAGTAAATTGAATGAGCCCCTCGTGTTCCTTGCGATCCTCGACAATCATCCAATTCACTCACGGAACGGCGAACTTGACTCTTAATAAGTTTATTTTGGGACCAGTTGGATCATTAAATGGCATTTAGGGTAATAACGTGGAATGGTATGTTGTCTACTCATGAAGGTTATCGATAAATATGCCTAGAAATTTAGGTATCATGAAACCGTAAAATAAACTACCTAAAAGTCTGACTAATGGATCCGTAAATCGCAAAATATTAGACGGGCTCACACTTAAAATATTAGAACAACATCGTCTGGTAAAAGCCGATAATAAAACACGGAATAGCTAACTTTTAGCTAAGAATTGGGACACACCTTCGTTTTAGCCACAACCTGGGTAGAGGCCACACCTATAGACACCTAACTCCTAGTATTATACTTATGAACATTAGTTTTTGAAGTAAATGACGTTATTACGTTAGATTCGCAATGCGTTCGCCTAACTTGTTTTAATCGGTCGCTGAACGTCTTCATACTAGGATTTGCTCTGACTGCATCACCTAACGCTTAATAAGATGGCAGCTGCAGTCATTCGCCTAATGCGAAGAACCACCGTATTCTTTACATTGTTTCGGTCACCGCAAGTTGCCTATCTACTAGATTAATCGTGCTTTTTGTTGCCTTTGCTCCCAGATTACTAAACAGTTAGTAACTACAAAATGTCATAGTATAAATGCATTATAGGCATGCATTATCGGTTGCACTCAGACGTACAAACATATTACACAACTCGATAGGGTTATAATTAGCTGAGGCTGTCGACCGATAACGAATTAATTATTTTAATACACACGTCGTTAATGATAGATCCGTACGGGACTTGTTTACATTGGAATCAATCAATTAAAGTTATTATGTGTCAGTTTATTAAGTGTCGCAGTGGAAATGATAAACAAATTCATGTTGATACTCGTATATGATAGCGGTGTGCTGCGGTTTAGTTCGCGTGCAAACATTTTCTTTTAGTCATTAGTGGAGTTTCTTTCAGAGTGGAAAAATCCTAAGTGGAAAAGTCTTTTAGGGTATATCTGTTCTGTAATTTCGGGTTAAATCAAATTGAACAAACAGACAGGCAACAATTGTTATATATAAAGTAGTATAAAGAGGTAAATTTTGTAAATTGTTTGTTTGTATGTTCGAGCTAATCTCGGGAATTACCAGCCTGATTTGAATAATTAGTTGTGTAATAGATAGCCACATTCAACGGGAAGGTTATAGGCTCACGACACACGACATTTCTATGGGAACGGGCACAGCACGGATAAAATCGCGGGGCGCTGCTAGTATTGTATATATCTTAATAAGCACTTTCAATGGTTTAATTCGATATCGATATTGCAAAGTCTTCAATTTGATTTCTTAGATTGATAATTTTAAAACTTTGTGTATCGATTGGGAACTAAGTTTAGTTAGCATGTCAAGCCACTATTCCAAGTATAATAGATAGCTTACAATGATTACAGTTTCATAAACTAATTGTTAAGGTGCCGAGTTCTACAGACAAATATTAGAAGAAAATCTGAAGGCTTTACGATTGAAGCAGAATGAAAATTTAACGAGAATGACGTTTACCGGTCAAAAATAAAAAAAAGGAAAATCAAAGAAATATATTCAATTTTATACTAGTAACTTCTAATTTTTACATATCTATCTATTTTGCGATTGACAATCGTGAAATTGACTTTAAATTGACAAAATAAGCGAGCATTAATTCCTAAGAACGATATCTCAATATACATTACTAAGAACGAACATTATTAAAGCCAGCCCTTAACAAACTGCGCAGTTCGGTAAAGTACCTAAACGTACTATTAGTGATGGATCTGCGCACAATTTTTACTCGACGGTGATGTGTTCGTGGACATGTGTCCGTTACTGGTACTTAATAGTACCAGATACTAGGGTTAATGCGTCTCTGTTTAGTTTACCTACAACATATTAAATTAATACGAGTTTACGTCGTTTGGGTTATATTTTTCATAGAAATAAGACGGTTTATGTCTTGAACAAATGTTTCGTGTATATTATTCAAAACAGATTAATTAATAGACAAAACCAATTTAGTAGTTATTTTCTCCTTTAATAAAGTAAGAATTTTGAAATACCGCCTTAAAATCGTAACAAATTGGGTAAAAATGCCGCAAATAAAGGGTCTCTAAGAACAAGGGTCTTTGAGGTATTACGAAACCAAAACAATATCGCAAAGAAACAATAAAACTGAAAGAAAAAACAGTAAAGGCGACTCATTCGTCGCACTCGAAACGTACCCTCGCCAGCTCAGGGTACGTCCAGGTATAAAATGTCAAGCTCATTACCGCGGCTAATGTCGCGTGAAACAAAACCTAACAGACTGGCCTTAACAAACCATTCTATAAATACACGCGAGCTGAAGGCACTAGACAAGGAACACATTGTTGCAATCGCTTGGTTCGGACATCGAAGCTTTGTTCTCAACGACTTCATTATTCTAATACTCACGCTAACTACTATTTAATCGAAGGAGAAAATTCTGCCCGTTTATGAAGTAAAAAAACGTCTACAAGCTTGTTTAAGAGCCTTTTACGATTATGCGACCAATTATAATCCTCCATAAATTCAATTACATTTTTATTGGTTGTCTAGTCTGCGGACGTTCAGTCGTATTCGCTATTAGTGGTTTCTTATAGTCAGTTATTAATAGTTTGCGTCGGAGGGCACGTTGAGCAGTTGAAGCCTAAAGCCTACGCCATGAGACCATGGCGTAGGCTTTAGGCGGTCTAAAAACTCCAACACAAAGGTTGGCCACTAACCTACTCGAAATGACTGAAATGAATGATGAACGAATGGTTTGCAAAACGTGGAGTTTATAATAAATAACAGCGCCTTGCGATTTTACCCGCGTTGTACCCGTTCTCATGGGCATTTCGGGATGAAAAATGGCCTTCCCGTTGAATGTGGCTATTCTTTATAATAATAATTATTCAAATCGGATGGTTAGTTTCTGAGATTAGCCCTTACGAACAAACAAAGTTAGAAACTTTAACTCGTTATAATATTAACAGATATTTAGCGGTGTTTGTGTTATGGATATGGAGGCACCTGATTTCGCGGTGGTCGTTAGCTGGTGGTCTTTATCAGGCGGCGATCTCTGGTTGCATTAGTACCTACGCTTTCTCGCGAGCACTTGCATTTTGTAGGGCTGTAAAGGGCGCTTGCTTGGGTGGGCGAGACTTTCACGCGCGATTTATAGCGTGCGCGTTCCGAATGCGGACGTAATTGTCGGTTATTATAGTAACCGAGACAAGACTAATGATTACTGCTACTCGATGCAACTGTAGTCGCTACATCGATGATAAAGTAGTAAGTTCGAGTGGGTTACTGGCCAACCCTGGTGTCGGAGTTTTAAGACCGCCCAAAGGCCTCCGACATGGTCTAACGATTGCAACAACCGCGTGACCGACAATTAATCGTGCCCTCCGAAGCATGGTAGCACTCAGATAGAAATGCCACTATGCGGCCACCCATCCAAATAGGGGTCCAGCTGCACGTTGCTTAACGATCGCAATGAGCTAACATCGCTTAGCTCGCTCTACGCCAGGAGCGCTACACCGATTTGAGTGAGGCTTTCACAGGTATCACTCGAATTTTCACGGTGAAGGATGAGGTGAAGGTTTCTCACGTGAAAATGATGAAAAAAGTTTGGAAATTAAGACGGTATCACCATTTTTTGAAATGAATATAAAAATTAAACTTTTTCAGACGATTAATCGTACAACAAATAGTATTGTCAGTTGCCTACCATCAATTTATGCAAATAGAAGACTCTACAGGAAGCAATTGTATTGGAAATTTATTTCAAAGCTTGACTAATTGTCTGCAGTGAAATATTGAAAAGGTCAAATAACCGGCGAGTTTCGCACGTAAACAATATACCTAAAGAGCAGACTTTATTGAACATCTTATGCAATAGAAACTGAAAACATATTTAGGTTGATATTTCCTGTAGTTACTTGATCTGAACATGCGTTTCTGTGTGCGGTTGAATGTGCATATAAAGTTTCAAATGTGCAATAAACGTTATCGGGATATGTGAGTTCGTTCACTTTGGCCGCAATGTGGAACAGATTGTTTAGAAAATGGGACTTATTTTTAAGATGTTAAGGTCCACTATAACCGGGTAATTGCATGCTCTATCGCTGTATTTCGCTAGTATTCCTTTTTACGCGAACCCCATCGCCTCCCTTTGGGAAGTTGCGATAATCCATCTGCATTTCTCGTAGGACGTCTGTGTGGGCGTTTAATAAACTTAACCGCTTTCTATAAATAAGTGTCTTGTCTAAATATAAAACAAGTTGATATATTATTTTATTATCTCGTTTAAGATATCGTTCTAGCTCACAATTGCTTAGAGGTAGAGCTTAGTTAGAGACACATAGTTAAACATTTAAAAAGTAAAGTACTAGCCTGTAATGTCCCACTGTTGGGCAAAGGCCTCTCGTCTCACTGAAGATATCAGTACAGTGAGGAGGTTTCAGGCGTAATCACCACGCTTGCCTAATGCGGGTTGGTGATCTCAAACCCAAGCCATGTTTGAAAAGTAGGAAACATGTTTTCGCTCGACCTGGGAATTGAACCCGGGACCTCAGTCTCGGCAGGCGAGTGCACATACCACTAGACCACCGAGGCGCGAGTTAAACATTTAAATTATATAAATATATCCATTTAATAATTATATCCATTCCAGCTATTTCCGGCAGGTAATTCCCGAGATTAGCCCAAACGCACAAAAAAATAAAATTAAAAATTTTACTTCTTCTAAAAGTAAAATATTAGTATGAAATACTATTTAACCGGACGACTTAAATAAAACTGTTCATTGTTAACAAACTTTACGATATCTTGTCTATGCCTGTGCAGTTTATGATTTTCCGTAGACAGTAAATGCTTTGTATGATATTGTATTGGTAATAGTCATTTTGATGGCAATTTTACGATCGCAACGACCATAATTTGAGCCATGTAGTCATGACTGGTAATTTTATTCTGTTAACCGAATAAGTCTATTTGAAGAACGGTAATTTGACCTAGAACGGTTCTGGACGAAATTGCGGCACGTAATCTAGACGGGACATTAGTCTCCATTTGGTGTGAGAAATGCAATTAATCTTTGTATCTTAGCACGTGTTTTACTAGGCTGAATAAATATACTATTGACTTGTTATTTTCGCTTGAAGTGAATTAAAATCCTCACAATTAATCCACTTTAACGTTAAGAAAATGTTTACATTAAGTTGGCTTGAAGCGCAATAATTTTTCAATTGTCCACGCCAAGTTAAAAAAAGTCTTTGAAGCAAACTACAAGGTGACAAGTTGTCAATTTGAACGATTCGACTCGTACATCAGTTTGCTCACACATCTAAATAATAAATATTAACCGTGCAAACATTGTATAATTAAATATCAAAAGTGTTATTTGCGATGAACATGTAAACATGCAATCGTGTTTGGGAATAATTGAGACTCATTATCAATGAGATGTTATTACAGAATAATTGAACGAATCTGATTTCGATATTGAACAGATTTTGAAGATTCTTTTGTGTTCAATTAATTTGATGTCACATTGACTTGATCTCATTATACTGAAGACGTTTCATGATTTTCAAAAGCAATTATCTCATTTGTAAATTAAGATTAATCTATAACTGAAGCGTCGCTCGTAATGAAAAGCTGTTGACAGGGTGTAGCATAACACTGAGCCAAGAAAATGAATGTATAAGCAAGCCGACAGACAAATTAATTGAATACCAACGTTAAGTAATAAATCCAAAGCAAACAAGCAATAAAACACAAACAGCCGCATACGAATTGTAACTTCTTGTAAATTAGCAAGGTTCATATATTTTACACGTGCCGCCGACGTCAAAAAGCGAAAATGTCCGCGTCAATTTTAGCACTTGTCTCAATGTTTGGTTAACATTTGTATTTAGAGTTATTAGCGGGACCAGACGGGACAATTGCGACAATAAATCAAACTAAATATTTAACTTGATAATAAGATTTGTTTGTAGCCAAGAATTGGACGATCAAACATGTTGACCCAAACTATTTTAGTTAACATTTCTGAATTAAAACAAATAACAACGATACAAAACTAATAGTAATTTGGCAATAGCTGTGGTTCTTAATAGTCGTAATGACAGTATCGTCAAGTGCAGAATAAATGAAGTGCATCAAGATGCGACCGCTAATGTGGGCTCGGCTCAATCGTCCATGTCGAATACTGACGCCATTAATGACATACTATTTGTAGACCGGGTGAAATTTCTTGATGTAAACTTCAGCTGAATACCATAAGAGTTTTATGGGTGAAATAAAATCGTTGAAGGTTACGACATTGACCTCTAAACGGTCGGTAACGATTGATCAACCCCAGAAAGAGGCACGCATGGATTCAATGTCAAGAGCGAATCTATTCTTATCGGTGGGTATGTGCGATATGTGACGTCACAACAAGCGTCACTCGTCACGGGGATCCCAATAAAGCCGCGATATCTTCCATCGTACCAGCAGATAGGGCTGAAATTAAAGCAGTTATAAAAAATGCCAGTTGAATTTTTTAACAGCTTCAATGTAAACGTAACGTAAAAGTGACGACACGACGTTGTATGCAGTAACGTCACAGTGAATTGATTAACGATGCCCGTGGGGCTACACTGGGAGCATCTTAAATTAGAGTCGTGACGTTTGTTTGTAAAGTGATACCAATATTGATTAAATTAGAGTCGTGACGTTTGTTTGTAAAGTGATACCAATATTGATTGAATGACAAATTGCGAACATCCGCTGATAGAAATCTAGGATAATATTTTGTGAGCTGTTAACGAAAGTAATATCTAGTTATAGATTCGATATTGGCAAATAAGAAGATACGTATATCGGTTATTTTATTAGTTTGACATCTGCAATAACGATCAGTTATCATGCGCCTGAGTTACCTTTCCAAAGAAAGTATTTTGTCATAACATATTATACAATGATGGAGCGGTGTCGTCGACCCACCCGTGTAGATCCGGCGACAATACCTTGTCCCTGGCAGTAATCCAAGCGCCGGATGGCATCGATACATCCACACTCTCCTGTAATGCACATGCCAGTGCCACCGCCTGAAACGCCAATCCTCTCACATCAAACGCTTCTCATTTCTGGAGTAATCTCAACTCTGTTCCAGTGACGATAGTCCCGAACTTTCCATGCAAAGTTTTACTAGCGGCAAAACAAAGTTTGTCCCTCAGTAAATTAGCGAATATGCTTGCACCGTCTACCTTTTGATGTTTAAACGTCGAGGAAGAGATTTCAAAAGTTACGAGTGCAATTTCACCTATATTATTGTTAGTAGGAATATATCGGGTTTCGGTCTATCGCGAGGTTGCGAAGGAGCGTATAGAAACTACGGTCATTGTAAGTAAATTTCCTGAACAAGATACATCACGTACGTCGTCGTTAGCGGCGATAAGGGAGCCAGTCATGCCAGAAAAATCTTGGAAGCTAAATGTCCGTGACGTGAGGTGACGCAGTCTCCATGTGCTACTACGATACGGAAAATTATTAATGGTTCGGAATTTAACCTGTCCGCTGTGATAAATACGGGCTCATTATTTTTAAATTTACGTACGTTAACGCCCATCAGATATGCGATATGACGATTATGGAATTTTATACCAAACAGCTATATAATAATCAGCTAGAAAATAGTGGCTGACGTGTTCCGATTCAATAAACAATAGCCAAGCATTTAATAATAAGATGTTTATGAGATGAGACGGTACAAATCGAATGTTAGACGCCTTTAATAGTACACATTTCGATGCTGTTTTAATGATCGTTTTGCTGTATGGTGCTAAAGATATCTGTGCAGATGAACGTGGATTATCTTAAGAGAACAGTTAAGACTTCACTATGCATGTGGTATGCACAAGAGGACTACTCCGTCACGGTCTAGTGCAGTCCTCGAGTGATGTATGGCCCTGTCTGTCGATACACCTTCTTTTTGCTCAACCAATACATCTATTTCACTGCTCACTTCTTTATTTGCAAACAAAGGGAGGCTATTTGGATTTTCTCGTCCGCTATTAGTCTGTCTATATTTGTAATAGTTAATAGTAATGGAAATAGGAGTAGGGATACGCGACAAAAAGTGTTATAAAAGGTGTTACTCATTTCTTCATTCTTTTTTCTTTTGATAAACGGCTACCGATTCTTTCTTTTTTGTCGCCAATTGCACAAAATGGGTTTAATAGAGATCATTTCTACATAAAATATTAATTTAATACAACTTTTTTTTCTCATCATTCATCAGATAGACTATCGAATATAGGTATTACTGTAGTCTACCGTCTTATGACACATTCAGTGAGTTTGGGGTGAGCTCTGAGTATTCAGTTGACTCACAGATTCAATGTTCCATATTTCTCATGGAGAAGTGTCTCATATTGTGACTGAATGTACCAAAATAATATTTTATATCTGATTCCGCTATTTGTTGGAGCTGAACTAAGCTCTGACTCTTTGCTGAGTCATTATGACTTGGAGAATGTGGATATTAGGCACTGTTAGTCAGTTAATTATGATTATGTTATATGAATATTTGTATGCCGAGGGTTAATAACACGGCCCCAAACGTTACTGATATGAATCACCCTCGAGGACTTTTTAAAGGGTTATTTGAATAACTGATAGAGATGTTTCGTGAGCCTTTTAATTTTAATATTCTACAAAAATTATATAACTTTAGTGAATCATTTTATTATGTACCTATTAAGTATGCGTTGCATTTTTATGATATGTGTAATATTGGATAATTTCTTCAGTTTACAAAATTATTCGATTGCACTTCATGTTTTCTGGGTTAACATTATTATTCGAAGCAAGAGTCCTAGAAGTACTTTTGCTTCGGGCCCCAATAAAATTGTCAAATGAAAACCCGATCTTGAAAAGTGCAAATCCTTTACCGCCAGCTCTTCCACCGTGTCAGGGAGGAGTGTAAGACCCTCCACTGGCGATTTGCGTGGACAAGGCAGGGCCGTATCTTCATCCGCCAAAATGAAGGGTCCCAGGCGTTTCGGATCTGCTCTGAGACCGACCTTGCTTTGCGGCTCAAACGGCAATCCACATAATCGCGAAGCTGAAACGGATAGCCAAACGTCAACATCGGCAATGCACACTGGACATTTTGAAAATCATTTTTTATTACCTTTTTTAATTGTTATGTTGTTTCTTTCCTATAATCAGAACTGGTGTGTGAGGTACAACTCAAAGGGTGTCGTGTTGTTATATTTTATATTTCTGTGTTTTTATATATATCTATCTATCACTATCCATGTACACTATGAATTTATATACTATATTATGTTTATCCATCTACATTATGAATTTATATACTATGCTAGGTTTATTTATGTACATTTGTCAAACAACTTATATCTAAATCTATTTACATTATTTACAATATTTTCGAACTTTAAAGTGCATCCTTATCAACCTACATGTCATTATTTATCTTTAAGGTCTTGTAATTACGGCTTGGATAGGTACGGGAGTCTCACCATAGTAGCTGCGCTCAATCCGTGTACTTTATCAAGCTCTCATGGTTGCTTCTAAGAATTTAATAGTCGGCACTTACAATGCTGGGTCTCTTAACACCAAGGCTGACGAGTTGGCGGTGGCGATTGCGGAGGTAAAGCCTGACATTCTGGCCGTAAATGAGACGTGGCTCCGAAGTGGTGATGATGTAACCATGTTTAGGGTTAGCGGCTACAGATTTATACATAGCCCTAGGCCTGAGAGCATAAAGCGTGGACGTGGAGGGGGCGTAGGATTTTATATACGACGAGGCCTACATGCACAGGCAGCTGAACACCCTGCGAAGACGACAGTCGAGCAGATGTGGATTAAGGTCAGGGTCAAGAACACCACCATCGCCATAGGGACAGCGTACCGCCCTCCATGGCAAGACAAACTGGAGTTCTTTGATGCACTGACCGACTCGGTGACGTCATTCTCGGACTGTAACGGAGTCATTCTGGTCGGTGACTTCAACATCAACGTAACGGCCACAAGCGGTGCATCATCAGACCTTCTCTCGCAGTTTGTCAGTAGCATGAGCTTGAATCAGGTGGTCACGGAGCCCACCCACTTCACCAACAGCAGCAGCACGCTAATCGATGTGATATGTACGGACATGAGGACGCGGGCAGTGACTGTCATACACAAGCCAGAACTCGGAGGTCACGCCATGGTCGTAGCAGAATTTAAGATAAAAAAGAGCCATCCACACCTCAATGGGTTACGTATCGGCCATTAGCAAGTATGGATTATGACAGTTTCTCCCGCGACCTAGATAGCATCGATTGGACGGATATTGATCGTGCGGGCGGTGATGTCGACACCATGGTCAATTTTCTTCAAGAGACGATGCTCTCTTTGTTCGACAGGCACGCGCCCCTAAAAACCCGTAAGTTCAGGCATCCACCGCAGCCATGGATTACTCCAACCGTAAGGCAAATGATTCGGGCTAGGGATGAGAGTCATAATCATTGGAAGCAGTCTAGGTCTGACAAAAGGAGGGAAAAAGAGTATAAGCTAATGAAAAAGCTTGTCATTGATGCCCTGGAAACAGAGAGGAGATGCTTTTTCTCTAAGGATATTAATGAGAACATTAAATACCCCAAAAAATTGTGGAACAAACTAAAAACCACTGTACTGCCCAATAAAAAGCAATCTACTGACCTACCTCCGCATTTAAGAAACCCGAATGATATAAATGAGCACTTCCTCAATGTGCCAGGGGACGGTGTGGTGTCAGCAGATCAATTAGCATATTTCACCATTAACAAGTACAACTCCGACAATACCTTCGCTCTGCAGACAACCAATGAAACAGAGGTCTTACAAATAATTAAGAGATTAAAATCTAATGCCATGGGTTGTGACTCAATTAGTCTAGATATGCTGACACTTACACTCCCACAGTCTCTTAAGGCCATAACATCCACGGTCAATGCATCCATTTCCAGCGGTACCTTCCCTAGTGCCTGGAAGACAGCCATTGTCCGTCCTCTGCCTAAGGTCAAAGACCCCTCCTCACTGAAAGACTACAGACCGATCAGCCTTCTGCCATGTCTGTCCAAGATACTTGAGAGGGTAGTCTGTAACCAACTCACCAGGTACATAGAGGTGCACAATATTCTGCCCGCTGTACAATCTGGATTTCGAAAAGGACACAGCACCACCACAGCAATGGCAGATGTTGTCGACAACCTGATTCATGCCATGGATCAGAATAAACTGAGTGTTCTAACTCTATTGGATTTTTCAAGGGCCTTCGATGGTTTGAATATAGAGCTCCTATGTGCTAAGTTAAAATATTATGGGCTCAATGACAGTGCGATAGACTGGTTCTGTAGCTATTTGTACAATCGGACCCAGTATGTTGAAATAACCCTGCCAGACGGTTCCACCATGAAATCAACTACACAGGAAGTCAAACGTGGTGTACCTCAAGGATCCATACTCGGGCCAATCCTATTTGCACTTTATAGTGCCGACTTGGTTTCCAGTATATCACACTGTCAATATCACATATATGCCGATGATGTTCAACTTTACTTCTCATTTGCACTTGAGGATAGTGAGGATGCGGTGGCTGCAATTAACTCGGACCTTCATGAGATAAGTAATTGGTCGAAATTAAATTGCCTACTTCTCAACCCATCTAAAACTAAATTCATGTTATTTGGCACCAAAAAGATGATTACACAGAAACTTCAAAATGTAACACTAAACATCACCATCGACAATACACGAATTGAGCGAGTCAACGTAGCGAGAAACCTTGGTCTGGTGCTGGATAGTCAGCTGACATTTTCAGAACATGTGGAACAGTGTGTCAAAAATTGCTTCTTTAGGTTAAAAGTTCTATATAGGTTTAAGAAATACCTCACAGTTGAAATGCGTAAGCTGTTGTGTGAGACTCTTGTCCTATCCAAGCTAAATTACGGGGACACTGTATACGGTCCCTGCCTCCGCATCAAAACTGCCAAGTTAATACAGAGAGTACAGAATGCTTGCGCCCGCTACTGCTTCAATATACCGCCGCGCTCGCATGTTACTCCTTTTTTGAATGAGCACAACGTGCTAAAGATGGACGCGCGGCGGCAACTTCATTTGTCTACTCTCTTGTTCGGTGTGATACGTAACGGGATTCCCCGGTACCTACTCGGCAAGTTGACGTGGGCCCAGGAGCGCAGGAAACGCCCAGAGCGTGCCGGCGTGTTCGTCCTCGTCACACCGAAGCACCGCACTATGGCTTTTCGGGGATCCTTCAGATATGCGGCCACGAGATGCTGGAACACCCTCGACCCGCCATGTCGCGCCCTGAAAACGTTGCAGACGTTTCGAAGTACAATAAAACAGCGATTACTCAGCTTACAGAAGTTAAGCTGATAGATTCTGTAGTCTGTAGTTTATTGAACTGTCGTACTTACCATTGGGTCTGGCACGGAGTGCATGGGGTCGATCGGCAGTCGTGGCCGCTGGTACACCGTATACACACTTTTTTCACACTTGAAACACTCTTAATGTTTGCAGAATCTCAACGCTTGTTGATTCTTAATGTTCGTAGATACTGAATGTCTATTCTTAATGTAGGTATGTCGTTTCAATAGTAGTATAACCTTTCACGTGGTATTTTTCCTTTGTTTCTTGTTAGGTGGATGGTGGATGGCTGCGTGCTTGTTATGTATGTATGGATGGTATGAATCGCTCGCAGATAAATGAAATATGAATGATTCGATTCGAGTGAGTGAGCGACCTGAGTGATTGGTGAATGGCGTGACAGATGACCACAGATTAGGTGCTTGATACGATGAATGAATGAATGACGATTGTAAGGTTTAATGTTTAGTTTACATTGTGTATTTATGTATGTATATGTAATGGGATTACTTTGGGGTATTTGTATGTAGTATATTGAGGTATTTATTATTATATGTAGGTATTTATATGTAGGTATATGTATTGATTTTGATTTTAATAGTGGCGCACCTCTGGGCCTCGTCTGAAAATCAGCGCTGCCAGGGTCACAAGATCGTGGCGGCATTACGCTGAGACGAGGCCTATTCAGACCTCACACAGCAGTTCTGTCCGTGTAATTGTTTTATATGTAATATCTGTTGTTCTCTTTTCTGTCTTTGCTTTGTTTTTTTTTGTTTTTTCGTTTCTTGTTGTGTGATTCGTCTGAATAAATGTTTTTTCTTTCTTTTCTTTCTTTTCTTTCTTTCTTTAAATATACCTAATAACATTGTCGACATAGCACACGTAATGTGACAGCAATTTTATTTGTGTTTACATTGAATAACATCTAAATATAGATTGCATGTTTATTATTATCGTTTCACGTTTACATCACAATAATGCAAGTTTGTATTAAATAGATGCGGCAATAAATATTCTTGAGTAAACGGAAAGTTTCGCTTTTTAGTAGTTAAGTTTGGTCGTAGTTTAATTATTTTAGGACGCGATTAAAGTTTTTATAGACGATAATGGATCTGTTAATTAATTAATTGATTCTTTAGGAATAAGTAGTTAATAGCAGTGTGAGGCGCAGTTTGCCTCAGCGATAGTAAGTAAAGTAAGATTTAGTAGGTTAAGATGAGGGTTCTATGGTGTAAGCTTACAAGGTACGGATCTCTAACAATTGAGAAGTTTTGAAGTATTTTAGGAGTGTTATTTAGGTAATATCACAGAATAATAACTAGTACTACGTACAGAAGCTTTACTTCGCAATGGTTTTCAAAGAAATATGACTCGAATCTGATAAACAATATGATTTAATTTAGCTCGCGGTCCAGTCGAGCACGTGTTCATTTACATACCTACCAATTTCTTTTTGAAGGAATATGGGCCTTAATTCACTATACTACGGTTCATAATAAGTTATACATGGTTATACGTATTGAAAGAGCCGCGGACTAGGGTTGCTTACTTCGAGAAACTACTTATGCCATCTAGCGCACAGCACGAGCGTTTACTCCTACTTGTGGCGGGCAACGCGCAGCAGGCAGCGCCGAGTACGTTCATGTAGTCAGAGCTAGCTGCATAATTGTATATGCTATACGATTATTGCCAAAGATTTAATTTAATGAAGTAATAAAATAAAACACATTTTGTTCATTATACTTATATAGACAAAAGAATAATAGATGTTATGTATGTGTAAAAATGAATGTGTAGAAATGAATGTGTGGAATTGTTTTTGTTTCGGACAAAACATAATAATTGTATCATTTTGTGTCCATCTTGCAATAATGAATCAATCAAAGTTGAACGTGGTCGAACATATAGCGCGCACGCGTGTGTTTTCTTTCGCTTGTGGCAGCCTACTAGATTGGCCCTTGCGCAGTGGCCGCCGCCCGTAGGTATGTTTTTAATACCTACACGCGGAGTGACACAGGCCTGGTAATATTTCAAATATGAAACTTTGAGAAGATGGATGTACATATGTTTGTTGTTTAGAGGTTTATCCTAAAATTCCTATGGGTAAAGAACAAGAGTTCCTTTGCAAGTCGAAAATGTAAGTTACTACTTGATTAAAAGCGAAATATTTTCAAAATGCGACAGACAAAGTTAGAGATCTAATTTTAAAAGTGAAAACGTAAATAAATTCGCAAACTTGTTCATAGAAATTCCACAAATACCATCGCGTTCACCGTCGCAATGACGTGTAAGTTAAACACGTCTCACCATCGTCATGGGTTAATCTGGGCACCTTATCGTGCGAAGACGTTTATCGACGGAAAAATCGGCAATGAACCATTTATAGTGAAAATAGGTTGCTGGAACAACAGAATAGTAATATTGTGTTGATATGATTAACAATTTGATATGTCAAAAAACATTGCATAATTGTTGAGTATGCGAATCGGAATACGACAAGGAGGTAAAAAGCGCTCGTGCGAAAGAAGCTAATGGCGTATTCACACATGCCCGGTGTCGCGGTTGGTGGACAGGCCGCCGGCTTTTGTATGCTTTTGCGGCGGCAAGGCAGACTGTAATCATGTGTGGATGCACCATAATCAGATAATAAGTTCTGTTACCAATACCCAGCGGTCAATATTATAACGTTATAGGTCAACTTTTTTAAGGCGCGTTCAAAAAATGCTCGTGTCAATGAGGTCTTATGTACTCAGCTTAAGCTACAATCAGTTAGGTACTACACTGCACCAAATATAACTCTTTGATTTGCTTCTACCAAACACCATACTATAATAATAATACTTCTTTCACAAGTAAAAGTTCTTTGGCACAAAGACTCCAGACCATTGTAGGGCGAATAAACAAAGTTTTCTCCGAGATTTTTGGAATACAAACTCCAAGAATATAAGTCACTGGGTTTAGGATGAAACGTAATACTCGACGCATATTGTTTCTTTACGTTTATTTAATGGAAAGATTGGAAGAAAAATACGGGAACATTTTCTATCTGAAACGCGTTATTTTTTAGTATTAAGGTATGTTCATAAAGGTAACACCTTTTCACCAGAGCTATGCATATAAGCATAGCATACCATGGACGTATAACATATCTCTGGTGCGAAGGCACCTTAATATAAATATCGTAATATAGTATTAGGATAATGTATGATTTTAATAAGATTGTTGTTCATATAACTAACTAGCAGCGCCCCGCCGTTTTACCCAAGTTTTGCCCGTTCCCGTGGGGATTTCGGAATTTTTTATACATATCAACCTTCCTCTTTAATCACTCTCTAAAAAGCCTCATCAAAATCCGTTGCGTACTTTTAAAGATCTAAGCATACATAGGGCCAGACAGACGTTAAGCGACTTTGTTTTATACGATGTAGTATGAACTCTTGAAAATTATTCGTTTAATAGGTAGGTATGTGTATTTGCCATCTTTATGGATTTTGTATAATAAAACAAAGATAGCACCTCATTTAAATATATACAAAACAAAAGTGGCACATTTTCCTCGTAAATTACATCTCGGAATTGAAATATGGCGCAAAGAAATCTCTTTCATTTTCCATCACGGTCTTCAAACACTAATAATAAATATGTATTTGTTTGTAGATATTTGTACCTTTTACTAGTTACTTATTTATTTTCCTTATCACTATATATTTTCCTTTAGTGAGCGCAGATAATCTGGCATTCGGTGTCAAGGGAAGGCCTATGTTCAGCTGTATATACTTTGAAAACATCCTCTTTCAGTTTTTGAAGTCAGTTAAAACCGGTAACTGCCTGTACCGGGCCTGTAAAGCCATGTAAAATAGCAAAAGTCACTTCACCAATTAAAAATAAATTAGTTCAGATGTTATGATAAAGTGGGGATTGCGCCTAATCCTCATCACCAAACTCATATCTTCAGCGCGCAATCCAACTGCATATAAGAGATTTTTTTTTTAAATGATGCCATATTGATGAAGATTTTTTTTATCTAACCTTTACTGTTCCACTGCTGGACAAAGGTCTCCCCCAAACCGTCAACCATCCTTATCTTTCGCTTATGATGATATGATTATCTATACTATTAATATTATAAACAGCTAAAATTTGTATGTTGTATGTTCGAGGAAATCTCAGGAATTATCAGTCCGATTTGAATAATTCTATATGTAATAGATAGCCACATTCAACGGGAAGGTTATAGGCTATTTTTCATCCCGTAATTCCCACGGGAACAGACACAACGCGGGTAAAACCGCGGGGCGCTGCTAGTAAAAGATAAAAGAAAACCCAACCCTAAATGGTAACTTAACCCTGATTCAGACAGTACCTGGTGCCACAACTAGTATGTCAAAGTAAACACGCTCCTACCCGAGTTTTACGATGCGATGCCAATCTGATTACGTTCCATTGTTTGTTGATTACACCAAGTTAAAGGTAACTTGACGTAATGCATCAATAATGTGACGATTATCATCGGTTACGTGAATTATGTATTTAATGTTTATGTCACTGGAAAATTATAAACTCCGCCGGTTTATAATCTTACTAGGAAGATTAAGAAGACTGTGGACAAATTATGAACTTTAAAAACCATTTACAATTGAATGCATATTTCTTTGTAAATTCATGGATCCATAGCAAACCGTAATACATATTGTGAAGGAAAATACACATTTGTCACCGTAAACAATGAATGTCAATTTCCGCAGTTTGTATAATGTACAGTTCACAATCTGTCGCCTGTTTATAATCTTACTGGTTGGATTATAAACCAACGGGGTTTACAATTTTCCGGTGACATATAAAGCACTTATGAGTTACTTATCTAGAGTTATTTTATAAGAATTTGATATCTGACAGTCATTTGTTCCATTAAAAATGTATCGACGTCGAGTTTTTTAAATGAGTTTATTTGGAGATGGGAGATAAAAATGGAGAGCGGTAGAGTCTGTCCTAACACCATCATTACAAAATCTATCTATGTTTGTTTTATTATCAGTCCGATTTGAATAATTCTTTTTGTAATAGATAGCCACGTTCAACGGGAAGGTTATAGACAATTTTTCATCCCGAAATTCCCATGGGAACAGGCACTACGCGGGTAAAACCGCGGGGCGCTGTTAGTTAAAAATATATAAGTAGGTACTACCAGTAGTAATAGGAAGATTCTGAATACGTTTCAGCGTGTTTTAACGTGCGTGTCAATAAATAAGATAAAAATATCGGATTAGTTATCTCTTCAACACAAAGCGAGTATCTACAAATTATTCAAGGAATGTTATCGGACCTAGACAACTGATAAGAGGTTTAGCTATGTACTTGGTAGGAAGACTTTGGTCAGTTTTTAGGGTTCTCTATCACTAAACGGTAAAGTGGAACCCTTATGTGATCTGATCACACCATATTTTTAAACACATATTGATATTGTATGTTATGTAAGAAAACTATACTAAAACGAAACTGATAATTCCCTCGAAAATAAATACTTACACAATTACGGAACCCTCCATGTGAGTTTACCTAACTGGCGCTAGTGTGCACTTTAAAAAGTATTTTTCTTTAGATAAGTAACTCAGAATATTCTACCTACTACCAAAAAGCGGCCAAGTGCGAGTCGGACTCGCCCATGAAGGGTTCCGTAGCAGCGAGTAACATAATAAAGAAGTTGTTTACGATTTATGTCGTAAAAAAAAAACTACTAACTAGACCTCGTTCAAACCAATTTTCGGTGTTAGATTACATTGTTATGTACATCATATATTTTTTTTAGTTTTATCATTCTCTTATTTTAGAAGTTACAGGGGGGGGAACACACATTTTACCACTTTGGAAGAGTCTCTCGCGCAAACTATTCAGTTTAGAAAAAAATGATATTAGAAACCTCAATACCATTTTTGAAGACCTATCCATAGATACCCCACACGTATGGGTTTGATGAAAAAAAAAATTTTTTTTTCATTTCTAAGTATGGGAGACCCCCCTAAAATTTTATTTTTTTTCTATTTTAGTGTGAAAATATTAATGCGGTTCACAGAATACATCTACACACTAAGTTTCAACAACATAGCTCTTATAGTTTCGGAGAAAAAAGGCTGTGACATACGGACAGACGGACAGACAGACATGACGAATCTATAAGGGTTCCGTTTTTGCCATTTGGCTACGGAACCCTAATAAAAAAAAGACTTATTTATGAGGTAACGTTATTTCACAACTATTTCGTAATACTATTAAAATTCATATATGTATTTAAAGAAACACAATACATTAAATTGCGTTTTTAATTGTACTAAGTAATAACCTAATAACATTACCGAAATGACTTCCAATGATAGCTCAGGTCAAATACCTAATTATTATGTAAAACAAGTCGCCAAGGAAATGGGGAAAAATAGGGTGTGGTCACACTGTTAGCACAAAGCGGGAAGCGGAAAATGATGCACACATGATTTGACGTCTAAGTAAATGCATATCTGGCTTTTTACCTAGTTATCACAGTTGAGTCAGTCATATGCTGTTTCGCTTAACACAAACTCCACCGCTTTAACAGTCGCCTTGTAGTGTAAATGTAGTATGTAAATGTTTAAATATGTATCTCTTAAAAAACTTGTAAAACTGAATAATTAACTTGTTATCTAGCAGTATACCTTGTAAAGTTGTAAACACGTGTGTGGACATGCGTCTAAAATATCGCTTCGGAAAACTTGATAATATTGTCAATTAATATTTAAATTGGTCGGCAATTAAAATACGTGTTACGAATATTTTCATTCGAATTTGGTTCGTTTCTTATCATTTTGTCACGTACACTTTTAGTGGTTTAGTGGTGAAATTAGTCAATCATTATTCAATTTGTTATAGTGAGTTTTTAATAAAATTTCAAATGTATTCAATTTCTTATCTTTCTTCCTACTTAGCGTGCCGATATTATTAGTGAGCCGTACAGTAGGATTTTATAGGCATTTAAATCGCTAAAATGTTTTCGGTACTTTATACAATTTATCTGCCTTGTTGATACGTGTAGTCATTATTCCTCGCAGCAACGCTAACAATACGACCCCACCAAACCCTCAATTACATCGCAATAAGTGATTTATTCATCAATAAAAATATAGACGCCTATAACTAACCACCCACCCGACTGCCCACTCGCCGACAGTGAGGCCACACCCTGTAGACAAGGAGTGACGTCACGATACAATTAATTTATCACATGCAAATTGATTGGTTAATTAACACTGATATGGAGTGGATCCTAACATAGTGTCCATTGTTTTTTAAGTAAAGGGTCGTTAGTATGCAATGTTACATTAGTATTTTTTAACCTGAGGGGCAAGCATAAAACTAAACACAAATGTCTCTCTTCGATTTATCTCAACTTATTAAACAAACTCATCTATACAACGACAAAATCTCTCGTTATTATTCTCAAGTGAAGACTAAATGCATTGAAAATGTGTTAAATATGTAGAGACATATTTAACACATTTGAGAGTTTTTTTTTAACACATGACAGAGGTCATACAATATCCAGCCAATCATAACAGAGTAAGTAAAATTACACCAGTCGAATTGAATGAAAGAATCCGGTGTTGCAACGTCGAATTATTAGGCAATATATTAGTGGTAACATAAATTTACTCTACCAAATCTCTCGGGAAAAGTAGATATATGTCTTCGTTTATATGCTTGCTCGGCTGGTGCAAAAAAGGTGTTAAGTCTTAGGTTTTGCGAAACGAAATGCCTAAGTTCTGAAGAACACAATACTCTTTGTATACTCAAAGTCAAAGTCAAATATTTTTATTCAGTTTTGGCCTCATAGAGGCTCTTTTGAACGTACCATACTGAACTTAAGTACACACTAGGATCTCTATTTCTTTCTGTAATGTATTTCTTCTACAAAACGGGTAAAAGGACGAGGCTGCTAGTAAAATATAAGCATAAAAATGGCTTTATTAAATCAACGTCCACACAAACAAACCAGAGTTCAGACAACATTCATTTAACGACGTGACCTTTCGAAAAAACAAAAAACTTCCAGTAAAAAGCTAACCGGCATTAGCTAACTTCGTCAAATTATAAAACAAATAGGAACAAAACTCTCGCAGTGTAAACACCGGTGGTACAGTCTTCGGGAATGGTGCTTACGGAGTCGTGAAACATGGGACAGGTGAGACCAAAATTAATAAGTGAAAAGGGAGAAAATTAATTAGTAGTTATTTGGTGACAAATGAGTGAATTGAGTCATTGAGACAGATGACACTACGACAGATAAGACATGTACGGTGGCTCAGTAGTATGTCTTTCGCAAGATAGACATGTCTCATTAAGTAACTTTTACCTTTTACCCATTAAGAAGCTACGTCGTCTGTAGACAAACATTTAAAACTGAACACCCCTCTTTTTGCGTAGGGCTTAGAACTACACATTTCATGCCATACCACATTAACAATAAACTAACGACTTCCAAAATTAAACTGCAGTGCAAACGCCTCTCGTTCAACTGAAGTAAAGTGGGGAAAAGCGGATGATATAAGGGGTAGAACGTTAGAGAAACCGCAAGTAAAAGCTGGTATAGCGAGATATTTCTGCGCAAGTTCGGTCTCGGTAGTTACAGTTTGGCTAATTGTTTTTTTTAACTTTATTTCCACAAGTTTTCTTTTTAGTAATCATCGTAAAACGTCAAAATGCTAAACTTTTATCGCCGACTGTACACTCGTGAGCGTTTTCAGTGTGGGAAACTGGTTTTCCCAGACCAGCCTTGATATCACAACTGAACAATGGTTAGGAATCAATACTATGGTATCGTTTACAAACAGAAAAAAACCTTTGTAAAGAACTTCTTAACTAAACTGAAGTTGTATAGATCGCAATAGATTTTCGAAGTATAGTTAGATGGAGCATTCATAGCTGACTTCTTTACTAAAGCAGTTATAAGAGGATTTCTCGAGTCAGTAAGTGCTGTTATTACAAGTACTTGAGGATAGGTCTTAAGAGCTGGTTAGAAGCAGTTTAGGTCAGCATAAGCACAAACGGTACAAAAGGATCAGTGTCAAGCAGGTATAATGATTTTAGTGTGTAGTGGAGGACTAATATGTATATTGTAATGAGCTTGAGGCCCTTGCTCTACCTATGGGGCTATTACACGCTATGTTTTTGGTTTTACTTTAAACGAAGGGTGATTCACTGCTACTAGTTTGGATATCTATACTAATATTAAAATTGTCGAGTATATTTTTTGTTTTTTTAAACGTTTATCTCAGAAACTACCAATCTGATTTGAACAATTCTTTTTGTAATGTATAGCCACATTCAACGGGAAAGTTATAGGCTATTTTTCATCCCGAAAATTAAACTGGGTCGGCCACAATGCGGAGTACAACCGCGAGGCGCTGCTTGTAGTAAATAAATAAATGGCGACTGGAAAAACATAAAAATGGGAAATGAGTTTTATCAAACAACTATGGTAGAATTCGCCCATATATGTTTTTTATTTACCTTCTAGTTATTCCTTCTTCCTTATAGAGTAGTCTAGAGTAATATAACCGTCCAGATGTCACCATTTAAGGTAACTTCCACAATCAACGTCTTGTTTAGTTTTATAAATAGTCGGCCAGTAATAATTGCCAAGTTTAGAACCAATAACATGGTATTAACTTACAACCAAGGCTATCCGCTTGAGAGATGACAGATAACACAACTTGAGACATATTTATTTATAGCTGCGGGAATGTTTGTAGCGCGGGGAATCTAGAACTTAGGTTAGGCATTGTTGGGCTCTAATGAGGTAGATACTTATTTTAATAAATGTAATAATTAAAGCAAATAGGATATATATGTATAAACCAATATTTTGGAACCCAACTCAAATTACTACGCTGTTATTACGCTGTCACGTTTTTACGAACGAACCAATTTTGATGATGTTTGGCTTGACTTTGAAGAATGACAATAAACTATGCCGGTCACCCCTTTTAATTCTGAAATTTCCAGACAAACGGTTACACTGACGATGAAGCTGCGGGAACCATCTACTGATCTATTAATATTGTCTTAATCAACGGTATACTAACAACCTTATAAGAACCTGAAGGTCTCCGGACGTGACCGAAACGTGTTAAGGAACACTCAGCAGCAACCTCCGTCGTACATAAGTTCCTGATTCAACAAATACTCTATACTAATATTATAAAGCTGCAGAGTTTGTTTGTCTGAACGCGCTAATTCCAGGAACTAAGGAACTATTTGAAAAATTATTTTTGTAATAGATAGCCACATTCAACGGGAAGGTTATAGGCTACTTTTCATCCTGAAATTCCCACGGGAACGGGCAAAACGCGGGTAAAACCGCGGGGCACTGCTAGTAACCTTATAAGAAACTATAACCAATCATTTACATTACAACAAGTCGGTTAACATAAACACAAACACGAGCCAACTCTACGCCTTGAACAAAGAAAGTCAAACAGGAAATTAGTTCACAGAGATAAATTAATAATTAATCACGAAGTTAGTTAATGTTTAATATCGGTATGTAGGTAATTAACAATCTGTGAGAACGGAGTACTTCAGTAATAACAAATATTAAGTTAAGTGCGTAATTGAGATTCGTAATTATTAATTTAGGGCATCTAAATGACTTTGGACCTATGTGACTGGTCGCAACCTTACAACACTTTAATGGTCCTCCCCATCGCGTCTGCCTGTCTCGATAAATTAAAAACTTTTCATTAGATTTGCATGCGAGTTTACGGTTAGACAGCCTAATTGACGAGGAAGGTATTGGGTTTCTTTACATCCTAAAATTCCCACGGGAACGGGTAAAACTACGGGGAAAACATAGTATAATATAAGTAGGGTAGGATCGACAGTCGATACAAAATGTACCTATAGTTTAGATAACAAGTCTCGTAGCTCTCCGTCAATTAGCATAATGAAAGCATAACATGAGCGCTGAAGACTGGTGGTTGCATTAAATGAATCAACTAATGGACTGCTCTGATTTCACTTAGGTTTATTCGTTCTAATTGAAGATAGCTGTGGTCGGTCGATAACTGGGACAGAAATACAATGTGTGTAGTATTAGCAATGTACTAGTTCTTGAGGAAATTTCAGGATTAAAAGCCGTCCCTAAGGTTGAATTTAGCTGGTTTTATACTAAGGAATTTTAGCCGCAGGTCGAAATAGGTTTGGACGTTTGACGTAAGAACTAAACATACCAACATACACACTTTCGCATTTATTAACAGCGGTACAATTTTGAAATTTGTCTTAGATAGAAAAAAGATTTTAATCCTAAAAATTCCGAGAGTGGTAGACTGCGGTCAATAGGGGAACGCCTAGTCTAATATATATGTATTATGTAAGGATGAAATACAATTCGTTTTGACACACTACAAAATATTCAGAAAGCAATTTTGGCAAATGGTTTGGGTAGGAAATATTGTACCTATATATGGGAAAGTTGGTACAGAAGTTAGTTTGTTGATATAAGTACGAAATGAGATATGTAGTTGAAGCTCAAGTTTCAATTTATGTGATGAATCTAGAGTAGGCTGTGCTGCGTTATCGATAGGTAGGTAAGTAGGCCTTAGGTAGACTCTGAACGGGAAAATTTTATTTCAAAATCTAATAGGTACTTACATCAGGCAGAAGACTATAAAACCGTTCCGTGGTTAAAAACGTGTTGGGATTTTTCGCAAACCTCCTACTCTTGTAAATAAAAATGGATCGCCGATGTATGGTACGCGCGTAACTTCCGAACGACTGCACCAAATCGGATACATTTTTGGTTTATACGTTATTCTGTTACCGCAGGGGATCACTAGTTTGTATTAAAAAGTATTTTCCATCAACATTTCAGTCGATAGATGTACAATCGTTTTTTGTATACAAACTTTAATTTCATAGTTGCACCTATTAAATAAAATCATCCATTTTGGTATGAGCACCAGACAGCTATTTTCACCAACGTTTGTCTTAATAAGGATGCCATTCCACCAGAAGTGTTATGGAACGTTTGACATTATAGGCAGAGATAACACCATCATATATGTTGCTGTGCCAACTGATATGATTGGTGAATGTCAAACGTAGCATAGTAACGTAGAAGAATTACCTATCATTACTCAGATGGAAGCCCATCCTAATACAAGCATTAGTAAGATAATCAAATATCACTCAACCCAAATAGCGTCACTAAAAGGAGTGTCTCAGCATTTCAACCCACAATATATCGATTGCAGTAACATAAAACATTTAATCATGTTTATAAACAGCGGCACAATGAAACGTTATCGGCAAAAGTAAATCTTTATCAGCAATAAAATTATCTTTTACCTTCTCCTTGCACTTACATAACTGTGACGTCACCAGGTGAATGACATGCATGATATCGTGAGGGTTGACAGAACAATAAAATGGTTACTATAAAACTCAAGGTCTGATAAAACGAAAACTACAGAACATTAGTTGGGGCATGAAATAAAATTAAACATGAAATCAGAGGGGAAGCGGTCAAAGTTAAAGCCCCCAAGATCTCGCCGCGGACATTTTCATAATGCTAATGAGGCGATTGGTTACTTTTAAGGGTTCTTACGTTGTGGTATTTTAAGTAATTTCTGGAAAAGTTATCAGTATTTTTTGTACAATATTCCCAAAGATGAAACGTCGGAAAAATTCGTCATTAGAGTAAATTTTTATCTAATTCTTCCGTACAATCTATCGTGCCTATGTTAGTACAACGAATCATTGTATCATTTTATCCAAATAACCAGCTAAGCAAGGAATATTTACGATACCATTTACATAATCCATTTCATGTTTCCGCGATTGAAGTTCACCCCTAGTTGTCAAGGTGAAGTGAAATGAAACGGTCTGTCAGCATTAGTTATATGCACAAGTGTAATGACGTCAATGGAGTCAGTCGTTGTTGCGAACTGGTTACGTGACTCGATGCGTGTGATCAGCAGATAATTAGAGATTTGTTTGATTTTCACTTGCTCTAATTTTGAATGTTCTATTCTAATGTGAAGATTTTGTGCCGCTCTGATTAAACTCAAAAAGATCAGAATTAAAAGGCGCGTCATTTTCTGATTTGTTTCCATCATAGGAAATCTATCTTTATCTTACTAGAACAATCTTACTAGAACGGTTTTAGCAGATAATAAATTTAGTTGTTTTGCCTTCCCAATAATCTTAATAGAGTGAATTTCTTCTTAAACTTAAGAACTGGTCTTATGTCGAAGGAATCTCTTCCATTCTTTCATCCTCTTTAGTTGTTCTTATGACACGACATTTGCTATTAGATACTTCCTTAACGGAATAAAATTACCCTATTGTTGATATGTGTGAGATCAGAGTATTAGTTATTTTATACAGTGTTTTTGTAAACCCAAAAAGGGATATGTTTCTGTAATTATACCCTTGTATTGTCTTGTTAAACAGACAACTTCTACCCTACACGTGTATTTGTACCTACTGTATCTGTTTCGACGTATGTAATAACTAAGGCATATTCCCAATATCCTACTAATATTATAAAGAGGTAAAGTTTCTAACTTTGTTTGTTCGTTTGTATGCTAATCTCGGGAATTACCATTCCGATTCAAATAATTATTTTTTTAATGGAAAGCCACATTTAACGGGAAGGTTATGGGCTATTTTTCACCCCGTAATTGTCAAGGGAGCACAAAGTGGGTAAAACCGCGGAGCGCTGCTAGTTCCCAATAAAATAATGAGAACATCCCTCATAATGTCTGACAATTAATTCGATAGCGCAAAGTATTGAACGGCCGAGTGAAACCGGAGAGCATCGCAGTATAATCCTCTTTGCTCGTAATCCTAGTTGCGGGCAAAACGATATTACGAAATATACCATCAACTTTTAATATTTTTTTGTGTCTTTATGGATTCCAATTTACTTTGTACCTATTAAAATGAAACAAGAAAAAACAGTCCATTTTCTGTCTTTTGAAATTGCGGAATTCATAAAACGGTTTTTATGAAAAACGCAATTTAATAATAAAATGAAAAGGATTTGTATATGATCCTGGCGGTTATGTATGCACCTCGTATCACGCACAGGGGAAATGTTCGCGGTTAGTTATTCATCACAATGTCCCCGCAAATGTACAACTCAGCTATTTGCAAATGTGCCCAAAAATTTTCAACCCATTTGTAAAAAAAGTATATGGGTATATTTTTCATTCTAAGCTTAAAAATATTTTTTTAAATTGTTTCCATTATCTCCTTCTTCTTCAAGTCTTCTTTAATGTGTGGTTTCACATGAAAAATGCCTTTGAAACATTACAAGATGTGAGACGAAGCTTTAACATAAAACCATTAATGAATAGAAAGCTATAAACATGACCACACGACACGGGTCACCATTATAACTCATACCGCAGCTCAAAGCCAAACAAATGACTTTATCACGTCTCTTACGCAGCCAATAAATATTTTTTATGGCCGTTTAATCACGATTAAGAACCGTGGAAATTTATTATTATAAAAAATAAAACGAGTTGACATTAGTTTTATAACGATTGGAACGCGCAAGAAACCTTATATTGTTCGTTTAAATTATAAACTAAAATCTTAAATATATTACATACGCAGCCAGCTTAATATGTAAATCCTTATGCAACAGTTGATTTAACCATAACTTTTAAGTCAACCATGTGCAGATAATGTACGACAGCTGGCAGCCCTACCCAACACAATATCATTACATCTTTAGAGATTGTAAATCAAGACCAATTTAAAATTAATTCGTAAATCAACAGTAATAATGGACGGTACAATGAGACCAAGCTACGGTTAAGGAAAACCATAATTCGTCATTTATTAGTTTGGTAGAAACGCACTTTCCCGTTTATGAGTTAGAGCCGGGGAAATGTTTAGAAAGTTGTCAGCCATAACTCTCGGGTTATTGGTTTTCCTCAATCAGATTACAGCCAAACGGTACAGTGCAACTGATAAACATGATTCTGGAAATTTTATTACGCTGCAATCGATTACTGGAATCTTATCGCAACGCAAACAATCATTCGATAATGAAGCGTCGGGCAAATGAACGTCATAATCAGAAACAATATTTGTGAGGTCGAGATTAAAAACAAATGTAAATTAGTACACGCCAGTAACCTTGTAAGGACCAGACGACTACGACGCCTCATCAAATATTGGGAATTCCTTATTGCTTCTCTACTAATCGTCTCCATCTAAATATAACTGGTTGGACCTGTCTAGTGGTACCGAAGTTAAACACTTGTGGTTAATTGAATTCTAAGCGCGAAGTATTGCATGAATCATTGTTGTAAAAGTTGAAAGGCGACATATCGGAGGTGGCATCGTGAGCTTGGTCACGTATCCTTCGCTCCCGGGCCGGCAGGACGCGCCCTATGCACTGTCATTAGTCACTATCAACAGAATGCGTGAATGGGGAAGGGAGCCTGCATTCCCAGAGTCACAGATCATTTTACAAACATACCTAAGCCATATAAAATATTAACCGAACGCGAGATAAATAGTTGAACAGGTGGCATCAAAGTGACTCCTTAAAAAGTTAATGAGGATAATCCAACTAGTGCCAACAATGCGAAAACAAAGGACTACATGCATACATATTTGATTACCAGTTTGACCCAGATCAGAAATCCCTATTTGATGCGAAATTGATCCTGTCCCGACAGGTCCACACACGGACCTTGAGGAAAAGGCTTGTATTTTTCCACAACATAAATAATTCAAAGAAATCCTTGTTCTTTATCGAACACATATCTTAACTCCAATATCAAAATGTCATCTGCAGATATAATCTTGCTAATGTTCATATTGAAGCAAGTTTCTCAAGTGGTCCTATTCAATATTTTTTGTAGCTTAACTCAATTAAACTTTCTATAATAAAAAGCGTGCGAATGTCATATCAAGAAAGATCAAATAACGTTTCTAAACGATATGATTAATGATTCTGGTTAATTTTTAATGGGACGAGCTCGTTGGCTGTGCGGGCGCCTCACCGGGCGCCGCATCGTTTTTGCTTCTGCTCAGTGTAAAAAACTATACAGCAATTGTTATTAAATATGATCTCCCAACTAGAACGCGTTAAATCGGATCAACAAGCGGATGATTTGAGCATTTTTTGTCGTGTAAAAGTATCATATCACAACATACTTACAAGTACTTTTAAAATTGTGCGAAACTGCAAACTGTTTTGCAAAAGTATCCGATTACGTAAATTGAACCTGCTTATTGGGTACTTGAAGGCCTCTTCAAGGAAACATGTTTGTAATCGATTCCCTGGTGTTACACGTGCCCCCACTAACAAGTTGTTAGGCCATACATAATACAGTTAATTCGGATGAATCACCATCGCTTTGGGCAGGCATGCTCCACGGTTCAGGGCCAACGGTAGATGAATCACAACTGAACACATCGTATAACATAATTACGAGTACTAAAGTTTCCACCACACTGAGAACATGTTCTAACAAAAACCAACAAGTTTAATCTCTAGATTTCTTTGATTAGATTATAAAAGAAAGCTAATCGCGTACAATGCAGTCAATTACAGGGTATTGTTTCAGTAAAATTGGGTCGCGTGACGATTTCACTACGTTTAGCAATTGCAACTTAATATTCTCAATGTGTAAAATATGTTCACTAATTAAAACAAGTCTAATTAAGTATGTAGTTATAATCAGATGTCTTTGAAGTTGATTGAAAAATTCCACAGTGACATTATAAACGAGTTAGTGCAGGATACAATTTGTGGTCAGCGGATGAGGTTTTGCATTTGAACAATGACAAAATATTGGAAATAAACAACATGACTCCTAGTCCTACAGCAGTCGTATAATTGTCACCAATGCGTGATTCACTCGCAACCGACTACTGTTTGTAACGAGTTAACATTCTTTGCGCGTCTCCGCTATGCCAATGACTGCTTAATAGACTACTTATGGACAATTAGGATAACTTTATATTGTAACTAAACAATCTTAATACTCATGCTCAGAGAAAAAAGTTATCAACAATGCTCCTTGAGTGCTAGCATATCTCTTTGCTGTTGCCGACAACACTAATCAAAACGTTTGCAAACAAAAGTCTCATAAAGCCCACGTTATATTGTGGACTTTGTAACGTTTTTTCAAGTTACCTAACTATGTCCTAATATCAATCATCTCAATTAATCTGCTAAGCAACATCATGTAAAGGTGTTTGGTTATCTAAAGGCTGCACGAGGCACGAGCAGTATCGTGTAACTGCGGGAGACGAGGTCACAGAGGCGACATGCCATAAATAACCTGCTTTAAATCAACTCAAGACTACAAATCACACGGTCGCCTTAATTAGGATACCGCAAGTGCATATTATAATTTACTACATAGAATATGAACGATGCTTTATAGCAAATTGAGTTTTTTTTTCTAAATTGACATATTCATGTGATACACACGTTCAATATCAAGAGACGCATTGTATTTTTCATTTGAAAGCTTTATTCCACAGAGCAGAATAAGAGCCTTATTTGGCGATAAATTGCGATGAATGAAAACGGATGGTCCAAATAGTTGCGGCTTTGTGTTCCGAGAAGTCAAGGGCGCGCTTTCGCCAGCCCTTGTCGACAAATGTCGGCAATAAATGGGAACTTTGACCGACAGATTAGATAATTTCTGAACAAGTTAATCCATTCTATTTATATACTAAGTAAAGCTTAGTTTTTCTGCACTGCCATTACCAAGTTGTACATAATATCGGGGTCTTCTGGCACAAGCTAATCATGCTTAAAAGGGGACCCTCACAAACTTCTCACTGTAAAATGTTTTTGATGAAATAAATAATGTATTATTTATTATTATTATAATATGCCTGGTTAAGTCTTCAAGCTACACCATACCACTGCCACAGAAAGAATTTAACTTCTGGTACAAAACATAAACTTAAAGAGGCTGTAACGAGTCAAATAAAACGTAAAAGTATTCAAGACGAGATTTATGGACGATACAATTCTTTTTTGTAAAAAAATACTGATCTACCTCATTCAAATTAACAGCTTACATACTGCAACTGCTCTTGGGATAATAAAACACACATATTTATGTAACAACAAGCTTAATATCTGCGGCAAAGGGGCCTCTAGATTATCCATAATAGTAGGCTGTATAAAAATAAATGATAAAATGGAAGTCCTTCGGTTGGTTTCAGGTATTACAACGATCTGAGCGGACGGCGTAATGTATCGCCTACCCACGCTGCAATTTGCACAGAGTCGCGGCATCGGCGACGATTTATACTCGCCCTCAACTTGATCTGGGCATCTCGTCGCCTCCTCATTCTGCACCTTTCCTTTTACATTCAGCGTTCCGAGGAATGTCAGTACATTTAAATACATTACCCGTTCTACATCAACGATTTATAGACCTCGAGATAATTCTGTTGACTGACGATTTGTGCGCAATTTCGATATCCATCTGGCTGTTTGCAAATGTTTGAATATTATTGCAATTGGACATATTTCTGAAGGAAGGATGATGGAGCACAAAATCACCCAAGAGATTTGAAGATTGAAACTCGTAAACTAATATTCGATTTGGTGCAGAGTTTGAGAATACTGTGAAACAGATTGTGCCGATGTTGTATCAACGACAATAAAACATAGATAGACGAAGTTATAGGTATAGGCGGATTCTCTATAGAATGTTAGTTCCAACGATCGACTGTTGTTGCTGCTACGGATCAGTGGGCATATTCAATGCCGTAGTCATAACCAGCTATAAGGTAACCTAGGGATTGGATAGAACTATTGAATTGGAACATGATATTGTCATTTAACTAAGTAAAGTGCCCAAGTTTGGTACACAAAAATGGTGAAGATATACAGGAATATAGACCCATTTGTCAGCCGCATGCGAAACCTCGACACTGGCATATTTCCAAGGCATCCTTTCGATAGGGCTCACTTTTGCGCACGTTCGTACAATCAATACTTCAAGTACTAGACAGGTATTGTAGGGTACAAGCTTTATGTACCTCACGTCAAAATGTTTGCGTCGTTTGAATTTCGGTATGGCGAGTTTTCCTGCGAAACCACAAACATTTTCTTCCTGGGTAGTAATATTGTATGGGCGCTACCACATTAAAATTAAGAAAATAAGCGTAAGCATGCCCTTAATTGCACCGTAACGCCATCTCTCAGTCACGAGTGCAACCTCTGGAAACAGCTTGTATTTGATGTATGAGAAAGGTGTTTTATAGTAAGTTTCGCTAGTACCTTCAAACGAGTGACGCAACTAGCCTCGATCAAAGATCAATGCACTTGAATGCGTACTCCCCTGAGTCACTGCCTTTCTCTCGTCTGCTGAACGTCTGGCCTCGCGATACGCTCCAACGGGCAAATATGAATTTAGGCACTGTACACGGAACAATTATCTAAACACATTTCAAATCATTTTTTGTACTGTACGCTAGAAATGAATAAAACATCAGCAATCCACAACTTCAAGCTAACGGAGGAAATTGTAGGTATGGAAAATAAATGGTCTTAGAATTTATACCTAATTAGGTACTTAGAAGGCATTCATAACTAATTATTTTCTTGCGTGGAAAAGATCTTCTAGCTACACTTATTTATCGTTTTACGTCAAAAACCTTCTCACTCGAAGATCTTAAACTAAAGTGGGCGAGTAGGTTTGTAGGTAAATATATATCATGTTTATAACGACTGGCAACTCGAGAAGGCACCAGCTGACATTTCGGGAGTCGTGTCACCATTGTAGGACACATCATACAACCCCAATTTCGCAACGTGAAACCCGGCACCCGGCGTTGCGTAACCATTTTGAAGTTTATTGACAGTACAACTAAAGAGACACTGCGATGCGACACTACAATAGAAAAACAAGTTTGAACCTTAAAATCTGACGAAGGATATGATATCGTCTATTTATAGATATCAAACTTACATTTAATCACTACATAGTATAAAACAAAGCCGCTTTCCGCTGTCTGTCTGTCCGAATGTATGCTTAGATCTTTAAAACTACGCAACGGATTTTGACGCGGTTTTTTATAGATAGAGTGATTCAAGTTAATATGTATAAAAATTCCCGAAATTCCCACGGGAACGGGCACAACGCGGGTAAAACCGCGGGGCGCTGCTAGTTTTATTTAAAATACGATGCAATGTTTTCTTAAGTGGGTTGGTAATGTTAAATTCTTGTTAAACAGTTAGTATTTATAATAAGGATCTGATTTCACCGTAATCCTCGATTGTCACATCAATTTAAACAAGAATTCGATACATATTGACTTCAATAATGTCAAGTAAAAGCCCAGTTCGCTTTCTCAGAAATGTACTAACTTTCCAACGCGGTAACATAAGATACACAGTACACACCCGTTTAATTAACGCCGTAATTAGATACCGACAGTGATTACATGTGATAGTAACTGGAGTTAGACAAAATATGGAAGCTAATGAAGATGTTTCCAACTCCAGACAGGAGCGAATTAATATTTTGCAGAATGTTCTACTACGACATAAATAAAATTTAGATTAAAGCGCTGCGGATATTGTAATAACGTAGCGAAGAGAAAAAGGTTGGCACTATAATGGCTTAAAGCTACAATGTCTACAAAATTGGGATTGAAATAGTTTTACCTTAATATTTAATTACCCTATTAGGTACTTTTATTGAGTCGATAGTTACCTAGGTACAGTCAGGAAGGTTGGTCGTCTACCATTCTAAGGTAAAATGTATAATAATTACGTAGTGTTGGATAATATACGAGTAGCATCATGCTCTCAAATAAAGCAATTTTCGCTTTAAAGGCATACCGGGACAGGATGACAGAGAAGATTATTTTTTATCAAGCGACATTCAATCTTATCTGGAAGGAATAAGACATAAATTAAAATTACCTTTTGATCCAGGGGTACCGATCAATGCAGTGGCATCGTGAGGGCATCGTGAGGAATACTACGGAACTTATTTCGTTTTCCCAAAGTTAAGATTGAAGTCACTTTCTATAAAATCCTCTCTGTTTTTCCGTTTCGGTCTGTGTAGGCCTTAACAATCGATCGCTTACTTCCCCGACAATAACCTACCACCATAATACCTAGTCTAGTCCATCATTAACCTAAATTTTCAATGTCAATACGTCCGTGCTACACCGTCTGAAATCCTATTAATCCTACGACGCACGGCAGGTCATAGGGTCGTTGTTTGTTGCCAGTTAGTAGCCTAGGGCCGCGAGTTCGATCACCCAGTTACACAGTAACTAGCCATCACGAATCGTCACATTAACATTTAATTACAACGGCTCAAACCTTGGTGTTAATGAGACATGAACATCGCAATATGGGTCGATGGGTACACGCGAAATATAGGTACGTTGAAATTGATTAACTTGCACACTTTTTTAAAACATTACTATTCCAATCAACAATATCTATTTTATATTATTTTATTTTTTATTTTTTATGTGTGCTTTTCGATATTTTTGATAGTTTTCTTTGATGTTTTTGATATTTTTATTTAATTTTTCTTTTACTAAAATACTAAATAGGATACCGGTACAATAAATGTGTGTATTTAAGAGCTGTGCATGGTTGTCATCGATGTACAAGTTTACTAAGATATGTATTGTAAGTGTTATTTTTTTTTGTGTTTTTAATTTGTATGTTGTTACTGTGCCAAATAAATAAATAAATAAATAAATAAATCACCAAAGTTTGGTATGCTACGTTCTTGTGCTACGTTTAATATGATTGGTATAGCAACATGGCATAGCTTAATTCTGGTGAAGAAGCATCCCAAGGCACAATGTTTAATTATGTACGAGTGAATTGCTTCAGAAAGATTTTATACTTGGCTAGAACGTTCGTTGTAAGTTAAAAGTCTTGAGAAATTTCAGTCCGACAGAATGTCGAAAAGTAGGAGCACCCATTCCGTGGAATACTTCGGGCAGGAAAGTTACGAACAGAAATAAAAGGACAGAGTAGGTACTTCTGGTTTAGAGGGATGGTAACGAAATACATACCTACATTTAAAGCAGCAAATAGCGCAGGGCGCTAAATATCGGCCAATGACAAAACAGTATAAATAGCAAAACAGCGTGTTTCATTCATATTATGTTTCTAAAAAAACGTTCCAAAAAATAGGCGTGGGCAGATGTGAAACAATTCATAAGAAATACAAACGAAGCGTATGACACATTCCGTCTAAAATGAAACGTCACAGCCTCATGAATATTTTTTTCTTTAAACCGGATTCTTCTAAGTCGTCATTTGATTCGGCCTCGGTATCGACTGGTGCTGCAGCTCATATCAACTTTGTCATTTTAATTTAGATCATAGTTAAGCCTCTTGTCTCTGAAGCTAGGCGTTGTTATCAGGAGATAGGAGCTAGCATTGAGTTATATGTACTAACGTAATGGGAGCTAGTAAGAAACTTATTTAAACTTTTATCCTTCTTCTGGCTTGTAAGTTAGTCTTATCTAGTTAAAAACTTTAAGCTGTAGAGAGTTAGGCTGTGTAATTATGTCTTAAAGTATATAAAACGATTAAATTGACGATGTGTCATTGTTCTGTCTGTGTTATGTCTCGAGTTATGAAACGAAAGCGTTGGCGATTGGCGAGTTGTGTTAGAGCACATTACAAGAATTGCAACGTGCGAATATCTTCAATGCTCAAAAGCACTTTCACTGACCGAGTACAGAAATAGAATCTCTCGGGTGCCCCCTGTACAGTTACCGACAGATACATTTAGACAGACATGCAAGGGTAATTTTCACTTTCCAACAAAAACCGATAGCAAAAACTATAGTTTTAATATCTGTGTCAACGCCCCGCTATGAAAGTACGCCTTAAAATAAACCCAAATACAATAAAGTATGATCCTTACTCCGTTTACAATAAGGTTGCAATCGATCGCACACCCATATGAGCGTGATAAAAAAAATTGCTTGTAAAAAAGTGACACGATTTTATAATGATGAATGAGTCAGTCGGTTCCGTATTGTCGAAGAGAACTAATGATAGAAAGACGCTCGAGAGAATAAGTATAATGAGTGTTCATATGGAAGAAATGTACAATAAGATAATGGAGATGAAAGGAAATAAAATAAATCATTGAATAGTTAGTTGGTATTTTATCTAAACAATGATAAATCTAAGTATGTTAACGATGTGTTTGAATATAAACCAATCAAAACAATTGATTTATCTATACTAATATTATAAAGCTGAAGAGTTTGTTTTGTTTGTTTGTTTGTTTGTTTGTTTGTTTAAACGCGCTAATCTCAGAAACTACTGAACCGATTTGAATAATTCTTTCACTGTTAGATAGTCTATTTATCGAGGAAGGCTATAGGCTACATTTTATCCCGGATTTCCTACGGGAACGGGCACAACGCGGCTAAAACCGCGGGGCGCTGCTAGTCAACTATAAACTACTAACAATTAAATAAAACAACCTGATTGGCAACATTCAGTATTTGAACCAAATATCTAGGTATAGTTATTAAATGCCAAAGTACCAGACCTATCAACATTATTCGCTACTTAGTGTTAATGTACCTATAGAAAGATTTATTAACTAAAGTACCTAACTAGTTAATAAGATAGTGAATGATAATAAATTCTGTCAACAATGAGTTAGTACCTATACTTAATTACATTTAGGTACAGGCTATAAAAACATAATAAACTAGCAGCGCCCCGCGGTTTTACCCGCGTTGTACCCGTTCCTATGGGAATTTCGAGATGAAAAATAGCTTATAACCATCCCTTTGAATGTGGCTATCTATTACAAAAAGAATTATTCAAATCGGACGGTAATTCCCGAGATTAGCTCGAACATACAAACAAACAAACTTATAAATTTTACCTCTTTATAATATTAGTATAGAATTACTAGCTGCGCCCCGCGGTTTCACCCGCGTTGTACCCGTTCCCGCGGGAATTTCGGGATGAAAAATAGATGTTGTCCGAATCTCAGACCCACCCGATATGCACACAAAATTTCATGAGAATCGGTCGAGCCGTTTCAGAGGAGTTCAACAACGGTACCCGTTCCCGCGGGAATTTCGGGATGAAAAATAGATGTTGTCCGATTCTCGGGCCTACCCGATATGTACACAACATTTCATGAGAATCGGTCGAGCCGTTTCCGAGGAGTTCAATTACGCACCCCGTGACACGAGAATTTTATTTATTAGGTAGATAGATAGACTAGTATATGTAGATGTCCGAAGACTAGCGAAACAACTTGCCTGGAACCTTTTAATTGTTTCTAATTATAACAAGCTACTAACGTCTGGGTATATGGTTAATTAAAACTATACGCCAACTGAATGAAAATAAACAAACATAAGGCGCAGCAAACAATAATAAAAACACTAGGAATTCAACTGGCATTAGTCCCAAATAATTATGCAGATTAGAAAACGCTCGCAATTATTTTAAGAGAAAGAGAATAGCTTTATGAAAATACATAATGACAAAATCTTCAAATATTCAAATCAGGTTGACAATGAGACATCGACAACTGACGCTGTTAATGAAGGCTAACCGACCTCAGCAAAAGCGAGGTTATGTCAGAAATAGCACCATGTCCAACTCATTAACGTGCTCGCAGTTTTATAGAGTGACAGACGTTTTTGAGTGCTCCTAATGTCTTCAGGAAGTTTCGTAATCTGACCATTTGACAGATCTTTTTTACAAATGAATGAAAGTTACAAAACTTACCCCCGACCACTCGAACACTTCTCTATTTAGGTATGAGGTGCTTAAATTCATACATTTGTGTTCTTTACATTGTGCCTAAATATGTTAAATAAACACATGACGTTCGTTTTAAATTATGTTCTATTTGCTGCACAACAAAATTTAATTTTGAATTCTGCATTTGTTTCTAAAACATATTTTGGTCATAAAATAGATTTAAAAGTTCTTGTACAATCGGCCCTAAATGGTTTATTCACCTTTGACACTATACTATATTATAAGTTACGAAATTAATGTCAAACTTGTATGGAATCCTTTTTAAGTTTGACGCCCTAACCAAACCTCCTGACTCTCCAAAAATCGATGGCTGCATACGCACCTGGTAGGTTCAAGTCCTACCTGTTTCCCCTCTCTACAACTAACTACTAGTTATTCAGTTATTGACTTGTATGATCTTGAGCTATGCCATTGAAGTAGATGAAAACGGAGTCCAAGCGTCCTTACATCGACCAAGTTATATGCAAATTAAAATTCCTGCCATGCCGTCACTTGTAGAGTAAAGAAGCATGGCTCGTCTAGAGGTAGATACATTTTTAATAGAGCATTTATTTAGTACTAGTCGAATGCCACCCACGACATATCTGTTATGTGTTATTGTATAGGCCGGTCTATTATCGAGATGTCTATTTCGATCATTCAGTCAGACAACTGAATACAATACATTCGTCTTCCTCTACGTCTATTTTTGACTTAGCCAGCGCAAAATAATATAAGATGCAAGGGAATGTGTTATAGTTAAGTGAAAGTATTCAAATTAACTGAACGTGTACGAAAACTAAAACATCGAGGATGGACGCTCGTAAAAGATCAAACGGTGTTAAAGCGATCCGTTAAAGACGTATCCTGGTAATATTCCGTTCCATTGAAATGGACACAAACGCATTTCCAGTATCGCGAATTGGCCAGAAATATCAGCGCTAACGCATTCTCAGAACTAGAGCCGCGTCTCGAATGGCGACACCACTATTGTCCCCTAACAGGAAAGAATAATAAAGCGGTACAAAACTACCATCTGACATGTAAACATTTACCAACCAGGTACCTAGTTACTCGGAACTTTGCAAAACTTTTTGCACAAAAAATCTTGCCGCGCCATACATCAAACAAAAAGCACTTTTGCAACTCCACATTATGCAACGAGATTTCGCCTCGGCTAATACATTGTTCATTTCAGTCATTCAAATTCCATCTAGGCTATCTGTTAAATACCTATGTAATGCCAAAGAGCGGAACCATTAGACCTTAGGCCTAGAAAGCGACAGTGATTTAAATTGCGCAAGCGCCGAATCGCGTTGGGTCGTCGACCGGCTCGCGGGGAAAGTAGCGTACGAAGTGGCATCAGTAAGTAATGTCTGTTTAATTAGCTCTTGTATCGGATGTCACGGAGATATGGACGGAAACGCGTAATTGACTGCGTGAATATCATGCACATATTCAACAGAGGAGAGGTGGCACCAGCCCATCAAAAATGCTAAAAGAAAGTAGCTACCAAGACATGATAGTTTATTTATATTGGAATAAGTTTATATTAAATAAGATGGGTAATATAGGTAGGCTGTATTTATTGTAATATAATAAGACACTATACTTGTTAGGAAAAGTATAATTCTTCTTTAGTGTACCAATAGTGTTGACGAGGGTAGCAGCCATCACTCTACATATATCTACGCACCTTAGTTAATAATATGAAAAGTTCTAAATAACTAGTTACATTCCTATATGCAACAAATAAATAGATACATTTACAAAATATAGTTGAAGTCCATAGTCCAAATAGGCCACTATCGACACAAACTCTACATGGACTACTGCAATATCCATACAGAAACAATGGTACCAGGTAACTAGCTGTTGGATTTTACATACATAGCTCGGGTTTAAGATCACCAACCCACAGTAGGCAGGAGTACACTATGCATGATCCTCTTTCCTTTAGCCTGATATCTTCATTGATGAAAAGGCCTTTGCCCAACCTGTGAGACATTACAGGCGTAATGTACTTAACTTTTTCATTAATATTTAATTACAATATGAACATGTTGTCTGCACATGTAGAAAATCTTTACTATAACTAACATGTCATTGATTATCTTACCTATTTATTTAAATTATTTCCTTTGTAATTTATGAATTCAATTATCATATCAAATCGGACATTATTGGCTGTAGTTAGTGGAAATATAAAAGGAAGAAATCAGATTATTTGATTTATTTGTACCTAAGTAAATCCTCCTTACTTCACGATGTATCTAGCCAATCTACAGTTTGTACAAGCGAGAAAGAAAGACCCTAATTTTATATACTTAACTAACCTATTGGGAACACAATTAGTCACATTCCCAGATGCGTTGTACTGATGTGTTCGGGAGTGTGTCCCTGCAGTTGTAATCCATTACATTTAACATCTCTATACGGCCTCTATGAGTTGGATCTGTATCCCCTCGCATACCTCTCAAAAATACCGGGCTTGTCCTGTGACTCCGAGGAGAAACACTATAATAATAATAATTCAACCAAAAAGGAGCTGAAACTGCATACTCATACAGCTTGAGGAATATATTTTACATATGATAGTGTTTCATACTAATGCAAGCTAAAAATAAATAACATTATGGTTTATTAGGCTACATTGGCACCAAGTCTTAGGTCAAAAAGACTTCTTTTTAACATACCAAATTCGTTCTATAACAAAAATAAAATGATAATAATGACATTTATGTAGAGTTAATAGAATCAGTTGCTTTCATGTTTTTATATGTTTTTACACATATGTAGTCTACACATCATTTACCTACATTAAACACTTACAGTATTTGTTAATTGGTATGAATTATTGGTACATAAGAGCTTATCCACACAATTCATCTACAAAACAAATATTGATAATTGCTGAGAACTTATTGGAATCAGAAAAAACAACATGGATATGTAGTTCTTCTTTATTTTGAAAAAAAAACTAATAGTACCAATTAATTTTAAGGTAATTAATGGTTATCTCAATATAATGTAAGACTTCATAATGAAAAACAGAATTATTTCCAATCTGTTAGGAAAACACTCAGATGTGTTTGTCCAGATCATTATCAAAATAATCTGCTACTTGGCCATCACATTGCTTGCAAAAATATCATAACAAACGTTAATTTACGTAATAAACACAGACTCAACTGCGTCTTATTTGTGTAACAAACATCAGCTAGCCTTGTGGATCAGCTGACGGTATCTTTGTCTGGGCGACGATTAGTGTAAGATGCGGGCATGAATGTGGGGCACTGTGTGAGGGTGTGCAAACTGTTGGGTACTGACCTCCTCGCGGCGCTTGAGCCACCGGCCGCAGGGGCTCTCCTCCAGGATCTCGCTCTCATCCTCCGAGTCCTCGCCGCTCTCTCGAGGAGACTTGCGCTCCTTGTCGATGCTCCTGCCACCCGACATAACACCAATCTAACCACACCACAACAATAAACCAATCCACAACACTCTCAATTCAACGGCAACAAAGGTTCACAACAAGAACAACACTCGATATATTTTCAAAATACACTTTTTCTCGTAACCATAATATCCAAGGCTGAATCGCGAGACGTCACTGTAGTTTCTTCCCAAACCATTATTTGATGCACGACACTCGATGCGGACTCGTTTTACATAGAATGGCGGAGAATGGATATTAGTCTACAAGTTGCGACGACATGCAGCGTCCCCGGTGAGCTTATTCATGTTAATTGAAATAAATTGTTCACCGGCGTAGCTCCGACGTATTTCCATCCGACACAAATAAAAAAGCATAGAGAGTTTAGAGAGAGAGTAGATGGGAGGATGAGTGAACACTGAACATAGACAATTGGTAGTGTCAATTTTATTTTTTCAATTATTCACCATAGATAAAGTATACCGTAATACAGATTATATTTCTGTAATCGATATTATTATAAAATTGTTGGATTTAACAAAATTTAAGACGCAATTAATACAGAATTTAATATGTACTTATCTAAAGTGAGTTCTTAAATCTTGCCAACTTTTAGACGCAGATGTATAACGGTAGTAGCGCCATCTAGCGGCGTTAGGAACACAATAATTACTTAAAGTAGCGCCATCTACTGACAATTCATGACTAAGACTAAATAAGTAATGAAACTTATGGTGAGTTACTTCTTTATATCCCAAATAGATGGCGTATATAAGTTGAAAAAAGGTTGTATGTACTAGCTCACAATAAAAAATAAGATTACACACCTTCGTATAGAAAATAATAACATCATATTGTTAAAAGATAATGTATCTATAAACAAGTAATTGAAAAACTTAACACTGATTGAAGGTGTTTCACGAACTGTATGGTTTCCATAAAAGAAGTCAGTCCCGATAGTTTCAATCGTTACACCATGTCGGAAGCCTTTAGGCGGTCTAAAAATGTCATTACCAGGGTTGGCCACAAACCTACTCAGTAATTTAGGCCGATATACCTATAAAGCGTAATGTCATGTCAAGAATTCTGATATTACCTACATATAATCTTCGTCATCCATACAAAACCATAACGGGATATCAAAGGAACAAGTAGGTAGGTACCTACCTGAAATGGAGTAAATTATATCCAATAAGCTGTCTAACCACGAAACACCTCAAAGTGCTAATTAATAATGGCCAAATTACCAAGTTTCCAATGTTGCCAACCATTTCTGAACATTGATTGGATTTAAATTAATTGATGAATCTGACTGGATTTAATTTATTTAAGTGTTAATAGGGTTATGTGATTTAGGATGGGTTGTGGCTAATGGTTTCGGTTGATTAACCCTACAAGGCTCAATTTTTTTTATGTGCGCGAAAAAAATATATAGGTTGTAATAAGTGATCAGAAGTTAGGGAAAAGTTATAGAAATAAAAATAAAACCATTATTTACGAAAAAAATTACTTTTTATTTCAGTTCCACATGCGGTACGTTGAGCTTTAGTGTCCGTTTTCAGTTATACGTACTTAGGATAACTTTTCATATAAATACTTTGATTTTATTGCAGATAATGGCGCGAAGAAGATTGCGTGATGAAGATATTGAGGGTTTCTTGGAAATCCCTTCTGCGAGTGAAGACGGACAAGATTTTTCTGATGCTGAAAGTGATGATGATATCGAAAAGATTCAATCTATCCAAAACTTTTTATCCGAGCCACTTAGCGACGTGGAATCTGCCTTATCTTCGCCGAGGCATCAGTGTTCTCCGAGCAATGAGGTTATTGCGAATATCGAAGATTTTCAGCCAGAAATATCAGACCCTCAACCTAGTACATCAGGGACAACTACAGGTACCAATACACAATCTCGGACATCTCGAGCTCGGGGATCATCGACTTTGAGTACCACAATCAGTCATGGATCTAGAATCCCTGTAACTGTCACCCAAAGAAAAAAAAGAAGATTTATTTGGAAGAAAACCTCTTTTCAACCACCTCCTTTTACATTTACTGGAAACACAAATTTACTGTCACCGATTATAGACTTTGAAACTCCCCTTCAAATTTACAGGGATTCTAGATCCATGACTGATTGTGGTACTCAAAGTCGATGATCCCCGAGCTCGAGATGTCCGAGATTGTGTATTGGTACCTGTAGTTGTCCCTGATGTACTAGGTTGAGGGTCTGATATTTCTGGCTGAAAATCTTCGATATTCGCAATAACCTCATTGCTCGGAGAACACTGATGCCTCGGCGAAGATAAGGCAGATTCCACGTCGCTAAGTGGCTCGGATAAAAAGTTTTGGATAGATTGAATCTTTTCGATATCATCATCACTTTCAGCATCAGAAAAATCTTGTCCGTCTTCACTCGCAGAAGGCATTTCCAAGAAACCCTCAATATCTTCATCACGCAATCTTCTTCGCGCCATTATCTGCAATAAAATCAAAGTACCTATTTATATGAAAAGTTATCCTAAGTACGTATAACTGAAAACGGACACTAAAGCTCAACGTACCGTATGTGGAACATACATAAAAATATGATTTACAAATACATTTACTTATATTTATATAAAAAACAACTTACCTCTACAAAATATACACTTCGTTACAGCACACAGTAATTTTTTTCGAGTCGAAACTGATGGATATCTATTTTTTTAATATTTTTGAAAATTTTCAAATGACAAACGTTTCACTTTCATTCAAATTTCACACTTCGTGTACAATAACAAAGACCAAAAGGGCATCTGTAGGAAAAGATTCGTACTACAACATCGCTAATTATCTGTAGCTTGTATCAAAATGTCAAGAGATGTCGCTACTTGTAATTTTATGGCTGTAGGAACGATTAAAGTAGGTGTTCCACATGTGGAACTGGGTGCCTTGTAGGGTTAACGCATCTATCTAATAGACCAGATAACGATTTTCGGCAAAAATCTGGCTGGGAGAACACACACAATCTAAGGCAATCTAAGTACCTAGGTACCAATATCAATTGTTTTTATTTTTTTTCCTAAAACGTACCTTATTATTCAGTACTTAGATACCCATTTATTTTAATCAATTTGCTCACTAATAAACAAAGCTTGTATCCACACTATCTTACAAAAACAAAGAACTAAATAAATCTTTGAAATAATGGCATATTATCGTTAGGTACCTACCGTAAGTTCAATAAAACGGCGATTACAGTAATAAATCATAGATTCCCTAGGCATTGTGTCGGGCGAACCTTATATAAGATATTAGTACTTGAGTATCATGCTTATATCATAAGGGGTAATAAATGTTTAACTGTATGTAACAGTTAGGATGTAAATTCTAGGTTATAAAGATGCAATTATTAAATGTCTTCATAACTCCGTGCTTCGGAAGGCACGTTAAGCCATCGGTCCCGGTTACTTTCTACGGATAGAAGTCGTTACATGAGCCATGTCAGAGGCCTTTGGCGACTCAATAACTCTGACACCAGGATTGGGCAGGTTGACCATTCACTCGATGAAGAAGAAGATAACTATTTGTATGCGTGGTATGTTCATAGTTATACTAGCAGCACCCCGCGGTTTTACCCTTGTTGTGCCCGTTAATGTGGGAATTTGGATGAAATATATAGCCTAGATGATAGCCTTCGTAAAATATGGCTATCCATTATGAACATAATTATTCAAATTGGTACCTAGTTTCTAAGATAAGCGCGTTCAAACAAACAAAATATGCGTTTTAAAATTCGACCATCAATAGCGGAATTAAGCCTGAACATACAATAATTGTGCATTAAATGCGTAAAATCTCATTTCAAAACAATATTATCGCGATAGAAACCGCGTGATGAAGCTAGCACTGCACTAGAGCCGTTACCTGGATCACAATAGACACGGAATGATTAATGTTACGCTTCAAACATAAAATGGGATGTTTCTATTGTTGACTGTCTATCTACTTACCTTCTTTTCTCAGGTCTACATAATAATATCGCAGATAATAGCATCTTTTCACGATCTAGATAACTGTATTATGTACCTAGGCTATATATTTTATCTTGCGCATGTCTTAATGGATCGTTTTTTAACACGCAACCCAGGCATGGATATATCCTTAGGATTTACCCAGGACCCCCTGCATCGGGAGGAGGGTGTAAGACCTAAAGTGGTTTAGGCCCATCTCGTAGCCAGATTTGGTAGCTAGCTTCCAAATGGGAGAAATAGTCCCGATTCGAAGCTGGCTACGAAATAGGAATTCGAAAGTCCAAGATTTAGGATTTTAACTAGTAAAAAAAAAAAAAACCCTAACCTACCGAATAGATCGTTCCCATTTAGTATAATCTAGCTACAAGATGGGAAAACACTTTTCTCATTTCGTAGCTAGCTACCAAATCTGGCTACGAGATGGGCCTAAACTCCTAAAGTGACGTATTGAGATTGAGAGGCCCAGTGACATTTATCAAGTGAAAACGACTGTGACCAGCAATTAACAGCGGAGTAAAAAAAAGTATTAACCTGTAATGTCCTACTGCTGAGCTAAGGGCTCTCGTCGTACCGAAGATATCAGTACAGTGAGGAGGATATCGTTATCACCACGATTGCCTGGGGGGGGGGGGGGGGCCTGCGGGTTGTGGATCTTAAACCCGAGTTTGAAAAGTAGGAAAACATGTTTTTGCATGATCTGGTAATTGAACCTGGGATCTTAGTCTTGGCAGGCGGGTATCCACCACTATACAATCAAGGTGCAATAATACAAAGTCCCATATTTAATGTTCTATTTTGGATCATCGTGGTACTTCCGTTTTTTGTTACAATTACTTTCTAAGTAAGCTCGTGTTGTCCTCTTGACAAATTCTGAAACCAGCCAACTTTGATTGATTGATACAATATATTTTTTATGATATTTATTCATGGGTGAGCGGTCTTCATCACCAGTGATTTATCACGGGACCGTCGTCAATCACCCTTTCATATCGTTTACATGGATACGTTTTTAGATACACCAACATGTTAGATTGATATCCTTTTGTGTGAGAATAGTTGATAGAAAATATGTCACTTGAGTGATATTATGTTTACAGAGAGTTAATGTGAAGAAGGCAGGGATGTGAATAGGGCCATATCACGGAAGAACGAAGTCTTACTGGGGCCTAATAATATGTGTAACCAATATGACGACGACGATGATGATGATTCCCACGTCAGTTTTTGGCGACGGTGACCGTTTTCAAATTGGTATTATAATGGGTATATATTACTAAATGAAACTTGAAAATAAGAGTCATCCCGTGACCACGTGCGATGTAATTCGCTCGAAACGCCGGGTACGTATTTTTATAAATACTTTATAAATATATTTTGACGCGATACATACTCGTTTTATTCAGTGTAATGAGTGCAAATCGTTTTTCAGAGTTTAAAAAGTATGGTAACCATCTGTTTCGGCGCCTTCACATGACTGACAAAGTCGATTAAAGGTTTTTGGCAGTAAAAGTATACAAACTAATTAAACAACACACATTGTAATGGTCAACCCTCCGAAATTGATATTGCCTAAATCTACCCATAAGGCCAGTAATCTATCAAAACTTACTTAGGGCTGATGGTCTGATTCCTACTTGGGTGGGCTATTCAATGTGTCCTTCAAAACACTATTCAAAAACTCTTCGAGAGGAATGCCTTTCTAAGTTATTAGTGTTCATAATAAGGGGAAGGAGAGAGAGGGAGAGAAAGAAAGAGACCGCGCTACTACCATATGCAAAAAACAACTGAAATTTGTAACCCCCGTTTTAACAAAGCTGTAGCTCATGACAATAAGATTTTAGTTTTCTTTTGTCTCTTTTTTTCCTTCAATTTAGACTTGAACATTCTCAACAATCACAATGCATAATTATATGTACCTACTCCCTTAGTCAAAAAGCCATGAGTGCTGTAAATTAATAACAAACTTTTTATTTCTCAAATATGATGAAGAGTGCGTACATTTACAAATACGGATATAATTTTTTCACCACCGCTGTTCTCTTAATATAAAAATATGGGAGCCTTTACAGTGTTTCGCTATCAGACCTTAGGGGGCGGGGTGGAGGGAGGTCAGTGACCCGGGACCGATGCCTCTGAGTGGAGGGATGATGCGGGACTCACGGGTGGTAGAGACTGCTAGCTAATGTGTATCCACATTTAGATATCGACATGTTAAAAATCCCTATCTATCCTACTAATATTATAAATGCAAAAGTTTGTGAGGATGTATGTTTGTTACTCTTTCACGCAAAAACTACTGGACGGATTTGGATGAAACTTAACAATAATATAGGTTATACATCAGAATAACACATGGGATACATTTTATCCCAAAATTACAACACGGGAAACACCGCGGGGCGCGGCTAGTATTATTATAATAAAGCTGAAGCTGATATGAAAAAAATACTTTACATTTAAGCATAGGTATCACCACGATTGACTAGTTGAATACCAGTGTGTCGCAACTGTTATGGTTCCATGTTAGAAATGTTATAGCGCGTGTCAATGGGTCAAGTGTGGATAAACGCATCGCTTCGCTTTCCGTGCGAGGATAATATCATGATATAACCGCGAAATTCTGAAGTAAATGGTATTAGAATGTGATGGATTTTCAATGAGAGTTATCGTTAGTCTGACTCATTGGATTAGTATGATCTCCGATCTATTCTGTCTATACCAATATAATAAAACTGAAAAGTTTGTTTTTTGTTTGTTTAAACGGACTAATCTCATGAACTACCAAACCGATTTGAATAATTATTTTTGGAATAGATCGCTACATTCAACGAGAAGGCTATTTTACATCCCAAAATGTTCATGGAAACGGTCACAAAGCGAGTAAAACCTTGGGGTACTTTACGTACTCCTACTTTATTACGGGAGTTACTCCTACATACAACCAGTGACACATCAATCAATGTAACCTGTTAATTTTGACATTACAAGTGGTGGTAGTAAATAATTTGTTCAAAAAGGTGACAAGAATTGGCAACGCTATCAACTTCATCATTCATTATTTTTTTGTGGGGGAAAGAGACGCAGACTTCCCCATCTCTTTCTATTGTTTTCATACCACTTCTATATTTAAGTACTCAGTACTTTGGTCTTCCTTGAACATAATGACGGTGTTTTCACTGAATGAGCTTTTGAAATATGCTTTCCAGAATCAAACAAAAATAATGAATCGTTGTGCTGAATTTAATATATTTTAAAGGTATATATTTGTTTATTTGTTCTGTTTAGTTATTTTCGCAATGCTATACCTAATGAGTAAGGACATTTTTATATTTAGTCCTCGTTCCAAGTAAATAGGTATAGCGTCAAACTACTTTACCAGTTTACACAAATTCCTTGTTTAAACTGCAATTTGGTTTAAACAGGCTAAACAATCTATGTTCCCAAGTGTGTTTGCAATCTATTGTTTCGTTTGTCTTTGACCCTTGTTGGTTCAAGAAGGGTAAGGAAGATCCTTCGGAACAACTTTAGGCAAACGCAAAAAGTATAAAACTTTTTTACTAGGCAATCTTTATAAGTTAACCGATTTTGAAAGTTTGTTCATACTAATTCGGTAATTGGTAATCGGATTACGTTGTAACGTGTGCGTTTTAAATGGTTCTAGAAACTAATAGGACGTAACGTAAGTAACGTAAAGCCGTTTTTACAAATTTCACCCAAAACCAACAAGAATTTCCTAAAAATCTTTTCACTTGTATTTGCTACGTACTCGAAGAGCGTTCAGATTTGAACATTTCCATATGCATTTGTAGTTGATCGGCTTACCTTGTATTGTAGAGAATGCGGTATACAGCTTTGTCCTAGTGGATCGCAGTTTCACAGGCGACGAAATCATTTTACAAAGCGCTGTACTTGGTATAATCGTGGTATACCAATAGATTTGCTACGCGTTTTTCCTACCAGACATGCTACGAGATTTATCGACTACGAAATTTGCTACGACATTTTTGTATCATGAGGTGTTACAGTATTTTTACTACTAAAGCTACGAACATTTTTTACTACGAGTATTGAGTTGATAAAATCTAGTTGTTTATTAACATAAGTTTACTACAATATAAGTAATTCCAATCTACCATGGGTGTACTACTAGTTTTCTTCACCTTGACTCATGCTACGATTTCTTTCTAATATAAAGCGTGCTACGGGGATTTACCACTACGAAAGTCGCTACGAGTGTTCCTACAATGAGGTTTGCTACGAGTTTTATCTACACTGAAAGTTGCTATGCTTTTTTTTTTACTATAGTTTCTACGACCTTATTCTACCATTCTATCACAGATTCTATACTATATAAGGACATTTTTCACTCTTTAAAATGTATCTACCTTCATTAATACTTACTCCAATCACTCTTAATTTTATTAATCCTACTCCAAATTGATATCATCTAATAATAACCGGTCGAAGAGTCCAATTAGCGTGAACTACCGCCTGATACTGTTCGGCCGGGACGATCCATTCACTAGAGCCCCTCATTATACCTTACGCTCCTCTGCGCTTTCACACTTGTATTAAAAGAAGAAAATAATAAATGTGTACCGTACTCATCCCTTACTATGGTATCAAATCAATTTAATCTAATGTGGATTATATTTAACGAGTAGAGCATGTTGACAAATAAAGATTGTTGAATTATAGTTATATGTTGTTGTTGTTGTAGTTATATGTTATTTCTCATTTTAATTATTTTTTTATTAAGAGTTTATATTTCTATTTCCGTTTAAACTTGTTTGTCATTTTAATATTCGTTAACACATTATATGAATTTTATCGCTTAAAGTTTGCTTAAAGTTCATATTTTTATTTAAAGTATTATTATTATTATTATTTTAAGATATGTTGTGACACCTATAGAAAGTGCATCTAATTCATTAATTTAGTCGTAATATTTTTAAGTTTGATGTATATTTCACTGGCCGTCCTTAAATAAATAAATAAATAAGTGATAGATGCTCTCACAAATATTCCACCAATCTATACAGAGTATTTATCATTATTATTCCCAATTGTTTCAATCGTCCGACGATGTTGGAGACCTCGCTTGAGGCTAAAAACTTTGATACTAGGGTTGGCCACTAACTTACTTTATAGGCGAGAATATTTCCCGTATATTACAGGGAAAAACCTTTTTCATTGTAACGAAGTTGCCGAATCGTACCTTCATCAAATAAAGGAGGCGTTAATTCACGATTAAACTTAATACCTCTAATCCTGCTTCTGCGTATTATGAACCCAAACCTAGTTTAAATATTAGATTATAATATAATCGTATAAAACCGGTTTTAAAGCCGGTTTAAAATTAAAATTTGCTTGTGATGAAAAACCGTTTGTTAATGTTAACCATACCTTAACGATACTATTACGGAAGTAACATGCGTTAGGGGCACATTCACAAGATAACTAAACTACAATTATCGAGAACTGGGAAAAGCACAAATAAATATATTTTGAGGTATAAGAGACTAGAAAACAGGATATTGGAGTTAGAGTGACACCGGAAGTGCAGGGTCTGCGTCTTAGCGTGTTCAGCGGATGTCAGGTAATTACTGATAGAATCGGTTTTATAGATACTATTTTGATACGTGGTACTTTGAACTGATATTTCAAGATATCTGCAACGAGAGAAATTGGAATTAAAAGCTTTTGTTTTGTTTGTAGATAATAAATATCAATTTTAAGTAGGGCCTGATACACACTTTGTGTTATACCAAAACTAATATCTAATTTTGTATTAAATAATCTAACTTATCTAACCAATACAAATACAAACATAAATACTATTTTAATTGTGTGAGTACCATTTGGTTGCATGTAGCGAGTTAGTTTGCTATTAAATCACTAGCTCTCAGCTCGTAAACTCGCTCAATGTTAACGATAACTAACAAAAAAGTACTTGGATATATACGAGTATACGAGTATGCCAATTAGAAACGACTCTGCACATTTCAACCAAGAGTATATAAGACCCTACAACAACATTATAGTAAATAGTTATTTATAGCAGAGGCCCCGTCTCAACCCTTATTCACTTGGGTTAGGGGATTCTTTTTTATACTGATAGCCAATGGACAAGGGTGTCGATACCGCTGACAAAGTCCAGTTAAAACTATCCCCCCCCCCCCCCCCCCACCCTGAAAAAACTCTGCAAAGAATCATAACTTACTGAAATTTCAACAACAAAACTTTTTTTTATTCAATGTATTTTGTGATTTGCACTTAAGAAATTAGTGCATTCGGTGTTGCAGTATGTTTTTTTTACATATTGAATGCAAACGAAGTGACCAAAATGATTTTTATAAAAAAAAACAATTCTACTAATAAATGCGAAAGTGTTTGAGGATAGATGTATGTATGTATGTTTGTTACTCTTTCACGAAAAAACTACTGGACGGATTTGGATGAAACTTTACAGTAATATAGGTCGTACATCAGAAAACACATGGGATACATTTTATCCCGAAATTCCCACGGTAACGGGTACAATGGGATAATACCGCGGGGCGCGGCTAGTTACATTTTAATGAAAACAATAAAACAATACTTCATTTACCAAATGATGTGATTTCTTTTCCCCCTAAATAATTGGTTGTTATTAAAACAAAAGAATAAACAATGAACATTAAACTCTGTCCAAGTTCCAAACAAAACGTTTTATTTGTATATAAACCTTGTTTTTTCCGTCCTCTTTATTTATGAGGTTTTTATGAAGAACATCCTTTATTTCGGCTTTTTTATTGCTGAATAAACTTGATTGGTGGTTATTAAAGGAATGTTATTTTTAAAATTTAAAAACGTTGTTTTATCAATCATTTGTTTTATTGATATTTTTTGCTTCTTTCTGATGGTTCTAGAGTTACGATATAATTAAATTTCATCGGTTTGTAGTTAAAACAAAAGACAATCAACCTCTTTACTACGTAATATACAAAAAAGTCCTCGGCCGCGTCTGTCTGTCTGTTCGCGATGAACTCAAATATTACTGCACGGATTTCGACGCAGTTTTTTAAATAGATAGAGTGATTCAAGAGGAAGGTTTATATGTATAAAAATTCATTTCCAAAAATTAGACGAGTATTTCCTTCATTTTAACAATATTTTTTCTAACTCTCCATTCAGTATGAGTAGTTTAACTTATAACGATGTAACTACATATTCATTCCGCTACGTAACCCACTCTTTGACATTAGACCTATTTCTGTGCTCAAAGCTTGTTGTACAAGTTGAAAGCCGCCTACCTATTCAATATCCGGCTTGACTTGACTAGCCCAAGACACTCATTGTGATCACTTCTGTACTATTTTTCTTGTTTGATTAATGTTTTAATATTAAAGGAACACTCGATAAGTTGTAGGCGATCCATTGGAGGGATGGCGTGGGGTATTGCTGTCGATATGTAGTGATAGTGTTTTGTCATTGTCAAAGTATGAGTAATGTTAGAAGTAAGGATCTGTCGGTGACAATTCAGATGGTCTCTAGTTGATTTGTCTGGAATGGTAGCGTTTTTAGGGTTCCGTACCTAAAGAGTAAAAACGGGACCCTATTACTGAGACTTCGCTTACCGTCCGTCCGTCCGTCCGTCACCAGCCTGTATCTCAAGAACGGTGATATCTAGACAGTTGAAATTTTCCCAGATGATGTATTTATATGGCTGCTATAACAACAAATACTAATAATAAAATAAAACAAATATTCAAGGGGGGTAATAATAAACGTGATTTTTTGCCGTTTTTTAAAGTACGGAACCCTTCGTGCGCGAGTCCGACTCACACTTGGGCTTTTTTTTGTTAAAATGTTTTTCAGATAATAACAGCCTCTTCCTACAGAAAAGTTTGTCTCGCTTCGGTTTGCTAACTATAAAAATCTCATACGTTGTGATATGGCTAATGACCATTATTTTGTATTGAAGTAAAGGAAACGCAATGCCATTTGTATACAAGGGCAAGTGATAATTGATAATATGTGAGAATGCTTATATTATGCATTTACAAATCTTATAGCTACCAACCTAATTACGTTATTTTGAATTGGGTAGGTATTCGCTACTAATATATATGTAGGAATTCAGATATCGAATCAATTCAAACGAAACTTAATATTGCTGTTGTTTTTGATGACAGTATACATACAAAAGTATACCAATGGAAATAAAGAAAAAATATTTTACCAATATCCGAATATAAAAATATTAAATTGAAACAAACCAAAACACGATATTTTCGGACTATCATCTCAAATCTGATATTTTCACAAAAAAAATCTGAACGTCGACATTTGCGGTCGAAAAACCACAATAAAAACATGTTCATCCAATCCAGTTTTAATTCCCGTACGTGTATGTGTTCCAGAAACCATCCCGGGGGACGTAAATAGCCAATAGTCCCGCGGGATTGGAAATAAAATGTAATGGTTGAAACTGTTACGTCGCCGTGAGTCGATCGATGCGCTTCCGATTATTTCCACTCGATTAAATCACACACTTCATTTCGACTCGTTTCCTTATTTATGTGCTTTTTTATGTTGTTTAAAGATACTGATATTATTTACAGATGATTTCTGTTTCATGCGTTTGTGTTGGAAAGAAATGATTCAACCCAATTCGCCGTGAATGGAAAGAATAAGTTCAGTGTTAGATATACTTCTTCTTCATCGAGTGGATGGCCAACCTGACCAATCCTAGTGTCAGAGTTATTGAGCCGCCAAAGGCCTCTGACATGGCTCAAGTAACGACTACTATCCGTAGAAAGTAACCGGGACCGACGGCTTAACGTGCCCTCCGAAGCACGGAATCATCTTACTTTTCGAGCAATCAGGTGATTCAGCCTGCAATGCCCTAACCAAACTGAGGAAAGTCTCACAAAGAGATTTTTGTGAGATATCCCCACCGGGAATCGAACCCGGAACCTCCGGGTCGTGAGCCGGGCGCTCAAACCACAAGACCACGGGGGCTGTCAAATTTAAAATTAGATATACTAAAAGTAAGTAAGTTGAAGTAGGTTAATGGCCGACCCTGGTGTCGGGGTGGAGCTTGGTGGTGCCTCCGACATGGTCGGACGATTGAAACAGTTAGAACCGAACAGTTTAGTTGAAGCTTGCTTCTGTTGAGAGTATGTTCTGGTTCTATCAAGCGGAACTCGATGGACTTAGATGATTTTGGGAGTGTCTCTGCTCGGGTCTCATGTATCCACTCTGTCCTTGGATCTTAAATGACTGGAAACATAATATGCACAGGCAAAGGCAGCACCGAAGCCTCCTTTCTTTTAACCACAACTTATTGTCCCACTGCTGGGCAAATGTCCTCCTCTCCTCCAAACATCGTCTCAAACTCTTCTCGTCTTCCGAGCTTCTAGCAATCTCTGTTAAAGTCGACGACATCGTCTCGCCATCGCTACCTCAGTAGACTTCGACGTCACCTTCCTTCTGGAACCCACTGATCTATCTATACTAATATTATAAAGCTAAAGATTCTCAATATGTTTGGGGCTTATCTCAGAAACTACCAATCCGATTTGAATAATTCTTTTTGTAATGGATAGCCACATTCAACGGGAACTATTTATCCGGATCTTCCCCCGGGAACCGGCGTAATACGCGTAAAACCTCGGGGCGCTGCTAGAATGTGATAAAGTAGTAAAACCAAATCCCTGCAATGCTCAAAGTATTTACCGATGGAATATGAAATACTACCTTCACAATCAATATGAATGAGTCACAATGTCTAGAACGATCGTTGCCCTCACGTGTGCTTATCTATTAGAACACGTGATCCGATTAGCGTCTCGATTGCTTTACCTTTATTTATTGCTTCGAATTAATCTTTCAGAAAAAATATTTGCTATTTTGGGAATACTTGGAAATATTAGGATTTGGAAACGTGGATATTAATAGGTCGATGATTATTTTTCACGATGATTAGTAGGTGGTAATTTTTGGGGAAACTGAAGTGTCACTTTACGCTAGTTTGTATACTGCGAACCTATTTACAAAAGTGTTTTTTATATTTTTTATTTATTTAAACGCCTCGGTGGTCTAGTGGTATGTGCACTCGCCTGCCAAGACTGAGGTCCCGGGTGTAATTCCCAGGTCGAGCGAAAACATGTTTCCTACTTTTCAAACATGACTTGGGTTTGAGATCACCAACCCGCATTAGGCAAGCGTGGTGATTACGCCTGAAACCTCCTCACTGTACTGATATCTTCAGTGAGACGAGAGGCCTTTGCCCAACAAGTGGGACATTACACTTTTATACTACTATTTATTTAAGGTCGCTTAAACAACTTGGTCATCAGCGACCGACAACCAACATAATTGGGCTTTTGAAAAAAAAAAATTGTTTTTTTTAATGTATTTTAAAACTTTATTATTAATAATATTGATATTTAATGCAATTCAATTAATTATAAACAATTAAAAATTGATGAAATTTAAATAAAAATCACGTGAATATAAACGCGCCAAGATTGGTCACCGTAGTTGTGACGTCATAATGTTATAGCTATTTAACCATAAGTACGTACAGCGTTTACAATCAAGATTCCCGCCCTTTTATTCTCTTTCCCTCCAAAAGTTTGCGATGTAACCGAACCTCTTTTCATAAACATATAAAAAGTTTGCGATGTAACCGAACCTCTTTTCATTAACATTAACTAACATTATGACGTCACACTCGCTCGAGTTTGTTCGGGAGTTGTCGGCGTGTCTTTGGTACTGGATTAAAAAAATAATTTTTATTTTGAAATAACTTTTGAATTATTGCGAAAAAAAAATAAAATAAAAATAGTTTTGTTATAAAACTAATATAATAATCATTCCATTTATCACAAAAATTTTTTTTTTTCAAAAGCCCAATTATCTAACTCTGTTATTTTCTTTCGCTACTAGGTGTTCCGCGCAGTGTTTCCCTGCGCGATTCAGATTCGAATAGATGGCGTTAGTGTAAACATTTTAGATTGCGCTTACGTAATTTTCCCAGATATAGTGCAGGTAAAAAATCCTCTTTTATAACATTAGTATGGATGTGTCTAACATGCGTAATTGTACTTGCCAGTTACGCCAGCTTACATTTTCGATTCGCTCAAACTCTACGCAACTTAAAGAAATCCAATTTTATTGAAAAGAGATTTTTTTGTTTTTACAAAACGAGAAAAAATGGTCTACCGTCATTTTCCCGTTTAAATCAACTGTTATGGGGTTTCTCTTCGTTTCATCGGCAATTGTGTCAAAGAAAGCCATTGTTAGAGCTAGTGAACATACTCGTAGGAGTACTTTCTCGTGTGCTCATAGAAGTCAGGATTGTTTGAACGTCGCCTGGTTCATGAAGAGTTCTTTGTGAACAATCTGGCTTCGTTCTGCAGGCAGTAGGTGTGGTGTAAGTTATAATATTATAGCGATTTTGAGGATCTTATTCAAGGAATGTTGACACTATTTGAAAAAATGATTTTATCGATATAAAAAGTTATGAAATGTTATAGCTAATGCACAAAATAATACACCAGAAGACTACGACGAACTACGCTCTCAAACAAGCGTACGCATAACATGGCGTCTGTTTTCGTCTTTAGCTTTTTAGGTGTTCTGAAGGGCTGTATTTTGTGTTCACCCGCGACCACGAGAGGTGCAATCCCCTCGAAACGTCGGGAAATAAAAAGTAAGTTATTACTTGCTTTATTAACTTTCTAACGCGAAAAAAACCCGTGTAAGTACGTCTAAACTATCTTAACGGCCTCCGTGGTCTAGTGGTTTGAGCGGTCGGCTCACGATCCGGAGGTTCCGGGTTCGATTCCCGGTGGGGATATCTCACAAAAATCACTTTGTGAGACCGTCCTCAGTTTGGTTAGGGCATTGCAGGCTGAATCACCTGATTGCCCGAAAAGTAAGATGATTCCGTGCTTCGGAGGGCACGTTAAGCCGTCGGTCCCGGTTACTTTCTACGGATAGTAATCGTTACATGAGCCATGTCAGAGGCCTTTGGCGGCTCAATAACTCTGACACCAGGATTGGTCAGGTTGACCATCCACTCGATAAGAAGAACTATCTGTATTTTGTGGTCAAGATATCTGTAGAATCGATCCAATCTCCGAAATCAATAGTAAGTAAATACCCGGACAAATTCACTCATGGTTAGTTAGACCCAAACTAAGCTGTGAGCCTGTATTATGGAATCTAACTAACTGATACTAAAATATACTCGTACATACACAAATACTTTATAAGAATATACATGTCACTCTGACACCAGGATTGGTCGGGTTGACCATCCACTCAATGAAGAAGAAGAAGACTGTGCCAACGGTATTGTCGAAGTTAAGTTTATGACTTGCACCGCACAAGTCGCCGTTGGTAACAATAAACCTTAGAGCGTCATTCATCGGCACTTGCACATTATACTCCCCGGCTCCCGACACAGGTGCTCGCAACTTTACTGGAGTCCAATTGTAGACTGAGCAACTTTTGTGGACTTTACTTTGAACAAACGATTACTTCGTGTATTATTGAAGGATTTGGTTTTCGTGTAAACAATGATGCTAAGCGATTTTACACCGAGTTAAAGTGGTCATCAAAATTATTATTGAAACTGATTGGGTTACTTGTAATGTATCCTCTTCACTGTCCTGATGTCTTCAGAGAGATGAGAGGCCTTTGCCCAGCTGTGGGACATTACAGGCTAATACTTTACTTTACTTTACTTTACTTGTAATTTGCCAATTGTCAATTGCTATTCATGTCATGAAGAACGTTATACTTCTATTATCACTAAATATTATAAAACAAAGTCCTCGGCCGCGTCTGCCTGTTCGCGATAAACTCAATTACTACTGCACGGATTTTGACGTGGTTTTCTTAAAATAGATAGAGTGATTCAAGAGGAAGGTTTATATGTATAAAATTTTCCGAAATTCCGACAGGAACGGGCACAACGCGGGTAAAACCGCGGAGCGCTGCTAGTGGTAATTTGTTCAGCTGTTTTCACTTTCTCCTATCCCGACAACATTTCAAGTACTTTACCCATTATTAAGCTTTTAGTAGAAATCTCTATTTAGACTACTTGGAAAGCCTTGTTAGCTACATTTACACATACTCGAATTGTACCCAATGGCGTCATACTCTATTTATATATTAGGGTTAAAATGTCAACTAAGTAGGTCGATTTTCTATCCAAATATGATTCCTTCTGAAGAGGATTTTTTTTAGTGATTTCATTCCATTCTTACCCTACTGAACCCTGTTCTTCAATGGAAGTTGTCTTTGGTTGAGAAACCAGTCATTTTTAAAATGATGACTTGTAAATAAAAATATAATAAACTAGCAGCGTCCCGCGGTTACTCGCGTTGTGCCCGGTCCCATCTGAATTTCGGGATGAAAAATATCATATAACCTTCCGGTTGAAAGTGGCGATCTATAACAAACAGAATTATTCAAATCGGACTGATAATTCCCGAGATTAGCTCGAACATACAAACGTCATGGATAGATAAGGTCACTTTCTCCGTAAATTATTATCTATGTAATTGAATAATTGTTCCAATGCCCGCATAATATCGAATGCACTGATCCGATGTCTATTATCTGATAATTATCAATTGGCTATTGTGTTATTATTCACGTCTCAAGCAGGCGCCATGTGGGGCCAAGTGTGCAGCGAGTAAAGCGATTAGAATTTATCTGAGTTATTGTGATAAAGGAAAGCGATAAGAAACCATTTATCAGTCAAGGTTTATAGCTTAGTTTATCCTATCCTATCATACTACTATTATGCGAAAGTTTGTGTTGAATTATTATGTTTGTTACTCTTTCATGAAAAAAACTACTGTACTGATTTGGATGAACAGATGAACAGCTGATGAACAGATGACTCTACCACACGATAAATTATCCGGGTAATTTATCCGCTGTATTAATAGCTATAATTATAAAGGCCACAAGCAAGCTGCTGTTAGTGACAACTGACTGACAGTCACTTGTTGGATACAATGTATGAATAATGCACTCTGCGCTACTTGTGTTGTGATTATACGAGTACATCTTATATATAAAATTCTCGTGTCACAGTGTTCGTTCGCGTACTCCTCCGAAACGGCTTGGCCGATTCTCATGAAATTTTGTGAGCATATTGAGTAGGTCTGAGAATCGGCCAACATCTATTTTTCATCCCGAAATTCCCGCGGGAACGGGTACAACGCGGGTGAAACCGCGGGGCGCAGCTAGTACGTATATACAACTAGCTGACCCGGCGAACTTCGTACCGCCTTAGTAAATGACATTGACATTCGTTACGCGTGTTTTTTTAAATATGCAAAATTAAATGTATATTTTTCAATATTTCTGAGAGATTTTCTTAATATTTTTTTTACGTAAGAACCTTCTCCTAATAATAACAAATACAACAAAAAAAGAATTAGTGAAATCGGTCCAGCCATTCACGCGTGATGCCGTGACCAAGGAAAACGGGTTTCATTTTTATATATATAGATGCTATGCAACTAATTACTTTACCGTTCTTGTGTAGCTAATACCTCCGTGTATACGAGTATTGTATTGAAACTAAGTTTACGGATACACGTCGCTTTTTTTCACATTTATATCTGACGTTTAGAAACCTATGTATACGAGTATATAGACAGTGTTTTTGTATACCAATATGTGTATTTTATAGATGACTAGCAGTGCCCCGCAGGTTTACTCACGTTGTACCCGCTCCTGTGGAAATATTGGTATAAAAAGTAGTCCCAAACCGTCCTTTTGAATTTTGTCTCTGAGAAAATTAATTACAAACAGACATACAGCCTTTGGGGCTTTGTTTTATATCTTGTATAGTTACTATATCTACTAATATTATAAAGCTGCAGAGTTTGTTTGTTTGAATGCGCTAATCTCAGGAACTACTGGTCCGATTTGAAAAATTCTTTTTGTAATGGATAGCCACATTCAACAGTAAGGTTATAGGCTAATTTTTATCCTGAAATTCCCACGGGAACTGGTAAAACGCGGGTAAAACCGCGGGGCGCTGGTAGTTAAGAATAGAGTCATGTGAGAGATAAGTAACACAAGTTGGTAATATAGACGATTAGACTCGTAGGTATTCATATTACATTTTCCTGATTAACAAAATTATTTATTACTAGCTGACCCGGCAAACGTTGTTTTGCCATGTAAAAATTAAGGGATGACATTTAGGTAAGAAAAATAGATAGAAGCCGATTCTCAGACCTACTAAATAAGCATATATTTCAAGAAATCGGTCAAGCCGTTTCGGAGGAGTATGGTAACTAACATGAATATTGAGAGAGTGAGAGTGACACGAGAATTTTATATACATACTAGCAGCGCCCCGCGGTTTTACCCGCGTTGTGCCCGTTCCCGTGGGAATTTCGGGATAAAATGTAGCCTATAGCCTTCCTCGATAAATAGACTATCTAACAGTGAAAGAATTATTCAAATCGGTTCAGTAGTTTCTGAGATTAGCGCGTTTAAACAAACAAACAAACAAACAAAACAAACTCTTCAGCTTTATAATATTACTAGCAGCGCCCCGCGGTTTTACCCGCGTTGTACCCGTTCCCGTGGGAATTTCGGGATAAAATGTAGCCTATAGCCTTCCTCGATAAATAGACTATCTAACAGTGAAAGAATTATTCAAATCGGTTCAGTAGTTTCTGAGATTAGCGCGTTTAAACAAACAAACAAACAAACAAACAAACAAACAAACAAACAAAACAAACTCTTCAGCTTTATAATATTAGTATAGATAGTAATAGTATAGTATAATATTATAGTAATAGTATAGTATAGTATATAGTATAGATAAGATTAAAAGGTCGTTGACATTGATATACCTATACTATAACATCTTATAGAAAGTACCTATGATTTGAAACGAATTTAGAACATATTACAGATAAAGTTTTCAAACAAACCCATGCAGACAACGAAACATTTTAGCATTTATCTCGAAACAATACAAACTCACATTTGTCGCGTAACATTACCTGACAAGTGAGCTCTGTCTAATCTTGATACTGTCAGAGAATTTTGAAACCATCGCAGATTATAGACCGAACAGTCTACAGACTGATTTGTTAGACAGTCAGTCAAGTCTTTAGACAGTTTCACGACTGTAGTTGGTGTGATAAGTCTATCATATAAAAATACATGAGTCCGTGAGAGGTTTTTAACATCGTTAGTAACAACATTTTAGTTATCAAATGGCTTGTCCCTTTCCGACACGAGCTATTTTCCAAAGAGCAAAAGAGACAAAACAATTTTAACAGCGTTTTAGTTACTGAGCATTTATGAATAATTCGGTTAGTGTGTGTTTCTTTATACGTTTTCATAGATTAGCTTAGACGCATAGTTTAAAAACTAAAGTGCAACAATAATGTTTGATACAATAGTGACAGACAGTTTTAAAACTGTTTGTACGTTTTTTTATTAAATCTATGGTTTGTACTAAGATCTGCGCAAGCTCTTAGTTACGATGCGAGTCATAAACAAAGATAAATTTCAAATGGAGCTGAAGAGACAGTGCTTTGATCAATATCAACGATACTTGTCTATTTTAGTTGGAGTAAATCTGTGTAGATGGTACTAGGTATCTGAGTAAAGTTTTTACACACTTACTGCCGCACTCAGATACGTTCATTAAATCGTCACTTAACTAATTAACGTAAGTTTTACACTTCAAATGTCAAAGTCTCTTCTATGGAAGTATTTTACGTCCTTGAGTACGGGCGTTAAATTTTTATTTATCCTCATTCTTGTCTTTGAAATAATGAGTAAGATATAATAGTTATACTCATACATTTGTACTTGAAACTACGTTTACGGATGTACTTCGCTTTTATCTAATATTTTTATCTGACATTTCGGCTCCTTTACAAGAACCGTGTTCACCAAGGTGGTCACAGAAGACAACGTGACCATACTGACATTTTCTGCAACCACGGTGAACCAAAGACAGTTATACTCTGAATATTTTAAGGGTAAGTTTGATTATGTGCATTAAAAAGTACAAAAATATAAAGGTACAATCAACGAAGTTCCCTTGTTAAAGCATGGGTTCCAGTATAAAATGATTTCAGCCATAGAATAGAAATGAGTTACCATTGAATAGAAGTCTCATTTTACAATGTTAATAAACTATTTACTTTGTCGTTCTATTTTACTACTGTTTTAAAACTTCAGTTATTATGATGTTCATTCAATTTTATCGTACCTATAAAATACATAGAGCACAAGTAATAGACATGCCATTAGTACTTACATTGTTATAGGTTAAGCTTTGGTTCATTCATGTCTCAAAGTACATATATTAAGAGCGGTTACAGATATGCGGAGACGTACAAGCTACAAGCGGTATAATACCAAGTAGCCCATATCTTATGTATGTACATTGTACATTCGGTATTGTACATACTGCTGGTCAAAGGCCTCACATCTCACTGAAGATATCATAGAAGATATCACAAGTAGGTAAAAATAATCATTTCAGATAATTCTATTGTCCCATACATTTTCCTTGCTTTGTGATAAATGAACAACAGAAGGGAACCCTCTATGATATATAGGATACGTACTTATGTACAGTTGGCAAACCAAAATGTACTCCGTCGAAATAACAATTTGAAAATTTCTATTGAAAAACATCCATTTTAAGTAGTCACTTCAGGCATTTGAATATATCAAGCTCAGGACCCGACCCATCCAAATATTGAGCATACCAAAAATGTGGTGATATTAAACTTTTACAATAAAAACTGACATAACTATAAATAAGAAATTCCAAATTCACAATTTGAAAAAGTAAACGTGCGTTCACCTTTTCATTTGCCGACTGTACTGTAAGGGTGTATAAAGGGGGCGTATTTGATCGTCACTCTCAGCTACGTTAATTTATATCTGCCATTACTCTCCTCGATCTGTAATAAAATGAAAATGTATTCATATACAGAATGTCAATGACGAAGTTACTCTCAAGATGCTTAACTTTATGCTCTGAATCCAATCAGGCTTTGCGTACGTACGTCTTAACTAGGTAAGTATTTATTTTAACGCATTTGAATTAAGAACGAATAAACTCCATTTTGCAACCAAAGACAATTCGTTCTATAGATAGAGGAGAGAGAGGAAAAAGGTTAAGTGATTGGTAAGTTAAAAATAGAATAAAATCGTTAAATAATTTTCTTCTCCAAGCACGTCTTACTTTTTTTAAAGAATTTAACTCCTTAAAAAAATAATTATATAGATCAAATATAGTCAAAGTAGTATCATACTTATACCCAATAACCAAGGTTTAGACCGAATAAAGAACCCTTCCTGTAATGTGAACTAAGAGTATAAGATGGAAGTAACCTAGTTGTCTAAGTAACCTTTACATAGACATGAGATAAATTATCATATTTATCATTAATACTGATAGCACTCTGAAAAATATTATACGTAAGTATTTAAATAAAACAACTAAACATTCATTATTTTTATTATCTGTATCTGTTGAATATAACAAAAAAGTTAGACTTAAATGACTCCATTTGTCCCATAACACTCGTTTACACTCCCACTAATTTTATTTATAATATTTTATTGGCCCTAAAAGTGAGTTATGAAAGTCATAATCATTGTTTTTTGAATATTACGTCTAAATAATTATACTTTGCTACGAAACATAAAAAATTTAAAAGTTTTGTGTGGTTTTGAGTGTGATAATAAAAGCGTCTTGTTAAGATTGAGTGAGTTTAGCTTAAGGCTTGGCCAAACCAACGCGTTCAGCTCGCGTCCGCGGTGGCGTGCGCGGTGGCGATACTGCGCGTGCAAAAGTTGTTTACACCGTCGCGTTTGTTCTTGCGTTCACCAGGCTGGAATCACGTCATTGACTACTGAAAACTAAACAACAATTGAGATTATTATCCACTCTATATCTCATATCTTATAATAAACTCTTTGTAATATGATCGTTTGTTAATGTAAAAATATATTTTTTTAAATCTACTATATAAAAATAAGTCGGGTTTTCCTTCCTGACGCTATAACTCCAGAACGCACAAACCGATTTCCACGGTTTTGCATTCGTTAGAAAGGTCTCGGGCTCCGTGAGGTTTATAGGGAATAATAATCTCAAAATTCCCACGGGAACGGGGGCGCTGCGGGTGAAACCGCGGGGCACAGCTAGTATTTATATAAAATTGTTTTCGGAGTAGAAAATTATACCTACAAGTGAAAGGTCACTCCTTTACTTTTATTTGTGTTTCTTGAAGTGTTTTTGCAATAACGCAATGCATATGAAGGCATATTTTATTCAAATAACCATCGACTAAGTGAACACTGGACCCCGCACCGGTGCGAATCTCTCACGAAGCTTGTTTGAAGTGACTTCTCTAGTACGTAGTACATATATCTCAATGCTTAAAACTAAACAACATAGTTCTTCTCAACAAATAAATAGCTGCGTGCAGCGTCCTAACGTAACAAGCCCGATCTGATCGCCACCGCCACGTGCAGACGCTGCATCGGACGCCGCGATCAATCAGAGGACGCATCGATGTGAACACGACGCTACAAGTTCGTACACAACAACTGATCGCCACCGCGCACGCCACCACGGACGCGAGCTGAACGCGTTGGTTTGGCCTAGCCTTTAGAAGCTGCTAGCCGGTGAGTTCAATAGAACGCGGGCGAGCAAATATTTATACGTAGTTTGTAATACTCAACGAAAACGCTGTCTTACTTTGAAATGCTCTTAGAAAGCTATTATATATTTATTATTCGTATACACATTGTAGTCTATAATATTTTCATTATAATTGATACTAAAGTTACCACCTTCATAAATACAAAGGAAGTTTAGATCGATACTTACCTCCTTTATAAATACTGTGGAGGTTTGAGTCGATACTCACCTCTTTTGTAAATACTGTGGAGGTTTGAGGCGATACTTACCGCCTTAGTGATTTGAATACTAAAGAGGCTTAGATTTATATTCACCTCCTTCGTTAATAATAAAAAGGTTTGAGTCGAATCGGACCTCCTTCGTAAATACTAAGAAGGTTTGGGTCGATACGTACCTCCTTCGTAAGTACAAAGAGGTTAGAGTTGACACTTACCTCTTTCGTGAATACTAAGGAGGTTTGAGTCGACACTTACCTCTTTCCTAAATACTAAGGAAGTCAACTATATCATTCATATGTAATAAGTTAATAACTGATGATATTAGTATACAATTAGTACATTTACAAATTAAACTTTGTTTTCTGCACCATACACTCCATTTCCAGTAATGCGGTCTAATTATACTACCACTGTTAATTAACCAATAATCTCTAAATTAGTATCTATGTTCAGATTTAGCTAATCCTGTGTGCCGCAATTACGTATTTATGTCACTGGCAGCTGATATTCCTGTGTTGTAGCAGATGTGTTCGTAGTGTTGGGTAATATGCAGATAAAGGTGCGATCAGATTAGCTGATGACGTGTTATGGAATGAATGTGCGTTAAAAATGGTAGATTGTGAAATCACTACAATCACTACATAGTATAAAATAAAGTCGTCTCTTTTTCGTGTCTGTCACACTGTTTGTCTGTCTGTATGCTTAAATCTTTAAAATTACGCAACGGATTTTGATGCGGTTTTTTGTAATAGGTAGAGTGATTCAAGAGGAAGGTTTTTATGTAAAAAAATTCCCGAAATTCCCACGGGAACGGGCACAACGCGGGTAAAACCGCGGGGCGCTGCTAGTATAGTATAAAACAAAGTCGCTTCCCGTCTGTCTGTCTGTCTGTCTGTCTCTATATAAGCTTAGATCTTTAAAACTACGCAACGGATTTTGATGAGGTTTTTATAAATAGATAGAGTGATTCAAGAGGAAGGTTTATATGTATAAAAAATCCGGAAATTTCTCACGGGAACGGGCACAACGCGGGTACAACCGCAGGGCGCTGCTAGTTAAGTTAATAACTGAATCACTCGCTAGGTTTATTTTTATACCATGACTTGCAATGTTCCTATCTGAATACAGCCTTACGTAAATATTTAGGCACTTAACACTGCATTGTTAATGAATGTTTTACCACAGTTTTCAGTTTCACACGCTGCATTTATCTTTGATATCAACAAATGGTACTTCTGTATTTTAGAAGGCACGTTCAATTGTCAATTCTGATTGATTTAATCATAAAGCCATGGTGTAAATCTAAAGAGCATAAGGTCAAAACGGGGTACGAACGCTACGGCTCCTAAAATATCAAAATAACAGAAAGTTCTAGAAGAGCAAATACACAGTATAATTTTTTCAAATAATCACTAGATGCTTTCATCGAACTTCATCGTAAGCCAATACAAAAACCAACATCTCCGCTTCATCAAACAGGCAGCCTTAAGCAGTTCAAATTATCAACATTAACAAAGGCTTTTTTTCAATTGAATGATGTGTTGTGAACTCTATAAGATATGATGCACTTATTCGGTCAGCTATATATCGGTGTCTCACGAGTCACTGCATTACTGCCGACATAATACTATTATTATTGTGATGTGTTTACAGCTGAACTTTACGATATCAACCAGGGTTCAGCAATGTGGGATGGAAACTCACTTTTTGTAGGGAATTTACTTCTTTTACATTCATTCAATTATACCTACATTACGATTTTGAATTGAAACTAAGTGTACGGATATACTTCGCTTTTATTTTACATTGTTATACGTCTCGGTCTTTTGTCAGGAACCGTGGTCACAGACTGTGCAAAATTAAAAAAAAGAATGACACACTTCGCTTTTTATTTTATATTCTTCGTAAACGCATTTTCTATTCAAAATTAGTAGTATTCGCTTACACTTAAGTAACCTGTATACATATTATAATCTCAACAGATTGCAATCATGTATGTAAACTTACCTCAATAGTGAAAATTTCAATAAGTACATACCTCTCATTAAATAACTAAATACGTCTACGTTTCGGTTGTATCCCTTTCATTTTCTATATAATTTTATTAGATTTAACACAGTTAAGGGTCAATACTGCGTTAAGCGTGCGCACGCGGCGGTTCACTTTTGTATGACACCGCACGCGACGGTTCACTTTTGTATGACACCGCACGCGGCGGTTCACTTTTGTATGACACCGCACGCGACGGTTCACTTTTGTATGACACCGCACGCGACGGTTCACTTTTGTATGACACCGCACGCGACGGTTCACTTTTGTATGACACCGCACGCGGCGGTTCACTTTTGTATGACACCGCACGCGACGGTTCACTTTTGTATGACACCGCACGCGACGGTTCACTTTTGTATGACACCGCACGCGACGGTTCACTTTTGTATGGAACCGCGGCGTGCGCACGCTTAACGCAGTGTCGGCCCTTACGGATACACTCCACGTTTCGAACCCTTTACAGGAACCGTGGTCACAGAAGATTGAACACAGTTTAAATTAAATTACGTTTATGTTGATTTAACATAGAGGTGTGATTGGGGCATGGGCCAAGACACTCCGTTACCTCTCTTTGAATAATTCACAGTTGGGCCAGAGGCCAGATTAAATCAATTTTGATGTGTTATGTTTTTTAACTGATGCAATATTGCGTTTTTACCCGGAACCAAAGAAATAAAAACCAATTTTCTCTCCTCTCATATTTATTGCACGCCGTGCGTTGCACACTTGGCGTATATTTTTATTTTAAAGCTTTATCTTTTACGAGCTCTTATTATTTCATTTTATAACATTAACCTAGAGTCGGCACTCGGGAAGGTTTCCAATTATAAGTGGTGAAGTATGAAGTAGGTATTGTTATGTTAACAGCATTTTTGAAACATGAAAAATAACATGAATAAATATAGTGAAATATATTGACTGACAGATGGTTTAGATGATGAAGATGAAGATTGTTATGACATATGTCATTCTAATACATGGTATCAATTAGAGGAAAAATGGCACTGCAGAAAAGGAGACTCAGAGACGAAATTAATAGTCTAATATAAACTTAAAAAATTAAAAAAAACATAAACTATAATAATAATATGTAATAATTATGAATCACTGTTATTGATGACTAGCAGCGTCCCGCGGTTTCATCCGCGTTTTGTCCGTATCGTTTAAAATTTCGGGATGCAAAATAGCCTATAACCTTTCTGATGAATGTGGTTATCCAATACAAAAATAATAATTCAAATTGAATTGGTGGTTTCTGAGATTGGCGCGTTCAATCAAACAAACTCTTCAGTTTTATTATATTAGTATTGATAGCTTATAATACGAGTGTATGTATAATGAACTAACAACTTCTTCTTCTTCATCGAGCGGATGGTCAACCTGACCAATCCTGGTGTCAGAGTTATCGAGCCGCCAAAGGCCTCTGACATGGCTCATGTAACGAACTATCCGTAGAAAGTAACCGCGACCGACGGCTTAACGTGCCCTCCGAAGCACGGACTGCTATTTGTTAAATCCAGTTGGTTCCATGGTGTTACTATAATAATATTCTAACCGACTTTAATGTTCGGTTTAGTATTGATAACGCGAATTTCATAGTAGCACTAGTTGACCTGGCAATCGTTATTTAGCCATTTAAAAATTAAGTTACTTTACTTTTTCACAAAGCTATGACTAAACGGATTTTGGCATAGTGGAAAAACACATTTTATTTCCAAATTACCGCGGGTACGGATACATTGCGGACGAAACCTTGGGGCGTTGCTAGGTAATGAATGTATTGGCACATCAAAGGTACAAAAGATATGCCCTTGAGCCTTAGGATTAATAAGTCTATTAAGTAGAAGTTCTCGGAATAAACTATATAATTTTTATACTAACTACAAGAATCTATTAAGTATTTAGCAATAACAGTAAATATCTCTATTAAGTATAGCAGCGCCTCGCGATTTTACCCGCGTTGTGCCCGTTCCCATGTGAATTTCGGGATGAAAAATAGGCTAAAACCTTCCCGTTGAATGTGGCTATCTATTACACAAAGAATTATTCAAATCAGACTGGTAATTCTCGTGATTAGCTCGAACATACAAACAAACAAATGTTATAATTATGCTCCTAAAAATATTTTCGTTTTTCATTTTTTCAACTTACAAATACCTCTTTATAATATTTGTATATCCATTGATTTAACGTGAGTACATATAACTCAATGGTATAGAACAATAAGGCCCATCAAAATAATCTCACGAAACTAGCGTAACATTTTTACTTCAAAGAACATTCGAAGATCCCGAAGTCTTAAGAAATACTTTCACTAAATTGTTTCCTCAGGTACTCCTTCTGTTTGCAAAACAATTTAATTCACGTTGAATATCTATCAATTTCTAAAATGCTCAGCTCAAAATCAAATTATAATTGAACAAATATCTTTCTACCCTTTCACTCTTATACGAAAAGCAGGCTATTTACATATTTCCATCTCTTTCTTCCAACGGTAAGAATTTGGGCGGTCTGGCAAACAAAAGAAGGTTCTAATAAAAATTTAATTTAAAAATATTTACGTCAATTGTGTTACTAGGTAAAGGAAGCAATTTATCAAAATGGTTTCTATTGAGTGGACATTTCGACGTGGCCGTGGGGATAGAGTGTAATTAATTACTATAAGGGCTTCAAGTTTGGCTTTAGAGCTTTGTTATTCAAAGAAGTGGCTTTTCTACATTATATTATTAAACCAGCAGGGCCCCGCGGTTTTACCCGTGTTGTGCCCATTCCCGTGGGAATTTCGGGAATTTTTATACTTATAAACCTTCCTCTTGAATTACTCTATCTGTTTAAAAAAACCGCATCATAATCCGTTGCATATTTTTAAAGATCTAAGCATATGTATGTACATAGAGACAGACAGCGGAAAGCGACTTTTCTATATTACTCGACATTATTTAAATAAAGTAGGTATTATTCGACATTATTTAAATAAAGTAATTATATAAACTGCAGATACTTTGAAATTATACAAATAATTATAGGAGCCACAGATAAGCTTACATGACAGCCAATAAGTTAGACAAATCAAACGTTTTTAAATTAATCACCTAATTGTATTGCTTTATTTTCTCAAGCTCAATTCCCTTTTCGAATAACTCCATATGAAACACAAATAATCGAAATAAGTTTTCAATAATATAAATTCTGTTCCGCTGTTCTCAATTGTATTTTTTTGATGACCCAGTAAATTGGAAATTAGACAAATTGTGGAATATCACGGACCTTTTAGAAATAAAGAAAAATAATTGCAATTCTGCTAAGTATTGGGTAGTGCTTATATTTTGTCGTCACGGAACGAAACAAAATAATGTGAAACGTTGCGTGGGGTCGCGTCGCCACGCATCGCCACGGTATCAGTCTGAGATACTCCGCAGCTAAAATAAATATCGTATCATTATGATCATCCTACTAATATTATAAATATGCGAAAGTTTGTGAGCATTTATACATTATGTTTCACTTTTTCACGAAAAATCTACTGGACGGGTTTGGATAAAACTTTACAGTAATATAAGTTGTACATCAGACTAACACACATGGGATACATTTTATCCCCAAGTTCCCGCAAGTTCCTAATAAGTTAAAAAAGTTCCTACATAAGTTAAAAAAGTTCCTACATAAGTTAAAAAAGTTCCTACATATTATTCTAACTGCCGTACTCAGAGACGCCAATTAATATTTCATCACTACATAGAATAAAACAAAGACACATTCTGCTGTCTGTTTGTCCCTATGTATCCTTAGATCTTTAAAACTACGCAACGGATTTTGACGCGGTTTTTTAAAATAGATAGAATGATTCAAGAGAAAGGTATATATGTATAAAAATTCCCGAAATTCCCACGGGAACGGGCACAACGCGGGTAAAATCGCGGGGCGCTGCTAGTACATTATATGCCAAAATTGATCATTGAATCTCTACTAAGGAAGCATTTAAGAACTCTGAGTAACGTCTCCAGCGGTATGTAATCAAAAAACCTATTAAGCCATATTTCTTTCATTTCAATCTATGAAAGAGCAGAAACAAACATTTCTACATCTTCAAATCCCATTACATTATTAAGTAAGATTGAATTCGCAAATTAGAATGATAAAACATTACGGACATCAAACATTATCTTTGGGTATCATTTTTAAAGAGAAAAGGGAAGCCTCTGAAATATTTCTATAGTTGAATAGATGAGCTCTCATAAAGTAATTACTTGGAGTAGATCCATCGCCGCAAGCCGCCTCGGCTTACAACAAGCGCCCGCAATCCGGTCCGAATCCGATTATTTGCCATTAGTAATCCATTCACAAGAGATTGTGTATTTGAATTAAAGATATTATGTTAATTTAGCAAATTAATATTGTTGAAGATTTTGATTAGGTTGCGGTTGCTTTGACTCGGTCGGTTGGGTGTTTCAGAATTTTGATATCTATGAAAATGATCCGTTAATATATTTTATTTTAATTATAAAATAACAAAAATTATCACGGGGCTCGATCATGAAATAGATGAGTCCTTACGCAGTCAGTTCGGTCTTCCGTGGGTTCGATTTTGTTTGTAGGAGACTGGTGCCTCAGTTATGCTAAATTGGTGCCGCCATGCTTTTTTCAGCTTCTTCTTCTTCTTCTTCATCGAGTGGATGGTCAACCTGACCAATCCTGGTGTCAGAGTTATTGAGCCGCCAAAGGCCTCTGACGTGGCTCATGTAACGACTACTATCCGTAGAAAATAACCGGGACCACTTTTCGCTTTTTTTTTCTTCTTTTTTTTCAGCTTCCAAACACGCTTAAGAACTGACTGATATTTATATCTTGGTTGAATTGTCTCTCATTGCCAATATATTAAACTGCTGCCATTCTGTATTATTACCTCAAGATAACACTTCTTAAACGCCAACTGCCGCACTCAGAGACGTTCATTAAATCGAAACTTAACCAATTGACGTAATTTTTCATACTAAGGAAGCATTTGACGGCTGAGTACGGGCGAAACTTTTGCAAGTTCTAATTGCTTAAAACACTATTATTCAAGCACCTACGACTGATATACGGACAGAACTAGACATGCAACATGCATGTCTAGGTGAAAGTCGTAAAAGCGTGCTCATTTGAATATTAATCGAATGTTAACACAATATATGCGTTACTATGGAGCTTCTAACTAATCACAATGACATCGATTATGTAGATTTTATGATACAATGCGATATTATAGAGTTGGGATGTAACGAGATTTTGATAGATAGAAAAGGTCTTATTATTATTAATATAATAAAACTACAGAGTGTTTTTTTTTCTTTTATTAGTTTGAACGCTCTAATCTCAGAAACTATTAATCCGATTTGAATAATTATTTTTGTTATGTATAGCCACATTCAAGGGGATGATTATAGATATTTTTTTATCCTAATATTCCCACGGAAACGGGCACAACGCGGGTAAAACCGTGGGGCGCTAGTAATTTTGTATATCTTACCTTATGAAGTAAGATCGTATGAATTTGTAAATGAGGAATGAGATAGGACTGTGTGTGAACTCCTGGGCTCAGTAATATAAAATTGATACTTTAAAACCCGGTCCCGGTACATAATTAAAGACAGATTGAGTGAATGAACACATTGGTTAAATCCCTCAAACGTATTATTTTGACAAGGGTTGGCATAATTTTGAAACGTTATTACGTCGCCAGTCGATATAGATTGGTATTATTTGATACAGTCAATATTGAAGACTAACGTCATTCCGCAGTGTTACGTTTTGTTTCAGAGGTTTTTGGTTATCTATAGAAAAAATTCACTTGAGTGAATACTTCATTTTTCCAACATTCAACATATACAACACAGTAGGATGGGTTTACTAATAGATTCATTCGGATTTTTATAACCTTTTATAATAATAGTTTAGGGGTTTAAAAAGTGAAAGTATATTTTTTGGAAGTAAATTAATCAGATGAATAGTCAAACTATTCATCTGATCAATTTACTTCCAAAAAATACACATCCAAAATTATGGTTAATAAAGGAAAATTAATCCGAAGAGTTTGCTGAGTTTCTTTCGTTATATTAAACAGATTTTGCTATTTGAAAAACTGTGTCAAAATATGTAAGATATTGTGTCTCCATACACTTTTAGTCACAAGTCAGTCAGTAAGGCTTGACGAGAGTCTGCACTTCTCTTAAAAGTGTTCTACGAATCATGGAGCACTTATCTCTAACACTTTTTCCTGAAAGAATTTTGATGAATAAATTATTGTTCTTTTTAAAACAGTGTTTTATTTATCAGAACCTCTCTCCGTCCATTAAACCATGTTTATTTTATTTTTCCTTGAATTTAATTTATTTGACACAAATCTTTCGTTTTTTAGGGTTCCGTAGCCAAATGGCAAAAACGGAACCCTTATAGATTCGTCATGTCTGTCTGTCTGTCTGTCCGTCCGTCTGTCCGTCTGTCCGTATGTCACAGCCTTTTTTCTCCGAAACTATAAGAGCTATGTTGTTGAAACTTAGTGTGTAGATGTATTCTGTGAACCGCATTAATATTTTCACACTAAAATAGAAAAAAAATAAAATTTTAGGGGGGTCTCCCATACTTAGAAATGAAAAAAATATTTTTTTTTTTCATCAAACCCATACGTGTGGGGTATCTATGGATAGGTCTTCAAAAATGGTATTGAGGTTTCTAATATCATTTTTTTCTAAACTGAATAGTTTGCGCGAGAGACTCTTCCAAAGTGGTAAAATGTGTGTCCCCCCCCCCCTGTAACTTCTAAAATAAGAGAATGATAAAACTAAAAAAAATATATGATGTACATAACAATGTAATCTAACACCGAAAATTGGTTTGAACGAGGTCTAGTTAGTAGTTTTTTTTATTTTTTTAGTTTTTTGGTTTGTGAGGTCGTTAATCGATCACAACCCACACGCTAAGTAAGTAAGTAGTAGTAAGTACAACGAACTTCAAGAACTTCTTTATTATGTTACTCGCTGCTACGGAACCCTTCATGGGCGAGTCCGACTCGCACTTGGCCGCTTTTTTCGAAAGAAATCTGAGATACCGGTTATTTCCTAAAAATATTTCACTCATTTGTTAGTATTACATTTGGTTATTAATAATGCAAAAGCATGAATGAATCAGCGCTTAAGTGACTCTATCTGTCAGTTACGCTTCAAAGAACAAATTTCAATGAAATAGAACCTGGGCAACGTGAATTCACCTCAACGAGTAAGTAAGTTAATATTTTTATCAAACTAGCAGTGCCCCGCGGTTTTACCCGCGTTGTGCCCGTTCCCGTAGGAATTTTGGAAATTTTTATAAATATAAACCTTCCTCTTGATTCACTTTATCTATTTAAAAAAACCGCGTCAAAATCCGTTGCGTAGTTTTAAAGATTTAAGCATACATAGGGTCAGTCAGACAGACAGCGGAAAGAGACTTTGTTGTTTTATACAACGATTATGTAGTGATTCCCATGGTAACGGGTCTACTGTCAATTTGTCAAACAACTAGTCCTAAATATATTCATAATCCCTATCCCTACTATTGACAATAGTAATATATCTGTGACTAAGCTGACATCTACATATATTTTGTTCTATTATGTATGAATTCCAATAATGTTATAAGCAAAGCAACGTGCCGCGATCTGCATCTGTTGGATTATCATAGTTTAAGTAAATAGCGTAGGTGTGCGATGTTACTATATTGGCATACGTGTGCTGGGTTTATGATGTACAAAGAGACATGTTTTTGCTCATCGGAGTATTCAACATTGCAGAGACATGATTGGCTAGCTTCTGTTTAAAGCCCGGTTTCCATTGCACGCGGAGAGTACTCATTGCATTTCGCCTTCCATTGCGTGTGTTTGTTTAAAACAGGCAATGAAAGGTGAACGAAGTCATTAATAAGTTTACTCCGCCCGCAGCGGAAACTGGTCTTCATAGAGCGGTATACCTGCCATATGCTATGTGAAGTTTGATATTTTGATTATACCCCCGATAGACTAACGACGGCCTTAATATTAGTAGGATTAATAAAATACATCTTAACATCCCTAAATCCACGCATTCTTACACGTATTACATACTAGCAGCGCCCCGCGGTTTTACCCGCGTTGTGTCCATTCCTGTGGGAATTTCGGTATGAAAAATAGCCTATGTTACTTGTGGATAATGTAGCTTTCGAATGGTGAAAGAATTTTAAAAACGGTCCAGTAGTTTTTGAGCCTATTCATTACAACCAAACAAACAAAGTTTTCCTCTTTATAATATTAGTGTAGATATACATACGTTCTCAGAATGAACAAAGATGGAGTAACAGTAGAGCTATTTACATTTGGTACTAAAGTAACCAAAACTTTTATGATCTATATTAAATGAGTCATGTCAATGATACTCTTGGAAAATATACCTGTTAAACCCTGTACAGAATGTCTTAGGTACGATTTCTTAAGGCATCTTATTCAGACAGTATCTTACATACAATTCTCAACGTATCTGTTCGTTTAACAATAAACTTTTATTAGAACTTTACTTTGATCAATATAAACGTTTATTGTTGGTATTTACCGTTGAAGAGCCAATTTTATTGTTAACCCACTCTTGGAGCCGATAAGTGTTTATAGGCGGTAAACGAACAGTTTCCTAAAGCGATTCAATGGTTCTTGATGGTAATGTGAAGTGATGTATGTCTTTAAACGTAGTTCGGTTTTTATCTATACTATTACTAGCTGTGCCCCGCGGTTTCACCCGCGTTGTACCCGTTCCCGCGGGAATTTCGGGATGAAAATTAGATGTTGTCCGATTCTCAGACCTACCCGATATGCACACAAAATTTAAGGAGAATCGGTCGAGCCGTTTCAGAGGAGTTCAACCACGGTACCCGTTCCCGCGGGAATTTCGGGATGAAAAATAGATGTTGGCCGATTCTCATAGATACCGGATAAGCACAAAAAATTTCATCAAAATCGGTCAAGCCGTTTCGGAGGAGTATGGCAACGAAAACTGTGACACGAGAATTTTATATATTAGAAGATTATAATGAGGTAAAGTTTCTAACTTTGTTTGTAAAGGCTAATCTCAGAAACCCTCAATCCGATTCGAATAACTATTTTTGTTATGGATAGCCACATTCAACTGGAAACTTATAGGTTATTTTTTGTCCCAAAATTTCCACGGGAACGGGCACAGCGCGGGTATATACGCGGGGCACTGCTAGTTTGTCATAAATAAACTGAGGTAAATAAATACTGACTATTTATTTAGGCTTGATGCTCCTTATTTACTAATGTTCATTTTTCCTTATTTGCGAACTCAAATCAATATAATACTTGATACTTATAATTTTATATATTAATTACATAATTGCAATACTTGTAAGTATATACCTTGTTCATAAGTTCAACTTTTGATTGGCGTTCGTGCTGATACGCAGTATTAGTTAAGACGGTATCTCCTTTGATGCTTGTTGACAAGACTTGATGCTCAGAAATACCTTTTATTTATAAAAACGCGTAAGAAATCGGTGAGATAAAACGAACTTGAAAATTTTTCATCAACTTTAAGTACATAATTTACGTAAAATGGAACTTATTTTACTAGTTATTTTAGAGTATAGACAATCAGATTAAAACCCCATAAACTTTATCCAATTTTTTAACTCCACACATAAAACACTGTACTACACATCCAATTACAAAGTGAACTTTCATCTTTTCATCGCTAAAATAAAACATTACAATAAAAAACTAACCGAATGAATTGAGTAATATAACTTCGGACCGTTATAAAGTTCACTCCACTATTTTACGACCAATTTTAAATGCATTTCTGTAATTGGATTGAGGTGAATAAATTGTAATGAAGAAGTGAGTTCCATTGAAGTTGGAACCGAGGGAATGTATGAATAGATTTGAGTCATAATTGGAATTCCGCTTTAAATAACTTGCACCTAATTTTAGATTTCAATTTTATGTTAAACTGTTTCGCACTCAATACTTGAACCAACATAAATGACATTCATTTAGATAGAATTAAAATTTTCCTTCCTGTTCTTTCATATTATTTTGACATGTAACAGATACTAACGCCCATACTTACAGACGTCAAAAGCTTTATTTTTAAGCATGATTTTTCCGCTGTATTCCTTTATTCAGTAGTTTTAGATGTTGTGGTGTACTTTATTTTGTTTTATATTAAGTTTAAAAAGTTTCATAAGTTAAGGCAAAAATAATGATATTCAAATAAACTTGTTATTTTCTACAAAATAGCTCTACGTTGCAATTAAAAACTTAGTTCTCGCACTAAACAATGAAACAGTATCATTTAAAACCCAAACCAAAAAGCAAGCAACAAAATGAAAGTTACGGTTTCACCTGATGTATTCGTATTTCAAAATATTATTTAAAACTCGTTGTTCATACCTCAGTGCACCGAAATAACTGAAGTGAGTCCCAAACTTTATTTAATAACATTAAAGTAACGTAAAATAACATTTTATTAGTAAAACACGTTGGAATTAAAGTACTTTACCTAGAAATAAGAGACAAACTTTTTCTAGATTTCTGTTATTTTGTAGTACTCGTGACGTAGTTGGACTAAGCGATGTTACTTCATTGTTGAGCAGCGAGCTCAGCCCTTGGATGGGTGGCTGATAATGAGTTTCCTATTTGAACGCTACCGTGCTTCGAAATCGTTACTATCAATTTCTCAGTCAAAGAATTTTAAGGCTGGCCACTAAACTGCTCGAAATTGATAAGTTAATGAAATTGTTTTTAAAAGACTAGTTGATATCTAGCAAATTTACAAGCTGTGAGTCAGATAGTTTACTTAATCACTCTTGGTCTACAGGATTTTTCGGCTTGTTTACTCGTCAACGACAATTGAATGTATGACTGAATGCATTGCTTTAACATCATATTATTAACATCTCCATTTACCACCTAGTTATGAACAGGTAAAGGTAACTTAATATAATAAGTAGGTTAGTTATACAGTTACAATTAAATACAAGTTATCGTAAGTCACTGGCTGGCGTGCTACCAACAAATAAATATCAGTTGAGAGCTCTGCCTAGATAACAGCAAACGTTGCTCTTGTGAAAACACTTGGCAACCGAATACCGTGAGCTAACTAATTAAATTAATTACTTTTTATTATTCTTCTTCTTCATCGAGTGGATGGCCAACCTGACCTGGTGTCAGAGTTATTGAGCCGCCAAAGGCCTCTGACGTGGCTCATGTAACGACTACTATCCGTAGGAAGTAACCGGGACCGACGGCTTAGCGTGCCCTCGGAAGCACGGAATCATCTTACTTATCGGGCAATCAGGTGATTCAGCCTGTAATGCCCTAACCAAACTGAGGACAGTCTCACAAAGAGATTTTTGTGAGATATCCCCACCGGGAATCGAACCCGGGACCTCTGGATCGTGAGCCGAGCGCTCAAACCACAAGACCACGGAGGCTGTTATTATACAACTAGCTTTCTTATACCCGGACTCAGAGAAGTCAAATACTTCGTAGTAGATATATAATGAGTGATTTTGTAATGTAATGTAGGAAAAATTACGTCAATTAGTTGAGTGTCGATTTAATGAACGTTGCTGAGTGCTGCGTTGAGTACGTTTTATTATTTGCGCTTATATAGTGTTGTAACTGGAGCAAAAAAGTTATCTTGTTATTTACAAAAGAATTAGATAGCATCTGTGTGGATGAAGCCTGAGACAAGATTAACACAGAACTTGTATGAATGGGTTGGTTTATTTTAAGTTAAGGACTAGTTAAATACACTTTTTAAACTCAAACGATTCGCATTAATTATACTAAATGACAGTAAAACACAGTTAAAATACGTACCCTTTACAAGCGGGTTACACCAATGAAGGTCACGGAATGACTCCCGTATTTTAATAAACACGTTATATTTTATTCTAACGCCATACAGTCCCGTTCAATTACGAGTAAGTATAGTTAAAATATTTCGAAAATAAAGCTCAAATAAGACTTCAACAAATATCTAAGTTACATACCTAAGTATGTCTCAAAGTATGTTGTCAAAGATACAGTTGGTAAGTTTTCGTATGTGTTGAAACTCCCTATTGTATTGTCTTATCGTATAAGCTAAGCCTTGTTTACTATACAGTTTCTTGTTTAACTTCGGAACTAAATTTAAAATTCCTTAATATATGGAAGCTTCTAAAGACAATACTTGGTGAATAAAATTTAAACTAAACACAATTTTGTTCCAAACTTTTCTCTCGAAAGTTCAAGTAGAAAGCTTCAAAGTTGTAACTCGTTCAAAAATTCTATCTGTTTCGTAGCAATTCGTAGTACACTACGGCGTAGTACATGCTACGAGAGGCTACGCAAGACGAACTACGAGCTATGTTGTACGTAGAATAAGGATGTCTAGAGTGAATTTTAAACTTACAGAAACTTTCATTTGCAAACGTGAAATTATAAAAAAAAATTGTGATAAAAATACCGCCACATTTGATATATGCAGTGAACTATTCCTGTATAAAATATACATGTTTGTTTTAAATTGAAACGAAGCCCGATCTCCGTAGAGCAAGTTATGATTAACTCGGGCCATCCTAATGCCGGTAGCATTGCAACCATGAAGTTATACAAACAAATAATAAACATGCCTTGTTGCGCCAGATTCACTCGGTGAACGTCGACGGGAAACTTTTTAATTTATGTATTAGTAAGAGCTCTTTAATCTTCTTTAACTCTAAGGGAATTGTTTGTATTGTTTGGTATCATTTAATTTAATGATCCGTGTTTTCATTATAGTTGAAAACTTCTTAGTCTCTTTATAATTTATGTTTTGGAAGCTAAGTAAAATGATAAAGCTAAGCTGAGAGAATGATGAAAATGTACACGATGTATTAAATGTAGTAGAATCCTATTATAAGGAACATTTTCTTTTTTGTAAACTTTAGTATACTTAAATAGTAGCACCTCGCGGTATTAACCGAGTTGTACTCGTTCCTCCGAGAATTGTAAATTTCATTCAAATCCATTCAGTAGATTTTGCGTGAAAGAGTAAGTACATACATACATTGTCACATCCTCATCAAACTCCACATTTATTATATTATAATGATTTAGTAACTAAAACTAAAGTAAAAGTGCCCAAAATAAAAACATACATGGTTGGACAGATAGATAAACCAAAACCTATACACAATAATGATGACGCATAAAATGGCGCCATATCTGCAAATCATCCACACCTATTGTGCCGTCAATAGATGCATTAGGCTGACCACACGTTGATATTAGTTCCACTGCAGAGCGTAATATGGTTAACGCTGCGTCATTTTAGCGCCTCTATTGGTTTGTGAAATGGTTATTGTTTAGGTGAAATGGAATTATAGGAACGCATAATGTTAACACGAATGTTGATAAAGATGAGAATCTAGTACTAGTAGGCGTCTCAGTTTTTCTTGCGTTGTACCCGTTCTGAAAAATTAGAGCTGAAAAAAAGACTACAACCTTCCCGTTCAATGCGGCTATCTTTAAAAGCTAAAAATCCTACACAAATCAGCAAGTGCAAATAGAATGTAAATCACATCGATTAAAGAAAAATAAAGAAAGTAAAAGTATTAGCCTGTAATGTCCCACTGCTGGGCAAACGCCTCTCATCTAACTGAAGGTATCAGTACATTGAGGATTAGACGTAATCACCACGCTTGCCTATTACGGGTTGGTGATCGCTAACCCTAGCCATGTTGAAGAAAAATCTTTGTTTTTTTATATAAGAAACTAGCTGCGCCCCACGGTTTTACCTGCATTGTGCCCGTTCCCGTGGGAATTTAAGAACCGCTCGACCGATTTTGTGCAAACTTCACATAAACCATTTACTAAATAGTCCAAACAAAGTTTAACATTCGGTTTGGATAGGTGAACTCGTTCTTGAGTAATAAAATTACAACGAAAAGTGGCGTTGATTTTTATATATAAAGATAATGCTGCATCTACATAGTTTACAAATAATACCAAGCGATAAAGCAGGCACAATGCCCGCCATCTACACAGCAATTATTAAAAGAGCTCTCACATTGGAGAACAAAAACGTTCGTTTCCTCCCCGAAATTGCCTTGTAATTTGTGTGTTGAGATAAATTAGATAACGGAGGCTATAACGCTGGTGGAATTGTCGCTGAGCTGCAGGCAAAGTCGCCTATCTGAGTTATAGCTTGGCAATGGAGCCAACATACTCCCTGGGCTATCTGGATTATTTCTAATTACCAAACTCAACTCATTTTTAATTGTTACTCCGTTTATGGATAACGTCTCGGTGGTCTAGTGGTATGTGCACTCGCCTGCCAAGACTGAAGTCCTGGGTTCACCCGGGGTCGAGGGAAAACATGTTTCCTACTTTTCCAACATGGCTCGGGTTAGAGAACACCATCGCGCATTAGGCAAGCGTGGTGATTACGCCTAATCCTCCCCATTGTACTGATATCTTCAGTGAGATGAGAGGCCTTTGCCCAGCAGTGGGACATTACAGGCTAATACTATGATATATAATGATATACATATATTATTAAAATGATATATATGATGAAAAACATTGTTTGTAATGATTGTATTTTTGTCAAACCTATGTCGTGCCACTACTGGGCAAACGTCTCCCATTCGACCTTCCCTAACCGTCCTCATAAATATCTCTATAAAATATTTTAGTAGATAAGACATCTAGTAGAAAATTGGCTCCTAATTCGTCTGAGAACTGTTTACTAATTGGCTTAATCTAATTAAGGACAAGACAATTGAAAATAGTTTGAAACTGAAATGTTTCTTAACAATGTCTTTATTCTAATTTTATTAAAATACTTTTAAGTTTAGGTAAAACTTTGAATTGCTTTAGAGTTAGACTCTTTGAAGCATGGATCACATAGTTATCAAGATATCTTGTTTATTGTGTTTTAATAAGTATTAAAATACAAGTAATATGATTTTCAAGAGTACCAGAAATAAGAGAAAGTCAAATTCATGATAAAAGTATAGGTATAACTACTTTTTATCCAAAAATCCCACGGGAACGGGTTCAACGAAGGTAAAGTAGTGCTACAGTTGTACAGTTGACGTCATATAATATACTAGCTGCGCCCCGCGGTTTTTTCCGCGTTTCCCTTTCCTCTGATAATATCGGGATAAATATTAGCCCAAAACGTTGCTCTTGAATGTGGATCCAATTCTAAAAGAATGATTCAATCAGACCGCTAATTCCTAAGATCAGCGTTCAAACAAAAAATCAATTAGATTTTTTATGTAAGTATAGATGTATGTATTGTTATACACTTATACACCTTAATACAATGGCATAAGGTACAAATATCCAAAACAGATCGTATGACGTTAACTGTACGTAGGTGTCAAGTAAATACAGAATTCCTATCTATTGCCAACATATCTTGTGTAAATCATATTGAGTATGATATACTCCATTAAAACCGCACGTGCACACGTCCTTCTGCATCAATTTTTCACGAAGCACTAAAAGTATTACTTAAAAATATGCGAATATTTCCCAGCGGATATTTGAAAAATGTCGGAACGTGCGTCGGGTGTTGCGGTGTGGTCGAGGCGGCACCTTTGATCTCGGTAATGATATTACCGGGGCGATTGTACACGGCCAGGCGTGGATTGAGGAATAAGGAGTTGATACAATAAGTACTTTTTGCATTACTTATATAGATATGAATTTGTGTAGTCATGATTGGTGCCCCGTGAGCTCCGTTGCCGCTCTTATCTGGGTTCAGTGAACATAATATACAATTGAACATACACATGAACAATTTTGTTTAAAAATATGGAATATTATGTTTCTCCCATCAAAGATGCTTTCTTCAAATAGAGTGCAAGAGTTATTTTACTAGTAAATTTATAATACTACTAGTTGTGCCCCGCGGTTTCACCCGCAGCGCCCCCGTTCCCGTGGGAATTTTGATTTTTATTCCCTATAAACCTCACGGAGCCCGAGACCTTTCCAACGAATGCAAAACCGTGGAAATCGGTCCAGCCATTCACGCGTGATGCCGTGACCAAGGAAAACGCGTTTCATTTTTATATATATAGATTTACTCATATTATAATTCACAGCATTTAATTTAGAATATCCCTTTAATACCATTCACAGTTTCATGGTAACCACTTAAATATAAGTGGAGTACCAAGTCCGTCCCTGTGGCTACTGATTGGTTATCAGCAGTGAACGGAGCCGTCTCCGCATCAAAGCGTATCCGCTGGCCCGGCATCCATCAAACGATGGCCCACGTTCTTCGTTAACTTTGTTAGCTGTAGCAAAAAATGGACACTTATTGTGCCTCTGTGCGTCCAATATTGCACGATGGATTTTACATATAATAGTAACGCCCGGCGGTTTTACTTCCGTTGTTAGCTTTTCGTTGAAAATTTAGGTATTTAAAGTCAAGTATAACTTTTCTTTTGAATGTGATTAAGCTTTATAAAATGAATTATTCGAATCTGATCGGTAGTTCCGGAGATAAGATCACACAAAAAAAACTTGAGAGGTGTCAAGGGACACCCGGATGGAACGAAGTTTATTTATTATTACAAGAAAATATCTAGCTTGCTTTCTATAAGAGAGAGTTTCGCACGCCAGAGAGAGACAGACAGAGAAACATGCGCGAGAGAGACAGACAGAGAAACATGCGCGCAGCGCATGTTTCTGTGTCTGTCTCTCTCTGGCGTGCGCAAGTTTCTCTGTCTGTCTCTCTCGCGCATGTTTATCTGTCTGTCTCTCTCTGGCGTGCGCAAGTTTCTCTGTCTGTCCCTCTCTGGACTAAAAAATGTCCGTCTAGCCCCCTTTCGCAACGCGCGATAAGGAACTTCGTTCCAAAAAGGAATATAGGTAAAAACTCTTCACCTTCAATACTAAGTAAAGCTCCTTCACATCAGTATTAATTGAGTGAGTGTCTTTAACTAGTGATCGTGACTACAACATTTACAAAGAACTTAATTAGAATTATAAAGAACTTAATCAAAAAAGCATTGGCATTGTATTCAAATAGTCGTTATCGTCTTTTACACACACAAAATGGATTAACAAAATAAAAATAAACAGTTGCCTTAAAAGCGACCAAATAATTCCACCTGAAATTTCAGAAGCTCGTATAATGAATACTGTAGATAAAACACCTGAAAATAACAAGCCAAAGAAACTGAGAGAAAAACTTCAAAGGCTCGCTTTAAAGAGTCATCAATCTTGATAAAAAGGTTATTGACCTTTTTAAAAAAAACTTTACTTTGTATACTGGCTGTGTTTTGTGGTTTAGCTGCATTAGTTTGAATTGAATACTTAGAGAAAAGTTTTTATTTTTGCTGTTTCTTTATTGTTTGCCACTGTGACTTAGATTTCTAATAGTTAATAGGCAAGCGTGGTGATATGGCCTAGTACATACAGTAAAGTGATATGTAGTTATTATTTGTGCACTGTTATTTATGACATATTTCGCCGGTTCATGAGATATAATTAAGATATATAACAACATATGAATAATAAGACATTACACCTAATCCTCTTCATTGTACTAATATCTTCAGTAGGATGAAACGTCTTGACCCAGCAGTGGGATAATAGAAGCTAATCCCACTGTAATAGAATCTATTATTGTGCTAATACTGTTTGTTCAACTGTAGATACAAAACAGTACCAAACATTGCACAGAATAGTCGCTACTTTATAATAATCAAACGTCGAGTAAGAATGTTCAAATCGTCCAACGATCTCGCCGACCGCCGACAGGCTATTTACAATCCTGTAATAGGCTCATTTAATAACCGGAATAAAGCCGGAAATAGGACATCAGACGCGATTGACGGACAGAAACGACTGACGGATGCGACTAAGTGAACACATGCTGTCTTAATGTACACTAATTTGAGCTAACGGAGATGTTCGCGGACAGTTTTAATGTATAACTAGTAAGATAACTGAAAAATAAAAAATGTCAAGGTACTATAATAAAATAAATTTAATTCCCTTTCTTACAATGTCAGCCGCGTCCGTCAGCCGTGTCCGGCACTATATTTCCGGCCTCACGGTCCCCTACCACCCCGCGTCCCGCCTTCTATATTTTCCTGAGGTGTCATATTTTATAGGCAATCCAGTTTTATGCGGCCGTTATACTCAGATTCAAGGTATGTAGAGAAGTGTTTAATGTTCAGAGCATGCGTCTTATGTCGAATGGCGATGACCTCATTTCACTCCGGTTTATAATTTTCTATTGACTGCTTAGAGGATGAATAAAAGTGTCGATCAAATGTCTGTCTCAGAGATGTCTATTATATCGACAGATTTACTGCGGTAGTAAAGGCTATATTACACCGGGGCAACACTGTGCGACATTGCGGCATGCCACAAGGCCGCATGCTACAAAGTCAAAAATTTCGCACATTGTGGCAAGAACCGTGCGGCATGGCAACGCCTTGCGTCACATGGCAGACTGTCGCAACTTGTATCCGGGCACAATGGATTCCATGCGACATTTTTCGTGCGTCAAAACAGTTTATTACACATGAGGCATCAATATCATCGCCACCAACAACAGTATCGACACCAGATATTGATCTTAATACATGATGACAATCAACATACAATACTGGTATCTGAGCCATCACCAATTAGAACTGGCTACTCAACATGAGCCAATAGATAGAAATAGGGATGATGAAAGTCAATCTGTTTTGGTGGAATACCTTGATCAATCAAGTAGTTTCCGACAATATTTAACTTTTAAGGCAAATGCAAAACCATGAATTACAGGTTACCATGAGTTACTTGATCAGCCATATTCTATGGTGTATGTATCCCCTCGATCAAACAAGTAGTTAGATTTGGAAATATCCAGGCACGATGTTGCCTCGGCGTAAAATAGGCTGCCGTATGCCACATATGCCGCAAATGCTTTCTATTTGTAGCATGCTACAAGGTACCGCATGCAACAATGTGTAGCATGTAACACTGTCGCACATTGTTGACTCGGCGTAAACGAGCCTTAAGAATCGAAATACTTTAAGTAATAGTTTTAGAAGTTTAACTAGATCAGACTCAACTTGAATCATCATTTTTCATACATTACATGTCTATATCACTCATTAAGTCTCTACTAAGGAAACATTTGATGTCTCTGAGTACGGGAGTATATTATATTTCACTCATACACGATCAGAAAAGTAATCAGCCTTTAATTTTCCACTGTAAGGCATTGAGAAAAGGCTTCTAGTCTCATTGAAGATATAAGATAAATATGATTAACTAGCAGCGCCCCGCGGTTTTACCCGCGTTGTGTCCATTCCTGTGGGAATTTCGGGATGAAAAATAGCCTATGTTACTTGTGGATAATGTAGCTTTCGAATGGTGAAAGAATTTTTAAAAACGGTCCAATAGTTTTTGAGCCTATTCATTACAAACAAATAAAGTTTTCCTCTTTATAATATTAGTATAGTGTAGATACTGTAGATAAAGGCGAAAGAAATTGTCGTATCTGTAAAAAAATACGCATATTTAAAGAGGATTTTCCGGAATATCTTCGCTACGAACAGGAAACCGCAAAACCCTGTAAAAAGAAAGCCCTCGACCGAAAAGGTTGTTTTTACTACACTTTACGTAAGTATCCCTCAGCGCATTTAGTTTTAAAAACATAAACCTGAAACAAGCGGATTCTGTAATAATTTAAAGGAGTACTCCAGAAATTCGCGTTTTTTCCGAGAGCTCTTCAAACCCCGGTTAGAGGAAAGAAGGAAAAACATTCAAAAACTGTGCAACCGTTTAACGATCCAACTTTTCGCTAATACACCCTTTTGAATGTTAACCCTCGTGGTTCTATAAAAGAACAGTAAAGTAAAGTTGTAGTTATCGGGTAACTCCGGGAGATATATTCAACTTTTATTTATATTTAATACTTTATGACTTAACTTTGTTTTAAGCTTTGTTTTCGGTATGCGGGAATTAGACCAGGGCCGAAGCCTTTAAAAATGGTAAAAAATGAAAATAAATTACAGTAGGATGAAACCCATTGGAAAAGGAGGGAAATATGATCAAAATGAAAGGAAAAATAAATTACAGACGATCCGAGTTCGGGAAGTGGGAGGGGGTGAGTTTTTAAGGGTAAAAACTGGTTTATCTTGATTTCCGGCAAAACTACAAGTCCTATAGAAAAAAGTTAAATGGCAAAGTTGTAGGTAATAAAAAGATCTACAACTTTTGCATATGTAATTTTTTCACATAACCTCAAAATTTAGGTGAAAAATTCAAAAAACCAAGTTTTTGGTTTTTTACTTATATCTTTTTCAAAATTATTTTTTTTTCTACGAAATTTGGTGAAAACTTATCTTATTATGTCCCAAATACACTGTAATTTATTTGATTAAAAATATTTATTTTTTCGCCTTATTTTAACTAAATATCAAAAAAGCACCCTAATTTTCAATTGAAAATTCTGACGTCAAAATATCAGCTTTTTTCAAAAAGTTGGTATGTTTTCTGTTCCTTGAAATCTTTACTTTCCGATGATGAAAAAATATGTACATGTTACTGTAGTAAATCTTCTCAGAAAATGCAAAAAACTCGAATACGATTATTTTATTAAAAAGTTGATTTATATAATGCTAATTACATTTACGTCATAGAAAATCTCATTACATATAAACATAAATGTAAATCGTACTATTAAATGTAGATATAGTCCAGTCATTATAGTAAATTCACCTCGGAATTCGGGATACCCAGCTGTAAGTCTGTAAATACTTGTATATTGACACCCTAAAAGTTGTATTATAACCTACATAATATGGTAGGGTGTACGCAACGATTAAATTTCAAGGTCAAATGTCACAAAAATCGGTTTGCGCTTTTTTGTAAATATCTCATTTCCTATGGGTTTTTTGCTATTTGTATTTATTGTCAATATTATAGAATACAAAATTCTTTACAAATTTTGTTCAAATTTTTTTTTCATACGGTGAACCGTTGAGATATTTACAAAAAAGCATAAACCGATTTTTGTGACCTTTGACCTTGAAATTTAGTAGTTGCGTACACCCTACCATATTGTGTAGGTTATGATACAACTTTTAGGGTGTCAATATGCAAGTATTTACAGACTTACAGCTGGGTATCTCGAATTCCGAGGTGAACTTACTATAGAGACTGGACTATATCTACATTTAATAGTACGATTTACATTTATATTTACATGTAATGAGATTTTCTATGACATAAATGTAATTAGAATTAAATAAATCAACTTTTTAATAAAATAATCGTATTCGAGTTTTTTGCATTTTCTGAGAAGATTTACTATAGTAACATATATATATTTTTTCATCATCGGAAAGTAAAGATTTCAAGGAACAGAAAACATACCAACTTTTTGAAAAAAGCTGATATTTTGACGTCAGAATTTTCAATTGAAAATTAGGGTGCTTTTTTGATATTTAGTTAAAATAAGGCGAAAAAATGAATATTTTTAATCAAATAAATTACAGTGTATTTGGGACATAATAAGGTAAGTTTTCACCAAATTTCGTAGAAAAAAAAATAATTTTGAAAAAGATATAAGTAAAAAACCAAAAACTTGGTTTTTTGAATTTTTCACCTAAATTTTGAGGTTATGTGAAAAAATTACATATGCAAAAGTTGTAGATCTTTTTATTACCTACAACTTTGCCATTCAACTTTTTTCTATAGGACTTGTAGTTTTGCCGGAAATCAAGATAAACCATTTTTACCCTTAAAAACTCACCCCCTCCCACTTCCCGAACTCGGATCGTCTGTAATTTATTTTTCCTTTCATTTTGATCATATTTCCCTCCTTTTCCAATGGGTTTCATCCTACTGTAATTTATTTTTGTTTCAAATATTATCGACCCTGGTCTAAATATTATGTGCGTATTATTGAGTTAACAATACTTTGTTGGTATTCATTCATTCATCAGTATTAGTGGTCAACCACAGTGTCAGAGTTTTAGACCGCCTAAAGGCCTCCGCCATGGTCTAACGATTGAAACAACCGGGACCGACTGCTTAACGTGTTGTATGACTTTAGGGATACCTTTGAGGCTTAACATATTTTTTTATTACAAACAATGAAAAAACAAAATTATGCATCAGACAAATTCTTTACTTTTGTTTTGTGACCGGGTCGAAAAGACACTTCAAAGAGTCTGTAAAAAAACGGGTCGTAAGGGTTCGAAGCTTATTAAACCAACGCTTGCAAGATAACACCAAGAGATAACACCAACAGCTCTCATTCACAACATACCTAAAACTACACTATTGTAACTGAATTCATGATTATATCAAAATATTATTTCAGGTACATCACCGTAGTCCTGAAACATATACAATAGCGACACTATAATGGGAACAATCAAAGGAATTGTTGTGGCTTCTGAAACCGTAATATTCGGCTGTAATACCGTTGTTAATGTTATGATATCGAGCCTCACAATACTTGATATTAAACAGTGTTTGATGATGATAGAAGCAGCCTTTGGTTGAACACACGTATCTTCGGAATAGAGTGCGAAAAGTTTCAAGTTATAGGAATAGCGCTTTAGTTACATTATACCTTGTTATACCCGTTTTCTTATCTTTCAGACGAATCTAAAAAAAAATTGTATTATATACATAACACACATTATACTAAATAGAACGGGACTGTATCACGTTAGAATATATAACGTATTTCTTAAACTCGTTTTCATCCCGTCCGGAAACATTCCCGTTTCAATTAGTATAATGAGTGCAAATCGAACGAGTTTAAAAAATATTATGTTTGATAACCACAACATAAAGCTTTCCTACAGCCGACACAGCGGTAAGCGTGCGCACGCCGCGGTTCCATACAAAAGTGAACCGTCGCGGGCACCCGCGGCGTGCGCACGCCGCGTGAGCACGCCGCGTGTGGCTTCATACAAAAGTGAACCGTAGCGTGCGCCTGTCGCGTGCGGTGTCATACAAAATTGAAACGACGCGTGCGCCCGTCGCGTGCGCACGCGATGGGCGCATGCTTAACGCAGTGTTGACCCTAATCCTTTTTCTAAAATGTGGTTATCATATACAAAAGATATTTCCGATTCAACTGAAAGTTTCAGATGTAAGCACGTTCAAATGAACAAACGAATTCATCCGCTTCATTATATTCGTAAATAATGTGTCTTTTCAGCTTTATCAAGAGTATATCAATAGCATGGAAGACCGAAGTACTTACCTTCTCCATTTCATGATCAATAGATAGTCTCATTTCATTGAAAACTGACCATTCTTATAAATCGTTTCTAAATATAGCACGAGATCAACAATTTATTATAGGTACATACAGTACACCGCCGTCCGCCCTATCAATATTGGTTTATCATTATATCGTACGTTTATTACCGGACTTTTGGCTCGGACTAAATCGGTATATAAAAATATCGCCCGGAATATTGGACATAAAGCGATTGTGACACACTGTATTTTATCTTACTGCCTGTTATAAATGAAAAATATTTTTGGCCTTTGTTTCATTTACTTTGCAGCCTAAACGAAATGGGCTTTCACATGTATGGTAAGTATATAAAGCCTACTGTGTAATACTACAATACAAGCATTGGATAGGCGACCAGTATTATTTGTTGAGAAGAGAATATTGAACATGGCTCCTGCGCCATAATTTTCTGTTCTTTGTTTAAAAAACTTGCAAGACACCATTGCACGCGTGCATCGAGGTTAAAAGTTATAGGTTACTTAGCAATCACGTTAGTAATTGGAAGCCTAAATTAATAAGAGCCTAATCGAAACATAATACCTAAGCTATACGACGTTCTAGGTACAACAAAACCTTATCTACCACCCTGTATATCAGGCTAGGCTAATGTATCCGTTAACATCCCCATTAATTTTCCAAGTGGAGTGATCATGAAAGTTCTACAAACACTAACAATCCTTTATCCCAAACTGTAACACCAATAGACATAGAAGCCTAAAAACAACGATAACTCATGTTAACTCGCGGCCTAATAGAATAAAGTCGAAAATTATGGCTTTCTCGTAAAGCGGATGACACGAACGTATAGCTTTTTGATAGCCTGTGATGTATATCGTCTGATAAGTTTCTTTGTCGGCTGTTTTTTATGTTTCCAAAGGACTCTGGGTTCGGTTTGTGGATTGTTTCATAAGTAGGTCACGTAGAGACCCGCTGAAATGTATATGCTAACTGGATACGTCATATCTCATCCGCTTTACAACGTCATATTAAATTACTTTATTACTCGTTGTAACCTTTAACTCAAATATTAATATTTGTACTCAACTTTGTAAAGGTTAAACAGACATTTTCCCGTAATTTTTTTGAAGAATGTTTTCAAGAATTTTAATTAATATACAGACAGCAAGGGTATCTTTAAATTATCGACATCATCTTGTCTAAAGAAAACGTAATTAGAGTGGACGATAGGAAATTAAACGCCAACTTTTTATGTAAAACCTTTTTGTTGTCAGTCAAAAGCACAGAGGAATATTTAAATGAAAAACAGCCCGCGATGTAAATAGACGAATGTCGTGAAGACAAATGGGATTATTTCCTTTGTTAAAGCAGATACTTAGTTGATATTATTTCCTTTTATCGTGAACAGTGTGGGACCGCGTAAACCCCATAATTTTTATTTTATTTTTGAACGCGGCTCACGCTGTGCGCATTTTAATAGGATTTCTTAGGGGACGTAAGTGTCTACGATTTAAAAAAATAATACTTTTATTCCGGTCACGTGGATAGGGGAGAAGCCGGGAGCTAAAGTTAGTGATATATCTTTAAATAATGGTTGGGAGTAACTTGTGTTGTGAAAGCTTTTCCTTTACTCTATACAAAATCTCTAACATTGCCACTGTAAAAGAAATAGTAGTGCATTATTTATATCGTGAAATGGTATACGTATAGTGAAAATATGTCGATATCAGTAACTACGGTGCGATTTGCATGCAATGTTTTAAAACGTGTTGGAAATAACATAATTATTGCTTTTATCACTAGCAACGCCCCACGGTTTTACCCGCGTTGTGCCCGTTCCCATCGGAATTTCGGGATGAAAAATAGCCTACCTATAACTTTTCCGTTGAATGTGGCTTTCTAGAACTATACAAATTGCACGTGTAATTCCCAAGATACTATAATAACTTAATTTGAACTGCCAACTGAAACCTCCTTGGCGCCGTTCCTCTAATTAACGCACCGCACTGCGCTGAGAATCGCTTTACATTCACTTTCGAAGCAAATTCAATTAACAAAATTGCACAATACTCCCAACTATTGAATCAGGTCACACGTTCATTTCCTCCCCAGATAAGTTAGCGTTCCTAAGCTATGACCTGGGTTTGGAATCTAGTTAGGTCTTGTAATAGACTTGATTAGTTTGTTAACTTAATACAGGTGTGAAACCGGGTAGTTTTCATTTCTAACTTTTCAGGCAACAAGCAGTAACTGCAAGCCACAGTTTCGCCTGCGGTTGCGGTCTGCGGCCGCTGGCGGAACCATTCCTTAACTTAGGATTTAGATATAGAATGTAATGTTTCCGTATTTATAATATTACTGTAAAAAGCTTTGCAAAAAGAGCATTACTTACAACATTCCATACATGCGAGTAAACCTACATATTTCGATATATTTTTCAAATCGGCTTATATCCAGGAATAAATCCCAGATAAGGACTTCATACAAATGGAATATTTTCTCAGGTAAAGTGGCCTGTGTTATTTCGGTATATATTTTAATCCCATAAGTATTTTCTTTGAATTATAAATTGGTTTCGAGTGGCTCAGAGTGACTCAATTTTATGTCATTTGAGTGCTTTAATAACCATTTTAAAAGTACATATTTTTACTACTAATAACAGTACATATTTTTTATACTATGAGTTTTTTTAATGATTTATCGCCCCAGATATACTACAGTGGTCGCTTAATACGATCGCCAAACTTGTGCAATTGTGCATGTACTTAATGTATTTAAATGACTCAAGGTGTCAATTTACACACACGGAACTCCAGCCAATAATGTAATAGTTGCAGTTGCTTGCTCAGTGCGGCTATTCGAATTCCATCGATTCTGGTGCGGTCATCCATGAAATAGAGAGTCGCAGTAAGTAGTTCACTCTTCCGTGCGGTCACCGCAGTTGCATGCAGTGAATAACTTGATATAATTGTGCCTTTAACAACTGAATTGATATCAATCATTTTGGGCAGTTAGTTGATTGAACAGCTAGGTATATGACAGAGAGTTTTTACCATGTCACAGTATGACAATTTGTAGTCATTCATTTATTTCGATCAGGTTCGTGGCCATCCCTGATGTCGGAGTTTTTAGACCACCTAAAGGCCTTCGGCATGGTTAAATAACAGCGGAACAACCGGGACCGATTGCTTAGCTATTGCTCTCCGAAGCACGGCGGTACTCAAATAGAAATACCACTTTCACCCACCCATCGAAGTAAGGGCCGAGCTGCACGTTGCTTAACAATCGCAATGATCTAACATAGTCAAGCTACGTCACGAGCACTACAGACAATGAAGTGTGACATTATTTATTGATAAAAAAAACTAATATAAATGCAAGAGTGTGCGGCGAAGCGAACGCGAGTGACCGTGTAATGGAAAATAAATCTTCGTTCTGTCTGTTTGTCTCACAAACAATACGTTCGCCGTGTTCACGAGGGTACTGGATTGCGAGTGTTGTTTACACTATTTGGTTGAAGGGGCGCAATCTACCCACATCAACCAAAATGTTATTAGGTCCGTACTCCACTGCACTAATTAAGGTCCACGACACACTACACTGACAACGTCCGAAGGTGTCCTACACTTAACCTCGCGATGTATACATTTGTTTATCACTGGATTCCATGCAGGCGAAAGTTTGAAACCGCTTTCCCGATTGAAATTTTTGTATTTCTTAATTTCAACCGCTTCACGTACGAGTCTTGAAAAATAGTGACGTTCGTTGGAAAGTACTTTCGGCCTATGGAGTTCGATCCAGTGGTTAGTGCCAGACTCCAGCAAATGTTCTGCCACCGCGGATTTTTCCACCTGGCGATTCTTGACAGCTGCGATATGTTCCTTGACCCGCTCGGCAATAGTTCGCTTGGTCTGTCCGATATATCGGACAGACCAAGCGAACTATTTCAATCGGGAAAGCGGTTTCAAACTTTCGCCTGCATGGAATCCAGTGATAAACAAATGTATACATCGCGAGGTTAAGTGTAGGACACCTTCGGACGTTGTCAGTGTAGTGTGTCGTGGACCTTAATTAGTGCAGTGGAGTACGGACCTAATAACATTTTGGTTGATGTGGGTAGATTGCGCCCCTTCAACCAAATAGTGTAAACAACACTCGCAATCCAGTACCCTCGTGAACACGGCCGTTGCGACACGACCGAAACGTTGAGGTATGCATTAAATGTTTTTATTCGCGATTAAGTCCCGTCTAGATTAGTGTTAATAACAATGTGTTCATATCGTGATAGTTTAAATAGTGTAAATACGTTCGCCAATCGAAAGGTGACATTAATGGAATTTCTCCTTCAGGGGTTTTTCTGTAAATAATGTATTGCGGGTTTATTTTAGGGCCTTCTGACAACGAAATACAAATATAATTGTCTTTACAGATGTCTCCGAATGGAGCCGAGAGTTAATAAAAATAAATAAATACTTTGTTTAGTTAGGATGGTCAAATTGGAAATTGACATTCGTTTATTAGTGTGGTCGTCAATGTGGTTCACCAATGTCAGCCATTCATGTCAGACACTACGGAAGAGCGGAATACTTCGTGAGGATAGTACACCCACGAGCCACGATCAATAACAGAAGCCGATTAACCGATGTCGGTCACCGATGTCTTTCACCAATGTCTTTCACCGATGTCGGTCATCGATGTCGGTTACCGGTGTCGGTCACCGATGACAGTCACCGATATCGGTCACCGCTGTCATTCACCGATGTGATTCACCGATGTCGGCTACCGATGTCGGCCACCGATGTCGGCCACCGATGTCGGTTACCGATGTAACATCCTACGATTAATGCTCCGCCCATAATTGCTTAGCAGATGAACATACGATTTCCCGTCCAAAACGAGCGAGAGACTCATTTCGACTAAATGTCCTTCTAACCAAATTTTCCGCTCAATTTCCAATCGAATTCATTAAACCAAAACAAGTTCAACCAATTAATTTTAACCTTTTAATAAATATTCTTTCTGCCGCCATGTATCTGCCGCCATCTTTTTGCCGCCATCTTACTGTGGATTATACAGCGTCCAGTGAGTTGCCAACTGCAATATATCTCCACTGAGGCTTTGGAAGAATTTAATCAGCAAGAAGTTTATCTTTTATGCTTCCAAGTGTAAAAGCCGCAACTTAATTAGTAGTTTCTACTATAAACAACTTTTTATATCTGTTTTGTGTTTGTAAGAACCTTGTAAAAAGAAACAAATTCGAATTAGTTGATAAGACTGTAGTCTTGACTTGTCTTGTCATAGACAATACTATCGCATCATTTTGAGTTTGTCTAACCAACCGAATAAAATAAAATTAGTGCCAAATAGATTCACACACGGTTGAGTAGAAAACTAAGCTTTATGCTTATATTATGGAATCTAACTGATACATACACAAATACTTTATATGATTTATATGTATTAACACCCAGACGTCGCCAACAACAATGTGTGTACATATTGTTCTCTCCGGGCAGGAATTGAACACGTAACCTCCGACACAGTAAGCGCTCTCACTTGCCACTGTGCAAACGGGCTTGTCATTAGTCTTGAACATATATTATTTTAAAGAGATAATGGTTTCTGCCCACGTGTACTTACATTGTTTTTACGTAACAGTGATGCCGATTTCTGCAGCGATTAATAGCAGTAGTTATAACAATATATAGGTACTTTAAATTTCGCGCTCATGACAATCAAAACCATCGTTAATTCAATGACTAGCCAGTGAATTATACTGTTCTATATTTTTATGGTCAGCTAAATGGTGCATTTGATGGAATTATAACAGAGTGAGCTAAGAATATACAGCTTGGATGGAGTAGCCGCAGCGAACATTTTCGTAAGATGGAATATCTCATATATACATCACCAGCGAAAATGTTCATAACAGAAAATATCTTTTACTGACAATTAAGTAAGATTAATTATCTGCGTAAACTTACTTATCCTTGTTTATTTGTAACTTTCGATTCAAAACTGACGTGTTATTTATAAGTAGTTTGATGCGCGTGGTTTGTTTCTAACATCGTAGGTGCACTGATTCACAATAGTAAATTCACCATCGTGTTCCACGGGGTCTAACAGTTGTTTAATTTCTTTAATCTTACAGATAAACAATGTAAAAATAATCTTCTATATCGTGTGCTCTATCATAGGCTTTTGTAGACAAGAAGACTGTAAACCACGGAAGAGCGAACTACTTGCTGCTTCTCTATTTTGTGGTCTAAACTGACTTCGACCGTCTCAAAACTTCCTGGACAGCCCAGCTGTTCTACTACGCGTGACTAATCCTGTAACTTTAATTGTCTGCGTCGCCGAGGCGTCACAACGTTTTTCGCCATCAAATTAATTACTCTGTCGAATATGGCTTCAAGTTAATAACTGGAAAGTTATTATGCTTAGTAATATAACAGGAAATGTTTCAGGAAAATCCTTTGAAATTGGTTTGTTTTTGAAGTATTTGGGTTAGTTTGTGATTGTAATCGACTACCTATATTGCAACACGATCGAACGGGAGGACGTTATTCCGATCATTCATTCATTTCAAGTAGGTCTTCTTCTTATCGATTGGATGGTCACCCTGACCAATCCTGGTGTCAGAGTTATTGAGCCGCCAAAGGCCTCTGACATGGCTCATGTAACGACTACTATCCGTAGAAAGTAACCGGGACCGACGGCTTAACGTGCCCTCCGAAGCACGGAATCATCTAACTTTTCGGGCAATTAGGTGATTCAGCCTGCAATGCCCTAACCAAACTGAGGACAGTCTCACAAAGAGATTTTTGTGAGATATCCTCACCGGGAATCGAACCCGGAACCTCCGGATCGTGAGCCGAGCGCTCAAACCACTAGACCACGGAGGCTGTTCAAGTAGGTTACTGGCCAACTATGGTGTCAGAGTTTTTAGACCGCCTAAAGGCCTCCGACATGGTCTGACGATTGAAACAACCGGCACCGTCTACTTAACGTGCCGTAACGTGTGAAGAACGGTTGCACAGATTGAATTGCCACTATCGGCCACCCATCCAATAGATGCCGAGCTGCACGTTGCTTAACAATTGCAATGAACTAACATCGCTTAGTCTAAGCCACGAGCGCTCCATTATTACTCAATGACGGAGGTATATTTATGTCAAATTCTCGTTTGACCTAAATTAGAGTTTGTTTAAAGATCGTATAAAATTAGCTGTTTGTAATTCTAAAAAATGCATCCCCATCAATACTTGTATCAATTTAGATAGATTTAAATCTTAATCATCAGTTAGGTAAGTACCTACTTGGAAATAGAAAGCATAGGGTAATAGTTTCTACAGCTTGAGGCTTCAAAGCTAGGAATTTAGATAGAGTTAGTTTTAGATAGGCTTTAATCTTAATCATCAGTTAGGTAAGTATAGGAAATTATTTCTTGGAAATAGAAAGCATAGGCCTCAAGCTATAGAAACTATTAAGTTTCTACAGCTTGAGGCTTCAAAGCTAGGAATAAATCACTATCTACATCAAAACAAGTTTGACAAAGGTTTGGTTTAGTGTTTCCTTTATTGTCTTCATGTCCAAACTTTAACAATAAATATTAAGGTCGAAAACATTGGACCCTCAATATTTAAACAATTAATTATTTTTATTAGCCTACACAATGTGCAGGCTATAGAAGTAAGAGCAGACGCGTTTGAGGCCTTTAAGAGGTCTAAAAACTCCTACCCCAGGGTTTGCCACTTATGTACATACATACACGAACTTAATTTTTAAGCTATTGCATAGCTTCTATCGCGGGCCTTGAGCGCGGGGACCGAATCCAGAAATTCCGTAATGAAAAAACCTGACGTGAAAAAACCTCACGCTCCCCACTAACGCCATCTAGTGATACAAAAAATAACTATGCAATAGCTTTACCGCGGCAGTCCCCGAGTGCCACACCGTGTCTTTTTTTGATAGACTATACGTCGATAAATTGTATATCTATCTATGTACTGTAACTATACGGATAAACTCAAAGAATCTCCTTCAACTCTCTCCGGTAGTACATAGAGTTAATTAAGCTTTGTAATGGGTCCATTGTTCTCCGCAAAGTTCCGCTTTGTTTCAATGAAAACGCACCCTACAACACTCCCTTCCCTGTACTGATATCTTCAGTGCAATGACTACCTAGTAATGCGAACTCGCAACGTTACTTTAATAAACCTCTACTTCACTTTACTGTACCCAACACAACAGGTGTTTGTAATAACGCAGTCCGTTCCTATGAACTACGACACTGGCTGTTCAATACGACTCGCCTTCGGTTCCACTCGAGATCGGGTGCCAACAATGGCCCCTTCATCCATAGGACGAACAACTTCCAAGGTCCGAGATTTCTTGTAAGGCAGACGAAATGGATAATTATATAAGTATAATAAATGCTTATTGTAGTCTTATTCATAAACTTTTTACCTAAAAAGCTGTCAAAAAGGTGTTTGCCGTTAACGTACGATTTGAATTTACCTTCACTAAGCCCAGTTACTTCCTTGGGAATTTTATTATAAAATTGAATACATCTACCAATGAAAGACTTCCCAGTTCGCGCTAACCTGGACTTAACAACAGCAAGCTTATTTCTATTTCGAAGCTTAAGTTAATTAGGGTTTACCATGTAATAAACGTTTTAAACTATTTTGCGTCTATGTAAAAGCATTAAGACCAAACTGTCGCACTCATTAAATTCAAAGTTGTTCATGAAATCGACATTTAATTATTTTACATAATTTTTCATAAATTAATAAAACTGGATCTAATTTCAAGCCTTTTTCGGTTATTATTCCCTTGTCTCGCGTCGGCTTAGCTTAACCTAACCCATATAGGAGTAATCAGGCTGAACACATAAAAGGAATAAACGCTAATATGTTTGACTTATTCGCTCTCGAACAAACCGGCCCGCGTCCAAACAGTCGTAAATATATAATTAGGTTGACACAACACGATAAGTTGACAAAACATTGGCTGGATATTGAATTGACTTTTGTTAACAAATAGGGGTTAACATGAAAGTTTACTTAAGCCGTCCTTTTTCGTTATTAGTGGTCGATTGGACCTGCTAACGTTGGCTTGGTTACTTTTGTAAGCGTTAACCGCAAATGTCCTAATGAGATTCATCATTTTAGAGGGGTTGTCTTCTGAGGGTTTTTGGGACCCAGATTAACATTGAATTGTTGTAGTAAATTCGAGGAGGTTAGTGGCTAACCCTGGCGGAGTTTTTAGACCACCTAAAGGCCTTTGACTAGGTCTATAGATTAAAACTTCCGAGAGTTCCGAGACCGATAATTTTACGTGGCGAAAAAAAAAATTGTTAAAGTAATTGAATTGTTTTGTTAATACTTTTAACGATCCTTAATAACTTAGTTCTAGAGTTAAAAAAAACATTAATATATAAAGTAATTTGAGTAACGTCTGATGCGCTCGTAAAGTTGTCATAAATTTGTGTCGTACGAGACACATAAACCTATGTCCCAACGTCCACCGACTAGTGTTTATTGATCAACACATAACGACCATTTGTTTATGTAATGTTAGGATGTTAGCTGATTGAATAATTTCTTTTTATGACCAGACACTGTTACGATAGAAATGAGAAATGTTGCTGATTATTCTATTTGTTTAAGAGATTCTATTTGTCAATGTTTGTTTATGGATAGAGAAAATACAAAATAAGGGTCTTTTGATATCACCCTGTGTTCTCTCGTAATTACTCATATAACTGGGGCTATTCGCTTAAAACGCAGGTAGCCTAAAAAATTCTTCTTGTATGTGAAAATTAATTTTCTAATCCGGGTATTTATTTTAGAGGTCAGTGCGTTGAAACATAAAACGCAAAAAACATACCTACGCTTTTCGTAGAAAGTGCTAACAGTATCTTGAGATCTGGCAGTGTCCGGACTTGCTTGTGGTTTCAGCTTGTTGATAATAGTTTCCCAAGGGTGGATAAAACATACGTTCAGATTTTTTGAAAGAAATCAAATAAATAGGCGTTCAAATAACGGTTTGTGAATTTGCGGTTATCTAAGAATACGGGTGTAAACTTTTAATGTTTTGCTGTAAACAAGTCAAAATCAAAATTCATTTATTATACTGGACAATCATTTGTATCCGTCAACTTAATATTAAGTTAGGTTAGTTCGGAGCCGCCTACTGAGAGAACTAACAACAAACTCAAGAGATATTGTTTTATAAGTAGTGCATACTATATAATTTACACTATGTAGGGCTTTGTGTAGTTTGATTGATGGTTAATCGCGATTGTTAAGCGCCATTGACATTGCGCCAGTCTATAAGCACCAAGGTGAGTTGAATTTGACGCAAATGTGTTTCTTGGAAACTTCCTATTATCTTCTAAACATTTCATTTACATCTAGCCGCACCCCGCAGTTTTATTCGGTTTGTGCTCGTTCCCGTAGGAATTTTGGAATAAAAATAGCCTAAATAACCTTTCTCTTGAATATAGCTATTCAATATGCAAAATGGCGAAGACAATTTACAATGATAGGCCAACAAAATGTGTTTATACTTACCACAGAGCATAGAATCACCGCCGCGCCGGCCGCTACGCGCGATTCTTTGCTCTGCGATACTTACTTGCACTCTGGTTTTGGACGTCCCTCTAGTGTTATTACTGTCCATTAAATCGACACGTACGTAACCAATCAGTGTTTTCTGAAATGTCCACTAGGCGGCAGCACTGAGACGTGAGGTCTAGAAATCTGTCAAAAGTGACATTTTCGTGAAAACCCTCATTGAGGTAATTTTTCAAACATTACATGTCAAAATTGACGTCTCTCAGTAGTGGTGTAAGAATCTAAAGTATCTTTGCAAACAAAACTATCTATGCCCTATGCAAATGCTCCAAGCGATTTGATCTAAATAGTAATACTAGGTAATGCTCCTCGCTCGCATTTGATTCCGTTCGAACGTGAAATCTGGGAGTACTGACTACATTTGGCACCCGAGGAATATAGGTTTATTGGATATTGAGTCGCACTGGGTGATGTCATTATGTTTGTTGTGGAAATGAAATGAAGATTAACTTTTGACTCTAAAAGTTTTAAAGCAATCTGACGAATCTATAGAAAAGTTTTTATTTGGTTTTTATTACTTTTGACAGTATTGACAATAAAATGTGAAAATCGTGGTAAGAATGGTGTATGGATTAAATCATAAGTACATATATTTAATGGTGATTGGTTAGGCTATCTACCAACTAACTCGAAATAACGTTATAATTACATTAATTATGATTCGAAACATTGTCTTTTATGTACTAGATGATGACTACAGTCTGACAACACTTACTTAAATCAACTTTTAATTAATCGACGTTATTTTTTACACATTATGTCAAAATAAGGTTATAATCATGTCAGAATCAGCCATGAAATCTCTACTTAAAAAGCATTTGACGCTTCTGAGTACTGGGGTTAATGTAATAACTATATTAAGTACTGATAATTAATGTTTTTGAACATGGAAGACCACGTTGGGTTAGATTAGGGGTCTCCAAAATATAATATGCAAATAAATATATTGTTCTTCCTTTGAAATTCTTAACACTGCTTATCTTCTTCTTCTTATCGAGTGGATGGTCAACCTGACCAATCCTGGTGTCAGAGTTATTGAGCCGCCAAAGGCCTCTGACATGGCTCATGTAACGATTACTATCCGTAGAAAGTAACCGGGACCGACGGCTTAACGTGCCCTCCGAAGCACGGAATCATCTTACTTTTCGGGCAATCAGGTGATTCAGCCTGCAATGCCCTAACCAAACTGAGGACGGTCTCACAAAGTGATTTTTGTAAGATATCCCCACCGGGAATCGAACCCGGAACACTGCTTATCACCAAGTACTTAAGTTTACATCACTAACATGAAAGTTAAATAAGTCATTCTAAAGTCAAAACTCAATAAAAGTTGAACATATGTTAGCGTCACACACTTGGCCCGCGTCCAGAGCACAGTTTATGAGTTAAAACGCAGTTGCTTTAAGTAGCCAGGGAAGTGGATATCCACCAATCATATCAGTTTATTTCTGTAGGTTACTTTGGCATTTGATAAATTGTGCAACCTGATTGGTTACAATGAAGTAACAAGCTGGCTCCAGATTAGGAAATCAAAACTGTAGCCAAGTACAGGCCACTTCGCATTGGTTTGTTTGTCTATCTGTGTTATATTTAACTAAGATATACCTACCTATATTTTGACAGTGAATAGTAAAAAAAATATAATTATAAACAGAGTAACAAACATACATCAATCCTCACAAACTTTCGCATTATTATATTAGTAGGATTTAAAGAACTCAGTTTAGAAACTGTGAATGTGGTATAAAAAATAATGGAACCTCAATAACACTGTTGGTTAATAAGCGCAATATTTCCCAGTACTCGTATAAAGCGTGGAGTCGGAGGCATATTTACGTCCAAGTTAAAAATGAGAAAAGTTGCGTCGACTTGCATCTCGTGTTTTTCATGAATTTAATAAAGTTTGCGCCGATGTGGGGCGGTGGCTTGGACCGAAGATTGAGTTCCATAATTTAATGTACTAAAATTTATTAGGAAAAACAACTTCATTTTCTAAAAGTTATTGGCATTCAGAAGCGGTTAATTTAAAAGTGTCAAAGATTTGCACTCTACTTGAGAATAACTTATGTTATTTTTGAAGAAAATATACTCTTAAGTACTATGCTTTATTTTAAATATTCATGGTGGTGATATATATGCGTGCCTCCAAGCGCGTTGTACACGACATCGTTATAATATACTGTATGTTAGTGTGTGCGATATTTTTTCTTGCTCCAAAGAACTGTTTAGCAATTCAAAGAGGGATGCAGCCATGAGTGCTCTCGACACGTAAACTCACATAAATAAAATTTAAAACTTTCCCGTTTTTTCTTTGAAAAATATTTTTCTTAGAAAATTCATATTTTGGTAAAAATAACTTTCTTACAAAACTCTTTTGAACTTTGTTTCTAAAGATTTGAAAGACTTTAACCTTATCCTAAAAGAGAAGAGTATAAAATATGAATACGATTTCGTATTTTCTTTGAAGCGAAGAATTTATCAGTGACTGATCTTGAGGAAACTTGGACTACCTTTTCAAATAATTCAATTTATCACAGCAACCTGGCTTTCACGTCAAAGATAAATTATTCAATGGGATGTGACAATGAATAATAATGGTTGTGCAGTTAGGGCGGGCGGACGCTGGGAGGCTAGGGCGGTAACCGAGTTAAGTGCATTTGCCGAGCAAACTGAGATAATGTACCCCGTTGAGACGGCGATACACAGAGCTCAGAACTTACAGAAGGGAATCCGAAACAAGGTAATGATAAAAAGTAAAACGGGCTTGTTTTTATTTAAACTACATTGACAAGATACAATCCGCTTTTATTTTACAATTTTATCTGTCGATTCCGCCCCTTTACAGGAACTGTGGTCACAGAAAACTCACAGCGGAAAACGGGCTGTTTTTAAATATTTTTCTTACTCACAAACTGTAACCTCAATTCAAAATAATTATGTTGTATTGTGTTTAATCATAACCAAGAAAATACGATCAATGAAGTTATTTTCAAAAGTAAATTAGCATTTTTCCTCTTAGTCTTACAATTCCAACGATAACATATGTATATACCAACACATACCGATTATGTTACACTCTGATATACAGAGAACCTTGTCGCATTCCAGTTTCTATATCAACCTAACCTACCAATATGCTAATGACATTTAAAGTTTTTATAATTTGACAAAGTACTAAAGTGCTTATCATTTTCATAGACTGACTTACCAGTGCACCATCTAAACTTGTCTTGCTCTTCAGACCTGCCGTCGTCGCTTGAGGCAATCTTGAATTAACTGGCTAACGCAAGTGATTCCGAACTATTCAGCTAGTCTAGTCTGCCCGCGAGGTGCGTTCAATTATGCAGCTCTATAGTATATACATAATCACATTGTCACTTCACTTGTTGAGTGTGAAGTTATGATTAGCTTAGAAATCGTTGTGCTGAAGCGTAAATAGATATTTAAATTGAATATTAGTGATATTTCGCCTTAGTGGTCTAGTGGTATGTGTACTCAAACTGACTGAAAGGACACGGTTTCAAACTGTAGGCCTTAAGACGGTCTAAGGGTCAAGTCGGGTCAACACTGCGTTAAGCGTGCGCCCGTGGCGTGCGCCCGTGGCGTGCGCACGCGACGGGCGCACGCGTCGGTTTACTTTTGTAAGACACCGCACGCGACAGGCGCACGCTACGGTTCACTTTTGTATGGAACCGCGGCGTGCGCACGCTTAACGCAGTGTCGGCCCTAAAAACTCCAACACCCGGATTGGCCACTTACCTAAACGTTTTTACTATCTAAAAACTTGTATTATTTAAACCATTTTTATACAGCATAATCGCGATTCCCTTGACTAAATACTCCAATTAGTTTGCTAATCCCAATCCAGTTTGAAGATCACCAACAAACATTAATTACCTACCAGTCCAAGCGAATAGTTCCTTTGGTTCGTTCAGTTCGCTCAATTTGCTACGTGGTTGGAATAAGGTGCATAGTAACTGTGCCCATTGTACTGTCGACTAAGTTAGCGGTCGCACTTGGGATTGCGTGTAGGTTTATATAACGAGACGTAATCAAAGTCAGATCAACTAAGTTTCAGATCTGGCATTTAAAAGCGCTACAAAAAGGAAATTGCCAAATGGAGCTGGGATCGTTTCGATTTCGCAAATCAGGAACAAATCCGCTTCGTCTATAAAAAATTAAAGCATCACTACTTTCTGTCTGTCTGTGACTGTGTTCTATTTTGTTGTCTCATTTCGGCAACAACAATTCGTAATATTAAATATTGATATCAAAAAAATTGCCAACGTAACTACGAACATTTCATACCTCCTGCGTATTTCAATTACACCTAGTCTCAGCAATCTGCATACTATATTTCGCCTTCAATGTATTTCCTTGTTCTGGTCATAAGCCATCTATACTAATAGTACGAACCAGTGCACACCCGTAATCGAATACCTTAACACCTTCCAAGGCAATTTGTTACCACTATACAAATAGTATTGGTTTTCAGAAACAAAAGCTGTTAAAACTCTCATTTAAGTAGAAGCTTCGAAGCAGTGTTCAGCTTAAATTAGTAGTCTTCGTATAATGTTAGGAGTTAGTGTTTTGAATGGATCGTTACTTAGATGTAGTGTTAGGAGATACTTCATTAAGTTTGTTGTTTATGTGTCTATAGCGGAGCAGACGCTTTACGACGCTGTGTTAAGCTACGTATAGTAACGTCGAGTTCAGGATGGGGTGCCATTGTTCGAATTTTGATTTGAAGAAGTATGACGAGAGCGTGTCAATGTGCTAACGACCGTACACAGGGATGTCAAATGCCTCCTTAATAGAGATTTTTGTTTGAAATGTAACGTCTATAAGATTACGTCAATTACTTAACTGCCTATTTAATGGATTTTTCCGGGTGTGATACGAAAAACTACAACAAAAATCATGTGATTAAAATAGCCCTTTCATATGTTTAGCTTCATTAATAAATAAAAAATTACTTTTTCCCATCGATAACATTACAAAAATAATACCTAAAGTAAAGTTCGCTCGCAACAAAATTAAATTATCGCAGAAGGAAGTAAATAATAAAGAGAAATTAATTTCTGTCGCTATATTTTCTGTGGAGTTAAAATAAAATCTAATATGAAGACAAGCCGTGCACACACTGGCTTGTATTTAATTAAGAATGCTTGAGACCGGCGAATGTATCGAGCACTGTGTGCTCTGCACTTTACAGCGCAACTCGAAACTTTAGTGCCAAGTGAATATGAGTGCAGTTTCAAGCATTTGATGGTGAAATTTTTCATATCTTTACTAGGAAAAAGAGTACCATTGCATACATTTAAATATCTAATCTTATACAGCGCATTAAAATTTGTTTTGCCTTCTTACTGACATCTTCATTGATATGAGAGGCATTGACTCAGCAGTGACAAAACATGCATATTACAACACATATAGAGTGAATTGTTTCACACGGTAGTTTAGCGAAACATACGTAAGTTAAAATGTGACAGTCCATTGATAGTCTTTTGTTAAAGTTATTCGGGCGGCCATTAGAAAGCCACGATCTTTCAGTTTCTTACATCTGTTGAGACTACGTAGTCAGTTAACGTTTACTAGCGTGTGAAAGTAAGTTGAAAGAATCCGCTCTAAGTCAGAAAGATTTCTATTGCAATATATCAATTGATTCACTTTACATTCATTGGAGTTATAACCATCGAAAGTATGCGACTATTACTCGTCAGCCTCACTACATTATGACAAAAGAAAAACATACAGTCGAATTGAGAACCTCCTCCTTTTTTTTAAGTCGGTTAAAACAATCAAATACGTAGAACGTAGAATCCAATCCGATAGTCACCTGTTTCTAAGGTTGTTGACCGCAGTTACATCTTGTACTATAGTTCAAATGAACAATGCAATTACATCTAAAGAGTCAAAAGCTTGCTATAATAATCCATTACAGTTCGTGTTAACGTTGAACCATTTTGTATCATCACAGTTAACCTAAAAGTAACTAAGTGGATAACTCAAAGTTTCTATTTTCCCTTCTTTTAAACAAAGTGGTTTTGCATTGTTTTGTTTATCTGAAAATAGCAGTTCACTGCGGTTTTATTCAGTTGCATTGTACGTGGAAAGTACAATTAAAAGCAAACTCTACAGCTTTATTTTAGTATTAGCACCACCCCGCGGTTTTTCTTATGTTGTACCTGTTCCTGTCAGAAATTTGGGGTGAAAATTAACCTGTATCCTTTCTGTTGAATGTGGCAATTCATTACAAAAAGAATTAATCGAATTGGACTGGCAGTTTCTGAGATAAAAACAAAAAAATATAACTTTTCAGCTTCATAGATTAGTATAGATGGATATGTTAAATAATATTGCAAATCCGACTATAAATACCGGACAAGCTAGTTAGTTCCTGAGAGTCTTCAACTCAGGAACTAACTGGCTGGTCTCAGGAACTAACTCCATAAAATCCCATACAAGTTGACAGTGGACAATCTAATAGAAATCGAAACTCGAAGCTATTGTCATTTTGACTATATGAACAGAAAATTAATATACATAAAAATGGCCAAAAGTTAAAATAATAGTATTTGAGTTAAAACTAAAGTTTTGAAAAGAAAATCCATGTCTCTTTTACTTTTTGTCTCACATCCGTATTTCATTAAAACACAGAGTTTACGATGCAGTTGTTTTTGAGAACCATTGCTCTAAGTATAAACAATAATGCATGTTGTGCACTTACCTTAAAACATATTTTATTTCTTCAATTGTACACTTTACTTACTTAAATGTACAATTGAAGAAATTTCATTGAAGCAAGTTACTTAAGAATTATGTATTGAGTAAAGTTGCAAGTATGTAAGGTAGCAGACCTTTTGTGTTACAAAACTCAATGGTTCGAATTTATAGAAAAAACTATAACAGAACTACCACCAAACACTATTAAATAGTTAATAGAAAGTGGCTCAGTCACTTGTAAGATCATCACATACATACAGAATAAGTTATATTATATTTGTTGTTTATCCATCTATCTCTTGATAGCCTCATGAATTTATAGTCTTATTATAGATTTGAAGATTAAGCTGCTATCCATAAATATAAGACACGTTCTGATTTCCCCAAAGACTTGTACATGTCTTCTCATATTAATAAGTCAATGTTTAAGTTATTGAACGCGACTTGAAGCCACCGATATCTCGCGAGATCTCCGTTCTTATTATAAATTCAAATCAATTTTTCGTTCACATCGTTTGTTTTACCTACTTTTTTAAAGATGTGTTACTGAGCTATTACTTGATGAAATACGTTGTAGCTAGTTATTGAGGCAAGAACGATGTCAAATTAATCGCTCGCTCGCTTGTCATTGTGAATGGATACATTTTTAATAATCAAATGAGAAAACCGAATCAAAATGCATTGAGTGCACAGTGTATTTATTATCTGATGGAGTTAAATGACACCTTGTTATGTTATGTTTCGAAATAATATTGTCAGTCTTTAGAATATAATGATGATCCCACTCAGTTTTTAAGTTTAATGAATGGAATCACTGAGTGGTGGTGCGTTTACACTTTGCACTAGCATTGCTTACTGCGCCGTAGCAAAACACTTTTGAGGTTGTTTTGACAAAAGTGTTAAAACTTTCAATCTTACCCTTAAGTGAACCTTTCAACTCCTGGATTCTTGAGTGGAAGGATGTTAATCTGGCATCATTTCTCCATCAAAATTCGCAGCTTATTAACTGCCCGCCGTGTGTTTGTTATTGCAGTTGAAGTCGTGATATAATAAAATTATAAATATAAATAGTAGTCAGTCCTTAGTCCATGAAGGCGAGGCAGTACAGTAGGATCATTTTACCTGTGCATTTTTTTATTCCGTCAAAAAATGGGAATTCTACAAACGTCATCGAATACAACCTTTGTTTACTTTAGTTTTACTACAATTCGGGCATGTTGTCCACCTGCGGTCCAAACATTTTCTCACATCATGGGGGATAGCAAATTTTGAATAGTTACGTAACTATTCGGTCGAAAGTTTTTAGAGTTAAAATGTGGTTGTAATACTTCGATAACGTGTTATATTACAATTTGTGGCTTTTAGTTTAGAATTCGTTAGTTTTACATAAGCGGAACGGAAAATTGGGTCGGGAATTCTAAGTTTTCAAAACAACTATAATATAGAAAGGTTCTCAAAAGGGTAGGGGGAAGGAAAGAAGAATAAAATGAATGAATTCACTTAAGTGACTTTTCCTCACAAAAAACGCTACAGGAAGCAATGTATCAATATCTTTTATGTAAACAAATACCATCCCACCGGTGGGACGTCAATTTAGGGTAATTTTAACGAGAGGCAGAGCGGCAACATCTCGTTGAGCTTCCGAACTGTGGGCTCTAGGGAACACCAGCTTATTGATACTAATTCAACGTGATCTCACTTGGAATACTTGGTGTAATATAAACGCATGACATTGTTTCAGTTGCTTGATGTACCCAGTCGAGATGTACCTATACGTATGAAGTTTTTGCTTTATACGCAACTAGCAGTGCCACACGATTTTACCCGCGATATACCCATCCCTGAGGAAATTTTGGCATGGAAAGTATTTCAATTCAAACCTCCCTCTGAACAGCGTGAAAATCGACTCAGTATTTTATGAGAAAATCAATTACTTGCAGACAGACAGCTTTTGAGGACTTTGTTTTTAATATTATAATATACTCGTATAATATACCAGCAGCGCTCCGCGGTATTATCCGCGTTGGGACTGTAACCGTGGGAATTTCGGGATGAAAATGGCTTATTACCTTTCCATTGAATGTGGCTATCAATTACAAAAATAATTATTCAACTCCGATTGGTGGTTTCTGAGATTAGCACTTTCAAACAAACAAACAAAAAATCAATCTTTTCATTATTTTAGCATAGATATAATTTAGATAGGGATCTTTTAGTTAGATTTTGCAAATATTTTTTTTAGAATAGTACTCACAAGGAAACTACAGCTACAAATATTTTTGTTTGCTACTGATAAGACATTTATTATTGGTCTGTCCTGATTTATAGTCCTCCGGGAATGGGTGCCTGTGTCACCGGACAGTCTCTCGTATTATTTTCATTTTGACAGAATAATCTATACTTTGTCCTTGTTTTTATGGTGTTCATACGTCATCTATAGAGTATTTGTGTAACTTATGTACGAATGTTTGTTTAGAGTTTGGAGACGTATTAGTTCTTTGGTCAAGGGAATAAATAAAAAATTACAAAAATATTTCTGAGAGACTTTATCATATTGCTGCCATCGTCCTGGTTCAATTTATTCAACTATTTCAAACTCTCACTCAAAATTTCTAAAAGGTCAAACTAACTTACTATCCTGTTATTTTTCACTGCTGGGCAAAGGCCTCTCGTCTCGAGTAGGATTAGGTTTAATGACCATGCTTGCCTTAAACGGGTTCGTGATTTCAAACCCGAGCCATGTTTCTAAAGTAGGAAATATGTTTTCGCTCGACCTGGTAATTGAACCCGAGACTTCACTCTTGGCAGGCGGGTGCACATACTACTATACCACCCAGGCATTTGGTTGTAGTAATATTTAATGTTAAAAAAATAGTATTCATAACGATCATATAATATTAAACTATTAATGCAATATAAAAGGTTAAAAATATAAAAACATAATCCAATATTTGTAAAATACAGCGCGGTATCGACAGGCGTCAATTAACTTACAGTTAAATATAAACCACTCCGCTATAAAAAGAAATACCGAGAACTCGATTGAAAACAGAATTATTATTAGTCTTATTGGAAGTCGGTTCTTGAAATAAAAATGTTCAGTTTGTATATTAACGAACGGACGTAGTATCTATGAGATCTTCATTAGATTAAACAAATATATAAGACATAGTAATCAAACGAGTTATTACACCAGTTTTTTAGTTAAACTTGCCAAAATTTTCACTGTAGCAAGTAAGTTCGATTAGTGACCAATCCTGTTGTAGAAAATTAAGACTTTAAGACCGCCTTAAGGCCTTTGACATGGTCTGACGGTTAAACAACCGGGACCGACAATTTCACAGCACGGTAGCGCTTAGATAGGAATGCCACTATAGGCCACACATTAAAGTAGGGTATTTTTAAGACATGTAGTAGTTTTTTAGTAGAGTTAAGTTCACTTTACTGTAGCACTCTACCGTTACCAAAAAGGTAGACAAAAGTAGAGAACTAAACAAAAGTAGAGACTCGTCACGGTATCTTCACTTAGCACATTAGGGTGTAATTAGAGTAGATAGACAGCTGCATGCAGCCTCCGTTGACAGCTATTTTTTAAAGTTCTCAAGCCCCTTACTGAGACGTCAAAAACAGTACTAGCCTGTAATGTCCCATTGCTGGGCAAAGGCCTTTCATTTCAATGAAGATATCAATACAATGAGGAGGAGGAGTAGGCGTAATCACCACGCTTGACTACTGCGGGTTGGTGATATCAAACGCGAGCCATGTTTCAAAAGTAGGAAACATGAATCTGGGAATACAAAGCATTCAAAGTGTTCCAAAATCTCTACAGCACCAAACCTGTTATGTATTTCCTTATGTCCAAACATTCATTGCATCGTCTCTCAGTAAGTGTTATAATCAAATACAGACACAGAATCTCAAAACATTAACACTAAAAACAATAAAATAAGTAAATAAATACTCAAATTGTTTGAAAAACAAATATTTAAATCGAAGGTGGGACGTGCACAAAATGAAATCAAAGAAATGCTATTTGAAGCTTTACATAACGCGCGAACAAACGGGTAGGATAAATAAACAATGAAGTACAGACGTTCACTCAAGTGTATTCATTAAATTATACAGGAACGGGTTTTATTTGACATACCGGTAGAGAAGAGATTGATTATTGGGATTGAGCAGTTAATTTATCTTCTTCGATTGATACGCCTTTTTTATTGTAGATATAGTGATAGAATTTTACTACTTTTGTTCTAACTAGCCGCGCCCCGCGGTGTTACCCGCGTTATAGCCGTTCCCGCTGGAATTTCAGGATAAAATGTATCCCATAAATTCTGATGTATATAACCCATATTACTGTTAAGTTTCATCCAAATCCGTCCCGTAGTATTTCGTGAAAGAGTAACAAACATACATGCAAACATCCATCCCCACAAACTTTAGCATTTATAATATTAGTAGGATATGTTCATTAACCCATTAACGGCTAGCGATGCCATATTGCATCACTAAATAGTAGTTCAAATAATCGCGCCATTCTCGGTAAAACATAATGTGATTTGAATTATTTATTTATTTATTTATTTACTATTGAGACGAAGCCGCGGATTGGTTTTTGTTTTATCCATTACAGCCCGATTTGGATGCACCATCGTCAAGAGAAGTTCAGTGTAAAAATAATTGCGCCAAAACATGGATGCCATTTTCAAGTAAGTAATTTTTTTTATTGTTTTTGGTACTTTTCCGTGCTATTATCGGTTTTGGTTTGTTCGTATGAAAGTATGTAATAAGAAAACAGTTGAATACAGTGTGATTTGGTGTCCATTTTGTTTTTATGAAGTTGTAAATGCGGTGGATGCAATATGGCATCTCTAGCCGAATACAATATCACTTTTTGTTGAATTTCTGTGAATGGTATTTCTGTAGGTATGTCTGTCTCTTAGTATGTCTATCGTAGTCAGTTTGTCTGTCTGTCTGTATGTCTGGCCGTATGCCTTTTTTATGTGTGATCGACTCTCTGTCTGTTTTCTGTATATACCTGTCAGTCCCGCAGTATGAATACCTGTCTGTCTGTATTTGGCTGAACGTGTCTTTGTTTGTGTCTCGGTCTGTAAGTATGAATGTCTGTTGGCCCGTCCGTTAGTTTGTTACCAGGCTATTTTTTATTACATACAGTTATTTTTCCCTTACAGAAATTGTACACTGCACGACGCACTTGCTATTCTCGAAGACGAAGACGATGAAAATTATTAATTGAAATATGTAGTATGAAATAAATTATACGATGAAATAATTAATTTTATTACTTATTTATATATATAATAAAAGAAGTTCCTTCTGGATTCGTGTTTCAATTACCAAAATATATATAGACAAGATAATAACTACATAAGTTTCAGGCATATCTAATGTAGTAGTAGCTTATAAAAAGACAACATATTAGGCTAGTGGTGCAATATGGCATCACCCCATATTTCCAAAAGTACATTATTTTTTTTTTAAATTTCGATGTATTCATATAAATCTAACCTATATTAACAATATATTAAAATTTCATCAAATTCGGAAGAGGTCAAGTAATCTGGGCGATAATGGGTTAAACTCACAGCCAATGAGTGAGTGAGTTGTCATCTTTTAAAATATTTCTTTACAGAAACAATTACTAAATAACGTTTTGTAGATGACTGTACCTAGGTGTACGATCATTTACGTCATGTTATTGACAGATACGTACGTAGAGAAACAACGCAATATATCACAAAATACTAAATTATTCAGAATTTAATAGATACGCAATATTTACACGATTGTTAGACCTAAACTAAGACCTAAGCTGTATAAAATATGATAATCTAACAACCATTACCCCGTATTAGTTAGTTACTAACACAGGCTGACATAGGGGTACGCACACACTCTAATACACCCATCCCCACACTCACACACACACCCATGCACCCAAACACACACTCACAATCCCGTGTGAGTACGTCAATACAAATAGGGTAAATAAGTATAATTATATGACACCTAAACGACAGCTTATAATTACGTTTGTTAGTCATAGGAAGCTTCAGTTCCTTTCAATAAAAGTAACATTTAATATAATTTTATGATAGAGTTCCTTCAAACAGCTTCGCAAATGAAATCTGGCTGGTTCTTTGATGGATGATGCGGTTAAGGCGGTTACATCAAGCTGAGTGACGCTTAATAAATTTTGAAACAGTCAGCTTTTGGTAAGGACTAAAAATTGTAAGAGGTAATTGAAAGGGCTTATTTGATTTTAAACTCTACCTCCTATGACATAGAGTCTTGCTTACAATTAAACTGTTTCTCTTTTTAAAGTACGCTTACTACTATTTTATGGAACCACGATGCAGGTTAGAAAACGCTATCGTATTTTTTTAGCCGCAACCGCAAAATAAAGGTGCTATATAATTGACGTCGATACCTGTGTGTGTATCTGTCTTTGGCACCGTAGCTCTTAAACGGATGGACCGATTGCGATGATTTTCATGTAATTTGAAAGCCAGTTTCCTTGCCGTAGTTTTAAGCTAAGTTTGGTAAAAATCGGTACAGCAGTTTTAGAGCAGGGGCCAAAAGGGAGGCAAGAAAAAAATGCAATTTTATATTCAAAGAAAATATTTGTGTTATTCTATAGAAACAACATCATAAGTACCTTCTAAGTACCTTCATAAAATAAAAACGTAAATACATCTGTATAATTGAATTCATACCTCTCTTGGTTATTTATTATATACTAAGTAAATATTTACAGCCATTATTTACCCCATTAGCAATTAGAAAATAAACATTGAGGAGTGATAACAGTTTTAAAGTATTATTGGAGAAAAGATTTATTAAAATACTAGGAATGCTTTCTGGATTCATCTGCTTTGAATACCTTTTATCATTTCTATATTATGTATAGTAAGTAAGTAAGTAAGTTCGAGCAAGTCAGTGGCCAACCCTGGTGCCGAAGTTTTTAAACTGCCTAAAGGCTACAACTGAAAATGACAATACTGAAAAAATATTTTTGAAAATTAATCGTGTTATGTATTGAAACCACAAAACATTCAAATGGTATTGGACCAAGAGCCCGTGAACCCCAGACCTTCGTTATTTTATAAAAGCTGAAAGTTTGTCAGCGCATGCTCCCAACACAGGTAAGAACGATGGACTATTATGAAGTTTGGGTTATCGTGGCTTTGGCAGGTAAACGGTACCAAAGGTCAATGGTCGAAAACCCCAAGTTGGCCATCGATTTCGATATCACCGTCAAAGGGTGACTTGTACAACTCCTCAAGAGCTTTCAAATGACATAGGTCATGTCACTGTTGAGCATTAGGATCAGCGTCCATGGCATAGGCCAACTCCAATCTTCGGTGGTCGAAAACATCAAGTTGGCCGTCGATTTCGATGTCACCGTCAAAGGGTGACTTGTACAACTTGTCAAGAGCTTTCAAATGACATAGGTCATGTCACTGTTAAGCATTAGGATCAGCGTCCATAGCATAGGTCAACTCCAATCTTCAATGGTCGAAAACACCAAGTTGGCCGTCGATTTCGATATCACCGTCAAAGGGTGACTTGTACAACTTGTCAAGAGCTTTCAAATGATATAGGTCATGTCACTGTTGAGCATTAGGATCAGCGTCCATAGCATAGGTCAACTCCAATCTTCAATGGTCGAAAACACCAAGTTGGCCGTCGATTTCGATATCACCGTCAAAGGGTGACTTGTACTTCAAGAGCTTTCAAATGACATATGTCATGTCACACAAATCACACTTTATTATTTGATGAATTTAGATCGGTATTTTAACACACCTTTAGTAACGTTTACCTGCCAAAGCCACGGTAACCCAAACTTCATAATACTCGTAGTCCATCGTTCTTACCCTGTGTTGGGAGCATGCGCTGACAAACTTTCAGCTTTTATAAAATAACGAAGGTCTGGGGTTCACGGGCTCTAGGTCTATATGGTACATTCATAAAAAAAATTGCTATACAAAGAAATATTTTTACCATATTGTAAAAAGAAAATTGAACAAATTCTTATTTCATTAGAAAATATTGTAGAAAGGATAACCATATGCAAATTAAAACGCAATGAAATTATTTTACATTTACAAACTTTAATAAAACCATACACCCTAATAGGTTGAAACTAGACAGAACCAGTTCTATCCAGCTGCTAGCCAGTTTTATCCGGATAAAACTGGCTATAACCAGAATTTAACTGGTAAATTGCACTACCGGGTGTCGAGTAGCTGAAATAGAAACACAAGTACTGGCTCCACTTATAATACTCGTATTGTTGGAAGGAAAAGCTTTTAAGAGTTGAAATTAAAACGGAAGTTATAGTTCAGAACACTTTGAAGCGGATTAAAGTTCGTTAAAAAGTTCAATTACTGGTTAATGAGGTGAATAAATTAGTCCGTTCATTGTTTTGCCTAGGCGTCGATTAAATGGAACGAGTTTTTTAAGTTGCGTTCAATAAAACGCATTTAGCATTTACAAAGTCCCTGGACCTGTCTGTCTGTCTGTTTGCGATAAACTCAAATACAACTGACGCAATTTTTTTAAATAGATAGAGTGATTCAAGAGGAGTGTTTTTCTATATGAAAATTCCCGAAATTCCCACGGAAACGGGCAAAACGCGGGAAAAACCGTGGAGCACTGCTAGTAATATAATATGTGAAAATTTTACATATTATGTGATTCGATGGACCCACATTCTATTAAATTCCTTTTGGTAATAATCTTCATAGGATAACGTTTACCCCTTCTGGTAAAGTTTTCGCAACCTTGGCTATTGTATTACAGAAAACTATTTACAGACTCCCAGAAAGGGTTACCAATTATATTATCGTATCGGATACGATGTTTATTCAATCCGGTGCCGGCCGAGGGTTACTCCATCATGTGTCTCGGTGATGGATGGTCGTGACGTCACGAGAGCCTGCAGCAATCTGGACATATTGTAACATCGGACATTCGAGGACAAACAACACAAACACATTACAAATTACCCACAAATATTGAAGCCAAAGCAAAAAACTGAATTAGGAACGTCCATTATGATATTGATATTGCGTTTCTGTTAGTTTTTCGAACAAAAGAAGGGAAGGATAGATCGATACTTTTATTAAGAGGGATTGATGTAGATATTAGAAATTGAGAGTCGGAAGTAAACAACTTTTATTAGAATAAATTTTTAGGGATACATTATTTTTAGAATAATTTTATTTCCATTACCCAAAAGTGGCTCTACTCAGTGACTCTAGTGGCTCTACAATAAAAAAGAATAATACCCAGACAAATTCCTAGTGATAAATTGGGTCCGCCCATGTCACCAGGTCGCCCAGCTGCATTCACATAAATTTGAGGCAGTAAACATCTGAATATCCCAAATTCTGTGTTTTATCCCATTCAGTAATCCCTAAGACGTATTGTGACCCGACCTGTGGCACTGTGCCAGTTGGGGCCAAAACTGGACCTAAATAAATAATCCCTCCTAAATCAAATGGCATTTGAATCCGCGGTTTGTACGTAAAACATCCAGTTGGATTTATTCATTCCTAGTTTTTGCTTAGAACAAATTTTGTTGGCTTATGGATAACTCATAATGATGATACAAGCGAGCAATAAATATGTAGATTGGCCTTCGATTTAAATTTGCGGATAAAGATGTTTGGGATTTATCACGAGTTTATATCATAGATAAGTTTGATATATTTCTCGTTTTTAAGCTTTGAATTGACGTTTTAATGGGTACTCAAATAGAATGTATAATTTCCACCACATTTAGCTCACCGAATCGCTTACGTTCAACTCGTAAAATTTATATACTTTAATACCATTTAATATGAATAGTAACGGAACATTTATGAACTATCCACATTGCGCGATTCGCGTTTGCGTTTTCATAGAAACCAGTAGTAGTGCTTGTGTTCGCAGTTGCTGCCTGACCTGCTGTCGCTACCAAAAACATACCTTAATTATTCTAACCAGACTGGTAATTCCTGAGATTAGCGCGTTAATATTGATATCAAGGATTGTTCTCAGACAATGGTTTCACTTATACTTACGGTAGATAGAAACCATTTGAAAGTATTACTCTACAGCGCCATTCCGGCCACTTACTAATACGAAGCCTATAGAATAGTAAATCAACTCTATAAGCAGGTTTACCTTGAGGTTACCCGTGACCTACGCGGCGTCGGATAGCTTCCGGTCACCGGTGCCCTACATGGCAGTTAATGTGTAAATGATCGTATAATACCTGACAATCGCTAGAAATTAAGTATGTCTTTAGTTGTTTTTATTTTAATAAATAGAATACGAAGCGATTCCCACTTGTCTACTACTCGTAGTACCTTCGATCAACAATACACAAGTAGATATCGGGTCACGTACTTATAACTTATAACGTAAAATCAAAGCCAAATACTGTCCGCGTGGATGACGTGTGACAGCTTATTTTGTTTACTACCGAACTGAAAAAAAAGTTTTCAAACAGTTCGAAGTTCAACCTAATTACAACCATGACACCTAGCAATAAAGTAGCAAATCTTATGAATAAAATAAGTGAGAATAACGCCTCACTTTTCAAATGAGGCGTTATTCACCGAGTCGTATTTTTTGCGCCGACCCGACATCTAGTTGTGTATTGTTGATTGAAGACTAGTACAGTCAGATAGTTAAATCTAGTTCACCTCACTAATGCACTGTCAAAGTAATCAGAAACTTCATATAACTATGATGGCTGTTAACTGCCTATACATCAACCCAATATCGAAGACGCACGAGGTTATTGCTAATCGAGATTCCATGTCCAAACGTCACGTCTCAGATCAGACTATGAATAATTTGATTAACTTAATTGACAAGGACAACACTATTGTCTATAACTGTTGTCTCTAACTGATTATTCTGACGTTTTATTGTGTCTGAGTCACCTGTCTTGACTTGTTTGTTATTTTACCTTTGTGTCCTAATTGTGTACCTAGACTAAACAATGTTGGGGCGCCGTTAAAGGTGATGAGATGAGTCGTTGGTTGTGACGTCATTCGTCTGCGAGAATTATAGTAGATATTGAAATGCGATCACCGAGCGACGCGAGTGTGGTGTTTATATACTTTTGTGCTACCCTCTTGGTAGCTTCCGTTGTCAACAGAGCGGTATATTAAACACTATATTATTCTTCTTCAATATGGTTAATATTTATTATTTACTAATATATGTGTGTCCAGAGCAGAATTGGGCCACCTCTATCGTACTGTTCCTGGCTTTCCATAAATCCTCCATAGTGCAGGACACAGGACAGTTAGGGCTTTGTTTGTAGTAATACTTTGTAGTAGTCGTGTTCATAACCTCGGGCTCATCACTAGTTTATAACGCTCGTAGTTTGACTAAGCGATGTTAGTACATTGCAATTGTTAAGCAACGTACAGTTCGGTCCCTATTTGGATGGGTGGCCGATGGTGGCATTTTTATCTGAGCGCTACCGTGTTTCGGAGGACACGTTAATACAATTGTTAACCCCGGTTGTTTCAATATTAAGACCATGTCGGGGGCTTTGAGGCGGTTAAAAACTCCGTCTAATTGACCAGTAACTTACGCGAACTTACTTATGACCACTTAAAGAAAATATTATTTTTCTACTAGCTGCGCCCCGCGGTTTCACCCGCGTTGTACCCATTCCCGCGGGAATTTCGGGATGAAAAATAGATGTTGTCCGATTCTCAGCCTACCCGATATGTACACAAAATTTCATGAGAATCGGTCGAGCCGTTTCAGAGGAGTTCAACCACGGTACCAGTTCCCGCGGGAATTTCAGGATGAAAAATAGATGTTGGCCGATTCTCAGACCTACCCGATATGTACACAAAATTTCATGAGAATCGGTGGAGCCGTTTCGGAGGAGTATGGCAACGAAAACTGTGACACGAGAATTTTATATATAAGATTTCATGAGAATCGGTCGAGCCGTTTCGGAGGAGTATGGCAACGAAAACTGTGACACGAGAATTTTATATATAAGAAGATGAATAAACAACAAAAGATGTTTCATAGACCGACATAGCAATGTTTGTACGGAGACGAGTCTCCAAGCTCGGTCTCATAATTCGTTCAGCAGTCAATAGGGGCCCAACCATGAAATAACAACATCGGGTATTTGCATTCGGTTTACTAATTTGTCGGTTGAATGCACCTACAAATAGCGTGTTGGGAATATTCGGGGACGTGCGGGTCACTCGGACAAATGGCCGGACCATTTACTTGTGCGTATGTGAAGGAACACTACCATTTAAATTAGTAGTAAATATTGTGTGTTATTACTATTTATTACATCTACACTAATATTATAAAGAGGAAAACTTTGTTTGTTTGGTTGTAATGAATAAGCTCAAAAACTACTGGACCATTTTTAAAAACTCTTTCACCATTCGAAAGCTACATTATCCACGAGTAACTTAGGCTATTTTTTATCCCGAAATTCCCACAGGAATGGACACAACGCGGGTAAAACCGCGGGGCGCTGCTAGTCTACTAATATAATAAAGCTGTAGAGTTTGTGTTTTTGTTTGAACGCGATAATCTCAGAAATTACCAAACCGATTTGAATAATTCTTTTTGTAATGGATAGCCACATTAAACAGGAAATTCTTACGGAAACAGACACAACACAGGTAAAACTGCAGGTTACTGCTAGTATTTAAATGTCCTACGATGTTGATACGATCTTCAGGGGCCCATACACGGTAAGATCGTTACGATATTCATGATTGCATGGGTTTTGGTTGCGATTTCCGACATCATTTTCGATTAAGTAAATCGTTAACGATCTTGACATACACCATCGATTCGTTGTTTCGATCGGTTTGACGCGACGGATCGTACAGATAAATCTTATCGTGTATGGGCCCCTTTATACGGCAAAGTTTTTAAGTGTGAGATTTCTGTAACAATCTATCAATTTATTTCGGAGTTAGGACGTGTCTCGCGGTGTTGTAGCTAACTCGTAGCGCTCGTGGCGTAGTTTGACTGAGCAGTGTTAACTCATTGCGATTGTTAAGCAACGTGCAGCTCGACCCCTACCTGGATGGGTGGCCGATAGTGGCATTTCTAACTGAGCGCTACCTTGCTTCGGAGGACACGTTAAATTGTCGGTCCCGGTTGTTTCAATCGTTAAACCATGTCGGAGGCCTTTAGGCGTTCTAATAACTCCAATCCTACTACTACTAGCTAACTCATAACACTCCTTTTTGAGCCTTAGTATGTAAAAGTATTTTAAGGGGTTTCTCAGTACTGAGTTTTATCTGTACTCAAGGTTTTACAACCTATAGTCTGTTTAGGCAGACTCGGTCTTACTAGCATATAAGACAGAAAAAATGTATGAATGTAGGTACTCACATACTGAAAAGGATACATAAAAATCCCGAAATCTTTAATAAAACTACCAAAATCCTGAACCGTAAACCGTCCAGTGTAACACAAAAGTGTATTCAGTGGTTTATAGGAGCTTCTAGTCAATGGTCTTTCACAATACATTTCCTCTGTTTTACGACGCCCTGCTACTAGAAACGGACATTACATGCAAGAATTGGACTGGTTACAAAGGTTAGATGCCAGCTCGTCGTAAAGCTAATACCTAAATTAGTTAAAGTCAGCCTAGCCAGGGGTTTGGACCTGAAAGCCAACTCTGCGTTAAACGCGCTGCCTCAAAGTTAACGTAGCGTTGATTGTTAATGTTTGGAGAATCACAATTTAGCACCAACACTATTGCTGTATTTTTTTAGTCCCTTCCCTAGTATATGTTTTATATAAAATTGTATAACTTATGAGTGAAGCCTTTTTAGAAGCTGCGATATCATAAACACATATAGACCAATTCAATTACTGTATGACCATCCTCACGACACCCCATATTCGTGAATATATATATAAAAGAAAGTCGTGTTAGTTACACCATTTATAACTCGAGAGCGACTGGACCGATTTTAATGTTTTTTTGAAGAATATGATAGTAAGTAGTGCCGCGCGGTCCAAAGTTCCGCGCGGTCACCTGAACTTAGCCTATAAGAATAACTACCAAATGATTTTTCTCCATTTAATCAAACCTACCACCTGTTGCTACTTCAAAGACAATTTTGACAAGATTTTGACGCGGAAAATTATGGATATAGCATGTAAGACAATATGCACGTACAATTACCTAAACAGACATGTATCAGAGGCGTGTGTTAAAACTACTATATCAACTTGATTCTACATTTAGGTGGCAAGAAGTCATGACAAAAACTGTCATGGTTGACTTTTTGACATGTAAATAAAGGTCAAATGAATAACACTCGTCTAGAAAATAATAGTTATTTCCTTCCACGATTGTATAATTATATACATATATCTTATTTCTGTATACTCGATCTAATCTTTCCCCATTCGTCTTATTAAATGAAGTGCATTACTATCGCGTGATTTGAGTCAAGGTTAGCAGTTAAAGAAAACGAAACCTTCTTGTCTTATCATAGTGAAGAAAAGTATTGGGAAATTACTTGAAAAATAGATGTAATTTTTCCTATTCTAGTATAATAAAGCTGATAAGTGTGGTTTTTTGTTAGAACGCGTTAAACTCAGAAACTGTCACAAATTCACACGTACTTTATGTAAGTTCATAATCTGCCTAAAGCAACCGTAAAATTGTAAGCTTGAACGCGCTAATCTCAGGAACTACTGGTCTGATTTGAATAATTATTTTTGTAATGGATAGCCAAATTCAACGGAATGGTTATAGGCTATTTTATTTCCCGAAACTCGCACGGGAACAGGCACAATGCGGGTAGAACCGCGGGGCGTTGATAGTATTATAATAGTAGGGATAGTACTTTTGGAAAGATGTGAATATCAGAAACCTCTTAATATTAATCTCTTTTCTCATGAAGGCTATAGAAAAAAAACAAAATAAAATGCTGAAAAATCAGAATATAATATTTACAGATGTGACATCTTTACAGGTAATCAAATTCAAACAAAATGTTTTAATTTTCAATACAGCTGCGATACCAAGAAATTAAATGGTAGAAATTACTAACATGGAATTAAAATCGTAACAAAACCTAGACATTCCATGAAATCTACAAGTGCACAAGTTTATCAAATTGAAATAATCTTTATTCATTTTACTTTGATGATGACCATCGCGATATACCGCTATGGACGTCACGCGATCCTTTCAATTAGCGTATTTAATTACTTATATTTCCTAGTATTTTCAATGCATTGCAATGTGGTGTACACAGGAGACGTGTATGTATTTAATCTAAATGTCGTATCTATTACAGTAGTGCCTATCTTTAATCTAATAAAGAATCTCCCCGTTGCGACCAACCCGGCAAGCATATAGTTCAGTTATATGGTTGCCGGGCTGACACATTCTGAAACCAATAATTGAAAGGACATTGGGCAAATATGGACCGTGGTTCATAAGAATTCCATAAACATCTTTGTAGATAGTGCGACGATCTACAAGTCCAAAACTGGCTCACTATCCTTCTCCATAGGAACATGACTTCATTCGCATGTACAAACACATAATATGAAACTTATACCACCCCAATTCGTATCATAAGACTAACAATAACGCATTAAAGTTCGGAAAACTTTTGCGTAGACAAAGGTTCTGTAGGAACCCTTTCTATGCACAAACTTCTTGACCAATAACCATGATTGGAAGGACGGAAATAACATCGATACGATATGATAGCCACTAAACATATGTATATTGTGTGATTTCTATACAAATATCTTTACCCGCATTGTACCCGTTCCCGTGGGAATTTCAGGATGAAAAGTAGCCTATAACTTTACCGTTGAATGTGGCTATCCATTACAAAAAGATTTTTTCAAATCAGACCAGTAGTTCCTGAGATTAGCGCGTTCAAGCTTACAATTTTAAGGTTGCTTTAGGCAGATTATGAACTTACATAAAGTACGTGTGAATTTGTAAATGGGTTGTACAGTAATCTATCTATCTATTTAGTTTATCTGTCGACAGATTATAATCTTACTAGGTGGTTTATAAACCAACGAGCTCATACAATATTACAATGACATTCATAACGCATCTCATACAGTGTACGTTTATAAAATAATTTATGTTAAGATATCCCTCTTTAATTAAATGATTTATTTTCCAATATAATTCAAATTGTGTAGAAAGTGCGGTGTCTACACCCACCACAATTTTAGTAAATTCAACAGTTTTATCTCAATATATTATTAAAGTAATTCTCGTTAGCACGTAACCTGAGTGCTTAGTGCGAGTTTTCCAATTAACTTTACGTTTGCGTTTAAAGGGGTTCCCAACCAGTGGTCCGTGGACCACTGGTGGTCCGCGGAAGACAAAATGTGGTCCACAGACCCACCAAAAGTCGAAATATAATTCGCGAACATTTTCAAATTAATTTATGAAAATTGAAGGAAAGTCGTTGATAAAATACTGAACGAAATATATTTCACAAATTCGATTACATACACTCATAAACATGCTTCTCTACGTCTTCCGTCCAAGTTAACACTTTTCTTTCTTGGCGCTCGCTTGTTCTGAAATGTATAAGCTTCTCTATGTCTCTTGTTTACGTTACAAGTAAACTTTTCCAGTACAATTTTCGCTCACTTCACAAGTGCGGCCCAAATGTAGCCGACCGCTGGTTTTTAATACCGACTATATACCCATATTGTGTGCACCTACTTTTTTTTTACCCAGCGTGACCAAATAAGAATAGGATAATGTTCTATTCTTATTTCTAAGAAAAAAAAATATTATTTGGTCACTCAATTATCATTCTGTAAGTACAAAAAGGTAAAGTCGGACCTAAAATGGCTTTAAAGTCCAAGTAAAACATGCACAAACTTCGATCGCGTTCCGCGCTGGCCCAAATGTTTGATTGAATGACGTCGAAAATACATTTTCTTTGAGGTCCAAGATAATAATAATTCATGCTCGAGTCGGACTCGCGCACGTTCAATGTGAAATACAAATAAATTAAACCGCTAATTAATGAAAAAAAATTGACTGGAGGTCCTTGATGACAACAATAATAAAAAAAATGGTCTCCAGTCTAAAAAAAGGTTGGGAACCCATTCTAAACTCTGTGAGTAGTGAACATCGAATAACTGTGAGTACGAGTTTTTTTTTAGTACTCACGTATGTCATGTATATTCACCGTAGCTCTGTAACGTCCAAACAATAAACCGGCAAAATTGAGTATAACATATCGACTGTGTTTTCATAAGGTATAAAGTACATATAACATTTACGCGGGTTATTTTATTAGACATCGACCATGGAATTAGTATGTACTACGTATAACTAGTACATACTAATTCCATGGTCGATGTCTAATAAAATAACCTCCTAGTTGTACGTAGTACATACTAATTCCATGTAATTCCATGACATCGACGTCGCGCACTTGACTGACATTGTTTGTTGTTTGTAGGTTGCCATAGCTCCTTACATAAGACATTTTTAACCGACTTCAAAGAAGGAGGAGGTTTCTCAATTCAACCGTTTAGATGATTTTATGGTAAAGCGATATCTTTTAAAAAAAATTGTTTTCCGTCAATTTCATCAGAGGATCACTAGAAACTCGAGCAGTAGAACGAACACTGGACATTATAACAAAGATCATCTTGAGCTCTTGCGGTCGTAAACATCTTCCAGGCGAAAATATAATATGCTGACCATGACATCGTTTGTTTATAACACTACTAGAAGCACCCCGAGGTTTATTTACCCGCGTTGTGCCCGTTTCTGTGGAAATTTCGGGGATCATTATACATATAAACCTTCCTCATAAATCACTCTATCTATTTAAAAAAACCGCGTCAAAATTCGTTGCGTTCTTTTAAAGATATAAGCAAACATAGGGACAGACAGACAGACAGACAGACAGCGGAAAGCGACTTTGATTTATACTATGTATTGATAAATCACTATAGTTACAAACAAACAATTACATTTTACGTCCGTTCGCCCGTCTCTCACCAATAAATTCAAAGTGAGAACTTTACTTTACGCACAGTGAGCGTAAAGCGATCGAACTGTCAAACTTGCAACTCACACTCGCGAAATGTACATTTACGCCGGTTAACGCGCTTACAACGTTAAATGGCAGATTTTAGTTCGCATTGTGACCACTAGGTGCGCTTTTTAGCTACATATATTTCTGAGTTAGGCAGTGGTCCCACCGCCGGCGAGAAGACGAGTAACTCTCGGCGATTTTCTCTATCAAGAAACGCACAATAAATGCATATTCCGTATAAACCAAAGAGGTGCAAATATTAAAAGTTTCTCGCAGACTGTTCACACTGCCGGCATCGACTCGTTTTACTACTTAGTTTTGTCGCTGAGCGAGGAGCTTCAAAAATAAACTCGCTCAGCGATACTCGTTCAACGATGCTAGCTCGAATTATCATTTCTTTACAATGCGACAATGAAAGTAGATAGAAGTAGGTTTGCACAGAATTGAGCAACTGCGGGCAAGTTGCGCGAGTAATCGCTCGTCGCACTTGCACACTCGCTTATAGCCCAGCTACAATACTATCGAAACTACACACTGACTTCCTGTTGATCGCCAACTCGTTTATACATAGTTTCTAGTTCTACTCGTTTCTCGTTCATCGTCGGCATCGGCCTTAATGTTGACGCGGTGAACGCGTAAAAATTACTATGGCAACTTACAAACAACAAACAATGTCAACAGACTCACAGAGTTTCTTAGCTTACGCGACGGTAAAGTTATTTGGAAAACTCCCACTAAGCACACTGATATCAAAGGTAAGTGTATACAAATAAGTAAACAATATCGGAGACTGCAGCCAACCTGAAAGATTTAATTTTCATTCAATAATGGACCGCTATAACTGTTTACATTATATCGTAAAATATTCCAATTTTCCAAACACTAACCGACGTACCAACATTAACAATGTTTGTTTTTTGCTCGATTTATTTCGTAAATACATTCTTTAGATGTCGAAGCAGAAAGACCGTTATAAAGGTTCAATATTCTATGTTAGCTGTTTTCACTTGGGTTTAATACTTTATGAAGTTTAAGAAAATTAAACAAATAGGTATTCGTAGATGATCTTTCATTATTACCTACTACTATTGTCATACATTGATTAATATACTATTATTACTATCCGCGCCCCGCGGTTTCACCCGCGTTGTACCCGTTCCCGCGAGAATTTAGCGATAAAAGGTAGCCTATGTCCTTTCTAAGGCTCTGGATTAACTGTGTACCACATTTCATTCAAATAGGTTCAGTGAAAGCGAGACAGACAGATAGACAGAGTTACTTTCGCATTTGTAATATTAGTTAAGATTACCCTATAATATTATTATAATTACAAAGGTCTTATAAAGTAAAATGGCGACATTTAAAAACAGCTAATATGAGTATAAGCTGACTTTCGAAACCGAAGTACAAGTAAAGAAAAATTAGCACCCGAAATAAATTATTATTAGCCTGTCATTAAGGCCTTGAATGTCAAACCTGTCCTATGTCAGCCTTGTATGATACGAAAGGTCAATGGTTTATAGGGCATTAGGCTCAGACCAAGAAAAAACCAAGAGGAAACGAAAAATTATACCTTGAGCTCGACGGTCACCCTTACATATTTAATAGGAAACTGGCAGCGCTCCGCGGTTTTACTCGCGTTCCCGTTCCTGTGGGAATTTCGGGATGAAAAATAGACAGTAACCTTCCCGTTAAATTTGGATATTGATACAAAAAAATAAATCAAATCAGATTGGTAGTTTCTGAGATAAAGTACGTTAAAACAAACAAAACAGTAAAATAAACAAACTCTACAGCTTTATTTTATTAGTATTCTCGTATACTTTACACCTCATCGATTACATATGGCTGATATCTGAGTACAAAAACGGCTTCAATTAGATTTTGACAGCGCTCCGTCTTTTGTTTTTATTTGGTTTGAGGGTGTTGGGTGGAGTGATGGAGTCAGCGACCGCCCTTATAGGGAAGAGGTAAAAGGTCTTTAATGTCCCATTTCCACCGACATTTCCTCTCTTCGCCTATGTAAGTATTTATAATCAGCTTATGAACACCTAAGTTTAACCGACAACAAAAACAGCCAGTTACAAGACGAAAATGTCCAATATGAGTGTAATTTTTTAACCGACTTTAAACACCGAAGGACTATTCAATCGGTATTTTATTTGTCAATACCTTTTTATTTATACAATTTCAATGAAGCTTTTAATCATCAATTGAGGGCAATGATTGAAAAAGAGGATTACGGGAATTTATTTGACTCCTTCGAACTGATTTAATGGAAACTTTGGAAATGGCACATTTTTTTGCAGTCACGCTTCGGAGTATACTCTATTTTTTCTTGAATGTCCCAAAATGTGGACCAATGTCGTCAATTTTCCAAGTTCAAAAATGGAGTATAAAAGTATGGTTCAGGGGCGCTCGGTATGGCGCTCACAACGAAATGGTTTAATTAATTTGGTCTTTCATATTATGACTTAGCAATGTGAGGTCATTGCGAATGTGCATTGTGCAACAGAGCAGCTCGGCCACTTGGGTGGTCGATAGTACCAGTTCTATCTGAGCGCTATCGTGCTTCGGAGTTGTTTCAATCGTCAGACCATATCGGAGGCCTTAAGTCGGTGTTATCGCACCGACACTAGGGTTGCCCACTAACTTACTCGAATTTACTTACCTACTTAAAAGCTTATTTTAAATATTCTTTAACAGTCACTATCGCAGTCATCGTTACAATGGTAACGATGACTGCGATAGTGAATTGGTATGCCATGGCACCTATTTTGGTAGTTTCTCGAGTCACTCATCCCTTATTTAGACGATTATTCCGACCTCGCTGAATATTCAATGTTTCCTAACTGCAGCTAACGTTTTTCATGTTAGCTAAATGAAGGAAATATTTTCCTTCCGATGGTTTCTTCGCGTTGAATGATTAATAATACTTCTTTTCGGAGGAAACTTCTGGTGTTTATGCGTTGGAAGTGGCTGACATACATATTTAATTACTAGCTCCACCCTGCGGCACGGTCACCTGCAATGTACTCGTGCAAAATTTGGAATAAAAAGCACAATATGTGTTATTCTGACACCTAAGATATATTACTGCAAAGTGTCATCAAAATTAGTTCAATAGTTTTTGCGTGAAAGAGGAACAAATAAACATACATTGGAGTATGTATGTTTGTTACAAACCTTCGCATCTATACTAATATTATAAAGCTGAAGAGTTTGTTTTGTTTGTTTGTTTGTTTGTTTGTTTAAACGCGCTAATCTCAGAAACTACTGAACCGATTTGAATAATTCTTTCACTGTTAGATAGTCTATTTATCGAGGAAGGCTATAGGCTACATTTTATCCCGGATTTCCTACGGGAACGGGCACAACGCGGGTAAAACCGCGGGGCGCTGCTAGTTTATAATATTAGTAGGATAAACACGGTTATACAAGCTTTGATACTTACTTTGATACTTACTTTGCCGTTAAATGTTTTAAAAGCAAAACGAACTGTTATTTAACTTATCATGAGATTGCTAATCAGGAGATCAACTTTTGTTAGAATGCAGGAAAGTAAAGTATGCCTGTAAAGTAGAGCAAAGAACTGTCATTCCACTGAAGAGAAGGAAAAATGAACCCTACAATGCAGAGAATGTTGTCACATCATACTTGCCTACTGCGAGATGGTCTTCAAAATCTCGAGCCATGTTCGAAAAGTAAATTGGCAACAGGCTTCGCTCGACCGGGTAGTTGGTCGGATAGTATTGGCAAGCAAGTGCAAGCATATGTCAGACACCGAGTGATTTATAGTGTACAAAATATACTTAGGCTACTGAGGATAAGTTACTGAGCAATCAAGTAGATACTTAATCGATGCCATTTGTCTTTCAAAGAAGCAAATACATCAAAGTCATTAGTTTTGTATGTAAACTATAGACTGAGTGGAAAGCCACTTCGTCAATAGTTTACGGAACTAAAATTTAGACACATTGATGACTTGATACGTGTTTTAGGAACGTATTTTTAGACAACACGATCCATCACTAACCATTAAAGCAACTACAAGAATGATACATTGATGTAGTTTTAGATACGGACTAAAGGGAGGCAGTCGGATGGTTTTGGTTTATAGAGCGGTATTTCGAAATATTCGGCACTACTGATTTCACCCTAACATACTCACTCATGTAATTACACTTACTATAGAAAAATAAATACACCCAGACAAATTCACACACGGTTAATTAGACCCAAACTAAGCTCTAACCTTGTTTTATGGAATCTAAATAACTGATACTTTTACATAAACATACGCAAAGACCCAAACCAAGCTCTAAGGTTGTTTTATGGAATCTTACTAACTGATACATGTACATGTATACTTTATATGAATATAATAATTGACACCCAGACGTCGTCGCCAACAACTATGTCTGCACATATTTATGTCTAAGGGCGAGAATCGAACCCACAAAAACACTTAACGAGAAAGATCCATCTTACGTATATGTGTCACCGCACCAACACCCATCTTTACAGAATTAGTCAATGAGTTATGGCCCACCCATTGTTTCTCGCTAATGGTAAAATGAAGAATAATGCCAGATAATGCGTAGACACCAACATAACTCCTTAACACGCTAGACTTAAGGACGAAACTCGCACATCAACGATTTAACTTGTACTTTATCATTTATACTTGTCCCGCACACTCATGCGAGATCCAAGCTTAATATTCGCATTGGTAGGGGTTGCGAGATAAAAGTTGTGATTAAACTCTAACCTATAACGAAATCGAATTTGTTATACTTAGTTATGGGTCTTCAGTAATAAACATGTCAATATTTGACGAAGCCATACATTCGTAGCACTCAAATTGAGTTTAATTTGGCTGTGATTTTGTTTAGAAATGTATATTGAATATTGGAAATTTGTATTAACGAAAATCGGTGTTTGTGGCTTGCCAAGCTGCTCTTAATATGATTCGATTAAGCCTTTAAAACGAATGATGTACGTTATAATTTGTGTTCTAAAATTAAACAATTTTCAAATATCGTCTTTTGTTTTCTAAAAGTTTAAGAACCAATTAAATTCAACCTTGCTTCATAGATAGGTATCGTGGGCTTACCCTCGCGTTAAGGTCCACAACATACGTTGACACCAAAGTAATAACAATTAATTCTTCACATTGTCACGAACAAACAAATCGTTTAATTAAAACTTTAATTACTTAAATCAGAACATGGCGGGATGCAATGAAAATAAATTAATGTTTTAACAAAGTAATTCGTATCACTATTCATTATTACGCGAGAGATGAAATGTATAGAGGCATTAATGTTTAATTAAAGTCGTCGCAATGTTCTTTCATAGATATTAATAAATTACAATAGTTGAACGTACTAAAGGATAAAGGCTTCGCGATAACTAAAGATATTATTGGTAAAAAGAGGACAACATAAAACCAGTCTTAGGTTTTTGGCACAAGATTTTTGTCTACAATTTTATTAAAGTTGTAATGGTGATGGAATGGTGAAAGCAGTTTTTCGTGATTATACAGAACTATATATTAGAGACTTTATTCATAAACGCTCATTAACAGCTTTTAACTTATAAATACTTGGACAAATTCACACACGGTTAATTAGACCCAAAGTAAGCTCTAAGCTTGTGTTATGGAATCTAACTAACTGATACTACTACATATACATACACAAATACTTTATAAGAATATATAATTGACACCCAGACGTCGTCGCCAACAACTATGTCTTCACATATTGTTGACTCCGGGCGGGGATCGAACCCGCAACCCCTGACACAGTAAGCGCTCTCACTGCCACTGTGCCAACGGGCTTGTCAAAATTTTAGTTATAACAATGGTTTGTCCTTTTCCGACATACCCTATTTTCAAAAAAGCAAAAGAGACGTATCACTTAATAACATATTTTGTAAAAGAGCGTTTATGTAGACGGTATGTGTATAGGTTACTAAAATGTATTAAATGCAAATAAATAATATTCTATACTAGTGTAATACGGATCGTCGCAAAAAGATCAAAATAATAGACACCAATAGTTCAATCAAACACTTACGCACAGCTGAATGAAATCGATAAAATCTTTCACTCTCTCGCACATGTGACATTTTGAAAGAATCTTTTAACCAGTTTTATCTGGTACGTACCTTTTTATCCAGTTCTTACTTACTTTATCCGGTGTGTACCGGTTTGTAGCGGTCTAAAGAAGGGCATTATTCAGCCAGACGGAGGATTGAGGCATAAATAAAGGTAAATAAAGCGCGGCTGGTCGGGAATAGAGTTTATACCTGTTATCTAGTCCAATTTGAGCCCAATAAATAACTCTCAGAGTTATATTAACGATGTTTTTGTGCTGGCGACTGAGTAGAAGTTTCAAGGATCTTGTGTACAGGGTGTTTTGAGGGCATTTTGGAATATTGTAAATTAATTTGGTTTTCGTGGAAATTCCCTAAAGTGAGACGATTAATAACAAAATTGTTATACAGAATTAAAAATTGTATTTAACGTACATTTTCAAAATTTTCCTTATACTTACTTAGAACACAACAAGAAATTATTAAAATAACGTAGATAGTACCTATTCCTTTTGTAAAAGACACACACATAATAAATTGCATTATTTGTAGCTTGTCAAAAATGCACTTCAAACGTGAATAAATTGTAGCCAAAGTAAAATAAATTTACTTTCATAAACAACTTTCGGGCGTCTAAGAAGGGGTTAAAAAGGGGTGAAAAGGGTGTAATTCAACTGCAAAGTATAGTTATTAGTTGACGTCGTCTGGTTATTAGGTGTTGAGGGCTAGACATTTTTCTACCACTCTATACATAGACAATACAACGACCATCGTGCTCAACTTTGTGATAAGTCTATGTGGCTGATTTTTTAACGGGCCTATTTTGTATGAATCGATGCTAGTCGCAAATAATATGCAATCTATTTATTTTTAAGAGTCTTTAAATGTATACTAATATGGCTGAATAACCAACCTAAATGAAATAGTTAAGCGAATTCATTTCATTCCAATCATGGAACCTGCTTATAATCATAGAACGAATTGTCTTTGATTGCCAAATCAACCATATTGTAATACATTTTAACATTAGTAAAAAGACAAAGATTGTACATGTTAAGTACATATATTAAGTTTTAAAGCAACTTCTCCTTCTGTCCAAATATATTTTAAGATCGGTATTTCAGTGTTAGGTTTTATATTTTAAGTCTCGAGCCTGAAATAAATCACCGATTTAATCTACCGAGATAATCCGTCCATTGTAAAAATGGTTATCGATAAGAAAAGCTAAACTTGATTTTTTAAACGGGGTTTTACGTGATTTTATATACGAGAGACGGTATTTCATTTTAAAAGTGAAAAAGAATTCGTTTATATTTCTTTTGTTGATTGTTTCGATTTGTTTATTTTATTTAAATTGTCTCGACTCAAGTCGCAAATACTATATTGGTTGGGAGGTCTGTGAAAACAAAAAAAAAACGATTATAAAGTTATTTAAAATTATATGATGAATTTTGATCAGAACGCCCAGAATTGCAAGACATTTAACGAGTACTACACAAATTCAGATCTTTCAGATTTTTCAGAATGATCTGAAAGAATGACTGATAAGCTTTCAATCTGATTTTTCAGCCATGTGTGAGTTAGTCCTTAATTTCAGTTTCTTAACTCATACACGGAATTCAGATCGAGATTCAGCATGTATAGTGGTCTTATACTAGTTTTACCACCCTGTATACAAACTTTATGTCTTTTATCTGTCCTGTAATTTGTTTAGGCGCGTATGTATGTATAGATCGGAAAAACTGACATAATTGAAGCTCCAACGAGCTTCCGAGTATTGCAAAGGTCGAAATATAGAGTATATTAGTCAATGTCTATTAGAATAATAGAGAAGGCTGAGTAGGTACTTCACTGTTAGGAACAAACGGAACGAATAACATAATTCCGAGAAAGACAGAATATTTTAGTATGAATACTTAAGTATTTGTGTTATTAAGGATATGAATTCTTGTCTACATTTGCATACATTCGGTAACATAGGAAAAATATTGATTTGATTGTAGGTTTTGATAAATATCATCATCAAACTGAGTTTTTGACGGGATTTCATGATTTTGAAAGGGGCGTGTTGTTAAGTATGACGTGTGTATTGCACCGTAGCTCTCTAATGAATGATCCCATTTTAATTCAGTCTTTTGGTAGAAAGGTATACATATATCATATCCTTATAATTTACAAACATTATTTTGCATATTATATAGTCTTTTTTAAACACGCTGACAATACTCCTGTGATTAGTGTGATTACGTTTACTATTTGCAAGTTATCAAAAGCATGACTAAACCCAAATAACTATATTGTATCTACCACTTTTATAGCTCTAAATACCTGAATAATTCACGTCCTACTTTCAATCCTGACGAATACTCCATAAAGTGTAGCGTACTCGGAAAGATTTGTAATACTCTTTAGTATTAGGCATAGGTAAGTAAATTAGGTTCGTCTACGTCTGAACCGTACGAACATAACTCGTGCTTTAGAATATGCAATGCAGTGTGAAGGGTTCGTTACCCGAACTACAAGCATTAGCCGTGAGTTATAGAGGCCCGCGGGACCAGCCATCAGACCGGGATTTCACGTGAAAAACGGGATTTTTACCCCAAATCTGTTGTTTACAGCTATTTAAATAAACATGTCTGGAAAGAAATGGAGTTCGATTTTTTATTGTTTTGGGGTAGCATTCGATAAGTGAACAATAATGTTAGTTATTGGTTATAATCAAAATCGAAGTAAATTTTATTTATTCAGTTTTGGCCGCAAAGATGTTCTTTAGAATGTACTACCACCATGAGTTTAGAATGTATCATGTGTTCCGTTCTGTTTATTTTTCTTCTTTAACTTAAGAGCTCGGCTTTTGTCAATGGAGTTCTTTCCACTTCTCTCTGTCCTCTACTATCCTCTACAACTCTTTATTCTACATTTGTCCTTTCTTTCAGTAGATCGCCATAAGTCTTTCTTCTTTTCATCTCTTTTGTCCATTCAAAAGAACATCTATTTAATATGAAACGTTCATACTAAATTCTTTCAACAGGATTAAGCAATAGAATACGTTAAGAGAATCCTAACGGTTGACTTATTCGACAAGTACACTTCTGTTTATTTACCCATTGTTTTACTAGTCTAGACTGCCTCATCGTACCTACAGCTTTTACTTTCAAGCCAACATAATCTCTGGTACTTACAACATAAAGTTCATATTTCCTTCAAAGAATTTGTTCTAATAAAGAGAATATTCGAGGATGCACACTAGGGTTGTTGCTGAGGGATTTTCGACTTTAGACAGTAGTGAATAGAGTTGTGTGGTGTGATAAGAAAAGTGTGCGATTAAAAGGAGTTTGTGTGTCGGTCATAGTTTGTAGTGAACTCCCGAGATTCATGAACTGTCTCTCGGTCGAGATATCTTGTCCTCTGTTTATTTGTCTGTCTGTCACACAGACAGCTGACAAATGTTTACGCAAACATAACGAACGTCTGTAGCTGACAGATGGACCGATAATACTATATAGTTTGTACAATCGCTCTGCGGTTTCAACTACTTTTTTTACCAAGACCAATTTTATGAATGTTATTTCCAGAAGACTGTTAGGAAGGAAGGAATTCGCCAATCTTATATAGATTTGTATTTTATTCTTAAAACCAATCTAAGTGATCGTTTCGCATTATATTTCACTAGCAGCGCCCCGCGGTTTTACCCGCGTTGTGCCCGTTCCCGTGGGAATTTCGGGATAAAATGTAGCCTATAGCCTTCCTCGATAAATAGACTATCTAACAGTGAAAGAATTATTCAAATCGGTTCAGTAGTTTCTGAGATTAGCGCGTCAAACAAACAAACAAACAAACAAACAAAACAAACTCTTCAGCTTTATAATATTAGTATAGATTATCTACTATGAAAATCTACAGGCTTTATGAAGGACAAAATGTCAATTAAAATATAATTCCTTAATTGGTTTTAAGTACTTTAATTTTTCTAAAAAAGCGGAGAAAGTACTTTATTATGTCAATGTTATGTTTGCCGTGGCTGTAGTTCTCAAGTTCCAATAAATTTTCAATCAAAATTTTTCATTGAAGCGATAAATTCAATATAAATTCCAAGTAAAAATGTTGGAATAGTTTTGTCAATAAAACAGATAGGTATAGACGGAATAATCCCTCTGAAAGTTTATTACGCTAATTAATTGAGAGCCAATTAAAACGATGAAATGTTCGTTATTAAAACGTAATAGATAATAAAATTAACAAACATAATAAAAACCGAACCAGACCATCGCATTGGAGGATTAATTTGAAGAGGTAATCAAAGTTTTTAAAGATTCTTAAAATATGTAAATCGACCGCTTAACATTATGAATGTAGTCCATCGACGAACTATAGCGTTTATGGCTTTGGAACTTTTAATTGATTCCTCCCTCTCCCCTTCACCCCTTTTTACCCCCTCTAAATCTCAATTCTCTCCGAAATTGAACGCCTACCAAGTTTTGGCCCAATTATGTCACTTATAACGAGTTTTTAGCTCCTCAACTAGCCATTATAATGTTTAAACGAATCGATGCCCCGTGATGCCGTGACCCCATTTTATGGACTAAAGGTTTTATTAACAATTAACAGATGATTTATATAACAGTCACTGCGGTAGAGCTAATAAGTAATTATCGATTTTTATTCTGAGGCCGTTAAAGTTTACGCGTTCACTAATATTTATGAACAATTAGCAGCACCTTGTAATTGTACATGTGTTGTACTAGCTCTCGTGGGAAATTCGGGATAAAGCTCTTAATCTTTCCCAAGAAAGTGGCTATTATAAACATAATATAACCAGGTGCCACGTGTTATTCTAGACATTAGCACGATCAAATAAACAAACAAACTCTTCTGCTTATTTAATATTAATATGGATGTATGTATCCTTGTACATTATTGGAACGAAGTTCCTTAACGCGCGTTGCGAAAGGGGGCTAGACGGAAAAAAATGTAACGACACTTTTTACGTCAGAGAGAGATAGACAGAGAAACATGCCAGAGAGAGACAGACAGAGAAACATACGCGGCGCGCATGTTTCTCTGTCTGTCTCTCTCTGGCGTGCACATGTTTCTCTGTCTGTCTGTCTCTCTCTCTCTTATAGAAAACAAGCTAGATATTTTCGTTTCATCTTTCTATTTCGCATTGAACAGTGTGGTGTGAATAAATAATAATAATAAATAATAAAAAATAATAACATTAATGAAACCTTATTACAATTAATCGAAAGGAACTTCGTTCCAACCGGGTGTCCCTTGACATCTCTCAAGATTACTACTAAATAGTTTAGATTACGGTACTGAATGTTAGTTTAACAATGCACTCACTCAAACTACGCTAAAAACGTGGTAAATTTAGGAAGATATGTTAAACCTAATGTGATAAAACAAAGAGAACATGTTAAATACCTGTTTTCAAATTTAACATGTTAATAACAGCAGTATTAATCTATACAGCTTAAGAAGGAATATGTTACACATTGTACAACCGTAATTTAGAAGGTTAACATGTTAATATGTATTCCATTTATATTTTGTATTCTGCTGTACATTGTTACCCGTGACTTAAACTTCATTTTATTACCAAATGATATGGTAACCACTCCCTGGCGTGGATGTTAGAAAGTTAAAATACTTTGAATAATTGAAAGTACAATGTTAGATAGCTTGAGGATTGCTATGAAATGTTAAAGTTTTTACTTTATGTTAATCCATTGCTTGCTAATGTAATGCTGGTTTGGTTAGTTTTTTATTGTAAAGTTAGTGTGGTTAGTGGGATCTATTTATCTATATTAATACTAGCTGCGCCCCGCGGTTTCACCCGCGTTGTACCCGTTCCCACGGGAATTTCGGGATGAAAAATAGATGTTGTCTGATTCTCAGACCTACCCAATATGCACACAAAATTTCATGAGAATCGGTCGAGCCGTTTCAGAGGAGTTCAACCACGGTACCCGTTCCCGCGGGAATTTCGGGATGAAAAATAGATGTTGGCCGATTCTCATAGATACCGGATAAGCACAAAAAATTTCATCAAAATCGGTCAAGCCGTTTCGGAGGAGTATGGCAACGAAAACTGTGACACGAGAATTTTATATATTAGAAGATTATAGAGTGGTAAAATTTTGTATGTTTGTTTGATTGTTCGAGCTAATCTCTGGAATTACCAGTCCGATTCGAATAATTATTTTTGTAATAGATAGCCACATTCAACGGGAAGGTTATGTTTTTCATCTCAAAATTCCCCCGGGAACGGGCACAACGCGGGTAAAACCCCGTGGCACTGCTAGTAGATTACTAAAAAAACATACTATACAATATATTTTATCTCACCAGCGCCCTTGATAGTTGTGTAGGTAATTGTACATGCACATTGTCTTAGTGTGTATCTTTCCGCACCAAAATCCTGTTAAAATTGTAACAAAAAGACGTGTGACATTACTTATTACAGTAACAGTGTGGTTCGGGGAACCATTATATCTGTTTTTATATTTTAAACATATCTAACTGAATAATCCATACATTTTTAAATGGATGAGTTTCCAAAAGTCATTTATCCTAAAAATATTTTAACCGACTCCTATCTAATCGCATAACCATCAACATTAGGGCATAACTTCCATCAAACTTATTAAAACTTTTGTCGGTTCCCTTTGATTTGCCCTTTATCAGCAATAGATCGAACGATTCCGAAAATACTGGGTCTTTTTTAATTAAAGGGAATAGTGTGTCCGTTATCAGAACAAACAATATTTCAATCAAATGTGTTTGCGGGCAGAAACTATTTCCAATCGGCGAGCGATACTGGATACTGCCTTCATTACTGCGAGAAACTTCCACCAATAAAGTTTTTATTATACCCCGTATATTATACAGATAGACTTTGAAAACAAAACAAAACACTTTATTGTTTCCTATTTGTTAGTTAAAACCAGACTTGATGGAATTATGTCAAGTTTGGAAATAGGCAAAGTTCGTGATTACAAGTCGACTGGATTTTGTTAAGAATTAGGTGAATTAGTAATATTAGAGTTGGAGGCGAGGATTGAAGGGGCAATTGGCATAACGTATGTATATAAATAAGCAGTATTTATGGGTAAGGGACGATATTAATGGGGGAAGTATGTCCAAGCCGCTCCATCAGCACTCTTCGCTAATTAAATCGAATCGGTCCCCGCCGGATGGAGCCACCCCACATGGTCCAAATAAATCAATCCCCACTTTTCCCACCTAATTTATTAATGTAATTAATTCAAGATTTTTTTCCGTTAATCCCCCAGTTTTTGCTCGACCATTAATTATTATTCGTAAGCGGTTGTTTTCGGGTTTCCGCCTGGCTTGTTGCCGGCACAATTTTTGTTGTTACTTAGCATTTAGGAGTCATTAGCATTACGAGTTTTAGTACAATACCCAGTTTTGTTAATGATCCGGATCGTGGAAAGAATGACAATCAGTTTCGGTTAAGTACTTTTTCATTAGTTTATCATTACTTCGCGATAAAGGTCTTTTACATTAATATCCTCCCTCTTAAGACTGTAGTATTATTTGAGTACTTACTTTTCAGTATTTACCGCTGTATTCCATTAACAAAGTCATAACTAAAGACAGACATATGTCTTCCTAACTGTCACAGTCAGTTACATTACGTTTATACGAGTATTCTGGATGTAAAGAGCAAAGTCATTAAATTCCAAGTGTGCACTTGTTTCTTCATAAAAGACTTTTCATAGTGTACTGTGTAAGGGCCTCTGACTTCCAGTGTGACGTTACTACGTGTACCGCGGCCCTAAGACAGTGTTTTGGGCTCGTAAACGATAGCACTCGTAAAGGCTAATGGGGATATTGCGGCATCTCAAATAACAATTACGCGTTCACTTGTCGCTTTCAGGGACTTCCTTTCAGTTACTGCAGGAATTATAATAAAAATAATGTGAGTCTCGTTAAGAGAAGTTGGGACTTGATGGATCTTTAATGTAAGATGAAACATAATTTTGTTGTTGGATTAGTGTCAGACATGTCAGGGAGTCAGATATCAAGTAAGAAGATTATTGGATTATTCTAATCTTAATTAACCATTGTTATAATCTTATTATATTTTATCTTGAATCCTAGTCTTCTCAAATCTAAATTAAAATCAAGCCATTTAATTTGTGGAACCCTGTTGAGCTCCGTAGTCTCTATTCAGCAAAAGCCTACGCGCTACGAACTCGTAGCAAACAATGTATCGAAGTCAAACTCGTAGCAATTTCGAAAACATAGTACTTGCTACGACGTGGTAATTATTGGGAAAATTGAGTACAAAGGCGTAGACTCTGGGTTAGTGAATTCAGAGGCACAGCATACTTGATAGTAGGTATAGTTCATTCTGGTTAAAATACTATAGAACATCGGATGAATGCGTTCTCGATATCCGGCGCTAGTAAGCGCTTAAAGTGCTGACAGCGAGCTTTGTTAGACCGCGTCAAAGCGCTAGGAGCAATTGTAAGCTCTTAATAACTGTACCATAGTTCAGCTCAAATGAAGAATCTTCATTGTCATTGAAGTTACATAGGAATTTTTATTTAGTTGGTTGGAAAAATTGGCTTCTTTTAAATCCACATTTATTATTCCCTGTTTGGATAAATTAACAACTTTCGCATGCAAAAATGTATTAGTTACTTACTTTACATTAAATTATGACAACGCAGAAAACCTATTGCAAACAACCATATAGATTGATATGATGTATTAATTCAATGTCCTGTTTCTAAACAAACTCGGCAAGACTGCATCATGTGCACCTAATAATTATAAATCTGTATAATAAAATGAATACTTAGGCGAATAACTGTCCTCTGAGACACAGTTACAACTAGTTCAGAGGATAGGGAACTCACATTTGTAGCCTTATAACTAAACGGTGCAACTTATTTTTATGTATCACACGTAATATCTTGTAATATTATGTCTGTAATATAATATCATATTTTAATATTTTAATAGTAGTAACAAACTTTTTAAACTCACACGATTTTCACTCATTATACTAAATGAAACGGGTCTGTATCGCGTTAGATAATTACACGTATTTACTAAAATACGTACCCGACGTTTCGAGCGGATTACACCGCTCGTGGTCACGGGATAACTGTTGTGCGGGTAATTGGAAAAAAACAAAAAACAATATTGTGCAGTGAATATTCGCCTCTCCAGCCAGTTATCCCGTGACCACGAGCGGTGTAATCCGCTCGAAACGTCGGGTACGTATTTTAGTAAATACGTGTAATTATCTAACGCGATACAGACCCGTTTCATTTAGTATAATTTAATAGTAGTATTTTATTATAAGATAGTTACTATTATATTAAGCAGCTTTTTGGAAATAAACATTTTGTATTTTTTGTATAATGAGACCAGGTCATGCTTCTGAAGGCGTTGTAATCTACGTCGGTACAAGAAGCGTTTGAATTTGGTTAGATATTTAATAAGTAGTAAACATACATAAAATTTTCGTTTCATATCTTCCATTAGCAGCGCCCCGCGGTTTTTACTCGAGTTGTGCCCGTTTCCTTTTGAATTTTGGGATGAAAAAAAACCTATAACCTTCTCATTGAATGAAGCTATCCATTCCAAAAATAATTATTCATATCGTATTTATATTTGCTGAGATTAGCGCGTTCAAACAAACAAACTGTTCAGCTTTATTATATTACTAGCAGCGCCCCGCGGTTTTACCCGCGTTGTGCCCGTTCCCGTAGGAAATCCGGGATAAAATGTAGCCTATAGCCTTCCTCGATAAATAGACTATCTAACAGTGAAAGAATTATTCAAATCGGTTCAGTAGTTTCTGAGATTAGCGCGTTTAAACAAACAAACAAACAAACAAAACAAACTCTTCAGCTTTATAATATTAGTATAGATTAGTATAGATAAGATAGCTTTATCACCAGAGTAACCGAATATCTAAAAGAGCTTATACTCCTGATCTGTCAAAATAGTTTTAAAAGCATCATTACGACCCATTATCGCACACGTAACACGCTTTAAATACAATCACATGCTCGTTAATATCACCATTGGTAGTAATTTAAAGGTGTTCATTCTCTAGTCTGAACCGAACATGCGGACCATAGTTTATAAATGTAGCAGCGAACGCAATCATGGAATGTACCAAAGCATTCTAAAAGAAAGTGTGAAACATTCGCGTGAAGTTAGAATCCTCACATTTAATTCAAAGCAATGCGCAAACTCCTTAATGTTATAGTGAAGTATAAATCAATCTGCACGAAGTTCGATAACTAATAATTCATTCTAAACACGTGCTCTCCCGTTAAACGTAACAACAACTATTACACGAAACAGATGAGCCGTGAAGGGCATCTGCTTGTAAAGATTTTATCTTTCACTAGTTTTTATTGTGTTTCAACTACCCAGGGACTTGTACCAACTCAGGTTTAAATAGATTTCGCGATTGCCGAATTGATAGCAAACTTTAGGTTTGAATTTGTTAAATAAGTTCAACTTTTGTGATATAGTGCTAATCATTACATAGTTGAAACAAAGTCGCGTCTGTTTGTCTTCTGTTTGTCTATCTGTATGCTTAAATCTTTAAAATTACGCAACGGATTTTGATGCGGTTTTTTGTAATAGGTAGAGTGATTCAAGAGGAAGGTTTTTATGTAAAAAAAATTCCGAACTTCCCACGGGAACGGGCACAACGCGGGTAAAACCGCGGGGCGCTGCTAGTAAAGTTATATTACTTAGTATGTCATAGACTATGTCGGAGGCCTTTAGGCGGTCTGAACTTTGACAACAGGGTTAGTCACTAGCCCGCTTGATTGCATGCATGATTTTGTACAGCAAACCCACTGGTTGACAAAGGAGTTTCGTTTCATCACTTTTGAGCTATTCTATTATTTCTATTATTTAGCATTTCTATTATTTAAGGCTTAAAATTGTTAATACAATCATTAAAAAAAATGACAACCCCACTGAGTTTCTTGTTAGTTCTTCTCAGTAGGTGGCGCGATGTGAACTAACGTAAACTTAATTTTAAGCTGACGATTATAAATGATTGTAATGATCTGATGTAATAAAGACATTTTGAATTTGAATTTGAATTTGAGCGTCTCCGCTTATATAACAACTATATTTCATTACAATATTACTTACTAGCCGCGCCCTGCGGTGTTACCCGCGTTGTACCCGTTCCCGCGGGAATTTCGAGATAAAATGTATCCTATGTGTTATGCCGATGTATATCCTAAATTACTGTGAAGTTTGATTCAAATCCGTCCATTAGTTTTTTCGTAACAAACATACATACATACAGACATCCTCACAAACTTTCGTAATTATTATATTATTAACAGTATTAGTAGGATAGCACCTAAAACCATTATTAGACAGATACTACATATTTTATGGAATGTTGACAATATTTTCCTGCAAGTCGTCTCGTTTGCGCACATAGAACTATATCAACTGTATAACTATGAACTGTTTGTAAAATGCAATCAACATTATTCATAACAAACACTCCTAGACTCATTTAACTAGACTAGTACATACGTAATAAACAATGGCCGCCGTCGCAATGGTCAGTTCAGACTAGACGCATTGTCTCGCCATTTACATGCAAATATCCCGGCTGGATCGCATCATGTAAACATACCCTATTAGTGTCTACACAACCGTGTAACGTTGTGTTCAACTAATTTGAATACTAATGTTCTAGGGTTTTGCGTTGTAGGTATTATATTGTTGTAAGTGGATTTAATTTTTGAAAATGGAATATGTATTGAACTTGATTGTGTATCGTCTCTCCTTGTCTGGTCCGCATTAATGATCCAATGATAAGTACTTTGCGTTCACAAAAAGGTATTATGCTCTATGTATTGAGTTATATGTACTAACGTTAGTACATCTTATATATAAAATTCTCGTGTCACAGTGTTCGTTCGCGTACTCCTCCGAAACGGCTCGACCGATTCTCATGAAATTTTGTGAGCATATTGAGTAGGTCTGAGAATCGGCCAACATCTATTTTTCATCCCGAAATTCCCGCGGGAACGGGTACAACGCGAGTGAAACCGCGGGGCGCAGCTAGTACGAGTATAACTCAATGATTATGCTATATGTATATAATATTATTACATGTGTATGTCACTGAACTTCACCTAAACCGCTGAACCGATTTGAATGATTTTTTTGTATGTGTTTGGATGGCACCCTCAATGGTTTAGATTCACACTAGCGACATCTATTGGGTCACCGGTAGAACCACTGCGCGGGTCAGCTAGTAGCAATATAAATAGTATTTATCTATGGGAGATAAGGATTCTAATTTCGTGGCATTTTTATACCCAGTTAAGTATTGATATCTTTGCTTCGAATAAAAGTTATTACCCTGTATGTGACATTACGAGTATAAGCTAACATTTATTTCATTAGTTAATTTCATTGGTAGTTAGTTAGTTTATGTTTCATATTAGATTCCGTATATCCTAACAGGTAAATAGCCTTTGTCCATTCTATTTCCAAGTCCGGTTAAGTTCTAAATATTTCATTCATAAAATCTTCATTAATATAAATAACTAATTAATCTGTCGCTGAAGTTAAAATTAAACAAGTCTCTATAATAGAAAGATGAGTGAATAAAGCGAAACTTTACAAACGGGAAACTTACCGCGCCACCATTTGATAGAACGAGTATCGTTGCAAGTAGTTTAATTTGTTTTATGAAGTTATTTGCATAGAATTATTCGTTGAATTTCAACCTAGAGCAGCGTTTGTTTGACGGATACTAAGGCCCATAGCACACGGCGTATTTTATACGCGCAGGCGACGAGCAGATGACGCACGTATACGAGCTTCAAACGAGATTTGAACGCAACCTTGTAACCTAGGCACACGGGGCGATCATGAAACGTGCGTCTCCTGCGCGTATACGCGCTGTAGCCGCTCGTAGCCTTTCCGTTTTGACCAGAGACTCCTCCAGTCTCCAGTTGTACAATGGTGTCGGTTGAGACAACATTGCTCATTTGTACGCGCTTCAAAAGCGCGTATACGCGCTTCATGCGCGCGCTTGTATCATCAATGCAAACGCAACAATCAGCGTCTACGGCGCCGAAGACGCGCGTTCCTAATACGCGCGTCGCCTGCGCGTATAAAATACGCCGTGTGCTATGGGCCTAACGCTCGTATTCAGATACGTCAAATGATTCCTTAGTTAAGATTTAATGAGTGATTTTGACAAGCAATGTATGACAAAATACATCAATTAGTTAAGTGGCTATTTAATGTTAGCCTCTGAGTGCGGCAGTTTTGGGTCAATGAAAGAACTACTATATATCTTATTTCAGAAAACTCTTTACGATTCTAGAAGAATACTTACTATAGTATTCTTCTATAACACATATAAAGGAAGCCACACTATAGACGAGAAGTTTTAGATAGCAATCATTATAGTATATTTTTTTAAAGTTAACTAGGTATTTTAGACCACAATCTATATAAGTGCCAATCATCAAAATCCATTCAGTAGTTAAACGTGGTGGATGGACCTAATCCTCCTTACTGTATTGATACTCGTATCTTCGGTGAGATGCCTTTGCCCACGAGTGGGATATTACAGACTAATACTACTACTATTTTTATGTGCTAGGTTAATAAACAAGATGGAGAATACTCTAATCTTACCAATATTATCTTGGAGTATAATATAAACATAGTTCCATATTGAATGTTTCCAGCAGATTGCCGCGTCACCTGACACGATGATTGATGTCCCCGCAACGAATAGTTCGCCTGGCTTGTGTTGATCCTTTAGATGATGCATAGTTTGTATACTTACGTAGTGGTAGGAAGTATTAGATGAGATGCCTATAGAATTTTTTACTTTCCTTAACTATTTAAATCAGTAGAACAGTTGAGGATTCCTTATATCTATATATTATGGTTTGAAATTACCAAACATTTTTCCCCTTTAGAAGGGTCTTCGGTCTTAGGAAGAGTCTTCGGCTGGAAAATCGACCACATTAGTTTAGATTTCAATTTTCATAAGAAATTGAGTGTATAGTAAATGTAGTTTGATTCCAAAGCAAAGCAGAGATCTCTTTTTACGTTATCCTTGATATAATCAATTTCTTATTTTCCTACTAGTTGATTTTGTATTTTCCAACCACAGACACTATTAGCTCCTATAAATGAAGAACATTTTTCATTCCATTCTTACTCAATTAGAAAACTGTTTTCTTCCGAAGAAGCGAGAAGATAGAAAAAATTGTCTTTGGTTGGACAATCGGCCTGACTAGTAATCAATTTAGAAGAAATTTCCTGAGAATAAGCTTGACATGTATAACGTAGAGTAGAGAGTACAAGCAAGCTTTACAGAACTTGTTTATCTTTAAAAAAAATCTGCTCAACCTTTCCTTATAAATGAATACCCGGCTACTGACGGAATTTAATTAAAAACACTTCAAAGTGAAAGGCTCTACAATGTCAATTGTTATTTTTTGTTACAATAGGTAACAACGACGATGAAAAGATTTTTATAATGTTAATTTATTATTCAGGTGTCGTTTCAATGAGAATATTTCCAGAATGAGAGACCTCGTCAAAATATTCAAATCAAAGACGTATTCCGAGTTTGTGACGTAATGTATTATTTATTTAACAAGAAATGAATTTCTATTCAGCACAAATATCAAGTTACCGGGAGAGGTACATCAGACGGGATAATGGAGAAATATTATTTCCATTATTTTGGATAAAATGTATCCTTATAATACTTAGGAATGTCTGTGTTTGATGAAAGTGAATTTTTCACAATGACAATGTTTTTACGTTCAGACGCAATAATATTTATTTACGAATAAATCCAAGAAGTGTATTACTACAAAAATGTTAAAAGAAGATGTGGCAAATCAAGGTCTATAAATACAATCATGTTTCAACACAAATAGAACGTAATTTTATTACAAGTGACGTTATGACAAACTTATATGAAAATATTTACAGGATATGTACATTTTTACATTACATTCGAATTAATGGTATACAAACAGAAGATAAACTTAGCTCGCTAGGCGATATAAAATTACACGTAATAAATTCATAGTACAACCGTCGGAGGGGCGCGGGAGTCGTGGGGAGAGGGGCGCGGCGCGGGGCAGGGCTCGAGCCCCGCACGCGCGGCCTCTAGTCCAGCGAGTCGACGAGCGCGGGCTCCTCGGGGTCCACTCAGAGCCGCGTGTGCGACAGCCCGTTGGGCGCTATCAGCGGCGCCAGCTGGCCGCCCCGCGCCTCCAGCGCCACCGCCTCGCTGCACGCCACCGACCGCGACGTCAGCGCCGTCGATGGCTCCGACCGCGACGGCACCTGCGCCCGCGGCGCCTCCATCGCCCGCGCCGCCGCACGCGCCCTCTTCCGCGGGATCACGCTGTTCTCCACATGCAGGGTGGCGTTTACGTCCTTCCCAGCGGCGCAAGTGCACGCCTTCAGGAAACTCTTCTTGAAGTTGTCCGAGAGAAATGCGTACAGGATCGGATTCATGGCCGAGTTGCTATAGCTGAAGCACGCTGCTACTAAAAACACGGTGATGGTGATTCGGCTAGCGCATTCCGTGGGTGGAGAGTAGATCAGAGCCACCTGGAACGCCCAGTACGGAAGCCAGCATAGCACGTATACCGCTATCACAGTCAACACCAGTTTCGTCACTTTTCTATGGGAGCGTTTTTTCTCTTTTGATTTGTTCTTGGGGCCGACCGTCTTTAATTTTCTGATTACGAGACAGTAGAATACGAAGATGAGCGTGAGGGGTGCCGCAAAGCCGAGCGCAAACGAGTAGAGCGTGAATGAAGTCTGTCCCTTGCTGGAGTCGTGCTCGGGCCATACTATGTTGCACGACGGTCCGTTGTCGGTGGGGATCAGCGTCGTGTACATGAATATGGGCGTCATGACGAGCACCGACATCGTCCATGCGGCGACAGAGACGACGCGCGATACGAAAGGAGTGCGCAGGCGCGGTGCTGCTATAGGGTGACACACCGCAATGTACCGGTCAGCGCTCATAATGCACAGGAATATGCTGCTGGTAAACTGGTTGATGCCGGTCGAGATCATGTACGCCTTGCACCAAAAACGAGAGAAGGGCCAAGAGCGAAGAGACATGGTTATTATCAGGAACGGTATTCCGATGAGGAAGCACTCGTCAGCGATGGCCAGATTCACGATGTACATGTTGGTCACTGTCTGCATTTTGGAGAAGCGCAGAACCACGTATATCACTAGGGTGTTCCCAAGAAGTCCAACGATGCAAACCAGCGCATACAGCACTTGAGTCACCACGTAGACTACGGGCAGGTTGATGTTAGGGCAGTTGTCAAAAGTCCCGTTATACGTGCCATTGTCTTCATAGTGTTTCCACGACATGTTGCCGTTGCCCATCATTTCAACATCTTCGAGCTCCATGATTACTTGAAGGTTTCTTCTCAACGACTAATAAATTTTCTTCGGAACTATTTTACCTGGAACAATATAAAATTAGTTTTATTTAACTGTGTGCTGCTCTCGATGAGCAATACCGAATGTGATAGTTTGGGAACGTGAAACATAGCCGTCTGGTCGTCTGGAGCGCCATATGTTCAGATAAAAATTATCAAGTCTCGTTAACGAGTTTATGTGCACTAAAAGGTTAGTTGTTGTATCGTTTTCACTATACATTGTTCTCTGAACTTTTTGGACGGATGCCATGGAGTGCCTATTTATTATTGCAAATGCTTGGCATTAACGTAGTATCAGTAATTGCGGTTTGAAATGTTACGGTTATACCTATACGCTATGTTTTGTCGTTATATGTATATTATCCATCTGTGAGAGCTAATGCATTCGCTGAACTGTTTAGAATATATTGCTTCGACCCGATACCCAGAAATTTCAATTTTGTACAGTTAGAAGATAATAAAATACCATGGATAAATACTTGTGGTATCATTATCCGACGGCCGCACTGTTGCAAAACATACTTTTATCTCGCCATTTACTGTCAATAAATTCGAGTGTCCTAAAAATTAGCCCCAACCGAAGATAATAACAATTTTGTTGGAAAAGAGCGAATTTCAGCGCTCAATTTGGATGTGAATTGGGAATGTAGGCATTTTACGTCGAACCCCGAACTGAATTACGGTGTCTGAGTAAGCACTTGACCTCCCCAGATTGTTATCGTTTTGGAGAATTGCAAATCATTGCTATTCCGATATGTACTTAAATTTTTTTAAGTAAAAGGTTATTTTGTAATTTGTGGCCGGAAGCTGCCGATGTCATATCTGAAAAGATACAAATAGGTGTTTTAATATAAAGATAATTTTTGATACAACCTACAGGTGACTTAAGATCGGTGGACAAAAAATATAAGTCAAATAACTTTAACAATTACTGTGCACGTAATTTATAAAAGGTTTTTTCACAGAGTAATTTTTCTTGAAGATATCCTAGACTCTTTTAAACTTTAAATAAGAAAATTTGCCTCAAAGTGTATCATAAAAGAAATCACAAAATGTTTAACAATATGGCTGCTTGTTTACAAAAGAAGCATACAAATTCGCAGCCGTGCTAATAACAACCATCTATCAAACTAATAAAAACAGATTCTGATCATAAATCTGAAATACTTTATGAAAAATTAAATTTTAAACTAACAACACATACCGAGCTAAAATGTTAACATTTTCTTTTAAGACTATTAAGGCTTGGAATATTTCAAGATATTTATATGAAAATTAAATCTATTTCTGTTAAAAGTATTTATGTAATTGAATTTTCTTTAAGAGCATCTTTTATATTGGGATAATTAATATTTAATGTTCAACCCCACTAAAATAACAAAGTTGAGGAGTTGGACTTTTTGTTTAAAGGCGCTTATCAGAAACTACCCGTCCGAATTGAATAATTACTTTTGTTTTGGATAGTCTCATTTAAGGGAAATGATATACAATATTTGTTATCCCAAAATTTTTACGGGTAGAGGCACACCATGAGTAAAAGCGCAGGGTACTTTTGTGTTAACTAATATTTAATTTAGTTCGACTGTTGTGAGTTGACGAGTTCGATAGAACACTAGCTCCCAACAATCACTCGTTCAATCTAAAAATCGTCTAAATAAGCTCGGTGTTTTTGTAGTAAAACGGAATTCCAGATAATATTCTATTTGTGTAGAGACCCCTTTGTCCACCCCCTCACTACAGCCCTGTAGAAGATCCAAAGTCTAATTGTAATGTCTTTTCAAGTAATAAATTAAAGTTTTAATTCAAATTAGTTTGAAACAATTTCAATCATTCAATCTTTATCAAAGTAATTAGTTTAAGTCTGGATTGAATCAAAGTTTAAAACTTTTTCTCTTTTTGTGAAGATACTACCGATAACTTGAGGCTGTACTTGTACTAACAATACTTTTTTAAATGGTAATGTTCTTATTTAGCCTATGGCTTTTGTCATAAATGGAACTTGCATACATAATTTTGTATATCATAATCTTACTAGTAGTTTTGGAGATTGCAGCGTTGTATAATAGTCTATGTACCTCCAAGTTATAATCTATATCTATGCCAAATCTAATTAAAATTGGTGCAGTAGTTTAAGAAAAAGCATAGCGAACAGACAGACTAGTAATGTCAGTCTTTAAAAAAGTCTGTTTAATCTATAGTAACGTAACATTTTATTAAAATCTAAGTAAGTAAAATTATATGAACTAAACGTCTCCAACAGACGCCATTGACATCGATGTGCTTGACGTTTCCCATTATCTAAGAAAATAAATAAAATACAGTTTTAATTTCCGACCCACCCATGTGAAAGGAGGTAGTGTAAGTTTTACTTTCAGACAGGGAAGTTTATAGCGCGGTTGGATGGGAGTTTTACTAAATTATTTCTGTTTGACGTTGTAAGCTAGGCTCTTTGAGCTCACTGACACGTGACATTTGAGCACGTGACATTTTACTTTGCACATCATATTCATGATATTTTGCTTGCGGTGAACACCGTTTGTGTTCAGTCACACTACGTTTTAGCCTCTATTATCCTGTATTGTCCCACTGCTGGGCAAAGGCCTCTCAGTTCGTTGAAGTTGTTAGTGCAGTCTCGATTCGTCGCATCCTCCTTACTAATGACAAACAAAATGAATATCTAAACATATATTTTCGTCCCGAACAGCTGTTCACCTTTACGAGCAGCCATCTTACTTTTATTATTACTTACGTCTCACCTTCAATTCAAATTGAAGCGAATTTTCCAAATAATAAAATACTGTCGTAAACCTCACGAATACATTATTCATTAAATTGCAATGTTTACGAGTAATGACGTACAATATTGTGTAGGATATTTTAATGTATGGACAATTTTGTGTGAAAAACAAAATATTAGATTGTAATGTCCCAAAATTCCCCTTCAGGATAAAGATATCTGAGCTTCCTGGGGATATAAGTAGAGTGAGAATAAGATCTCTTGACCTTAATTAGGTGATCTCAAGCCCCATTATCATTTTGCAATTTTCATAAGAGAGAATGAGCTCAATTTTCGTAGGCATTTGTAGGAAAGTAGTTGCTAAATAAATGCTCCTGTTATTTTCAGTAAACTGTGATAAAGTGATCCACTTTGCTACACATTTTGTTGCCGAGCAATATACAGACATACAAGAAATATGAGCAACCGCACCGTAAACCGCACCTAAAAATACCGCCCCGTAAAGGCGTCTCTCTCTCAGAAAACATTAGTTCAGAGACGAGAACGATTCAATACAATAATCTTATAATTCTTTTTGAATAGAAATTGGTTGAAGTTAAAGGGCTTATTGAAATAAAAAAGCTGTAAAACTTATAATAATATATATAAGCTAGTTTTTTAACAGTCACTGACCGTCGAAAGTATCTTTCAATTTAATGTGGATATAAAATAATGGATCATATAAGTTAGGGCATAAATTATTGTAGTTTCTGAAAATCCGTGCAAAGCAATAAAACTAATTTACACACATCGACGGTTCAGAATATAAATTGGCTTTTATAACGACTTTTATGTTTCGATTGAAGTCGTTTTGGATGAAAAAAGTCCAAATCCTCAGAAAAACCATAACGTTTGATATTTAATAAAAACGGATCTACGGCCAAGCTTAGTTTTATTGGGGATTGGAACAACAAACCAGCAAATAGTATCAAATTATGATACAAGCTTATAACTAGCAGCGCCCCACGGTTTTACCCGCGTTGTGCTCGTTCCCGTGGGAATTTCGGGAATTTTTATACATATGAACCTTCCTCTTGAATCACTCTTATTTAAAAAAAACCGCGTTATAATCCGTGCAGTAGTATTTGAGTTTATCGCGAACAGACAGACAGACGCGGCCGGGGAGATGTAGTGATTTGTTCTATAAATTACTTCCAATCTGTCATTGTTGGCACAGTAGCAGTCAGAACGCTTACTGTGTCGGGGATTGCGGGTTCGATTCCCACCCGGAGTCAACAATATGTGAAGACAGTTGTTGGCGACGACGTCTATCTGTCTAGTTGTCTATATATTCTTATAAAGTATTTGTGTATGTATGTATATGTAGTAGCATCAGTTAGATTCCATATTACAAGCTTAGAGCTTAGTTTAGGTTAATTAATTAATGCTTTTAAGCTAATTAACCGTGTATGAATTTGGCCAGGCATATTCTATTATTTAATCTAGTAAATACCGATATCTCTAGAACCTAGAGAGTTGACTCTAACATGAACTTATAGAATACTAGCAGCGCCCCGCGGTTTTACCCGCTTTTTACCCGTTCCCGTAGGAATCTCGGGATTTTTTATACATATAAATCTTCCTCTTGAATCTCTCTATCTACTAAACAAACTGCGTCAAAATCCGTTGCGTAGTTTTAAAGATCTAAGCATACATAGGGATAGACAGACAGCGGAAAGCGACTTTGTTTTATACTATGTAGTGTAGTTAACGGGAAAGTTATTTGTGTTCAAAATTCTACGTATTGCATATCCTGTAATTTACCTGAAAGTTACTCAACATCGCTATTCAGTCCGTAAAGGTATTATTCCACTTATTTAACAAATACGATCAACGAACGAGCGAACCGACGATCCTAGGAACTATGAAACTATGTATCCCCACTTCATAACAGTCGAGACCATGTTGTTTTCTCGATTGTTCTAATCGTCAGCTCGCATACACTATCAAGACTGTATTAAAATATTCTGGACTATGAAGACATGACACGTAGCAGTACACTGTAGAGATAAGAAGCCTAACAATTTTTCTCAGCTATAGTATTTAGTCGGGCTCAAGAATTTGTACAATAGTTTGGCAATAGTCACATAATAAATAGGGCAGTAATGTAGCTTCTGAGTATATGGAATCAGACTTTCAAAGTCTGAGGACTTTAGGCGGTCCAAAAACTCTGACACCAGGGGTTTTCACTTACCTACTCTCACTTTCTTTGGGCTAGTTTCCTAAACTGGCAACTGGCAATTGGTGGCCCAAAATCGAGAAGAGTGGCGGGAATGGGGGGAGGCCTTTGCCCAGTAGTGGGACAATACGGGCTAACAGTAACAGTTTCCTAAAGTGAGAGTGAGTTGGCCACTAAACCGCAAGACACACATAATGCGCGTGAAGGCCGATTGCGGTTTGCGTGACTTTGTACTCCTTGTATTTGTACATACCGCACTATGTGTTCACTTAACGTACACGCACTACTATCAGTGAAACACCTCCCTACATCCTCTTGTGTGTAATACATCTGTTACACTCGATCTATGCGCTAATAATAGTATCGATAACATGACGCATTTAACATGTGATGAAATCTGGCTGTTTGTATTGTTGCTGGAATAGAATTCATTTACATGGGTGATTCAAACATTTGATGTTTGTTTGCATTTACACTGGTTCGGGAGTGCAGTATTACATTAGTAATACATGAAAGTATACATACGTTGTAAACCCTACATCAGTGGGATGATTCAAGATACAATAATTTCTGATGTCTTTGGTTAAAGATAGTGTAGAATAAACGTATGCTTACTTTTAATCCAGGGCGCATAAAAGGGGTGTTGTAAGTTTGACGTTAATGTCTGTAGATCTGTGTATGTATATCTGTCTGTGGCGGTTTTTGAAAGGTTTAGTAAAAATCAGCCCAGACCCTTTTGCGCTGGTTTTTTTTTTAATGTTTAATTTTACTTGTATTAAATACAGCATACGTCTGCCGTTATCAAAAATGTGGTAAGACATCTTTATTATATTCTTATCCAAATCTGTGTCTTGAAAAGTTGTAGAATTTTATTTATAAAATAGTATATTATTCCCAAAAATGTTTAAAAATATCTCGTGCATAAAACCGCTCCTTATTCTTATCAAGCGCAAAAGAAGAACTTTTTCTTTTGACTTAAAATAGAATATCTGAAAGCAAATCCTTATCACAAGTCAAATATTTTCAAATTATTTGGAACTGCTCGCTAAGCCACGTGATTTGTAGTCGACTTTTCCTAATCTTATTTCTTTAGCGCATCCAAAGATTGGATTGCAGGTACTCACATTTGCAATGCAGATTCTAATAAGAGTATTCCAAATCTAGAATTCCAGATTATATTGCGAAGCTTTGAGTTCAAATGCAATAAACCGACATACGTACAAACTTTGTACGTATAATACAAATGTATAGAAGAATGTACGAGCGTCTGTCTACGAATGTGACGTATTGTTGGATAGACGAAAGTATTACTCTGAAAATTTCAAACGAAATTGGATGTAAAATATGAGTTTGTCTATGCCTTTTAAACAAAGAGTTGAAGATTTTAAAAGAGATTTAAAGGTTAAGATGTTAAATATTAAAATTGGAACACTAATGGGGTAACATTAGGGTTTTGGGAAATTCCTTGAAGTGATTCCGGCTAAGCTTATAATTACAAAATTACAAAGGATCCAAATGCAAAGAAACTTGTCAACATTTGGAGGAAGATAGTGGACAGTAGATCAATTACTGTCACACCGGTGTGAAGGTGTTGCTAATTTATCAGTGATTGTATCAGTAACTCTATCTTCATGTGACATACCTAGATATCATATTCAAAACCAAACCAAGCTGACTATATATTCATATAAGTATTTGTGTATGTATATTATAAATCTAGTCGCGTTGTACCCGTTCCCGCGGGAATTTAGGGATAAAATGTATCCTATATTATGTTATTCTGAACCAATATTACAGTAAAGTTCATCAATATTCGTTCAGTAGTTTTTGCGTGAAAGAGTAACAAACATACATACATCCATACATCCATCCATATAAACATTCGCATTTATAATATTAGTAGTGTCAGTTAGTTGAATTCCGTAATACAACCTCGGAGCTTACTTTGGGTCTAATTAGCCGTGTGTGAGTTTTTGTGCAAACATACTTTAAAATGTTAAACCGATGTGCAAGAAATGTTTCTCATATTTATACTGATCTATTTAAAAAGAACCTTCCGCTTTCTTAATGACGGCAACCTAAATACAATTTTAACGTTAACAATCAATCAAAGTCTTCTTCGTTTAAGAAATATGTTTCTCACTTTGATTTTGACAAATAGTTTTGCCGGCGACAAACTCTACCGTTTAAAAACTGAACGTTTGGCAAACACCCAACATCGGACTCACATTGGACTATTACTTAACAGTCGTTTTTATATTTTGATTGATCACAAGTTAATGATCGGAATGAACTTTCGTGTTATGACCGTTTTTGAAGTTAGTTTATTATATGAATAGAGAAATATATCGATGGTGAAGTTTTGGGTGGCTTTGCCAAAATATTTGGGGGATGGAATTATTATTGTATTATATGTAGAGTGAGTCCATAATTACAGATTTTTAAAAGGGAATTTCTCTAGTGTAGATCTTTTGTTGCTATTACCGGCCCATATTCAAAGACAATTGCTAAACCAAGAAAATCTACACTAATATTATAAAGAGGAAAACTTTGTTTGTTTGGTTGTAATGAATAGGCTCAAAAACTACTGGACCGTTTTAAAAAATTCTTTCACCATTCGAAAGCTACATTACCACGAGTAACATACGCTATTTTTCATCCCAAAATTTCCACAGGAATGGACACAACGCGGGTAAAACCGCGGGGCGCTGCTAGTATTATATAAAAGGCTTAAAATTTAAATGGTTGGTTTTGCAAAATAGGTAAATTAAAAATAAAATAGGTAGAAAAACAAAAACCATTGAATTCAACATTCTATTTGAAACTTCATTTCAGAACAAGTAAAATACTTATTACATTTTTAAGAAAAAGCTATGAAAATATCCAATAATCACCGTAAACATTTTACTCGGTTCGCGTTACAACCAATTCAAAACGTTTCGCATCAAAGTTTCAAACAGTTAGTATTAAAATATAAATGCGTGTTGGTATCTGTAATAAGAGTGCACGCTTTCATTTTACGGTTATTGGTTCACGTGCTACGAGTATTACTGAGATGATATTGTGTATTTGTGTTCATTACCCCCCGCGATCATACTGTTATGATTTCAGGGGAATGCACTCAAATTGTTTCTTATTTCAGATAACAGAGCATTCTAAGTACAAGTACTGTTAGGTAGAGTTCTTATTCTGAACTTTTAGGGCCAATTTTTGTTCTTCAGAACAATGCTAATTTGATAAGGTTATATAAAGGAATAATCTTAATCTGATGAGTGAAATAACGGGTTTTAGTAATTCTTGAAGTATAATTATTTCATACTTTGCAATATTTTTTCTTTTACCTATATTTTCCCACTACTGGGCAAAGCTCTCCCCCAAACGCTTCCAACTCTCTCTGTCCTTCGCGGACCAATCAATCAATAGAATACCATTAAGTAATAAAGTAAAGCTAATTTAATTTGTAATAATAATGTCGTAAAATAGCAGTTCTTCAATCTTGTTTCAAAATTAGGAAAAAAATGGATTTTACGATGTACGTAGTACCAATAAACTAAAAATAAAACATAAAGCAATCATATTAAAGTCTTTATTTAGTCCTAAACGTTAAATAAAAAGTGAAATCTGTATTTGACGCGGCAATATACAATCACAAGAAGTTTATTGTGTGTAAATCATGTTCATGGTATTTCCTATTATGCCTCAATTCGGTAACAATGAAATTTTCTTTTTATTAAGAAAGTGACGCGCTGGGGCGGCGCGTTATCAAAATATATCGCTGAGGAGATCCTCTTTATAGTCATCTTCGATACTTCCTCCACAATCTCAGTTTTCTCGTACTTTTTATTATTTTTTCTCCTAAGCTTTGTTACTTTGTGAAATCACGACGCCCCTCGGCGTCGCAGAGTCCCTTTTCATTTGAATGCTGACGGGTTTAAAAAAACATTCTCTATTCCACATGTAGTTTGATGATGCGTTTATTTTTCGAAAGAATGTAAAAATAACATAAAGGGAAACAGCTGTGGAAACTGGGAAATTATTTTTTCTAATAAACTGCCATGTTTTCTTTTACAGCGTATTTTTCTCTCAAATTCAAAGGTACAATTATTCTGTTATTTCTCTTTCAATTTAACCTATTTGCTGATGTATTGGGGTGTTATAGAGCTGCCCCGCATCTGCCCTTGTTTGATTATTCAGTGGCCGTCATTGGCTTCATCTTATATCGCGTTCGTAATAAGGACAAAGCGTGGGCCCCACTGGCCGTCACTGGCCGTAATAGACTATTACTGGAAATTTTGCGCCAAATTCAATAGCTTTGTGAAATGATGGCTTTGTAGCTTTAAACGTTTGGTTTATTGGAAAGTATAGGAACTTTATTTTGAAATAATAAAAGGTTTACAGTCATTTCAGGATGGTTATGTTTCCAAAACCTCGTGACAAGACAGGTCGATGTGATAGATTCAGTAATCTAATATTAATTAATTAATACATTAAAGCGAATTCCCACAAACTATCTAGCAAATAAATCACAAATAATTTAAAATGTTATACTTTCGGGGCGGATAGATGCCATATCCGAACGTTATTAGGAGAAAATCTACCAAAACGAGTTTTAAATAATTATTATATTGGTGCCGTGAATGTTTACCAAAAATCTATATATATACTAATGTAATAAAGTTTGATTGTCTGTTTGTTTGTGTACACGTTAATCTCATAAGCTACCAATCCGATGTCAATAATTATTTATAAAATGGATACCGATATTCAACGACAAGGCTAAAAACTATTTTTCATCTTGAATTTCATTGCCACGGAAACAGGCACAACGTGGGTAAAACCGCGGGGCGTTACTAGGTTCATATAAAAACGTTTACTCACTTCAAATATGAAGTAATTTGATCCATGTTTGAGAGATCTGGAACAAAAAATAAACATTAATATAGATCTAATCAACAACAATATTGAAAAGAGAACATCCAAACATGATTATAATAATAAATGTCTAAGTATATTTCTCTCAAAACATTGAAATTGATCGCTCTCCCAATTAAGTTATGTTTGAGTGTGCGTCAAGTTGTTTACATCATTTACCTCTCGTTTCATTTTCCTGGTAAAGGTGTGTACTCAGATATACTTTGATGCTAAGGTCTCTGCACATTGAGCGACTTTTGTGATCGTGACTAAGTAAGTGAGCGAGCGCGCTATAAATGTAAAGTTCGAGTAGGTAAACCGCCTAAACGCCTCCGACATGTTTTGACGATTGACACACGCGGGTCTAACAATTGATCGTGTCCCCCGAAGCACGGTAGCGCTCAGATAGAAATACCACTATCGGCCACCCATCCAAGTAGGGGTCGAGCTTAACAATTAACGTTGCTTAACAATCACAATGAACTAACATCGCTTAGACAAACTACGCTACGAGTGCTACAATCGTGACTGAATCGTGGTTATAAGAGCACCCAGCTAGCGACCACCGCGACTCGACTGTTCCATGCGAACGCACGATATGCTAAAAATTTCGCCGTGGGTAAGGGCCCTAAGGTTGGCTTAACCTACTCAGACTTAGTACATTACCATAGTGATTAGCGTAGTTACCATCTATGGACGAAAAGGTAGTGTATCGGTGATTAACGAATTCAATACGATTCTATTAAGATGCTAGGGAACTACGAAACTCAATCGTGCGTTAGTATAGTAATTAAACGCCAATTTGTATTTTGTTTCCGATTTGATGTGGATGGCAATGTAGTTTATGTTTTGATAACTAGAAACGTATGGGTTTGCTGAAATGTGAATTCAAGCCGAGCTAGAATACCGTACTGTTAATTGCCTAAATCAACAATTGAAATTACAATAAGAGCGCATAGCACAAGAGCTATTAAAATATCTATTTAGCGTCTAAATAGGTTAAAAAACAAATGAGGAAGATGGTCCGATCTAAATGTAGCTTTAGGAGATGTTAATTCGGCTGTTTGAAGAAAAGTGGCCTCGAAATTCAGAAGCGCCCTCGACTCGGTAATGGGAGACGAATCAAAACCGACATAAAATACGAATATGCCAATAAAAATATTCAATTTGCTCACGAAGGTTTATTCCTAATAAAAAGACATATTCGGTTTAAGTACTTATTTGTTTGTCGTGTTTCGGTTGAGATGTCCATAAATCTTAATGTTAGATTGCTCTATATATTTTTTATTTAACCTTTTAAATGTAAACGGTAAACATGTTTTCAGCAATATTTTAGCTTGAGCAACTGAAAGAACGAACACGATGATAAAATTTGGTTTGAACCTTTTTCTACATACAACGAGCTTTTTTATTTTATATGCTGACTAGTAGCGCCCCACGGTTTAACCTACGTTGTGCCAGTTCCCATGTGATTTTTTGTGATAAAATAGCATATAACCTTCCTGTTGAACATGGCTATCAAATAGAAAAATAATTATTGGAATCGTACTGGAACTGCCTTACACAGGAACTACCTTGAGATTAGCGCGTTCAAACAAACAAAAACCTAACTCTTCAGCTGTATATTATGTATTAGTCAAGATAGATATAGAAGATCTAATAATGTGTTGATGTATGTTTTAATGTACTTATCTGTAGAGCATACTATTCATAATTACCGATGATCGTGTAAAGGAATGTATGATCGGCGATTGTGTAGAGTAGTCGTTAGCATGGCTTTTGAATTTAAATTGTTAGCTGTGGTACTCTGTGGTAATCTTTCGTTCGAAAAATGAAAAGAGGTTAAACGATTGTTCTCGTTTCGAAGCGGGATAGCATTCTCTGTGCCTTGTTCGATATTTAAATAATCTTATTCATGGCGCGAACGGCTAAGTGTAAAAACATTATGATGAATTACCGCGTTTTTTGATATTTAACGGCCTAAGATGAGATGGCAACATTGTTCTAAAGATACCGATAAAAAAGAAAAAAAATATTGTTAAGTTGAGACATAGAATAAATAAAGTTATTTTTGAAGATAAATCAAAGGCAACAAGTTGGGATAATGCCGAAGAAAGCCTCTATACAGATGATGTGATTTCGCCGTTGACATTTGTTCCCCGATCGGATCAGATCAAAGAATTAATAAGAGTACTCACCGAATTAAAAAGAACACAATTCACCTAAACCAATGCCACTGTGTCCTCAAAACCCAGTTTATCAATTTTCTTTAAGGAAATATTTGAACAGAAGCACACACGTGCACTTACGCCGAGGAAAACACATTAATTACACAGTAACTGTGTAAACAAGGTGTTAACAATAGTGTTGGCATTGGACAAACAAACACACAATACTATCTGTTTAAATTTGCATAGATGTGTAGTTTGAACGATAAATTCCAACAGATTTATTTATATTGGTATGAAACAATGCATTTGATACAGGAAATGTTTTATGCGGTGTTATTTGAAGTGTGGAGGGTGGCTGTTAACACGGTGTTTTAGCCAAATGTTTAATCATTACACATTTAGTTAGAATTCTTGAGAAGATCAAATGTTAACTGGTTCAGTGAAACGTTTATAATTTTTCTCCCCTACTATACTATAAAATACTAGCTTTGTGCGCACTACGCTAGTATTTTAGTCGAGTAACAAGTATTTTAGTAGCTAAAATACTCACCAGATAGTACTCATCTGGCTCGACAAAATTTTCGGTGTTTAGACGCGTTTAGCTACTAATTTATGCTCTTACGAGTAAGTTAGCGATGATGTTTTAAGGAATATTTATGAGTACTGACGTGAGTGAATAGAACTTCGCGTCATTGACATTGAGCGAGTTTACAAGCTGGGAGCCGGTGAATTGAAAAAGAAAGCAAGATTATCATACACTTGCTTTTTACTAACCGACTTCCAAAAAGAAGGAGGTTTCTCAATTCGACAGTATAAGTCTTTTGAATTTCGCGGCTTGTAATGTGTAAATTAGCTCAAAGTCAAGTAATTTTGCAATCATTTATTTATCAAACTAACTCAAGGTACTCGCAATTATTTAATCCAATTAGTGAACATATTTTTTTTAATCTCCTTCTTTACAAATTGAAAGTGAAGTTGATATTTTGTATGCGAAAAATCATGTGAGCATTAATTTGAGTGTCAAAATTGGAAAATGACGCGCCATGGCGAGAATTAATGGAATTCATGCTTGTGAAGTGACGGCGGTAATGACGTTAGCTCGTCATTTGTCGGGAGTATTCGTTTATTGGCTTGTACGTTTACTCGTAAATAGGTATTTTTTTGTATAAACGAAAACCTTTAGTGCAATTCAGCGCGACTGTCCAACTGCGACTTATCTACACTTATATTTTAAAGAGGAAAATTTTGTTTGTTTGGTTGTAATGAGCTCAAAAACTACTGGACCGTTTTAAAAAATTCTTTCACCATTCGAAAGCTACATTATCCACGAGTAACATAGGGTATTTTTCACCCCGAAATTCCCACAGGAATGGACACAACGCGGATAAAACCACGGGGCGCTGCTAGTCATCGATAAGGCAAAGTCAAAGTCAAATATTATTATTCACTTAAGGCCCCAAAGAGGCACTTTTGAACGTACCACTCAAACGTAAGTACGTTCGAGTGGCGATTCGAACAACCGAGACCAAAAATTTAATATGCGTTCCGATAGAAATGCCACTGTCGGCCACCCATTCAAGGACTGGTTGAGCTGCACATTGTTAAACAATCATGATGGGTTACGTTCTACAGTAACTATGCCACGAGCACTACATTCTAGCATTACATCAGGCAAACTTATGGCTGTAGTTAGCACTGTAAAACATTATACTATCTTTATGTAATGACTAACCGCGCCCCGCGGTGCTACCCGCGTTGTACCCATTCCCGCGGGAATTTCGGGATAAAATGTATCCCATGTGTTATTCTGATGTATAACCTATATCACTGTAAAGTTTCATCCCAATCCGTTTAGTTCGCATAGTTTTTTCGTGAAAGAGTAGTAAACATACATAAATCCATCCTCACAAACTTTCGCATTTATATTATTAGTAGGATAATCAAGCAAGATTACGTTTCGTTTTAAAGATATTATTTGAAAAGTATTTATTCGTCAACTTCTTTGGCCATTCTTATCTATTTTTGAGTTTGTCGACCTGCTTCATAAATACTCCAGACATTTCACGCCATTGTAACAAGACCCAAATCCATTTGCTTCAAACATTTCTCCGTTCAAATACCAACACAAAACCTACTCTGTCACTGTCTAATAAAGTTAAAATTTCTTTGAGAGCTATTTGAAAACCACTTTAGTGGATTTTAGACCGTAAAGTGTGGACTTAAAGTGTGAATTGTGTCGTGTAAGTAATATGCGCTCGTGCAACGCAAGCACATATTGGTGACACTTGTCTAGTTTGACGTATTTTATTGAATATTTGCTGTTTTTGCTTTTTAGATTTTTTTGAATTTTCTTATATTTACTTACACTTAAGATAACTTCGGGATCCGCGACTACTTCAACTTAAACCAAATTGCTTGACATTGTTGGTGTTGACAGTTACTTTACTTAAACACGATGTTGTCAAAAGGATTTAATTATTGTTTCAATCATTGAGTTTGAATACATTTCTATATAATTTTTCTTTACTATTTTCAAAGAAATAAGTCTGAGAGCGTTTAGCATTTTGCTGTAAAGTTTTAACAAAATGTGATGGCATCTGTCATAACCAACTGAGTGAATTCACTTATAGTAGTAGTAGCCGCGCCTTCCCCGCGTTGTACCCGTTTCCACGGGAATTTCGGGATAAAATATATTCCATGTCTAATTCTGATGTAAAACCTTATACAAACCTGTAAAGTTTAATCCAAATCCGTTGAGTAGATTTTGCGTGAACGTGTAACAAACAAGTATACATACATCCTCGCAAACTTTCGCATTTATTAATATTACTAAGAATAAAAGTATTCTAAACAAAAATATCTAGACAGTAATCTATACATAATTGTATCTTACAGTTCAGAATCCGAATGCCCGTATTTTTACGAACTCAGTCTATAGATTCCCTTTATCCGCTTGACTTATTCAATCGTACATCGTAAGTACGGGTACGATCATGGTACGATCAATTTGTATCGTACTTAGATTAGTCAGTGAAGCGCGAACGAACACATCCATCACTCAGATGGGCCCAGCCGTCGGATCTCAGGCTATATCCGTATAAACAATCATTTATTTAACAAAACCAAAGCTTATTTACGAATAAGGAATTTGCTTAGAAGTTTGGGCGAGATAAAATGCACGATTGAAGTTAATTGAATTTTTCACTCAGCTTTACTTTAGACGGGAATCTTTTAAATTGTTTTTCTTTAACAACATAAATTCCCGATAATTTTGAGATTGCATCCGGTTTCTAAGTTATTGTAAAGCCTCCACTTCACAATCGCTGATGATCGATATAGGAAACCGTGAACCAGCTATAAGGATAAACAAACAGAACAATAAACTAATAAAACTATTTTCCAATCAAACAATTTCGCAATAATTCGATTTGGCAACGACGAAGTAGCAATGTAATCAATTTAACTGTGATTTGGTTTTTCATTGTTTAATAATTTTGATCTATGACTCTATGATCTATGACCATAAAAGTAAAATGTAATGTCCCACTGCTGGGCAAAGGCTTCTCACCGAAGATATGAGTACAGTGTGTAGGATACTACTCATTAACTTCCCTAAATAATACAAATGCGCAATTAAAAAAAATACAAAAAACTTCTTATTCAGCGAGAGTGGAGAAAATATCGTACAATGTATTCAAAGTCATTGTAATAGAACGTCGGTAAATTTCGAATATTGGAACAAGAACTACATTACTTGACTCCTGGATTTGACGTCACTTATTGCAACTATAGTTTGCTTGGCCTTTCATCACTTAGGAAATGTTTAATACTAGAGGTCAGCGTACAATAGATTACTACTATATACTATTTCAACAAAAAATTCAAAATTATTGTGGTTTTGTTCTACGGATCTCTAAGTATAACAAATAGGATCCTTTTTATCTTTGTAAATTAAACAATTACGGTTTTTATTGTTCAATTACGTTAAATCAACAGATACAGAAACGATTTTAAATTTATTTCCTATTATAGTCCCAGCAACATCTTCTACTGTGTAACTAGGTGTACTAGACCATATTATTTCATTACAAAAATACTGTACAAAAGAAAAACTTTCATAAACAGTAACTTAATAACGTTTTTTTTGTTTAATAATGAAGTACTGATAGAAGATTTACTTAAATATAATTAAATTCTAGATAATTAACTTCGTTTAACGGTACTTTCCGCTTTCTCTGCCTCACCAGCCGATACTCAAGCGGTGTGGATCTTACCGTCTTGGATATAATAGAATAGCAGAATAAATTGGTTTTACCCACAGCTTTCAGTTTTAAGTATAAAACAATAATATTTTATAAGTTTATAATAAGTATAAAACAATTATGTTTTAGCTGCTAGTATAAAGTAGCAGTATCGAATTATAGTTCCTTTTGTTGATTTCAGCGATGTAGCCGGGTCTGTTTCCGCTTCCCTAATAACCTTGGGATAATAAGTATCTGACAATAGAAATTAATACTATAATGGCATTTATTATATGCTAAAAAAACAATAAAGGTGTTCGTTAAAAATTGAATTTTATGTTGCATCCAAATAGAACACTATTTGAAAGGCACGTCATTTGTTGCAATTAAACATATGTATTTAGTTGCTAAATAGATTGTATAAAAAAATATGCTTGAGCAATCCGCCCAAAACTGGCACATCAATTGTACTAGAACCCAATTATGATGATGGATCGAATAATAAATATTAAAATATTTAAGTTAAAGTTAAGTTAAAGAGCGTGGAACCTTTAGATCACTATATAAATAAATTAATCAGGTACGAGACAGAATCGTTGCCATTATCATCCCTGTAGGTTTACAATTTTCAAAAATGCCTCCGCGATTATTCCCACTTATAGGGAGATCATTATTTTTTTTTTATTCACTTCTGAAAAAAGTAAGAAGCTATTATAATATACCGATATTATAAAAGCAATGTGGAAAGTAAAAGAAACTGTTTATGTGCTACAAGATTGCCTAGGAAAAGTCATATAAAGTCAGCATTGGACACTATGAAAGCACATTTCCACAAACACTTCTTATGTTAAAAGTGCTCCAGCAAAATAAATATATGTTTAGTATTACTTTTATAGTTGTAGAAAGCGCAGTTCAAGTCGGCGTGAATAATAAAAGAGTGGGTACCAGTGCTCAGTGCTCTGCGGCGGCTTTATTAACGTTTTTATTTCGCTCTTTACTTCAAGATTCATACCGCAGCTGTAGTAGAGGTTATTAGAGAATATCACCGTTTTATTGAGAAAAAAATTTCATACATTAATTTATTTTGAGTAGGTTAGTGGCCAACCCTGGTGTCGGAGTTTTTAGACCGACGAAACAGCCGACAATTTTACGCACCCTCCGAAGCACGGTAGCGCTCAGATAGATATGCCACTATCGGCCACCCATCCAAGTGAGGCCGAGCTGCACATTTCTTAACAATCGCATTGAACTAACATAGCTAGTCAAACTACGCTACGAGAAAAATGTGATAGAGGCATAATTATTTACTAACAGAAAAGTAACTGTAACGTACCACAGCTGGGTAAAGGTATCTTGTCTCACTGAAGAGGTGTCGTGTACGTGTCAGTAGATGAGGACGATTAGAAACCACCACGCTTGCCTAGTGCGGGTTGGTGATTTCAAACCTGAATCATATTTTAAAATTTGGCCACATGTAACCGAACCCCAGTCTTAGCAGGCGAATGCATTTATCACGAGACCACCGAGGCGTTAAAAATCACCAAATCTAATGAAAACCTCGTATAATTTGGCATACCTCAACTTTTTTACAACAAATATAAAAACAATAATTTAGATATATAAACATAAAATATCAATATCCTAACCGATGAACTACAATCAAGTAACATAAATAACTTCCACGAAATGTCAAACCCCTAAAATAATAATTGTTATCAGGTTATTAAATGTAATTCAAATCCCTGTATCTCAGAACATACCAGTATTATAATGAGTTACAAATAACGGTATCCGAATACATTAAATTGCTTTGTAAACGATACGTGAGACTGTTACATACAGTGCAAATACGATTTCAGTATGAGATCCGATCGACCAAAAATTACAATGATGAATAAAAACCCTACTAATGTTACGAGTATTAATGCGAAAGTTTGTGACGATGGATGAATATAATTATGTTTGTTACTCTTTCACGTAAAAAGTACTGCACGGATTTGCATGAAACTTTACAGTTATATAGGTTAAAAATCAGAATAACACATGGAAGACATTTTATCCCGAAATTCCCGCTGGAACGGGTACAACGCGGGTAACACCGCGGGGCGCTGCTAGAATTATAAATGCGAAAGATGATGGATGAATGTATGTTTGTTTGTTACACGAAAAAACACCTGGACAGATTTGGATGAAACTTTAGAGTTATATAGGTTACTAGCAGCGCCCCGCGGTTTTACCCACGTTGTGCCCGTTCCCGTGGGAATTTCAGGAATTTTTTAACATAAAAACCTTCCTCTTGAATCACTCTACCTATTACAAAAAACCGCATCAAAATCCGTTGCGTAATTTTAAAGATTTAAGCATACAGACAGACAAACAGTGTGACAGACACGAAAAAGAGACGACTTTATTTTATACTATGTAGTGATACATCAAAATAATACATGGGCATCATTTTATCGCGAAATTCCCGCGGGAACGGATACAACCCGGATAAGATCACGAGGCGCTCCTAGTCTATACTAATATTTAAAAAAAAGCGGCCAAGTGCGAGTCGGACTCGCCCATGAAGGGTTCCGTAGCAGCGAGTAACATAATAAAGAAGTTCTTGAAATAAATGTTTTTTTATTTACATTTGAGTTATTGAATGAATAATCAGTATTTTTTTGCGGTTTACGATTTATGTCGTAAAAAAAAAAACTACTAACTAGACCTCGTTCAAACCAATTTTCGGTGTTAGATTACATTGTTATGTACATCATATATTTTTTTTAGTTTTATCATTCTCTTATTTTAGAAGTTACAGGGGGGGACACACATTTTACCACTTTGGAAGAGTCTCTCGCGCAAACTATTCAGTTTAGAAAAAAATGATATTAGAAACCTCAATACCATTTTTGAAGACCTATCCATAGATAACCCACACGTATGGGTTTGATGAAAAAAAAAATATTTTTTTCATTTCTAAGTATGGGAGACCCCCCTAAAATTTTATTTTTTTTCTATTTTAGTGTGAAAATATTAATGCGGTTCACAGAATACATCTACACACTAAGTTTCAACAACATAGCTCTTATAGTTTCGGAGAAAAAAGGCTGTGACATACGGACAGACAGACAGACAGACGGACGGACAGACAGACAGACAGACATGACGAATCTATAAGGGTTCCGTTTTTGCCATTTGGCTACGGAACCCTAAAAAGGTAAAATTTGAAAATTTGTTTATTTGTTTGTATGTTCGAGCTAATCTCCGGAATTACCAGTCCGATTTGAATAATTATTTTTGTAATAGATAGCCACATTCAACGGGAAGGTTATAGACTATTTTTTATCCCAAAATTCCCATGGGAACGGATACAATGCGTATAAAACCACGAGGCGCTATCAGTATTTCATAGACGCCTCATATAATTATCATAAATGGCAACAACTTTTAATTAATGGTAAATACTCGGACATTATATCTAGTATAATATAAGGTTTAATTTTGCGGTAGTTTTAATTAGTGTTGTAGTTCTTAATTATAATTTCCCGCTGTGGTTTCAAATTTGAAACATTCTATTTATCGCATTAAGCACGTATCACTTCTATTGACACAGTTAAACTAATTAATATTGTACGAATATAAGTAAAGATAATCTTTTAATAACTATGAAATAATATTGTTTTAACAATTAGGTATATGTTTTGTTATTTTTCTTTATTGGCATTCTTTACTAGCCTTATGAATGAACAATGAAGACGCATTGACTCGATGAAGAAGAAGACTAGCCTTAAATTACTCAACTCAAAACGCAATTGTTTTTTTCTGACAAATACTCTGGTTTTTCTTCCAAGAGTTAAATTGTGGACTATATGGTCGATTTTCCTGCCGAAAATCTTCTGAAGGAGAAAAAGGAGTGATGATTTCATTATTTTCTTACCCCATCACTGAACCTTATCCCTCAATGGAGGAAGCTGTCTTTGGTTGAAAAATTATTCATAATATTTGAATTTTAACTCTCGCAAGAAAAAATTGAATATACCTACTGTTCACTTCTTTACACTATGGTCCTTAAGGTTGTACTCATCTCTAATCCTGAAGGACCGCCCTTAGCCATAAATCCCAGTGTCCGGTGTCTTTTAGTAATTGCTTGGAGAAATAATCGTCGGGATATACCACATACGTCATTTATTCCTCAGGGAAAATGAGCTTACTGCCCTTAAATCACCGCCCGCCCTAACACCCCCGCCCAGTGTTGTCGTTACGACGTTAACATAAATCTGTATTTGGTTCCGGTATTTATAGTTTTTCAGAGAGAGAGATGGTTTGGCGATACTCATATATAGGCATACTTAGGCCGTGTGCAGACTAGGACAAAATTCTAAGGTAAGACTTCTAGGGCTAGACCCGCTATCGACCTTAGAAAGGTAGATCAGAGATTGATAGTTTTCTAACTTCTTAAGGCATTTCCAACTTGGTTTCGGAGCGATTGTTTTGAACCTACCGATGTGATTTCGGGGGTTTGGCCTCTATGATCTCCCAAGTCTCTATGCTGGAGTAGGAACACATACGAATTCACATGCGAGTGGAAAATCACTGCGAAACGACTATTCGAATATTCGTAATGTGATTCAATTATTTGACTATGTTCCTATGTTTTACCTACGTACTTAAGTCCTAAATAACTAGATACATGTTTTTCATATAAGTACATATCTTCAGTAGAGTACGTCTATATTATAGTTAGTAAGTGTGTAACCCATTCTGTGACTAAAGGTTACTGCCAATCTCGGTTGAAATATCGCAATTGTCAGCTGATGTCAAAGGCTTTTAACCTAAAACCTTAGCTTTTAGGGGTTTTCCGGTCACTCACTTGGCTGAAACCACTTTTAGGTATTATATTCATTCTTTTAACCGACTTCAAAAACGAAGCTTTCGATGTAAATATTTTACCTGTTTGTTATATTGTTCATAACTAATTCGTACAATTGACTAGAATTGCAATTAAGTAACTAAGCCTTACTCAAAATTTTCACCAATTACAATCCAACTGCGGTTTCGTCCACCTTGTTTGTATTCCCGTGAGCATTTCGGGAAAAACATTGAAATATACCAGAATGTAACAGAATTTTTGATGAGTAACTTTAGCGTGGAACATGCATGATTCTCACTAACATTCGCATTTGCATTAAATGTTGTGTTTAGTATAACTTTGTGAGAATCTGTTATTTTATAGAAATGAGTTTCTATTTCTATAAACAGTGTTTATTTAAAAAGCTTCTTGCGTGTCTCATGATGTCAACCTAAACCATGTTTTCTTCGTGTGTCGTCGCCATTTTGTTGACATGCTGTAAGGTGGACGCACCTGTACCAATGTACATCGTAAAATAAACTGCATCGTATACATTTTACGACTCAAAATTGCACTGCAGTGCAGACCGTGCGAGATATAGTTTCTTTAAAAATATAGAATTGTTTGGAAGACATTTGTAATGGACATTGTAAATGTTGGTTTAAAATGGTTCAAGTTTTTTTATATAATAGTAGAACATTGTGTTAGGTTTTCAAGTAAATCTTGTATTATTTTAGTAAAGAAGAATATTTTAATAATACTAGCCGCTCCCCACGGTGTTACCCGCGTTGTAACCGTTCCCGCGGGAATTTCAGGATACAGTGGATCCCATGTCATTGTGTTAGTCTGATGTATAACCTATGTTACTGTAAAGTTTCATTCAAATCCGTTTAGTAGTTTTTTCGTGAAAGAGTAACAAACATACACCCATCCTCACAAACTTTCGCATTTATAATATTAGTAGGATTAGAACATTATATTAGGTTTTTTAAGTAAATCTTGTATTATTTTAGTAACAATGTATATTATTAAAAACATTTTAAACAAGGTTTATTTAGGATTGTTAATGAATTGTTTTATAAAAAGGAAATAAAATAAATTAAAAGATTTGTTTTCACTAACGTTATTAAAAGTGCTGTTAAATACTAATTTTAAGTATTTAAATTTCATACATTAAATAATGTTGTATTTTTTAAAGTACGCAGACGCTAACTAGAGAATATATTAATTTTAAATCTTTTCTTAAAAAAATAAAGTTGAAAAATATAATTTGACATGACAAATCTAATTAATATAAAAGATCATCAAAGTATGTCTCAAACCAAAAATTGAGATATATTATGCAATCTGCCGAAATAAACCAAAGGCAAACAGCCTAATATTAATGCAGGACGTGATCACATACGAGTACATTACTGATGAAATAACATCTAGGGATCTTAATATATGAGAAACGTGTCTGGGAAATAATGTCCTAGAAGTCTAGATATCACTAGACTCAACATATTATGCTAATGCAGTAGTGTCACCTTGTGGTATCGCCTAAGTTGTCCACACAACGATTATTTTTTTGACAAAATATTTGTTGTATATAAATATTATCCGGCTCCGCTGTTTTACCCCCGGAAGAGCGAAGCACTTACTGCGTACCACAAGGTGACATACTGCATTAGCATAATATGTACCCACGTTGAATCCTTTTCGTGGGAATTTGAAGAAAATGTAATAACCTTCCCCTTGAATGTAGCTATCCAGCGCAAAAATAATTATTCAAATCGGTTCATGTTTGAAAAAGGTAACTTTATATAATTTGACTCGGCCGTTTTGGAGTAAAGGATCAAACAACATACTTAAAAACTATCTTATCAATAATATTATAGATATAAGTAGCAATCATCCTTAATCCAGCTCTCATTATAATATTGTCTGACATAGAATCTAGAATGTATATTTTGTTACAGTCTAGACTAGTACAAACTATAAATTCTAGATTTTATTCAACAATTTTTTCCTAAACAAACATAACACGTTCTAGTTTTGTACACGAACCAAGATTGGCCTCAAAATCATCGAGGAACATATACATATACATCAGATATTGAGTTATTATAATGCTTAAAAACACAATGACAACATATAGTCGTCATTGACGATGACCAGTACATGACCAGTATACTCTCCGGAAACAAGAAGATTTTGTTGTCGAAGAGCCTCTCAAGTCTATTTTAGGAATGTCAATTAGAGAACATTTTAATATTTGACAGCCCATTGGCACAGTGGCAGTGAGAGCGCTTACTGTGTTGGGGGTTGCGGGTTCGATTACCGCAAGGAGTCATCAATATGTGAAGACATAGTTGTCTGGGTGACAGTTATATGTTCTTATAAAGTATGTGTGTATGTATTATATATGAAGTAGTATCAGTTAGTTAGATTCTATAATACAAGCCTAGAGCTTAGTTTGGGTCTAATTAACCTTGTGTGAATTTGTCCAGGTATATTATATTATCATAATATTATAATATTATTTAAAGTAAGATGATTTCGTGCTTCGGAGGGCACGTTAAGCCGTCGGTCCCGTATACTTTCTACGGATAGTAGTCGTTACATGAGCCATGTCAGAGGCGTTTGGCGGCTCTACAACTCTGACACCAGGATTGGTCAGGTTGACCATCCACTCGATGAAGAAGAAGATCATAATATTGTTATTGGTTAGAGTCAACTATTAGACTCAGAGTCAACTAAAATTGCGCATTCCCCTAAACATTTTCACAACACAGCTTTTCCATCACAGAACACATAACAGTTGGTTTCAAATAGTTTATCTCTACACCCATTAAGTTTTACACCGTACTGTAGTCATTACAATACATTTTAAATATCGGAAGTTGAGTTTGAAATCGAATACGGTAGAGCTGCAGTTTTACGCGCACCATTACCGCGGGCAGTGGACTCCATAACACAATAATTTATTGCATTTATTTGGCACAATATTTGGTCTTTGGGTGGTAGCGACATCGCACACCGCTGATATGGTCCGATTTACGATACTGGAGTACTTTGTTCGCAGTGTTTAACTTTTATACACTTTTATTCAACGTAAAAGAGGAAGTTGGTATAGCTTTTTTGTCACGCAATGGTAAATCATATCGAATTACTGTTTTTATATACTTTTCGTCTTATTCATAAACGGTTTATAAGCTAAAACGCTGTTATAAGTGGTTGGTCTCTTTTGCTCTTTGTGAAATAGCGTACGTCGGAAAAGGACAAACTATTTCATAGGTATGATGTTTATAAGATTTATAAAATAACATACTTTAAGTTTATAATAAACGTGTTGACAGGAAAGCTTTCAGCGTTGAACTGTCTTCCCATCCGGTCAAATTTTAACTCTGCGCTATAGTTGTATCGCATGTGAGTCAGCTCTGAGGATTTAGGTAAGTCTGTGTTCTTTTTGTCCTGAGATACCTTATATGTTCGTGAAATATGTATTTCAATAACTCATCTTCAGATGCTTTTGTGAAGTTTTAAAGAGTGTATAAGTTTCTAAGTGCATTTAATTAACACTACTAACTTTATGAAGAGAATATCTTAATCAACATCTATACTAATAATAAAGAGCCAAAATACGTCATTTTGTTAATTGTTTTTACGTTCGGACGAATCTTCGGAACTTTTCAAACAAAATAAATAAATATTTCACCAATAGGTAGAGTAAACTTAAGGTACGGACATGGCTATGCTTTATTTTCAAAAAAGTTAAGAATCCGGACTTAAATGTCAAAAGAATAGAACCGTAGCGAAGTGAGGGCGGTCGTTAGTGTTATATAATGTCCTAAAATATGTTCAATCTGTTTCTCTTACCTCTGTTGTCTGACATAACAGAACATATGTACAACGCATTACATGTGAAATATATCTTTCATCAGTGAGTAGGCACTTAAATAAATTCAAACAAGAATAAAATGTATCTTATTGATCGTAAATGTACCGTGTTAGAGTAATATGTCCAGAACTTGATGTATGTAGCGAGGTATTGGGCAGTTAGTGCAATATACCGCTCTTAAATCGATTCTACGGCTATAATTTCTTGTTATTTTATTGGTATTACGATAGATGTGATAATATTACTATATTATTTGTATATTGTATATTGCTTGGCACTAGTATGAATTAATTGTTATTATTTTAAGCATAGAGGTTAATGCATAAACGGATGATTTGATGCACTGCGACTGTTTTAGATAAACTATGATTGAACGATGAAATACAGTGTGGTTTGGTTTGGTCTGTTATAGATGCGTAGACCTTTAAGGAAGAGCGGTCTAAAATAGGGATGACCACTTACCTATAAATCAATGTATACATTATATTTTTATCAGTTCCGAATTTCAATCAGGTCTGGCATAGAAACAAACAATTTCACATTACGTCAGATTCATACAGTGAATTTTGTATTCGCTTCACATCTCAATTGCGTACTAAATTGTTTGAATTTTGAATAAATGAATTCGAGCGTTTTTGTGCCTTTGTGTACACAATATTAAAACGTATGTTCAATCAGTATCAAAGAGTGAAATGTGAAATGGGACTTGAAAAACAAAATGGAATGTTTTGACGATTCAACTCGTACGTTTGTTATTTTATTTAGGTTCGACGGGGTGAGCAAATGCGTACAACATTATCAATGCGTCCCGAGGGTGTGCTCGGTGCGACACAGAGACATTTCATCGGACACTGTGTTTAACATTCAACAACATCCCCGTGAAACACATTGAAACACGTGAAACAACCGCCAATGATTGATGAATTGTAAATATGGTTGTTATTGCGTTGTGAGCAAACAGCAATTATCACACGTGCGGTTTTATTATTTAATAACTTTGTCTTTCATTAAGTTTTGATTGGACATGTTGTTTCAGTAAACTTTTGTTTGATTATAATTTTGTTTTGTGATAATTTTGGGAATTTTCGGATTGCATGCAGGAATTTGCGCGTAAAAATTTACTGGAATAGAAAATACAACAGCAACACCAATCTATTCAATCTGTCAGTAAATCCGTTTGTGTATATTTTTAACTTTCAAACTTGTGTAGGTGTTTTTGTGTATTTTGTTTTGTGAAATTGAATTGTGTATATGAAACTGAGTACTGACGTACGACGCATTTGTTGTAGTTATGTTACGCAACGGAACATCACAACATTTTACTGAACCTGCGTTATGTTATGAGAATTTAGATTTTTGGTCGGTTAAATACTAGATGCGTAAACCTCATAGGCGAAGAACTTGCTTTAGTAATGCGGTAGGTAAATATAATTAATACTACGAGTTACACAATAAAGCTGAAGAGTTTGAATGTTTGTTTGTTTGTTTGGATTTTTGTTTGAGCACGATAATATCAGACAATTTAATTTGAATAATTCTCGTTGTTACATAGCCACATTCAACAGGAAGGTCATAAGCTATTTTTCATCCCAAATTTCATATAATACAAACAAAGTCTACTTTTTCACAATTGATTATTATTTTTAAATCCCGAACACATCGTCAACAAATTTTTAAGGCGCAGTTTCACAGAAGATTCAATCTTGAACTATTTTATCTAAAATTGAATGACACTTAACCACGTTACCTATATACATTTAAAGTAGATGTATCACAATAGAGGCATTGTGAGAACACAATGGTGACACTCTGCGACTCTGACCCGCGAGTATGAACCGACATTGTAACTAATAGTGGCTTCTGAAGTAAGATGCTGAGATACTGAGACTATGAATTATAATAGGGAATGAGTACTAATAAGTTAGGTATTGATTTTTAGGTAAAATGAAGCACTACATTGAATTGAAACTAAATGAGTCTTTTGTGACCACCGTTCCTAGAATGGGCTGAAATGTCAGATAAAAAATGTAAAGTACTCATTCATTACACATTTTGAGCAACACAAAAAGGCCGCGGCGTCTGAGTTTTTTAGATCGCCTAAAATCCTCTAACGTGGTCTAACGATTTAAACTACCGAAGCCGACGGCTAAACGTGTCCTCCGAAGCACGGTAGCGCTCAGATATAAATGCCACTCATCCAAGTAGTAGCCGAGTTGCATTTTTCATATATGCAACAACATGTATGGCGTTCTGTTGCGGAAGATCGGTAACGGAAGATCCGTTAAGTGTGTCCTGAGACTCAAACCAGTTTACAAGCTACAAGTCAGCGACTTCAATTAAAGATGAGCTTCAGGGTAAGAGACAGATTTGTTATCTGACACTTGACTTATTTTAATCGAGTCTGAATCTGAAACTAAATCTCTGAGACTAAGTTCCCAGAGAACTTTAATACATATGTGTTCAAGTTAAATCATTGGCTTGTTTACTATGTTAGAAGATTATAGACGGTTAATTAATTTCAAGTCAAGGTTAAGCCATTAATCTACTTGAGATTTGGTTTAGTAATACTGTAAGACGCTGCGAAATCCATTGAAATACCAAACAGTATATGCTAAATATTATTACATTATGTTTTGAAGTCGAAGATACAATTGTCACCCTCTCTCATTAACATAGTCGGCAAATGTTTTTAGCGCTAGCAGTGCCCCGAGGTTATACCCGCGTTGTGTCCGCTCCCGTAAGAATTTCTAGATGAATATAACCTTTGCGTTGAATGTGGCTATACTTTTCGAAAATAATTATTCAAATCAGATTGGTAATTTCTGAGATTAGCGCGTTCCAAATAACAAATAAAAGAGCGCTTCCGTTGTATTTTATTAGCATAGATATATTACTAAACAGTATTTCTATACAATAAGATCAATGAGCACTTCTCAAGACACAAAAAAATATTCTCTGTATTACCTTATTTCTGCTCACATGCTCCTGTCTCCCGTTTCACCAAAAACTTAACAATGTAGAGTCCTCCAAAAAGTATTTACTTAATAAAAAGTAAGGGACCCTTACTTTTATTTACATTCTTTTATCCCGTTTACAATACAAACCTTTCCACAAAAACCATCAGACCACAGTGTCATGTTAAATGCTCATGACATTTGCGCTCACAATCGGAACGGAAAACGGTTTGGCAGCCAAGTGGCTTTGTCCGCAGAGGGGCGACATCGGCCACTACAGACTGTTTGCTTTGTTAAATGGTTCCTCGTAGAGTGTAGAGTACTCGGTTTTAGAAGTGATAGTGGGTAAGGAAATTAGTACGTTGCTATGCATGGGTTTGAAGGTATGTACGCGCAGCAAAATTTAAGGAAGAAATTAACCTGTATTGTATGATGGTAATTTTATCATTATAGTCTTAATTAATACTACATATGCATATATACAACCATTACCATCGTAGGTTACTTTAAGATGGTTTCTTCTATCAGTAAATTAGTTTCCGAGATACAATATAACTTTTTTAATGTGAAGCAATATCCAGAAAATTAACTATTCCGCCTTTAACAAGGCTTTAACTACATTTCTTCCATTAAGTAGTCTAACCATTAGGGAAGCTCTGTAGTATTTAAATTGAGTTCGTTTCTTTCATTAACTACCTTAAAGACGCAAGTAAAGTTACAAGATCAACATTACAATAAATGGTATTCAAGTGCGTCAGTAAGTGAATGACCACTTGAGACAAGTTGCGAATATTCAGCAACTTGGACAAGCCGACGTCAGCGGTGACTGACTTAAATATTTTCTCAAAAATACTCTTTCAAATCGAACATATCTTGCAAAAAAGTTATGAGAAACTTTCTTTCAATATAATTCGAAAATTAATGCCAAGAGTTTATGGCGGAGAAGTTTCATCGACTATTGTACAACTTTAAATTAGGTATATCTATTGAGTTTGGATTGAGTTATTGAAAGTTGTAAAAAATATTAAAGAGTAAAATGCTTTTTGCCGTATCTAAATTGTCTTACATAGTCTTAACTTAAATAAATAAAAGTAACATAATATTTTTAAATAACAAATCTTGTGCTGCCCTGAGTATGCTACTTAGGGCCGGCGCTCACTGCCGGCATGGCACGGCATGGCATGGCAAAGGATTTTATTACTAATCAAGTTATTTTGAATCTTATTTCAATGAGTTTAGAAATTATGTTACTTTATTTTGATACCACGATGCCGTGACGTGCCGCAGGATGCTGCGGCATGATGCGACACGCCACAGGATGCAACGGCATGACGTGTCATGCTGTTTCATTCCACGGGATGCCCCGGCGCGCCATTGCATCCCGCGAGACGTATGGGTCACTTTGGGGTCGAGGAATTATGATTGCTAGCTAGTTGAAATAAGGTTGAAACTTATGCAGCATTTCGGTGGGGCGCAGTGATGGATGCCAGAGTGGCTGGGCTTTCAGCAGGATGCCACGGCATGCCACGGAACGCCGCGGGATGCCGCAGCACGCCGCGGGATGCCACTACACAACCTGCCGTGCCATGCCGTGCCATGCCGGCAGTGAGCGCCGGCCCTTAGTCATCAACCGAAAGGTTTTACCTACAAACTGAGATAACTTTACTCCTAAGATAATAAATGTAGACATCATTGTGAATAAGTTTAACAAACAACAAAAATATTTCATCTATCTTTTCACCAATGGAACTTATATACAGAAAACAGAAATAATGAAATTGACCAACTACAATAATTTGCATAATGGCGATTTCAGGCAGCTGTAAACTGAAAGTTAACGAACTATGTAGTACGCAAATTAAGGTAATCCAGTAGATTAGTCACCAACCCTGGTGTCAGATTCAGCAAATTAATTAAGTCACTAATTAAATTGATTTTAAAGTCGACAACTGTCGCTGCCATGACTTTTGAAACCATGACCATTTTTTTCACAACAAACCTAACTTCATACTCTCTTAATACAGCAATAAACAAAAAACATTAGGAAAGGAACAAAGGAAACAAAACAAAGGTGTCATTAGGGCTCCACAGTGCGTTAATGTCATTAGTAAATGTCGACTGTCTGATGGTCAGTGGTCGCGGCTAATGACCTCACGGCTCACTATGCATTACATTCGCATATTATACTTATTGTTTACTTGGAGTAAAAACTACTTGTTTAAGCACTTTCCCTTCAAGTGGTATTAAAAAGCTGGCTAAACTATATAGGCGCAGTCGGCCATGTTGAAATGTATGGAGCCTTATCAAGAAATTTACTTACTAGTACTAGTAGTTAGTTACTTATCTACTGCTTGAGTAATAGATATCAAAAACACGTAAAAAATCAATACTAAAATCAAGAAAAACTAGGAAAAAACAATGAATGTTCAAACAAACAATATTACAGAAACACATACGACTACAAAATGGACCCCAAGAGACTTTTAATAGAAATTTACTCAAAACAAAACGAAAAAATAAAACACTCCTGGTAATTCGGACCTTTGTCAAATTATTATGACGTCATGATTAATTGTTTTAATTAAATGTCCAGATGAATATTTATGGTGTGCTTTTGTTCATTTTTGAGTACGTGGGTCAAGATTTGCAATTCAAAAACAATATGGATGGACGCACACAGGTGCTTTTGAGTGCGTATCTTGAAAGCAAAGTGTAGTAATGTAATTTGTCATTGCAGAGTAAAAGCCTCCCTTTAACTAAACTTGGAGTAACTTTAACTTTATAATAAAGTTGTTAAGTAAATGTTTGAAACTTTTATTAGGTTATTATTTCTTGCTTAATATGAAGTTACTTAAAAGACTTCTGAAACTATTCATTTAGTTAATTATATCATTTAAGAATAGTTGTTTAAAGTAATCTTAACTTCAGTCACTCTGTCTGTTATGGTTTCATGGCTAGAAAAAAGAAAAGAAGAATGAAAAACTAGAGAAAAAAAACTAAAAAAACATATTTAAACTTGATACAGAGGTGGACTAGCTAAATCAGTTTAGAAAAGGGCTAAAGCTTTTGTTCATGGTAAAATCTTACAATGCCGGTCAATCTGCTAAAAACAAACTTTCTATTGGCAGTAATGCCCCACTGCTGGACAAAGGTACTAAAGAATATAATCATAATAGAAAATCAACTAAATATCTAACATTTTTTTTTCTTAATCTATATCGTCCCACTGCTGGGCAAAAGTCTCCCCCAAACGCTTCCAACTCTCTCTGTCCTTCGCGATTTCCCACCACTCGCTATCGAAGGAGACAATGTCGTCCCCTCCAGCGTTTTCAATAACAATATTATTACATGAAATTGATACTAATCTCGAAACTCCAAATATAACACCCACGTAAGTGTAAGATATTTTAATAATTAACAAAACACGTAAAATGTCACACACATATGATTACTTTTAAAGATTATATTCCCGAGGGAAACACTGGAAGCCTGTATTAATCTAAACATTTCGAGAAATGTATAACTAATGTACGAATTAAGATGTGTGATGGCAATTAGTCGAGCCAGGTCAAGCGAGTCTCCGAACGCGGTACAAATGTTCGCAGCGATGTTAATCATAGTTACATCGGTGTTGTTAGATGACGGATTAGCAATTTTGATGGGAAATTAGAGGCGAGAATATGCCTGCAAAATAAGGAGCTGGCATATTAACGTGAAATGCAAGTATCTACTTGCAATTTGCAGTTGGAGTACCTAATTAAGCAAGTAAGGTTTGCTTTGGTAGATTGGGTTTAGTTGAGGAACAAAATTCAAAATGTAAATCTAAACCCATGACCTTTCACATGACCTTAAACATGACCTTAAACCTGACCTGACCTTAGACCTTAAACTACGTTTTTATCAGCATTATCTTCTTTTTAAATCGGTTTGAAATCGACCAATTTCGCTAGCATATATATCTTAAAAATGGAAATATGAGGCAACAAACACGTGAATTAAAAGCGGTTATTTCTCCTGGTTTTTTTTAAAGATAAAGACAAATTTGAAGATGGACGCTTCCTTGCAGTATCCACAATTAATGACAATACGTTTTACCCACGTTTAATGCATTAACCACGGTTAATGCAAGTACATGCCAGATACAGGTATGCTATTGAGCGTATACACACTATGGCACGTGTGATGAGTGCCTAAGTGTGCCACATGCACGTGTATTCCGCCCTTAACGCTAAATCGTGACGTAGATATTAATTAACAGCTAGATTTAGCTCCACAACTAATATGGAATTTGATTTTGAGTACCTTCAAGTTATAGAAGATGAAGTTACCGAGCGATGAAATTAATAATCACAAGCAGTGGTTTTATCCGCGTTGTTACCCTCGTTTTTATGGCAATTTCGAGATGAAAAATAGCACATAACTTTCCCGTTAAATATGGCTATCAATTATTAAAGTAATGAATCAAATCGGACTGATAATTCCCGAGATTATCTCGAACATACAAACAAACAAATTTACAAATTTAACCTCTTTATAATATTAGTCTAGATAATATTGATATTACTGTTGGTTTAAACAAAACTACCATTAAGTATTCTATTCTATTTCTTAGTTTTAAGTCAAAAATTTTTTGTGGCAATAATTTTTTAAATTAAAAAAAATAATTAAAGCAAATAAATGCATTTTCATAGCTTTTCCTTCTTAGCTCTACTACAAAATATAGATTTCAATGGGCATTTTCCTTTGGGTAAAATATTTGAAACCAATTTTAATCCAGCGATAAACAATAATTATCTTTATACTGTTATTTTAATGTATCAAAACAAAAAGATGTCGAACACAGAAACAAGTATTCGTCATTCCAGACTAGATTTCAATAAAGCTCCGTTTTCACTTAATGTACCGAACACTCACTTTGTAGCAAATGTGTGTTATTAAACCGAATGTTCGCATATAATAGAACACATCTGTCATCATCTAATGAAGACATATTGTAGAGTTACTCTCAGCCGATCATCTTTAAATGAAAATGTTCGCTGACTAAAGTGTTTTTATCTGCTAAACGAACAATTGGTCGCAGATAACTGTTTAAACGTTAAAAGCGTAGCTTAGCGTAACGTAGCTTAAGCTTGAATATCTCTGATAGAATGTTCCTGTTAATACAGCAACTTCACTGAAGGTCAACTGAGATACAATCTTAGTTATTTAATCTATGAGGCCTGTTTACTTTCTGCGGTCGACGATGATAATAAAAGTAGTCACTGCCAAAGACCAACTAAGCAATATGGTAGCGAAATAAAGAAAAAGTTTTTGTTGCAACAATTCTCTATGTAGAAACGTTAGGGAGTGTTACAGTAGGGTCGACGAATGAAAAAAATCAACGGGTTGCACTCCTGGAGTGCCAGCAAAAGTGAAAACTTGAATACTAACGTCGAAACGTCTTACGAATTTTCGATGAGGTTACCGTGTCTTGACACGTGTGCAATCAATTCAGGTTTTCAATTCTGTTGGTGTTTTTTTTTGTATTCTTTTTCAAAAAATCACTAATTGCCTTCACCATCCGACGTTTTGTATCTCCGTTAGGAAGTATAGTTTACACAAACATTTTCCTTGCACTCGTCTGTTAGTGTTTTTTTATTGAGGCATGAAACGTAAGTTTGCAATCCTGCTGGTTAAATAGGGAGGAGAGCAATTTGCAGTAAAAAAGGAAATAAATATTCCCCGTTATTCAACACATTACCGATAGAAACGGAAAATTAGCATCGCTTCTCCATTAAAGGCGAATACTCAACGTCGACGGTACGAACGAATCAATTTTTGCGGAGATATTAAACATTTTTTGCGTGAATGTAAACGGCTCAACAAGTGGTTAATAAAGAAATGTTTGACATAAATCATTTCGTAAGAGCGGTATTGGGTCACGAGTGCTCGGTAAATAATGTGTACAAGGAATAATTTGTTCTAGACCACGGTAATGTAGGGAAAATTTATTTTTTATTTGTCCGTGGATATTGGTTCGTATATTGCTATGCCTCGGTGGTCTAGTGGTATGTGCACTCGCCTGCCAAGACTGAGGTCCCGGGTTCAATTAAACACAGCGTTCGGAATTTTAACTTAAAATCTTCTTAAATGTAGATAAGTAGCTATCACACATGTAGAATGTGGCGTGCGTCCTAAAGCGCAAGACATCCATGCGGTTACGCTTAATCCAATTGCCTACTTTACGCTTTCTTATATGTATACCTATTGGGTTAATATCGATAAAGTTCAGCCACCATCTTTGCCAAATGTAAATACAATGTTCGATTACAATGGGTAAGCACTGTACGCCGTAATTAGTAAAGCCACACTGAGGTTTAATTTAATAATAATTAATTCCGAATTTCGTTAATTGGTTCTTATATTACGTATCGATCAATATTATAAAATAGTAAGGGAGCCCATTCGTGGAATTCGGAATTTATTCGAGCGCGTCAGATTAAGGTACCTAATACCTTGTACCACATTAATATCTGTATCAAATATTTACTTCCTATAGTGAAGTCTGTTCCACCAACGGGTTTAACTATTATATAGAAGCCACGTGTAACAGATGGCGTAGGATCTAAATCTGACAGTTTCTATATGGAGAGTAGGCGTACGGACAGATAAAAAGTTAAAAAAAAAACGGTTGCACGGGATCTACACGAGTTGCATAAAACGACAGTTAGGTAGTGTTATTTATTCCTTAGTGTTGTACTAGTCTATGAGCGCCCCGCGGTTTTACCCGCGTTATGCCCGTTCTCGTTAATTATCGGGATGAAAATAGCCTTATAACCTTTCCGTTGAATGTGAAAATCCATTACAAAAAGAATTATTCAAATCGGTTGGTAGTTCCTGGGATGGGTTAGTTCAAACAAACAAAAAATAAACTGGTCAGCTTTATTACATTAGATTATAGATAGTAATCTAATTCATAATTATTACCACTTTTATTTCTGAAAGTACATGTCACAATTTGATATGAAATCAAAGGAGAAATCATCTATAAGCACAGAACGTAACGCATTAATTCCCAGAAGATACGCCCACGGGCCCAGCTAACACACAATCCGACAAACAATTCGATCACGGTTATTATTCATGAACAGAGATCTATTTTGTGCGTGACTGTATGAATTGTTTTCAATCTGAGTGGGGAAGGGATGGTTGTCGAGATGTTAATAAAGTTACTAAGCCATCTTATCGTCACAGATTTTAATGAAGAGACTTACATGCGGTTTCTTTATTTAAAAGAATTTAGTCGATTTCTTAAGTTGAAGCGAACACTACTCATTTTGAATTGAAAATACCTTTACAGAGGCAGTAGCTGCGATATTTTACTTCTTTTGTATAAACGCATTACACCTCAATCTTCTGTGACTACGGTTCCTGTTAAAGGGCCGAAACGTCGGATAACAATGTAAATTAAAAAGGGTACCGTTAACGTTGTTTCAATTCAAAATTGACTTGAAATGGTTGACATAGCAGTAGAATATATAATAGAGCCAATCCAACGTCATGCAGCGGCTTTACCTGCAACTAACCATTCATCTTGATGCAAAGGATTGAAAATATTAATTCAAGTTGGGCCGATGAACGCAACCGCGGGCGGGGATTGCACATCACAGCGCTATCAGTGTTGGCAACCGCATGCTTTGAATGGTATCTTACGATGAGCGGTTACGATGGCCTTCATAGTGAAGTACTTAACTTTGGAACATTGGTCTGCAATACCTACTTTGTTGCCTAGCTATTTACGCAGTCGGTTTCCAACCGCATGCGGCTATGCGGCCTGAAATCTACTGCCTTTGGAATGCGTCCTGTGTGAATGAACTTTTATCCCTTCGTAATACTCCAATTTCGTTTTATTAAAGTATGTAACAATCCAGGATTATAATGATCCTTCAATCAAAACACTGATACCGTTTTAATCAGCCTTTCAAAGGTTTATTTTGACACAAGAAAATGTCTGCTCCAAATAAGTATCATGTTTGAAGTTATTTGTAAAGGATTAGAAATATTATGAGTTTTTTATTTTCGGAGAGATTTTTATTTCATGTTGGTTTTGCAATTGGTAAATATAATCTCATTTATATACCCGTGCTTAAAACCGCATGGACTGAGATCAATGTTAAATACAGGAATTTTACTTTTCCTGACCTAAAAAAACTGTGTCTAACTAACTTTTAAAGAGGAAGGTTTTTCCCTGCACTACAAAATGGAAGCGACCCCACAATTTTTTTTTACACTATCTCCATTTATTGCACCACACAAGCCAACTACGATCAAATAATAATAAATAACAAAAGTAAGTATTTTACTTGCTCTATAAACTTTCTACTGCGAAAAAAAAATATACTCTTTACTTTTGTCTACTTTAATCTGCTAAACCTAACTGCTATTTGTATACATTGAGACAAATAGAGTGCTTAAAATAGTCGGATCAAACAAAGAGTACAAAGACAAATATTTATATAAAACAAAAATTCCAACAGAATCAAAACCGAAATCCTTTCGAAATATAAGAATACCCTAACCCTATTCATCAGGCATCCGTTTGAAGTGTATTCACAAGTTTGTCTTACAAATAGAAGCGCTAAATAAACTGCTAAAGCTAAGTGAACAAGCCTGTGGAATTGAATTCTAAAAATAGTTGTTTAAGTTATAAAAACGACTGTAATTGAATCTTCAGCGAGTCCCGAGGTGTCTCGAGTTTGTAGACAAATAGCGAGCTCGATATTATAGCTTCTGTGGACTGTGCCATCCATCGTGGCACTAGGACGTGGGGCAGGGCTTTACAAATAGTACGGGCTACAAGTAAGATCTATACTAATCCTAACTAATATTATCTGTCTGTCTGTCTGTCTGTTAAGAACCGATTTGAATGAAATTAGGTACACAGTTAGTCCAGAGCCTGATAAAGGACATAGGCTACTATTTATTCCGAAATTCCTGCGGGAACGGGTACAACGCGGGTGAAACCGCGCGGCATAGTAATATAGCGTTTATCTCAGAAACTACCGGTCGGATTTGATTAATTCTTTTTGTAATGATTAGCCACATGCAGACAGAAAGGTTATAGGTTATTTTTCATCCCAAAATGTTTACGGAAACGGGCATAACGTTGGTAAAACCGCTGGTAAAACCGCGCTGCTGGTTTTAAATATAAAGCAACAATAGTTGTGGCTTGCCTTAGAAACCAGAAAACTTAGAAATCTGCTCAATCTAAATGAGACGCTTAAACACTAACAAAGCTCACAACTTTATTCATAAATGTTTTTTAACTAAAACACTGTTATAAAGTTTAGTGTTTGTCTCTTTTGCTCTTTAGAAAATAGCGTATGTCGGAGAGAGACAAACCATTTGATAGCTAAAATGGTGTTGATAAACGTTTTAATAGATCCTACTACTTCATGTATTAAATCCTGGGTATAAATTAATACATAACTAGCAGCGCCCCGCGGTTTTACCTGCGTTGTGCCCGTTTCCGTGGGAATTTCGGGATTTTTTTACATAAAAACCTTCCTCTTGAATCACTCTACCTATTACAAAAAACCGCATCAAAATCCGTTGCGTAATTTTAAAGATTTAAGCATACAGACAATCAAACAGACAAAAATAGCGACTTTGTTTTATACTATGTAGTGATGAAGTTCAGAATTATGAAAGGATATCTAAGAATTGACTATTTGTTACTAGGAATTGTTGAAACTCATTATGAACTATAAATTAGTTAGAGAACATTGGACACTGATCGATAGTCACTTCGGCCACGCTTACACCGAAACCTGTGCTTACGTCACACGAACACGAGCAACAAACATCTACCATTCCTCATCGTATAAACATCTCATTTGTATTGTTCTTGTCAGAATAACCATGAATCAGTTTCAATGTAGGTGGCATAAAAATTAGTTTCCCGTCAAACCACAATTTATAACAATTCAGGTAGGAATTATTTTAGTATCGTTTATGCATTCGACTGTCTAATGTATGTGATGATCGGCAGCGATGGTTGGGTGCGAACAAATTGATTGGAGCACTAGCCGCGCCCCACGGTGTTACCCGCGTTGTATCGGTTCCCGCGGGAATTTAAGGATAAAATGTATCTCATATGTTATTCTGATGTATAACCTACATTACTGTAAAGTTTTAGCCAAATCCGTCCAGTAGTTTTTACGTGAAAGAGCAACAAACATACATCCATACATCCATCCTCACAAACTTTCGCATTTATAATATTAGTAGGATTAAAAATGTTTTGAAATTATATCATATTGTATACGTTTGTTTTACGCACGTTGTATTGTTTACGTTACGTAACTGTTGAGGTGGAGTTTTTATTGTAATGTTTTTTTAAGAACTTGTTGATCTTTAAATCTAATACGAGTTGTATGTTTGTAACGGTGTTAGATGTGGTCAGGGAGTATAGATGAGATACATTACGTGTGAGCGTGATACAGTAGGGAGATAATAATTCTAGAATGTATACTAAGTAATGATTGGTGATAAACAACCTAATTGGCCATTCCTGCTAGGTTTTTTTGTAGGAGTTTAAACCTTCGGGCCGAAAATCTGTTATATTATAGTATATATTTGGCCCAAATGTCTATTACAGAGAGAAACCGCTTTAACATAGTTAATCTATACTAATATTATAAAGAGGTAATATTTTTAAGTTTGTTTGTTTGTATGTTCGAGCTAATCTCGGGAATTACCTGTCCGATTTGAATAATTCTTTTTTTAATAGGTAGCTACATTCAACGGGAAGGTCATAGGCTATCTTTCATCCCGAAATTCCCACGGGCACGGGCACAACGCGGGTAAAACCGCGGGGCGCTGCTAGTACATTATAATTTACAACTTGATCGATTTTATACACCCATATAGTTAATATGCCTATCGTCACTATTCAATTCACTAACATTTTAACGAGAAAAGTAGTATCAAATGTAACACGCAACTTTATTCGCACAAACTCAGCACACAATATATCTAACAACACACATTATTTCTCAAATCTCGACTAATTGTCATGAGACCCGTGTAAACATATAAAATACACCTGAAATTCTACCCTACCACGGAAGGTATAAGGTATATTATACTAAGACAGGTGTGTAATATAGACCTTGCGGGTAATGACCCGAATTCCTTCATTCTGACCCACGGTTTGACCCTTTGAATGTTTCTGGTAGATTAATATTGGACCAATGTACCCCTTTTTGCCTCAAACAGCCTCCGACCTCAATAAGGAAGGGAATCTTTGTATAATACACAGGTCAGGGAGTCCTTTTGTTTAGGCAGTCTTGGTCTAGGCAATATTTAGGGATTCATTTCGCTGTTGCATCAGTGCGCTGAAGAATACGCAACGCTTCAGCTGAACTATAAACAAAACTAGGAAAATGAGTAAAGTCTTTGAACATCTGGCGTAAAATATATTGGGCGTAGACAGGTTAAGGTCGACGTATAAACGGATAATTGGTTAAGTGTGAAAGATCGACTGTTTTAGTATATATTTGCCTCTTATCAATTATTAATTGATAAGTCTTAAGCCTTAATCAATATAATGAAATTAACAATAATTGTTACCTTCATAACTTTATTAAAACAGTACGGTTTCCTGATTCTATTAAATAATTATAAAATGGAAACGGAATACTCGCGATTGAGTTACAACTCAATGGTTTTACCATTTTGTGGAAATGAAATTCATATTTTGTTTACTGGCAGCTCTTCCTCTATCCATAGACGAGTGGCTATCTGATCGCATTCTTTTTGGTTGTAGATGTTTAAATTGTATCGGAATGTGTCACTACGATGGAGGTATTAATGTTAACATGCATATGACTTTTTGTAAAGGTATAATAATAAAGTAAGGCCTCTGATCTCACTAAAGATATCAGTACAGTGAGGAGGATTAAATGTAATCACCAAATAAAGTATTTCGAAAAAAAGTTTTTCTTGATAAGCTTTTATTTTTATATTTTTTTTGCCATTATCATGCATTGTCAATGGTACAGTCTAGCTAGACTAAATGTGTATGCAACATTTCACCTCCATCAGTAACTAGTAGGTATTTCAATTTAATTTGTAAGATTTGATTAAATAATTTGGGAAAGGTGGAAATAATTAAATAATGGTTTGTAAAAACCAAATCGAATGCCCCGTATCCATTCCCGTGGAAATTTTGGGATAAAATCTATTTCATGTGTTATTCTGACGTAAAGCCTATATAACTCATCCCAGCCCGTCTAGTAGTTTTTTCGTGAAAGAGTATGAAACATACATACAACTTTCACATTTATAATATTAGTAGGAAGAAAACATTAATTTATACGAAACACTGTCAAATACTATATTATCAGCATTCTCAGAATGAACCATAAACTGTTAAACTCATGAAATTAGTAAATTAAATTCGTAACAGAATTCGCAGAAATCTTTCGATATTAAACGCTTTTAACTTGGAATTGAATTGTGGTTTCTATTTAATTATTTTGGTGTTGCTTGTGTTAAGATTAATATAATCGTTTTCATGTTAATTGATTTACCTACTTTCTATATTAATTTCTTAGTGAAATTCAAATGACAAGTGTAGGTGTCAGTTCAAGGAAAGTTTTGTAAAGTTTTAATCGTATTTTCTTGCCTGAAAAGGGGGAATTTCCCCGGGGATGTGGTACGTGCCAAATACGCAATTGTCACCAAATGGCAACACTCGTTTGACGCAGCAAAACATAATACGATGGGTTGCCAGCATTCGTGGAATATTCAAAAGGGTGTGTTAAAAATAGTCCTAAAAAATAAGATTTTCTGTCGGCCATTTTAGTTTTTCTTACTCGTTCTTTGTTTACATTTTCACATTACTTAATTCAGTTTCATTAACTTTGTTGTTTATAATAACTTAAATATACGTAGCTAAGAATATTCGAGTAAAAGTTCCTTGAAGGTAAACACAAATATTGCATTAATTTTCTGTTATTTTCTACTTGAAAACAAACTGCTTAAAACAGTTTACTGATTAAATCTGAATAATTCAAGAAGGTAAGCTTTTATTTAGTTTTCTAGTGCATCGAACCTTCTAGAATACTATTCATCAAAATACAGAATACTGAATGACATTATATAATAATTTTATCGTTTGTTTATATGTATAAAGTACTACTTAATAGTTGTTTAAACAGTATGATTACTTAATACTTTTGTTTTTAAACCATTTGTATGTGAGATAAGAATTAATATATTCCAGTTAGAAACTTTGTTTTGTATGTGTTTTAAGAAAGTTATTATTTTAAGATATCATATGAACATTTTACAACTTTCTTTGAGAATATTTTAATAAAACTCCTTCGCTACCAACGCGAGCAATCCTATTCGAGAAATTATTTAACTTTCACTTGTTTGACGGAACTTAATTTTAATTGTTCGTATGACTTTATTTGTAGAAATAAATACAATTGAAACAAAGAGAAATAATCTATACTAATATTATAAAGCTGAAGAGTTTGTTTTGTTTGTTTGTTTGTTTGTTTGTTTGTTTGTTTGTTTGTTTAAACGCGCTAATCTCAGAAACTACTGAACCGATTTGAATAATTCTTTCACTGTTAGATAGTCTATTTATCGAGGAAGGCTATAGGCTACATTTTATCCCGAAATTCCCACGGGAACGGGCACAACGCGGGTAAAACCGCGGGGCGCTGCTAGTACTAAATATAAATACTTACATAATAATTATTAAAAGAGTTTTTTGTTTATTTGAACGAGTTAACCTGAGAAATTACCAATCCGATGTGAAAAATTATTTTTTTAAATAGATAGCCACATTCAACACACGGACGATTATTTTTCTTTCTTTTATTCCCACGGAGGTGGAAACAACTAAACTACTATAGTTAGTAGTTTTCCCGGAAACAGGAAAATGTTTTCATCAATATAATTTTAATATTCAATTTGCCTATCAGCAATCCATATAATGTTTCTAAAAAACTTTATAAAACAAGTTAGAGCGCAAACGATGAAATAGAATAATAAAATATTTTCAAAGCTTTAAAACTAAATCAAAAATTACGAACAGATCGCTAAACACGTGAAAAAACATTCGTTATACTTTCATATATCTTTTAGAGAAAAAAGATGAACAGACCCATCATAAAGAAACAAAATAATACAAAAGTACTTTATTTGTATAATCGCGTGGAAAAGTTTATGAAAAAATGGTAGATCTCGTGAGGTCGGCGGGACTTCGAGAACATTGTTCTAGAACAATCTGATCCCACAGGAACAACAGACAAATGATCGCTCCGAACTAAGTATTGTTCATTTCGGAATTCATATGCGGGATCAAAACAATCTATACTAATATTATAAAGCTGAAGAGTTTGTTTTGTTTGTTTTTTTGTTTGTTTGTTTAAACGCGCTAATCTCAGAAACTACTGAACCGATTTGAATAATTCTTTCACTGTTAGATAGTCTATTTATCGAGGAGGGCTATAGGCTACATTTTATCCCGAAATTCCCACGGGAACGGGCACAACGCGGGTAAAACCGCGGGGCGCTGCTAGTATTGAATATGTCGGTGGAACGCCAGTGTCTATGTTTGTACTTGTACAGTCGTCGCTATGTACAGGGAGTTTATTTTTTAATTGGACACTATGTGTAAGTAAGAACCGTCATCGAATTCGATTCATATTAATCAATTCATAACTCAAAATGAAAAATACCTTTTATTTTGAATTATAACTACGTTTACGGATACACTTCGCATTTATTTGATTCGCTTTTATAGTCACAACCTAGTCCACAATTTTAGTTATAACTTTGGTCACAACAATCATCATCCCAATGTTTAAGTATAAACATCTGTTAGACATCTTGCCTTTAATGTGCGCTTATCATTTGTTTCCTTGGACCTTTAGAATGTCTAACCACATAGTTTAAACGTACTCACACGGATTTTTTCGTGTTAGAAAGTTAATAAAGCAAGTTGTAACTTACTTTTAACTCCTTGTCCTGTGTTCCTGTCTAACCACAGTCTGACTAAGACTATATTGTGCTCAAGCTCAAAAAAAGGTAGTTACCAGGGTTGTTTACTATTTGAATTATCTATACTAATATTATAAAGCTGAAGAGTTTGTTTTGTTTGTTTGTTTGTTTGTTTGTTTGTTTGTTTGTTTGTTTAAACGCGCTAATCTCAGAAACTACTGAACCGATTTGAATAATTCTTTCACTGTTAGATAGTCTATTTATCGAGGAAGGCTATAGGCTACATTTTATCCCGGATTTCCTACGGAAACGGGCACAACGCGGGTAAAACCGCGGGGCGCTGCTAGTGTTTAATATAGTTAAAGTTAGGTACTCGTGTCATTATAACATCTCCATTTATGCGTCTAACGTCAATACTCAGAAACGTCAAATGGTTCCTTAGTAAAGATTTAATGAGTAATTCTAATGTAATGTACGAAAAATAACGTCCGTTAGTTAAGTGTCGATTTAATGGACGCTTCTAAACGCAGCAGTAAGCTCATAACCCTTAACTACTTAATCTGATCTTATGTTTCAATATCCTTACAAAGTTCTAAATAATCTACAGAGCAGTAACTTAGTTTCTCATCAGGCGATGTACCATAAAGTGTTAAGTAACATAATCTAGCTGAGTGGTCAATTTGTAGAGTAGCGGGTTCAATAACATCAAAGTTTATAGCAGTTTCTAGACATTAACATCGGATCATTACTTACGGACTGGGCGATTCATTTTCAGGTATTCCGCTTACTCTGTGTTCAAATTCATTTAAATTTAACAAATAAATAAAATAAATTATTTATTGAAATAACTAGGTTAATTAGACCCAAACTAAGCTCTAGGCTTGTATTATAGAATCTCATTAAGAATTGTATAAGAACTTTTTAAAAAACCAGCAGAGTTTCATGTCAACTTTTCTCTGCATACTTCCTTCCGAATGGATGTTAGTGGCACCTACGTGAAAGTTTGTGATGATGGATGTATGGATATATGAATGTATGTTTGTTACTTTTCACGAAAGAGCTGCGACAGATTTGGAAGAAAATTTATAGTAATATAGGTTATATATCAGAATAACATATGGGATACGTTTTATCCCGAAATTCCTGCGGGAACACCGCGGGCGCGGCTAGTACTTTATATTAGAACTAGCAGCGCCCCGCGGTTTTACCCGCGTTGTGCCCGTTCCCGTGGGAATTTCGGGAATTTTTTTACATAAAAACCTTCCTCTTGAATCACTCTACCTATTACAAAAAACCGCATCAAAATCCGTTGCGTAATTTTAAAGATTTAAGAAAGAAAGAAAGAAAGAAAGAAAAACATTTATTCAGACGATCACACAACAAGGAACAAAAAAAAACAAAGCAAAGACAGAAAGAAAACAACAGATATTACATATAGAACAATTACACAGACAGAACTACTGTGTGAGGTCTGAATAGGCCTCGTCTCAGCGTAATGCCGCCACGATCGTGTGACCCTGGCAGCGCTGATTTTCAGACGAGGCCTAGAGGTACGCCACTATTAAAAAACAATACATATACCTACATATAAAAACATAATAATAAATACATCAATATACTACATACAAATACCCCAAAGTAATCCCATTACATATACATACATAAATACACAATGTAAAGTGTAAACTAAAAATTTAAGCATACAGACAGACAAACAGTGTGACAGACACGAAAAAGAGACGACTTTATTTTATACTATGTAGTGATTTCATGCACGCAAGCGAAGTATTTAGTATGCATAGTAAATAACATACATATTATTAATTAAAATTCAATTTAATTATTATGCTATTATGTGTAATTTTTATTTTAATAAAGCTGGTAATTTTTCATTACAAAAGCAGTATGTTCAATAAAGTTTTATTACAATTTAGTTCGTTCGTTCGTTCGTAATAGCTTTAATTTTAAGCGTATTAAAAATCATTACTCAATTTACGATATACTCAACTAAGAATACAAAAGAACTGGGTCAATGTGCAGACAGCTCACAATATCATCAAACACAGTCGCTCATCTTTATTACCGAATATCAATCAACATTCACGCTATTCCCTTCTTTAACACCACACAATAAAAGCGATTGTCCAATAGCACTTCGCGCACCTGCACGGTTATATAAATAAGTTAATATAAACGGTAATAAAGCGTCTTATTGAAGTACATATTTGAGTGTGACGTTGAGTATTTGAGTACTAACGCGTAAATACGTTTATAGATGACAAGTTGGTTACATTTTTATACTTCCTGGAGAATTTTTGAGGTAAAGTGGTTTTGTTGCGTAATTACTTAATACACAATATACATACATACGTTGAACTTTTTTCAAAATGAGGAAAAAGGAATATAATTATACATAATTATCGCGATTAAACATTAAAGGCCATATTCATAAACGCTTACTACGAGCAGCGGCATCGTAGTCGTAGTCGTACTCGTAGCAGCATTTTAGCCATCAAATGGTTTGTCCCTTTCTGACATACACTATTTACCAAAGAGCAAAAGAGACAAAACACTCACTAACAGTGTTTTAGTTAGAGAGCGTTTATGAATAAGGCAGTAATTACATATATGTCAATTTGGATTTCACAGTTATATAATTTCATCTGTGTAAGCAGAGAGATATTTTAACATGAAAAGAGAAAAAAGAGAAAAGAAAAGATCCACTAGTATATCATTAAAAAAATATGGTTGAGTGACATTGCGATGAGTATAAATGTAGCACAATGGAGGTCGCATCCACTAGAAACAGCTAGTGACAGATGGGTATCGGGTACCAACCGTACCGTACTAACTGCAATATTCAAGATTTCATCTTTGTGTGGCAAGCTGCAGTTTGGAATTCAGGGCATATCCATTTCATATATTAAAGCAATGTTTTGGAACAATGGGAATATCGCGCTTTGGATTTGGTTTAAAATTGTTATGTAATTTTTTTTAATAATCGAGTTCATAATATTCAACGTCCCTACTCTCCTGCTAACACTGATAGAAAGTTATCAATATAAGTGCTTAAGCGTAGAATAAACAAAACAAGCTTAAAGGTATGAATTTCTGTTGCTTTTCGTTCGTTTTTCTCATATCAAATTTAGGATGTGTCAAATAGAACGTTCTATTCAAAATAAAGTGTGAAATGGAGCGAACGTTTGACAGTACACCTTAAGTTGTCACCTTCACGTATATATTCGAGAAGAATTTGTACATTCTTGCATAAAATATGAAGCACGTCACGTGCCAGCGATCATGATGCAGCGAACGATTTACGAGCGGGACTGTACTTCAATAGTGCACATAAACTTGAGATGTCTGGGTGACCGGGTGTTCGCTATTTGATATGTACTATTTTTAGTGTTACGTTTTACATAAGGCGACGGAGAAAATAAATACCAATATGTTTTATTTACTACGTGTTACTACAGTCCATTTTTGCTTATATCTACTACTTATTTAGGTTTGTTACCAAAATCTTTGATGGGTATTGAAACTAAGTCATTCTTAGGCCTCTTTTGCTGAAAACGTCCATACTTCCATTAATCGAGAAAAATATTTTGTTATTACTTTTTAAAGTATAGCGATTTTTGTATGTCTATAAAATTAAAAGACCACTGATAGATTTAATCGTCGAAAACATAATAAAAAATCAGGAAGTAAATACTTAATCCTGCTAAACAAAAATGTGTATCAATTAAGTATCATTGGGATCGTATTAGTTTGACACACCTTATTCTTACAAAAATCAATTGATTCAGCAGATTTGACCCCGCGAAAGGCCACCAAGCTACTCGTATTGTCATTGACTGAACACGTGTAAGTAAACAAAGACGTGAATCTACGACTTAGAAGTGTGTGTGTTCCATACATACAAATGAATGTACAAATATGCTAATGGTAATTAAGTTCAAGTAGGTCATTGACCCACCCTGTTGTCAGAGTCTCTAGACCACCTCAACGCCTCTGATATGGACAATTGTACGTGCCTTATGAAGCACACGGTAGCGCTCAGATAGAAATCCCAATACCGGACACCTATTTAAGAAGAAGTTCAACTGCAAGTAACTTAACAGTCGCACTGAATACCGTTTAGTTGATATACCATGGGTGACAATGGGTTTTTACAAACCACCATGGGTGACAATGGGTTTTTACAAACCACCATGGGTGACAAGTGGTTTTTACAATAGCATTTTGCCTGAGAATTTTAGAAAAAGCTGCTTAAATCACTACCTTTAAGACAAAATGTCATCAATTTTTTTCAATACTTTCACTGACGCACTCAGAAACCTCCTTTATATCGACCCTTAATTTATTTACGTAAATTTTATTTTGACGTAACTTGACGTCTCTGAGTACGGGCGTTAGTTATTAACAAAAACAGACAGAAAAAAGGTTAACTTTATATATTACTAGCTGCGCCCCGGTTTCACTCGCGTTGTACCCGTTCCCGCGGGAATTTCGGGATAAAAATATATGTTGTCCGATTCTCAGGCCTACCCGATATTTACACAAAATTTCATGAGAATCGGTCGAGCCGTTTCAGAGGAGTTCAACCACGGTACCCGTTCCCGCGGGAATTTCGGGATGAAAAATAGATGTTGGCCGATTCTCAGACCTACTCAATATGCTTACAAAATTTCATGAGAATCGGTCAAGCCGTTTCGGAGGAGTACAGGAACGAACATTGTGACACGAGAATTTTATATATAAGGATTTCAACAACACATACAGCCACTTAAATTCCATTAATTTATAGTACACTAATAAAAGTACAAACAAATAAGTGTATATGCAACTATGCAAGTTAAACAACACGTGTGACATTCCGAGCATTCCCTTCGTCTCATCACATACTTTATTTCAATGCTTATATCGTTAAGATGGAGTCTGGTCGAAGTTTCCAAATATCTTTCGACAAACAATGGCAGTTAATGGAATCGGCGGAGTGTCCAACGCAGCGCCACTTTCATGAAGATTATAAGATAACAGGGTCGTAGTAAGGGATGGAGAGGGGGCAAAGTACTGTCTAAGTATATGAAAGCAAGTTATGGTGGCTGAACAAGTAAGTGTTGCTATTTGTGGTTTAAAGGCAACTCTTAACCCTTTTATTATAATATACGAGTTCTTAAAGGGCGTGGAAGGCGTGGAGGCCAATGAAACAGTTTGAACAATACAATTATTACTTAAGCTTATTACGCTATAATGTTTTCTACTTTTCAAACATGGCTTGGGTTTGAAATCATCAACCCGCATTAGGCAAGTATGGTGATTACAGCTAATCCTCCTCACTGTACTGATATCTTCGGTGAGACGAGAGGTCTTTGGCCAGCAGTGGAACTTTTTTCTACTTTTTCATTAAAACATTCTATAATTTTACCATACTTAACTTTTAATACACTGCTTCCGTCTGTCAAATAGCCCTTACGTACTATAAATCCATCCCTGTCGCCCACAAGATTCATCAATAGCTCTGCAAGTGATCGAGAGGTACCTCCAACTAATTGAGTTAGTTGGACGTATTCTCGGACACTGTGGACTCTGGCCCGCCACTCAGCTGACACACTTATCTATTGTTCAACAACTTGTTCTAATTACATTATGTTAAATATTACGCTTTGATAATCGTATATTGAGTTATAGAATGCTTGCAATTTGTAGTTACTGATGCTTACAAGCACAAACATATACATATGAACAACAAGTATCACTCAGGGGCGTTGGTGAGATAGATCTACTATAGCTGTCATCTAATTATTTGTCACTGTCGACAGAACGACGTTTAACGTGAAAACGAACGGAATAAAATATTTTGATAGAAATCTCATAAATGCCTTCTTAGAACGCAAGAGTGACATTAAGACGTTCGTATTAAAATTAATTTAAAGTATTTTTTATTGTTACATAATATCCCGTTGCTCGTTCATAGTAAGCTTTCAACGCAATTGGTTTAAATGTTGTTTGATAATCGTACATTGACTTCACTAATCATTGTGTGTGTATCAAAGCGTGCCCCGCAGCCCTTGAGAGGTTTCCATTAAAGAACAGTTATAATTACCCCTGAGAAATTGTTTCCCTATTGTGTTCACTTTACTGATTGTTTTGTTCAATACAAAAGGTTTGATTACCATTTATTGAAAATAAATTCCTTTAACGTGTTCCTTCGATCGTGTTCATGGGTCACAGGGCAGCGACAATCGTCTCGCTTTCATTGTATTCGGTTTACAACGTATCTTTATGTAGTTATTAATCGTAAGCTATAAAGCAGTAATGTCATAAATAACACCTTATATACCTTCTATACTTAGAAGGTAATATTTTTGTTGTGCAATAAATTGAGTGGAACGAAAATATGCTACGGATTTCGTAGCAGTGCTACGCCCGAAGTTCCACGCGTAGCCATCGTACTACGAAATCCGTAGCACACAAATATCATTAAGGTTTTAATTACAAAAGACATTGTTGAAATTATTTTTCTTCTACAATTATTCAAAAGTTACCAATGCTTTCAAAGATTACAATATTTGACCCGGATATGTATTATAATGGCGACATTTGCATCGATGGTGATCGTCGCAATATGGTCTGCTAATTCAAGTGTATATCGCTTTTAGGTTAATTAATTGACGCTCTGGCCCATTACTTAAGCCAGCACATTTCATTGCCTCTATTCCAACCAATGTTTACAATGCAATGTTTCATTTATATAATGTATGCGATGGGTGTGATGACTGTCTCTTTGTTTATGATATCTTTCCATCTGTATTAACAGTATAAAGTCTAAGAAATGCTTGTCAAAAATATTTAACAATATAAAAGACCCTGATTACGACAGACTATCAGGCTTGCCGCAAACTTAGAATCTGAAATGAGATCCAATTTCATCAAACGGTCCTTACATTAGGGTTTTGTCTGTTTTTTCAACCATTTGCCGATGAGAACTTGATGATATCTGCGTAAAAATCTGCTGAAACGTTTAGCAATAACAAAGAATCGTTTCAGATAAATCTGTTTTCTATTATGCAAAATATTCTTTCGTGTTTCTTTTACAATGTTGTCGGTGAATTGGGATCAATTTGCTGAGCTACACTGATGTTTATTGATTAAAGCGTATTTATTCTAAATTATGACAAAACCATATGAGCAACACACAGTATTCGATGACATAAGACAAGTCGCCGAGTCGTAAGATTGTATGATTATTGAATTCCTAGAATTATATATATTACAAATTCTATTCATCTTTACTATTCATATATATATGAATATAGTTTCGACTTGATGTCACTTAAAGGTTTTAAGCTATCGAAGATATTCAAAGTCGAGATATGAATTCACAATATGTAATAAACTAATGTATTAACTAGCAAGGCAAAAGCTTGTCTTTTTATTTTCACTGAATATATCATATAAGATAAAATTACCATCTTAAATAATAAATAACAGTAATTGCACCCAGATAGTGTAGACACGAAAAGTCAATTAAAAGATTTATCCTATTTGATATCGTAGGCTCTTCACCAAGATAAGCCCGTCGGCAGTAATTCAGAGGCATTCATTCGTTAAATTGCGCTTTACTTCAAACCTCAAACACACATCGTCTGTTATTAGCCAAGAGTCGGCCAGAAACTCTGCAGCAACGCAACGGAAATCAGACTTAAAACATATAAACATAAGACTGTTATTTGAAGTTTAACAACCTGAGTTTTAGAACTGTGTGTGTCCTAATTTAAATAAAGAGTCACCGGGTTGTTTAAATTATACAGTGATATTTGGAAGGTGCTGTTTCGGATTGTGTCCCGGATTAAGTTTCCTTTTCAAATGAATTGCTAAAACCTTAATCGTGTATATTATGAATATAATTTGACTCAATTATTTAATAGGTTTAAAGGTTTTAAATGAAAATATAAATTTTATTTTAATGAGAACAATAGCGATATAAGTCAATCTAATGAGATTTCTCAGGCACGCTATACAAATGTAAATGACACAGTAATTAAAAATGGTAGACGAAAGAAAAGTTAGTTTGACTTAGGCAATGAATAGAGGTCTTGTACTAAATTAATCTGGGACTCAAACCCCGTCATAACATATTTAAATGTATAGACATATAGAAAACTGCCATTAAAACAAAACCCATTCAATCAAACATTTCTCTATCAAACAGGGCCACAGCACAGTCAATATTGCAGTAGTTCAGTTTAACCTCATTTCAGCTAACTATGAATAGATACTAACGCCCTCTGGCGGTAGAGATATTAAGTTGACTAACTGCCTGATCCGTACTGTGTGTTGGAATCTTCAGTTGGGAGCACTGTGATGAAATACCACTGGTATGTACAGAGAGCTTTGATTACTAAACTTAGAATATACGATTTCATGTCGTTTCTGATATCTCTTGTGGCTGGTAGCTCGTGTAGCAACTAATAGTTCAATTACCATTTAGATTTGCTTTTGTAACAAAATATCTTCGTAAAAGACATGGTAAATGTATGATTCTACTACAGGACAAAAGCCTGTATCGTAACTGTACTGTGTATAACACAGAGGGAAGTATCAATACAGTATATACATATTGACAAGTCCGTTGGCACAGTGGCAGTGAGAGCGCTTACTGGGATGCGGGTTCGATTCCCGCCCGGAGTCAACAATATGTGAAGACATAGTTGTTGCTGACGACGTCTGGGTGTCAATTATATATTGTTATAAAGTATTTGTGTATGTATATGTAGTAGTATCAGTTAGTTAGATTCCATAATACAAGCTTAGAGCTTAGTTTGGATCTAATTATTTTTCCGGGAATTCGTCCGGGTATATTATATTATTATATCTTCTCGAAGACGCAATCAAACATTGAACCGAAATACTCTCGGTTTAATAAACTCAAGTAAAACTGTGAGACGCTATGAATACATTATTCATTACTACCAAGAACAAACTAATCTTTGTACAAATTGTAACATAGTCCCCGTTGAATATGATTATAAACCTAAGTACATATTAGGTCGAGGCGAGTCATATTGTTTTACCCTAGTTGGTACGAAGGGTTGCTAAGCGTGCTTAGGGGAAATGGAGAATAATCACAGTTTAAAGAAAAATACAGTAAGACAATGGCCAGATTTGTTTTTCTGGAAAATTTCTATTAAATTGGTGAGCTACGAGTATCCTAAATAAATAAACAAGACGAGATGTTGCAACAAACTCTGCATCTATATTATATACTAGCAGCGTCCGGTGATTTTACCCGCGTTGTGCCCATTACCATGGGAATTTTGGGATGAAAAATAGCCTATAACCTTCCCGTTGAATGTGGCTATGTAATACAAAAAGGATACGAATCGGACTGATAATTCCCGAGATTAGCTCAAGCATACAAACAAACAAATTTTAACTCATTATAATATTATAGTATAGATACTTAACCGCACTAATAACTAAGTTATGAATAAAATAAGTCTTCTTAGTACAATTCTGATTTTCGTACAAGGTAATGGCGTGGGGTATAATGCGTCCTGAAATTAGGAACGGGGAGTAGTGGTGTAATTATAAAAATGAGAAACTCACATTTGCACCACATAAGCCCGTATAAACGAATTTATACCTATAGATATAGAATAATCTGTCATTTGAAAAGTCATAAAAAGTGAACACATGTTTCCTTCTTTTCAAACATGACTAGGGTTTGATATCACCAACCCAAAACAGGTAAGCCAGATGATTACGCTTAATCTTTCTCACTGTACTTTTCCGGTGAGATGAGAGGCCTTTGTCCAGCCATGAGACATTGCTTGATACTTTACTTTAGCTTACTTTGAAAAGCCAAGATGGTAGCATAAATAATATAAATTAGACTCAACACTGACATAAAAACCAATACTATAATGAAATTGACAAACTTGAAACAATTAGACATCCGACTAAAGAGAACCAGATTACCTAAATTGTTCCTAAAATACATCTACGTAAAGCACCCTAAGGGGAGGGGGAGAGACTCATGTTCAAGTTAATTCAAGTGACATGCGAGCAAAGGTCCCGTCGTCGTCATTGGATCTTATGCTAACATTCATTAAGACGTGACTTTCAAAGCTTTGAGAAAGCTGTTTCCGTAGAGAGAGGAGAACGCAAGACCCACAATCAATGCTAAGGCAGCAATAGAGTATAACCACAAGTGACCCTACAAAGAAATGACATTGAAACGACTTTTAGAATTTAGTATAAATATAATTACTGGTACTGGTACTTTTAGCCTGTCAACCCACTGCTGGGCAAAAGATGATACACTGCACGTTAGAAATCAAATTAAGCACATTTGATGTCAGAGTACTATTACATTATGAGGAAATAAACCAACAACCTCGATGTCTTAATGCCTTATAATTGCTGGCTGTTTAAATGTGCTATTTGGTGAGAGCGTTCTCTTTGCTATGCATTTGTGGTGGCTGCGCATCCCCTTTGCTTTGGTAACACTTGTAGAATAGTAGTGTGTATAATAATATAATATACCCGGACAAATTCAAACGCGGGTAATTAGGTCCAAAGTAAGCTCTTAGCTTGTAATATGGAATACATACACAAATCCTATCCTATCCTATCCTTTCCTACTAATATTATAAATGCGAAAGATTGTGAGGATTTTTATTTTTGGATTTTTATTTGTATGTATGGATGTATGGAAGTGTGTTTGTTGATCTTTCACGCAAAAACTACTGAACGGATTTGGATGAAACTTTACAGTAATGTAGGCTATACATCAGAATAACACATGGGATACATTTTATCCCGAAATTCCTGCGGGAACGGGTACAACGCGGGTAACACCGCGGGCCGCAGCTAGTAATATAATATATCCGGACAAATTCACACACGGATAATTAAACCCAAAGTAAGCTCTGAGCTTGTTATATGGAATACATACATAAATACTTTATAAGTTGATTGACACCCAGACGTCATCTAATCTAAGAGTTAACTTTCCTACTCTGTTTTATAATCATATTGCTTCCATCTTACACGTGTCAACGAAATAAGTTGTATTCATTTCAAAGGTTAAAGATAATACTCTTCATATTGTAAACTGTATTAACATTTTTCAAAGTATTGTCGCGTAAATCGTTAACAATATGCTAGATTTCCGATAATCGGTTTAAAGGTATAGAGAACACGTGACTTTAACACCGCGTCTATAAATAGGAGTGGAAAGATATCAGTAGTTGTGGGCCAGCGCAGCGTCCTACTAATAATATAAATGCGAAAGTTTGTAAGCATGGATATTGTATGTTTGTTACTCCTTCACAAAGTAACTATTGGATGGATTTGGATGAAACTTTACATTAATATAGGTTATACATCAGAATAGCATATTTTATCCCAAAATTCCTGCGGGTACGGGTACAATGTGGGTAGCACGGCGGGCGCGGCTAGTGGTACAAAAAATATAAACAAGCATAGGCAGGTCTCATGGTTTTATTAAAACAGCAGAAAGCCGAAACCACAATTCTTTTCATAACTCCGTTGCAGAAATTAAAATATCATTTTATATTTTAATTAAAAGGTTGCGTCTCATTATCCCCACGCTATGAAAAGAGTATTTCTTTGCCCATACCAACGTTGAAAAAAGGGAGGAATTTACATTAACGCTCAGTACGACGCCTCCACTTCACTTGTAACCCCCGCTGTGCCTTCTCGGTCTAATTTATTGGTTTTAAGTGTATTTGCTATTCGTAATTTGGTTTAGGACGTGACGTGATATTAGTCGTCTTCTACAGAGTTTTACATAAACGTTCTTTAACTAAAACACTGTTATAAAATGTTTTGTCTCTTTTGCTCTTTGGAATATTACGTTTCCAAAGTAAAAAAATATGCCAATATTCATTAAAATCTGCGTGGGAGTCAAAATGGACCAGACAGACTCAATTTTTTATCATAAGCGTAATACTGGGAAATGAGTTCTTGTGATAATAGGATTCAGTAGAAATCAGTTACTTCCCACGCGGATTTTAAAGGGTTAATATTTTTTTACTGTTACAAGTTCATCGTAAATCAATAAATTATTCAACCATTTTAACTATGGATTTAGTCTTATATTTTATTTATTATTCGTCTACTAAGATTATTTTTAACTTTTAAAAAGCTATCAACAACTTAAAACTTTATAACATTTGACGTCAATTAAAAGTCGAATCCGTACTTTATAAACGAAACAGTCAAATTATCTTTTTAGTTTCAAATAGAGTAAAAAATGTTTTAGAAATACGTTCGTAAGTTTATGAAATAATTGACATTCGTGCTATGTCTTTCCTGATTGGCCCATACGATATTTTAATCAAAAACACACTATTTTATATTTATAAAAGAACCCACTCCTGTATTTCATCAGCCTATAGAGTTCTTTAAGTTTGTGAACGAAGCAAAATGAAATTAATTGATGATAATTATTTAATGCAAGCAGAAAAGTGAGTAATCATGTTTCAGTTAAAGCGATAACCAAACGAATTCAATAAAGCTATAAACCACATTCTTTTTTCAATTTATCACTCACGACGCCTCGTTCCGACAGATAATACATTAATCTCCGTTTTTATTTATTTTAATGCAGCATTTCGATGGACGTTGAAACTGAATTTTCCACTCCAGATATTGGCATGTTACGGGAAAGATAATTGTGAATTTATTAAAATAATTTATTTGTTTCAATGTGTTGTTATATTTTAATACAATTTTCGTGATTTATCGGTATGCATGAAAGGATTTCTTTGTACATTAAAGTATTATTAATATGTGTATCGAAATATTGTATTATGAGTAAAGAGTTATTTTGTAAACATGAAAAATAGCAATTTCTGTTTTGTTAGAACCGATCAAGTCTTATATTAACATTTACATAGTGCAGCCCTACTACTGTCATAATTTTAATGTTATACTATCTAATAACATGAAATTATGAAAAGCATGTTATGATGTTCAAAAACAAAACTTAAGATTTTCAAAAATAAGTACGATTATATTTTTCTATATCGTCCCACTGCTGGGCAAAGGTCTCCCCCAAACGCTTCCATCTCTCCCTGTCCTTCGCGGTCTCTCACCACTCGCTGTCGAATTAGTATATTGTTATAAGAAAACGTACCTTTAGCCTTTTCCCTAAATAGTATGAAACAAAGTCACTTTCCGCTGTTTATCTGTCCCTATGTATGCCTATGTATGTTTATCTGTCCCTATGTATCTTTAAAACCACGCAACGGATTGTAACGCGTTTTTTTGTAGTATATAGAGTGATTCAAGAGGGCGGTTTATATGTAAAAAAATCCCAAAATTCCCTCGGGAACGGGCATGACGCGGGTAAAACCGCGGGGCGCTGTTAGTACATAGTATAAAATAAAGTTCCTAAAAGCTGTCTTTATGTATGTAATTGATTTTCTCAAAAACTACTGAACGGATTTTCATGTGGTTTCCACATAAACAAAGATTCATGAGAAAGGTTTGTAACAACTTTTCATGACAAAATTCCTAGAGAAACAGGTACACCGGGAAAACAGGGCACTGCTTTATAAAATAATTGGAAAGCATGTTTACATGTTAAAACTAAAGATATTATCAAAAAAGGGAAGAAATGAAAAAAAAAATTGTTTTGAAGAATATGTAACTTTAGCATTAATATCGTAGGGCTCATATTATACGTAGTGGTCTAAGTCTTAAGGGCTTAGAGTAACAATAGTATTATGTAAGTTTTAGCAACAAAGACTTCTAACTTCGGTCTTGTATGTGTAGAAAAGATAGTTTTCGAGGCAATATTCGCTCGCGGCTATAACCACAGTGGCATTGTCTCCTTTGTGCGTCGAAATCTCTGGTTTCTCTCAGATATATCCCGAATGGAACCCCGAACTCATTACTGTGACACTAAACAAAGATATTAAATGAAAATAGTTTGGTTAGCCTTTTTGTTTGGTATGAAATTGGTACTTAATGATATTATATTAGAGACTAGCCACGTCCCGCGGTAGTACCCGCGTTGTACCCGTTCCCGTGGGATTTTCGGGATAAAATGTATCCCTGTTATTCTGGTATATAACCTACTAGCCGCGTCCCGCGTTGTTACCTGCGTTGTATCAGTTCCCGCGGGAATTTCAGTAGTTTTTGCGTGAAAGAGTAACAAACATACATCCATACATCCTCACAAACTTTCGCATTTGTAATATTTTTGGTAGGATTTAGTGTAAATATGTGAGGTTGGAAGTAATTCATTCATTAGAATGGGTTACTCAGATTTATTCATTCTTCATTCACTCATTCACTCATTAAAAGTTAGCCACACAGTTCATCAAGTAAGTAGGTCCTATACACATTACACACACTAGATATGATCCATACACTTCATTTATACCAAATATTCCGGCAATTCATCGTCACCTGAACTGAAATGAGGGCACGACGCTTACAATAAAACTGAAACATTGTAACTCACGACCGCCAAAACAAAACCACAATTTAAAGAATACGAAAATACCATATAAAACTGTTTTCAACAACACACTACGTTACATTAGTTGAATTGCACTCGCGTTGTCCTATCCTACTAATATTATAAACTAGCAGTGCCCCGCGGTTTTACCCGCGTTGTGCCCGTTCCCGTGGGAATTTCGGGAATTTTTTTACATAAAAACCTTCCTCTTGAATCACTCTACCTATTACAAAAAACCGCATCAAAATCCGTTGCGTAATTTTAAAGATTTAAGCATACAGACAAACAGACAAACAGACACGAAACAGAGACGACTTTATTTTATACTATGTAGTGATGCGAAAGTTTGCGAAAGGATGTATGTGTGTTTGTTACTCATTCACGAAAAAACTACTGGACGGATTTGGATGAAACTTTACAGTAATATAGGTTATACATCAGAATAACACATGAGATAAATTTCATCCTGAATTCCCGCAGGAACGGGTACAACGCGGGTAACACCACGGTGCGGCTAGTATTACATAACGCAGTCAAACTCTCATCAAACTTTTAAATAAAGTCGGTTACAGAATTATAATAAAACTTAACTTTCTGTGTTTTAATAAGCTTTAAGTCAACAGCGGAAGGAATGTAGGCGCTCAGAAACAAAACAGAAGGAAAATTTCTGAATTTGTTACATAAATAATATCATTAAGTTGAACATGAAGACAGCTCATGATGTGTACGTAGCTGAAGAACAGAATAATATTCATTATGTTAGCAATGTAGTTTATACTAATACTACTTCATATGCTCTATATCTATTTATAATATAAAAATGAATCGCTGAATCTGTTGCTAAGCGCATAACTTCAGAACGACTGCACCAAATTGGATGATTATTTTTTTAATGTGTTCCTTATTGTCAGGACAAGGTTTTTATATAAGAAAAATAAGGAATAAAAATCTCAAAATTCCCACGGGAACGGGGGCGCTGCGGGTGAAACCGCGGGGCACAGCTAGTTTAATATAAATACAAAGTGATTTTATTGTTTTTACATTATTTTGGAATTCATCGTGTAGAAGTTAAATTTTAAATTTTAAAAACCTACGGAAAAACGGTTAAACCAATGCTTACCAAAGTAACAAAGAAACTGGCTTTGAAATGAAAAAAACCGCATCGAAATAGGACCATCCGTTTGAGAACTACGATGCCACAGACAGACAGAAGCACACTCGCACACACACACACACACACACACGCATAAAATCAAACTCTTCAGCTTTATTTAAAACAATAATGAAAGAATCTTTTTTTGAGCTTTGTTCGTAAAGTAATTCTTCCTTAAAGATTGAATGTCTTTAACAAGTAACGACAAACAATACTCAAAGAAGAATTCGGAAGTATTTTTCTGCTTGTACTTTTGAGTTATGAATAAATCTGGCCGAAATTTTGTTTTCGATTCATTTGTTTACAGAATTCATTGGATGTTTTGAAACGATTCCAGTAGTACGGCAGTCGCGCTTATCTCCAAGCCAATTAAAAAGTTTCTGCTCAAAAAACCTTCAGCTTTTTCATTTTAGCAAAAATGTCAACTTTAACAAATTGAACACGAAAATTAACAAGCTTATAATGAAACTTCGGAACTTTATTCAAAGTGTAATAATAATTAGAGAATGAATGATAAATCTTATTATTTGACTCAATTTACAATTCAACGATTCTCCATTTGAAATTCTGATTTTCTTTTATTGTAATGAGTTCTCACAACTAATTTTAATGTTTAAGTTCCTTGTGCATTTTTATTAGTTCCTACTAGATTTTAATATATTATTACTCAAAGGCTTAGCCTATCCTTTTTTGAGGGCTTTTGGGATAAAAGAACCCTATGTTAGCTTCTACATATATGCCACTATTCATCAAAATTGGTGCAGTGGATAAGACGTGAAAACTTTAAATCTTTTATTACTAAAGTTAATATTTCTAACCTACTGTAATAGGAATCTCAGTATTTGGGTTCAAATAAGAAAACTAAATAATTATATTAGTATATTGATTACTTGATGAACCTACCATAATTAGCGAGGAAATTAAACCTCAGAGTAGAATCATTATTTTGTTTATAAATAATTTGATCCAAACACGTTCTGAGTATATATATGAATAGTATGTATGTATGTACTTGTACACGTGCTTGGCGAGACATACAATCGAGTCGTGTCCAAACAGATGCAAAGGCCAGAATAGACTGCATCAGCAAAACTCGTCTCCATCTTCCATTAGTAGCAATTGACGTAAACAACATTACATTAACACCAACTCGATTAGAAACCTTTAATCTCTCTTCTATCACACGCTTTGATATCACTGTTTACGTTACTCACTCGCTCTGTCATCGTTACTAATACGTGTCAGTTTTCTTAAACTTTCTCGCCACCCAATTCCAAAATCTTATTTCTCAAGAACTCAAATTTTATTTAAATAACAATAATTACATGAAAACTCGTGAACATTCATTCATAAAGTTGTAATAAATGAATGAAAATTCGGTAAGGTCAACCCGTGGGCGGGTTTTCGGGTAAATAACAAACGTTTTTGAGAATAATTTTCATCAGTAACAATCCAGCATACGCCTACGTCAGCCGAGATATACGAGTATATAAAGATATAATTTAAATGTTAAAGGAGCGTTTGTTTTAACGTCGGTTGTGTGTGGGCGGTAGTTTTTGGGAAAAAGAGAAGTCGTGTAGGGTAAAAAAAATGGCAAAGGTCTTGTGTTCAATTTGCCGAGAGAAACCGCTGGCGGCGCGAGGGTCGGTGACGAGGGCTGCGGGACGCGGGGACCAAGCCTCGTGGGCTAGCTCCCAACAACCCTCCAACCTACGAGTAGATATGAATGAACCCCCCGTTACTACACTGAATCAATTTCAACGAAACATTTTTCTCGCTAAAGGCAATTTTTGGTAAAGAAAACAATTACGAGTTTTATACAGAACTATATTACTAGCCGCGCCCAGCGGTGCTACTCGCGTTGTGCCCGTTCCCGTGGGAATTTCGGGATAAAATGTATCCCATGTGTTATATTGATGTATAACCTTTATTACTGTAAAGTTTCATCCAAATCCGTTTTGTGAGTCCTTTTTTAGTGAAAGAGTAACAAACATACATCTATCCAATATTCGTGGGAAGCAGGTGATGATGTTTGATAGATCAAAAAAATAATTTCATAAGTTTACATGGAAACAATGAAAATGTATGTGTGTTTACTGAGAAATAAAACAGTATCTTATTAACTGAATGTCGAGTAATTGAAAATAAGTGGAGTGGAATACGAAATCTTGAGATTTCTTTCTATTTGAGAAGATTGAAATAAGTTGATGTGAGGAATACGTTCTAATATCCTTAGGCCATGTATTTTGCCCCAATCAGTAATTATCAATGACTAGTAGTAATTAAATACGGACTGATGTGGTGGTTTTTCTACTTATTAGTAAGCGGTTATGCGTCCGCGAGACGATCAAGTGCACTTGACAAGTCGCAAATGAATAAAACTTGTCAAGTCGCGTCAAGTCGCATCAAGCTCAAGTTGGTTCAAATTTGTTGTCAAGTTATCATCAAAATTATTGTCAAGTCATGTCCAGCACGTAGATACTTGACGGGAATTGTCAAGTCAACGCTGTAAACGATCAATATTCACTTCAAGCCCGTAGACTTGTCAAGTGCACTTGATCGTCTCGCGGACGCTTTAGCTAAGCAATATTTGCGAATGTCCAGTCCACAAACATAAATAGCGGCAAGTGTTTCCAGAAAAGGTAATTCAAAATAAAGACCAATTTCCTAGTTAAGACGTCAAAGCCAGTCCCATAAACATGCGATAATCTAGAACATTCAAACAATAGAAAAACGAACGGCTTTAGCAAAGAAATAATAAAATAAACATCACATAAATTATATTTCCGGTAGCAAATACGAGTCTATAAATTATAATAAACGAACAAATACACAAACAAGGTCATAAGAAGCCTTGCGGGCAAGGCCTGATTTGACAAGGAACGGGTAACGATCACTGATACCATAAAACATTTGATCGGAACGTTCCACAAACAAATCATAACTATGTTACCAATTACTGATGTTTACTTTAGTGGCAAAGTCATTACTTTATACGTAGTTCTCACACGTTCGTTAATGTCAAATTTCTTTAAGGTATAAGGAAAAACATACTTGCAAACTGCAGGTGACTTTACAGTATTTTATGAATGAACGATGAACGCCGTGACTGCAGACCACAAGACCACAGAGTTACGAATCATTCAAATTCAAATTTAGAATCTTTATAATCTCTACGACAAGTGGAGTTTATAGCTAAAGAGTGTAGGTAGAGTGTATCAAGGACATTTTTAATCGAATAAAATTGAGGAGGAATAATCACCAAAAATACAACGAAACATAATTGGTTACTCTACCAAATTGAAATGGTCTACTTTTTAGTAAAACACTTGGACATGTCCCGGTGCTCGTTACAGCACTTTGTTAACCGAATCGATTCAATTCATTCCGTCCTACATGTACCGACAGACAGACCACTCGACCGTTTCAATTGAACATTCGAGTACGAATTACCGAGACTCGGTAGAATCGATTTACTATCGTTAATTTTCCGGTAAAACCGTTCCATGAATATGTGGTAACGTTATTCAGATACATTTTCGCTTTGCGTTCTTTGTGATGCTGCTTTAAATTGTTTGGCTAGACCGAAAGCAATTAAAAATAATAAATTTCTTTGAAAGTGCTTTTTGATAAGCAATTAAAAACAAAAGCATAGCCGTAAAACTTTGAGTTTAAGTTCATCACTCAACATAACAACAACAGCACCCTTTTCCTAGTTAAAAAAGTGTAACTCTTTGTACGATAATCTCCAAAAACCGTAAATTGATTCTCCTGATTCAACATACATGAATATGGAGAGTGCTGCAACTAATCCAATTTCTATGAAATTTGTACGCAGAGAGAGCTTTGAAAGCTTGTAAAGAACATTAGTCGGTGCTTTTACCACCGCACCCCGCCCGTACGTACTAAACTAGTCGCATTTGACAGAAGTTATGAGTGGAACTACAGAGTACTAGTTAATCCAGGTACAGGTATGAGCAAAATGCATTGCTTGTGGGCTTTTGGAAAAAGATTCCCAGCCGTTATATTACTAAGGAAAGCTAGCGTGTTTCGATTTTGTAAAATGCTATCTTTGTCATTCACTCATTCATTTATTTCGAGTAAGTTAGTGGCCAACCCTAATGTTGGAGTTTTGGACCGCCATAAAAGCCTTGACATGGTTTAACGATTGTAATAACGGAGACCGACTGATTACATTAAATCATCGCTAATGTGAAGCAATGTAAAGTTTGACCTCAAACCGGAGTGGTGACCGATAGTAGCATCTCTATCTGAGCGCTACCGAGGGCTCCTTAAGCAGTCGGCCCCGGTTGTTTCAATCGTTAGAACATGTGGAAGGCCTTTGGGCGGTCTAAAAACTTCAACCTAACGAAATGAATGAAAGTCTGCTTTGAGGCGACGATTGCACGTAAAGTATGTATTTACTGTGATCCGTCAATACAGTATTTATTGATGGATTTCAGTATTTACTGATGGATTAATACACCAGCCTACACGTACAGTATTTATTACGACAGTATTGTGTCCGGTCTCCTGCTGTTTACACGTCTAAAATGGCCACAGAGCTGAAAATTAAAGGTTGCGTGGCTATTATTTTAGCACTTAGTTTAAATAAAAAGGCCAAGCGAAAGCGATGGGCAAAAAATTGGTTACAACAAAGGGAAAGTTACACACATTTGAATTTAATGGCAGAAATTAAATTACATGGTGAAATGGATGATTAAGAGAATTATTTTCGAATGCCTGAACCCTGCTTTGAAGAACTTCTGACAATAGTAACACCTTTTTTAATCATAATCCGACGGATCATCATTACAGAATCAAGAAATCTAGAAATCCATCAATAAATACTGTCATCCATCAATACATTAGGTTACACGTTCAGTAAATACCACGATACGTCATTATTTACTGATGGATCACAGTAAATACTTTACGAGTAATCGTCGCCTGAATGCTTTCAAAAACACTATCTCCGGTTAAAAGCCGACAATATATTTCGTTCTATACACGTATTCTGTTAACCTATAAACAAACAAGGCCTAACGTTATTATCGTGCGTAATAAAATGTTCTGCTAATCAGTATTCACCCTCGGTACAATGTAGGGACCACGAGTGATTGCCTTCAACAATGTTGATTTTTATTACCAAAAATGTATTATTACCGTTTTAAAAGTGACTTTAATGTATACAGCCTTACTAATAAAACGTTGATCAGGGTAAAAGGTATCTTTAGTGCATTAATTTGTTTTTCGATACAATATTCGAAAATACCACGGATAATCCATCTATAATCTATAATATAAAAATGAATCACAAAATGTGTTGGTAAGCGCATAACTTCAGAACGACTGCACCAAATTAGATTTTTCTTTTTTTAATGTGTTCCTTATTGTCAGGACAAGGTTTTTATATAAGAAAAAACAGGAATACAAATCTCAAAATTCCCACGGGAACGGGGACGCTGCGGCTGAAACCGCGGGGCACAGCTAGTACTTAATATAATAAAGCTATAGTTTGTTTTTTGGTTATTTTAACATGCTTATCTCTCGCACTACCAATTAGATTTGATTAATTATTTTTCTAATGGATAGTCACATTTAACGGGAAGGTTATAGGCTATCTTTCATCCCGAAATTGCTACGGAAACGAGCACAAAGTGGGTAAAATCGCCGGGCGCTGCTAGTACTAATATAAAACAGCTGAAGGGTTTGATTTTTGTCTTTTTGAACGGGCAAATATCAGATACTATCAATCAGATTCCAATGATTTTGTATCGAATAGTTTCATTCAAGAGAAACGGTATGCCATTTCACGTGAACAAGAACATAGCGGGTAGAACCGCGGTGCGCGGCTAGTGGTTTTTGCGGCCGATACTCAACCAACTAGACTACACTTTACTTAGTCTTTGACTTTTAAAGAAGTTCTTTATGTCTGTCATACATTTAAACCAAGCAAAAGGGATGCGCTGCGGATGAAATCATGAAGACTAGCTACTTGGCTATATTTTGTATACGCAAGGAATCTATCCAATGTTAATTCTAGCAGACGGCCAACGACTTGCACCCGATATTCGCTTTCTTGTCCGACAATGTTGTTTATGTGGTGTCTCAATATTGTTATCCACGCTCCGAAAAATAAATACGGTTTCTATCGACAATATTGGTCAGTATATTATGCCCTATTCAATCGGAGTTTTACGAATACATTTTTGTTTAATTTATTACTACACTAACTGCTTTATGGGAATTGATACAAGGAGATCTATTCCCGTTATCATTGCGAGGAATGTAAAGTGGTCTTTGACTTTCTTTTTTGTTGAGTGTCATAAGATCGAGTAGGTTAGAAGTGGCTATTAGTCCTATTGCCACACTCGGGGTAACTAATGATTAATTATATTTATGACTAGCATCGCCCCGAGTTTACCCGCGTTATGCCCGTTCCCGTGGGAATTTCGGGAATTTTTATACAAATAAACCTTCCTCTTGAATCAATCTATCTATTTAAAAAAACCGCGTCAAAGTCCGTGCGCGACAGACAGACAGACGCGGCCGGGGACTTTGTTTTATAATATGTAGTGATAATGTATTAAAAAACCGCAATTAATGAATTGTCAATTTATACGACGTCTCGGGGTGCGGAAGTTACAGATTTTGTACTTGTATCGTGACAAATTTCGTGCTTAGCCTGCGTCTATTTTAGTTCTTAGTTCAGTCTTCTGGGTGTAATTTATGTAGTGGTTGAAGTCCAGTCATAACTTTGTATAAACCATACGTATCCGACACACTTTCTCCCTAAGCAATAGAAACATAAATATAGGACAATGATATTAGCGACGTGTAGACTCGTATATAACACTATAAACCTCGCACGCTCGTAAACCATACAGCCATTACAGATCATCTAGATAGTCCTCATGATAACACCCACATAAACCAACTTCAAAGCCTTATTATACATACGAAATAAGTAAGGCAGTATGGCGAGAGGCTCGCTCAGACGAGCAACTTTTGTAAGCCAAAGATAAAAGTTTGTTTTTGCGGAAGTTTAAGCCTCTCATTATGTGTTTAGTGATGTTGTTTGGAATATAATAATATAGGTCAGTATTACAGCAACAGCTGAAAGCAAATGCTTATATAAATACACAAAAGTGTAAAGTTTAGTGATGTTTATCACGGACTCTTAGGGCCTTCTTAATGAACGCGGTGTAACTTAAACATTTTTATACTGTGTTTTGTCTCTTTTGCTCTTCTGAAAATTGCCTATATCAGAAGGTGACAAAACACAGTTGCACCGCGTTTATTAATAAGGCAGTTATAGACTAAAATGCTAAAGCGATCGAGCGATTGCTATACCATGTATGTCTGTCGTGTTTCCGACATGATATATTGTTTCAGTTGACAGATTATATTTAAAATAAAGTATTCCAACCAAATTAGAAGTTCTTCTTCGTAACAGTCAAAACATTTTGGGGACAAACAACAAATAACATTTAGAAGAAGAAAAAATAACAGCCACTACGAGTATTAAAACCATTAACCTCGGTATGTATGCTTAGTATAGTGTAATGTCTATTACCATGTAGTGTAACCTCTATTTTGTGCCAATATTATATGGGGAGAACTGTCAAAATTATTCCATGGATATGTATACTCTGAATAACTTTTTTATTATCATGTAAGTTGTAAGTTTATTCCAGTTCAAACAATAAAAATTAAGGTTAGGTAAAGCGAGTAATAATACACATAGTGCGAGTGTGGGTCGCATGACGTTATACTCCTTGTGTTTGTACCCGCGACCAACCCACTATGTGTGTCTTGTGCTTTATGAATATTTACTTTGTCAACAATCACATAGAATATTATTTATACAAATTATACACTCTGATAGTCTATGTATGTACGTTGTAATTAGATTTCTATAGAAACATTGTAATAGATTTTATGCAGGAATAATGTTGATTCATTTCTAATAAAACATACATATGTTGTTAGTTCAATATTTGGCAGAGGAATATTAACATATATTCCCATTAAAATAATCTCTTGTGTTTTCCTTAAATGAGTAGTATGTATGAGGTTTTGAAAGGGTTTTTTCCTTATACATACATAGAAGGTACTGAAAATATGTAACATGCTCCAATCAATAATTATCTTTGAAATAAACATCTTTATAACAATATACTTGAACATTTTTGACGACTATTATCGATACAAAGTTTTAAAAGGTTATTAAAGCTTTGACTGCTGCACTCAGATATATCGATCAAATTGTCATTTAACTAATGAACGTAATTTTTTATATATTACATTTCGAAATCATTCATAAAATCCCTACTAAAGTAGCATTGGACGTCTCTGACGAGTACGCCCGTTAAAGCTCCAATACCATGGTTAGCTCGACTTTTTATACAAACTTGATGATCAAGTAACTGTATTCTCCCAGAGTTCTAATCCTTACTAAAATATTGGCATTGATTATCACATAATAATTATACTGTATTCCGAGGGCGGGCGGGGCGGAGGGCGGGCGGCGATAAGATAGAATACTAATTGGATGTGCCGCATGGAGTCACCGCCATGGTCGATAACTACACTGATTTTGACGAGAATATAATTATAACATTAATAAATGAATGAGAAAGACGTCATTTGATATACTATCTATAAGCGGTTTATTTATATTCGTTGAATAGTAAATTGGTCACGAGTAGCTAATAAACTATTTAATATACAATTCTACATACTAAAATGAAAAGATAATATAAACTGATTAAATTATAAGAATAAATAAATATCTAGACATTCTACATAAAGTACAATTCCGACTACTAATAATCACTCATTGAGCTAACAGCAACTCTTTTCATCTCTAACTTTCTTAAATATCATCTCTTTGTCGCTTCATCTCTTCACCTATCACAATCTTTGAAATACGTGTTCGCCCGTACAAAATAGCGGGGTCAATTAATTAATCGTTGAATCTGTAGCTTCAAAGAAAAAAACATCTATACTTTTAATCAAAGTTTTCAACACGGTAATATAAACTTTTTAAACTCATACGATTTGCACTCATTATACTAAATGAAACGGGTCTATATAACTGAGTCATCCCGTAACCACGAGCGATGTAATCCTCTCGAAACGACGGGTCCATATTTTAATAAATATGTCATATATTCTACTGCGATATAGACCCGTTTCATTTAGTATAATGGTAGTTAACAAAACATGTGGATTGACCATATATCGTGAGTCTTGAGAAACAATACAGCTTGTTTTATTTCACTGAGTCTTCCGAATTTAAAACACACTAAGGACCTTGCCATATATCTATGTTAAACTATTTTATAAAGTCTGATTTATATGTATCTAGGTCACAATTTCGATTTTGAACTTTTAATTAAACTAATCATACAAATTAAATGTTAGAGATCAATTCAATAGCGTTGATGTCTTTTGTATGAAAATGTTTTGAAATAAAATGTGCTATCAGAATTCTCATTATATTCCTTTAAAAGTTTTAGACTCGTCTCAAAATGATTTAGTTTCTCGTCCTAGAAGTTGTTGACAACTTTAACCCTATTTTATTAAATATTAGAACTAAAAGTTTTGATAATAATCTTTACTGTGACTCTCAAGGTGACATAATTTTAAGTCTCGTCATATATATTTAACCTAATTACTTTGCCTTAATTTTGTAACATTTAGATTTTATATTAATTTTGGAAATTAAATAGATTAAACAAGAAATATTTGTTATAGTGATACGAAATACAAAGTTTTATTATTGTTCTTAAAATGTCCCCGATTAATAGCGCCTCCGTGTTATGTGCACCGCCTTCCAAGACTGAGGTCCCGGGTTTGATTACCGGGTCTAGTGAAAAAAAATCCTCCATTTTAAAACATAGCTCGTGATTACGCCTAATCCTCCTCACTGTGCTGAAGATATAAGCAGTGAGACGAGAGGCCTTTGCCCAGCCGTGGGACACTTCAGGCCAATTTTTTTTCTTTATTTCCCTTCTGTTAAAAGCTTCTGTATTCAAGTTGACATCATCATTATTGCAAAATTCTTACCGAACCAGTCACATCCCTCCAGAACTTTGCAATATTTTTCTATAACACTATATACCAGTTTTCAATAAAATTATTATTTAATCACAATATAAAATGTAGCCTTCATATATATTAAATTACAATTCTGTTTAACATCAGCTTGTGCATAAAACATTCTATTGCAAAACTTCCATGAAACATTTCATATTTCCGAAGTCAACATAAAATTAAATACAAACTGTCTATAAAGTGTATCTCGCTGTAAACCCTAGTCTCCACAACCTCTTGTTGCTGTCGTAAAGTTTAACTCAATATGAAATGGTCGGGGCACTGCGCTCGCGTTCGACACCAGCTACTAAACTGGCATAGTTATTGTAAGTAGCAACTAGCTACTGGCCTATTTATGTACTTTGTAGCCACTTAGTACAGTCGTCTTTTGTTTAAAATAGGTACCTGGCAAATACGACCTTATGTATAGTGTATTAAGGAAAACTTAAGTTTTCGATAAACGTCCGGATCTTGTTACATCGATAATACAAAATAATCTCCTTAAACCTGAGTGAGATTTTTACAAACCACCGTTTACGAATTTTCAGTATGACTGAAACGATATACAATCTTCAAACGTAATCACAAAGAAAGACCAGTCTGCTTTCTTTCGTCAAATGCAATTTGTTAAGTGGCTCGGCCGCTGCGGATGAATTGTGTAATTTCCACTTTTTATTCCGTAGCAACGCGGCTCTGCTTGCCAAGTCTTTCTCTAATTACCACAGCTTCTCTCCGAGCGCAAATCACCAACAAAATGAGATATTCACTCTCCCGACAAGCCAAACATTTTATTGCCAGAATAAGCACTTTTAAAATGGCATTAAAACTTCTGTTGGCTTTTGTCAAGTGTTTTATTACTCCAAGACTGAGAATAATGTGAAATGTGTTTTAAAACTGAAGTCTCAATGTTTTACGTAAATTGTTCGCGTGAAATACTATTTTTACGTTGTTGGGCGTTTAAGGAAAATCTCGAATACTTTTCTCGTAACTGTAACGATTTTTTGGGTAAAGAGTTTGGGGAAAATAGAGGGTGGCATCGGTTATTTGTTAGCTTCATTTTGTCGTAATTATCTGCAGTGTTGGGTATAATTGAGTACAGTTGGCACCTCGGGCGCACGTTGGCTGCGTGTCGCAAACTGTGGTAACCCAATAACCCGCGATATTGCGACCGCTGCGGGGGACAGCCGGTAATTGATCTAATAATTAGTTGCTAAACTTATTTATTGTGCACGAAGGATGAAGTTGCGGTTTGTGATACAGTTTTTGTCGATAGCATGAACGGATCTTTAAGAAAAATTACTTTAAGTTAAGGGCCTATGAGTTCCTAAAACGGGCTACTATAAAAAAAATTTAAGCCAAAAGTCTTAACGTTACAAGAACAATTTTTGTTTGTTTTTAATCTTGATCATATGTTTAATCATACTACTGTTTCCGAAACACGTTGACTATTAATTGCCTCGATAGAAAAAAATCACAAAGATGGGTCTTTTATACCTTATTTTCACACTTAGTTTGTTAAACAATTTCAAACGCATATTTCTAAAATTAATTTGAGTGATGTAAAATAAACTATGACTCAATACTGCTGGAGTACAATTTCGATTCAATCCAACGAATGGTGGTGATTCTTAAAAATGAGTCGCAAAATTCTACCACCACCATTTCCACGCCGTAGTGTTTCTCGCTCTTTTCTACCCAGAGTGACAGTGACTGAAATGGCTGGGATATCCTGGCCTTAACTTCTATGCTACGGCGTTATTATACATTGAACATTTACGTCCGTACTTAGAGACGTCAAATGTTTCTTTAGTTTAGATTTGATAAAAATTATACTTTCAAAAAGTTTCAGGTATAAAAATACTCTTTATTAAAAATAGTGTTTCTTTATCTATTCAAATGCAGATGCGCTATTTATTTAAAAAAGATAGTTAGGTTGATACAAAATATAATACTGCTAAATTTAAAGAACACAAGCTTAAACCACATCAGTGTATGAAATCTCACGGTGACTGCATTTTTCATTTTGCACTCAAAGCGTATGTTAAATAAATAACGATAGCATGAACGAACACAATAATATTAAACTCATTTTAATAGAAATGGGAATAACAAGGGACCCTTTGAAATAATTTTCTTTATTTAAATGAAGTAGTTTTTACTCGTACATTACGAGTACAAAGCAAATAGTAACTAGTAACTGCATTCCATATTTAAATATGCGTAAAGAAATTAATAACTACAGTGGTATTTACGATAGTGGTTGTTTTGCTAAAATAAACCGTTTGCCCGCTTTTTAATATTTAATTGGTTTTGGTCACGCAGTTGTTAAAAAGGTAGTTGACGACGTTCTGAGTTCTGAGTTCCGGTCAATTTAAACCAAAAATTGAGGGTGAGGTTACATAAAGTCCCAACAAGCTGAAAATCAGGAAAATTGTTCAAAACATAATTATAAACAATGTCTAAAAGTTCCCCATCATTCCCGTGTATGGAATTTTTTTTATTCAAGGTCAAAGGTCAAAAAAATGAGTTTTTCGCGATTTTCAGCAAAACGGTAAGTTTTATCATAAAAGTACCTGAGAAAATAAAAAAGCTGATAAAATTCTCTATAACTTTAATTCTATCCAGGCAAGATTAGACCAATCCTTGTCAAAGCGGTCAAGATCGTCACACCATCTTTTCTGGGGTCTGACATAATTATTTTAAATTCTTTTCAAGTCTCGGTGGTGTACTCAATTACTACATATTTGTTTTTGTTGCCCTTCCTTCGCAGCTATGGTATCATTGGTAGATATGATAGGGTGCGTTCCCATGGAACCGGAGCGCAGCTCTGCGGAGCTCAACCGACCTCGAATTAAATTTAAACACACCCTAAGGTAACGACATTTCTTAATTTAAGCTATTTAAACTTACCTAGTTGTTATCTCGTATAGCCGACACTGGTAGGAAAAATTCTGTAGACTTCAATCTGAAAAAAATAATATAAAATGACACTTTCAATAATGAAGAGACCAGTATAATAAATTAAAATACGGGAAAGTATTCCTGTTCTCAGTATTTCTATAGACAATTTATTTTTATCTAAAAGGTGAACACCAGTAAACAATTGAAGGCTTTTTTTAAATATCTTTCTTGGGAAGTGTTCCCTGAAATAGATGGTAGTTAACTGTTATTGTTTTCTTCTGACACGAAAATAAAGCTTCATTTATTTGTTTGTTATTATGATTCCGATCAAAACAAGACTCCGAATCGACAAGGACTTTAACAAGAAATTGTTCAACCATTATATTTTAACAATTATAAGAAGCTACAGTTTGTTGGTATAATCTATTTTAAGACTTTTGGTCTGAAAAATGGAATTAATTTAACTGATTTTCTGGCCAATGACGAACCTTCCTTCTCTCCTAATATAATAGTATTAGCATATAACGACCCAAAAAGGGCAAAAGCTAAAACTATCTCACTGAATATATCAGTACAGTGAGGAAGTCAATACCTCCTATATAAGAATATGATTTACCTATTTATTTATATTCTCACCCCGTCACTTAATTACACTAGACTGTCCAACTACACCTAGTAAGGTGACGACTTTGAATGTGACCAACTAAGTAATGCAACTTTGTAAGTTGCGGTAATTGCGACGAGGAGGACGTCAGAAAAAAATTACCTATATCGGTTAACCCATGGACGGTTTCTTAACTTTAAGCGAATACTAGTCATTTTACATTGAAACTACGTTTATTTGCACTTTTCTTTTATTTTACAGCCAGTCTTCTGTGGCCTGTGAGCGTAAGTGTATCCGTGAACGTATATAGTTTCAATTCAAAACGATATACGGGTATTTTATCGTAAGGTGCTGAAAGCTTAGGCTATTTCGCAGTTAAGACCGACCGCCGCCGCGCCACCCGTTGGCACTCAAATTAATTCCCCTAAACAATTTTGTAATTTCGTTAAACAAAAGGTATCTTATTATCAAATATCCGCTGAGACGTTTTAATTGCTATCAAAAACATTCTTGTTCTTTTTTAATTTCGCGTTTATTCGTTGCTTATTTACTTTCACTTCTGAATATTGATTAGATTGTTTTTCAAGAAATTTAATGTTAACTTTTGAGAAAACGGTTCATTGTGTATTTTACGAGTGTTCATTAGACTTGTTCAAACAGGTGCCCATTTATTTTAATTTATTCGTTACAATACACAATTGTTTATTTATTTTTGGGAATTTAACAGTTTCTTGTAAAGTTTGTTACCTTATGATAATATTTAGTTGTAAAACGCCCTTGTAATCGCTTTTCCAATTAAAATTGAAACGAGAGCTAGAAAACCATTCCTCTCTTGTCGTTACTTAAAAACTAAAACCATTTCTAATCTCCATATTTTCCAAACACTGAATTAAAACACAGCTTTATAACTGCAAAGTCTACCATCAAGGTAATGGCATTAAATTTCAACCAAATTGTAACTGAATTTACTTTGTGTCAAAACTGGTATTAAACGTAATACTAGCGTACAATTGAGTAGGTCGAAAGTTCTTGTAGTACTGGACTATCCAACTATGATGGTTAGAATTTATAAAAGTAAGTCTAAGTAGTTAAGTGGCCACCCATCCAAATATCAAGCAGCATGTTGTTTAACAATCGCAATGAGAATTTCTAACAGTATAACCAAAGTGCGATCTAAAACAACAAATGGTGTAATTGTTACGGTGGTTCCAGTTCTCAAGTTACACCTTCACCTCAAGCATACCTAAGTAAAAGTGTATCTTGCAAACGATGATATTTGAATCAGCAAAATTGCAAATTCAGTGTCAGACGTGGAAGCGCCTCGTCATTTGACTAATGTTTCAGATGATCGATGAGGACTCACGCAACCTAATTTTAACAACAGTCCTTCAGATTAAGGGCCTTTAACAGTATTGTATGCAACGATAAAGGCTCGTACTGACGAAACACTGCGAGGTGCCACAGTGCAGTAATAGCGACTAAGTATCAGTTGTTCAAAACCAAAAATTCCATTTAGCCTTATTTATTTAGGAAATATAAGAACTTACCTATACCTTTTCTTGTGAATGTAGCAATCATAAGAATATTGAAATCAAATGGACAGTGCTGATGTTTAAAAAACCAAAAAAAGTTACAAGAACCTCTTTATAACCTACAAACAAACAAACTTACAAATGTTACCTCTTTATAATATTAGTATAGAAGTATAGATATGTAATTCTTGGGGTCGGAATGCGTAACAACGCACTGGTGCGGTCCCTAGACTCCATCACGAAAGTAATTACAATTTGTATACACCTTTCAAGTCTCGTAATTTATGCCCAAAAATACTTGACATGAATTTTTAATTGTATTTGCCCGTGATGGTAATTTAATAGTCCTCAAAATATTGTTCTCCAATTATTTTTGTCAGATTTTATTACGATATAATATTCAAGTGTGGTTTGTTGCGAGTTTTAGGTGTCATATAAACTCATAAACTATAAAAAGTAGAGCGTAAGTTATTAGTAGATTAATTGGACTAAAATGTGCTAGGTATAATATAAATATTTAAACGTATATTAACACAAACTTAATTATCTTTGTAAGAGATAGAGCTCACTATAGTTATCACCACGGCCACAACAATCTTTAGTTTTTTTAATTTGTTTCACAAATGTTTGTTCATCTAAAGTCGGTGACAGTCAAAAAAGTATTTCAGACGTGACATCACAGTTAGTGTTCAGTTTTCCTTTTCCACTTCACTTTGTCAATCTGCACCAAATCTGCACAGAGTGAGTTTGACTAATGCGGTTTTACATTACATAATGTACTACGTAGTTACATATGTAATGAAAACTCTTCACTATTAAGACGAATACCTTTGTCGAGTTTTGTTTTCATTGATCAGTCTAACCAAAGTTTTGGCTTAAGCGTCAGGTTACAACTGTCCATACTGATTACTCGTAGTACAAAACAAAGATCCCTCCAGAGTTCGTCGGACAACTATTTGCCCGATTACAGTACACTAGTATTAGTATCTCTGTGTCACCATTGTGCTGGGTGAATAGACCAATCAGCGCTGTAATTCGCTTTATTAAAGGTTGACGTTGATTGTGTTAGTTATCTGTGGATGAGATTGGTTGATGTGTCGCGTTTTGGGAATATTGTACACTCGCGATGCCTGTTCCCGTGAGATTTTCGGGATGTTAAATATCGTATTACCTTTCTGTTGAATGTGGCTATCCATTACAAGAATAACTATTCAAATCGGATTGGCAGTTTCTAAGATTATTGCGATGAAACAAACAAAAATTCAAACCTTCAACTATATTAATGACAAGCCCGTTGGCATAGTGGCAGTGAGAGCGCTTACTGTGTCGGGGGTTGCGGGTTCGATTCCCGCCCGGAGTCAACAATATGTGCAGACATAGTTGTTGGTGACGACGTCTGGGTGTCAATTATTTATTCTTATAAAGTATTTGTGTATGTATATGTAGTAGTATCAGTTAATTAGATTCCATAACACAAGCTTAGAGCTTACTTTGGGTCTAATTAACCGTGTGTGAATTTGTCCAGGTATATTTATTTATTTATTTATATTAGATTATTATTAGTAGATATAGATGAGATGGTTACCCTTGGCTTTATAAAACCGCGTTTACAAGTAATGCTCTCATGAATCATTTTAGTAGATGCTTGGTCTACTGTTAGCAACACAATATAAGACACACTCATTTATAACTTACTGTAAGAGTGCGCTTGCACGAGAACGAACGATAGCTCGAAGCTTGATGATGACCGATAGCTTGATTGTACGAAGCTATTGAATTGCTTAGAAACACTGATTCTAGTTTATGTCGCTTAATTCAAAACTTAGCAAAACTTTAGAATCTAATATACATTTCCTAAAATTTGCAGTTGCAGACAGTGATCGATCTCTTTCCGCCATAACTTATTCGGAAACAATGCCCCGAAGAAAACTCTAGAATAATATCGCGAATGTGAGCGTTGGAAGGAATTCCAAAACAAAATACTGTACACTACCCGACAGCATCCATTACCCATTGAGCATAGTAGTGGCTGGCTTAGGTATTGTTTTAAAATTTTAAATTATTGATTCGTTCATAACATGGGTAAAATATTGGTTATAATTAAGAACAGGCAGGCTATGAGGATGATGGCTAGTTTTGTTTCACTCTATAATTGATACAAAACTGATAGCCTAATACATAGATGGCATTCAAATCATGTACCAAAGAATGCAATTGCACCATGCAATTTGACAAAATAGTTATCAAAAATGTCTGTTAGTACGACTGGCGTTTGAGTATTTGAGGAAGAATTAAGCCAACCATCCTTCGATGTGTCATGAGTTGTGCCGGGTACTGTACACTATATACTACTGTATATTTTGCGATGAATTTCGATAAATATGCATGGCTCGATGCTGCATCTGAACCTAACACGGTTAATGTGCTGTGAAATATGTACTCTTACATTATTTATTATGGTTTGCCCGCGTCGGCGCTGGATGGAATATTCCAGGCATGAAGGAATTTGAAATTTATGCGACTATTTTGCTTTGGCAGCTCTTGATGGCCACATTGAAATTGTTGCACTAACGTGTTGTTTAGAATGAGCGAGATTCCAAGGAGCGAGCCGGCAAGTTCGATAAACTTTCGCACTTCGCTCACTCCCTCGCAGCTTATAAAACCGCTCAATTTAGGTGATTTAAAAAAACTAACCACGCCCTTTGGTTTTATTTGCGTGTAATTTCCGAGGAAATGGCGCGATTAAATTTGATTAGCGCGATATTGTTAATACAAACAAATAATATCTCTACAGCTTTATTATAATAGTATAGATACATATTACTTTAATATCGTTGAACAAATGTCTAATATTATTATTATAAAGTACTAAGAGTAATTAGATAATAACTTCATTGAAAAAAGTGCATGTGGACGACCGCAAACGTGTTTATAATATCTGCAATGCGGTTGCAAATCTCGTAAATATTATCTCAAGAAAAATCGCAGAAATATACAGCCGGAGTCATAAAGTTTGTATTTTACTATTTTAATTTATTACTCTTTCCACAATTTATGGAGACAGCTGCGTTAAATAAATACAACACAATCATTAAAAAATGAAATGAAAGACCTCGAAAAAATATACAAAGAGCATTTTAAAAGTAACGTCTTACTTCTGTTTTTTTTCAACTGCTCAGACTCAAGCACAAGCAAAAATTGGGTTTATGTTTATCGCAACAAGGTTTAGTTTCTGTTAAACGTATTGTTGTGACGTGTGCGCCGATTTTCAAGCAATGTTTGTCGTATCGCGTCAACAGAATACTCCGTATACAAACGCAAGGTGTTTTGAAATGTTTTAAAAATAGAAGTTTGAATGACGAACTAAATCTTACCTATGCGAATGTTCCAACAATAAGCGGCAAAATCGCATTCCAAGAATCTAATTTCAAAAAACCGGGTCCGAACTAAATGATCCATTTTGAATAAAACTCCGCGGTACACCATCCAAAATTATGGATCACTTCCATGTCCTAAGCGAGCAACACATTAACTCATCTTGTTCTATTGATACTTGCCTCTCTAAGCTTGTAAACTTGCTCAATATCAACGGTAAAAAGCTCCGACTTTACTTTTACTTTTTATCTCGTTGGTCTAAATATAATTACCAATAGAAGTTGTTATAGGAGCGGAGCGGAACAGTGTCAAGCTCGATTACAGATGTAGTGAATAATCCTTTCCTATCGGCAAAACTCGGAATAACGATAACCCCCGAATGGTGCCGATGTGTCTATGAATTACTGTATTATTAAATTACGTGTAGGTATCAAATAAATCGCATACTTTATTTATCAATGTCAAATGTCAAACTGTTGTCTCGATGGGTACTGAGTGCGAGTGAAGTAGTAAGACAAAAACGAACATTTCCGAGAAAATACGAAAGGAAAGGATTATTCACTACATCTGTAACCAATCATAAGAAGTTTTGACCATTTCAATGCAGTGTGATTAGCCGCGTACCCACCTAGCGCACAGGCTCGCGCGGCAGCCTCGGTGTCCAGATCGCGAGCGATGGCTCCCGAGGCAGCCTCAGTAGTTTTGTTCAATTTACATGAGGCCGCCTCGCGAGGCAGGCTGAGCCATCATAAGTCCGCGTATATTAGCTGCAGCTATTTTCCTAGCTTCGCGCGCGAGCCAAAACATAACCGTACCCACCTAGCGCACAGCGCTCGCCAAGGCACCTTTGAGCGCGTCAAGTTTACCGACAACAGATGGCTCGGGGCCGAGCCGTGCTCAGCCGAGCAAACGTGCGCCCGAGGCAGCCCGAGGCACGTCCACACCAGCCGAGCATTTGGCTCGCGAGGCTGCCGCGCGAGCCTGTGCGCTAGGTGGGTACGGGGCTAGTGGTGAAATGAGCCCTACACCACTCCGCGTCTTGAAAACGCACCCACTCACGACTATTAAAACAGATACTACTTTCTTTTGTTGAACCAACTCAACCTATCGAACTTATAAACCATGATCAATAAAACATCCAAAGACATTGCTTGCGTGAAGTTACGAAGCAGCTGAGCTTGACTGATGGCGGCCATTACTGAAGACTGATGTCAAACTCGACTCAAGCCACGCATAAATACTGTTATGGATGTAAACAGATTGATCAAGCTCGTTCGCTCTACACGGTATTCCAATTTACTCCTTTTGTATGAGCTCGGTTTTTTCCGTGCAGATTGATATGTAGAATACAGTTCGTTTCCTCTATCTATTTTATGAACATTTGTTGTAGTTTTAGAACATTTGGCTTCATTAAAGGATATTTTATTTATTTTTTGAGTGCTTTTAAATTATTTATTTATTTTTTGTGACATGTTGAAAGTAGCAGTTTATACTAATCAATTGATAAATGCGCGTTGTTTGGCCAACTTACAAGACACCATCAACCCGCAGTTGGGAAGCGTGGTCATAATGCCTAACTGATATCTTCAGTGAGATGAGAAGCCTGTACCTTATTCTTACGTAACTTAAGGTACACTTCTAGATAAAAGTATGTTTATTAGTTCCCACAGTTAAGTACATTCGGGTTCATAAACCCGGAATTCACAGATATAATTTGAATTGTATTTGGAACATTATTTCACTATAAGTATCGCTTATTAGCATGTGAAATGTGAAGTTTATGATTATGTAATTACATTGGTATGTTGCCTGAAAGACGGAGGTAATAAATTCTATGTAAATGCTGTTTGGTAGACATGTCGCCGTTGGTGCTGACATACATAGAAGTCGGCCATCTAAGAATATACTCAATGTGGGCCATACACGATCAAGATCACCGTCAAGTTTACAAAGGACTTGATGCGAACGTCCAGTCAACTTGATGGTGTATGGCGTCACCTTCACATAACTGTAACACTGCAAAAAACCACAAGTGGCAATCAGAGAGGACACTACTATCTATTTGTCTATCTACTGTAAAAAATCTTAATGTATGTAATTGCAATGACATTCTTTTAAATGTTGCATTGGTGTGAGAATCCCGGCATCATGTGGTAATATTTTTATGACGACACGGACCGCTGTATCAGTGGATACAATTTGGTGGTGTCTGTGGTTAATTGGATCCCAGGAACTAGATACCATAGAGTCTATGTCTAAGCTATCGACCATTCTATAACATAGACAATATCCAACCAAATAGACAATTATTGCGCAGCGATTCCCATTTGTCTATTGTGATCTAGACAAAAAATATATCTACAGGGTTAATGTATCTTCCGTCCTATAATTGCAAAAGTTCGAAGGTTTTTAATCCAGTCCCTTTGTTTATAAAAACGATGAAACCATTAATTCTCGTTAGTTTTGCTTAACGTTATTAGTGGAGATAAAACAGACTACTAGACTAGTAACAGCGAGCGTCTGCGTATACAGTGTTTGTATGGAGAACAGTAGTTTATCTTGTCTTTTACTTTGTCTCGTATTCATAATTAGCTGTTTAATTTTTAACGAACTTGTGCAGTAAGTAAGATACTAGGAGTAACGTTTGAAAAACCAGGACCGATAATTTTACGTACCTTCCGAAGCATGGAAGCACTCAGATAGAAAATGCCACTATCGGCCTCCCAACCAAATAGTAGGACAAGATGCACGTTCCTTAAAGATTGCGATGAGCTAACATCGCGTCAAACTACTCTGCGAGCGCTACAAGTGCGTAATATCGCTTATTTTTCCTCGGTCGAGAGAAAAACATGTTTCCTACTTTTCAAACACAGCTCGGGTTTGAAATCACCAAACCGCAGTAGGCAAGCGTGGTGATTACGCCTAATCCTCCTCGCTGTACTGATATCTTCAGTGAGATGAGAGACCTGTGCCCAGCAGTGGTATTACAGGCATAACAGGCTAATTATACTTTTTTTACTTTTTTATAGACTTGTCGATGAAACAATTTATGATAAAGTAATAATTATTACACTCATTTTGAGTTCGATATTTTTCTACCATTAGACAATCAACTTTTTTGTCAATGGTTTGTTTCGTAATAATTATCAATTAAACCCGCCACAGTCCACTGCGGCATTCAGCACTAGTTAACAGCGGAAACACGTGATCTAAATACATACGTTCCGTGCGAAACGACAAAATATATGGAAACATTTTTCAGTCCCCATTTCAGCGCTCGTTTGCATAATATTATAATAAAAATCTCAACGGTTTTTACGTACAAGAGAATTGATTTAACTCAGTTTTATTTAGTCGTTATCGGACTCGTAAATGTTATGAAAATTGAGGAAGCAAAGTGTTATTTAGATAGGAATTTGCTTTGTTTAAGAATTATAATATTGGGTCACCGTTACGGAAGATTTTTGGGTAAGGCGGCGTTGAGATTGAAGTATTAGATATACTGCGAGCCAACAAGTTTATAAATACAAGTAGAAGGCGAGTTTCACACATATTTCATTATTACATACAATCAAGAATAATTAAAGTAAAGTAAAGTTTTAGCCTGTAATGTCCCACTGCTGGGCAAAGGCCTCTCATCTCACTGAAGATATCAGCACAGTGAGGAGGATTAAGAATGATCACCACGCTTGCCTACTGCGGGTTGGTGATCTCAAACCCGAGCTATGTTTGAAAAGTAGGAAACATGTTTTCGCTCGACCCGGGATTTTAACCCGGGCCCTCAGTCTTGGCAGGCGAGCGCACGAGCCACTAGACCATCAAGGTGACCAGAATAATCCCGTTGGCACAGTGGCAGTGAGAGCGCTTACTGTGTCAGGGGTTGCGGGTTCGATCCCCGCCCGGAGTCAACAATATGTGAAGACATAGTTGTTGGCGACGACGTCTGGGTGTCAATTATATATTCTTATAAAGTATTTGTGTATGTATATGTAGTAGTATCAGTTAGTTAGATTCCATAACACAAGCTTAGAGCTTACTTTGGGTCTAATTAACCGTGTGTGAATTTGTCCAAGTATTTATTATTTATTATTATTATTATTCTCTATTTAAAAGGACTCAACTGTGTCCTATAGTACAGGTTCTCTTAGTTTAGGAGACAGGGGCTCCAATCACATTAAAATAGTTACATTCTTGTTTAAAACTCCTTGTAAGCTTACTTACTATAAGAAAACTAATATGTGTATTGTAACATGTCTATTTTGGAAATAAAGAATTTAATATTATTAATTTCTTGTATGATTTAAGAGGTATCTCTTTCTCGAAGATATAAATAATTCTTAGGTAAATAATGAGACTCACGGGTCTAAGCCAAGTATTATTAATTAATTATTATTATTATTAGAAGCCCGTTTTTAATGTGAGAAGATACCACAATTAATGGTATTATGGTTTACTGTTACTAAATATACCTTAAATTTTCAGCAAGGATTGCGGTTTAGAAACGAACAAAATATGACAAAATATTAACTGAAATATCCATTTCCAAGTAATTTCAATTAACTTTGACTCTGTCAAAAAAATCAGTCGAAAACATTTTTTTTTATAAATATGAGAAATGGAAAAGCATTGCTTTCAAAGGACTATTTATAAATAAAATGAAAAACTACGCGTAAATAAAAAAGCGCTTTATGAGTCCGAAAAGTTTTAATTAAAGCTCTTTAGACTTTGAGTGTGGGGTGAATATTATGACTTTTAACGACGATATGCTTTGAAAGGTTTTCTAAATGCTCAACCGAGCAGAAAGTGTCCAACAGACCGCAGATATAGAGGTTAATATTTTTAATTGAAACCACGTTTATATTTATATTTTACATTTTTATTTGACACTAGCAGCGCCCCGCGGTTTTACCCTTGTTATGCCTTTTCCCATTGAATGTGGCTATACATTACAAAAAGAAATATTCAAATCGGACTCGTAATTCCCGCGATAAGGTCGAACATACAAACAAATTTTACAAATTAAACCTCTTTATAATCTTATCTTATCTTATCTAATATATAAAATTCTCGTAATATATAAAATTCTCGTGTCACAGTTTTCGTTCCCGTACTCCTCCGAAACGGCTCGACCAATTCTCATGAAATTTTGTTAGCATATTGAGTAGGTCTGAGAATCGGCCAACATCTATTTTTCATCCCGAAATTCCCGCGGGAACGGGTACAACGCGGGTGAAACCGCGGGGCGCAGCTAGTATTAGTATAGATTGCGCCTCCTTTACAGGAACCGGGGTCCCAGAAGTCTAGGACTAGGCAGCTATCACCAAATATGTTTTGTTAATTAAGAAAACCGGTACGATTTACGTAAATCGTATGCATAATCGTAACGTTCCTTACTAAAAGCGAAGTGTCGAAATCTGTAAACGTAGCTTCAATTCAAAATGGGTAGTGTTCGCCTAAACCTATGGGGCCTTATAAATAAAAACAATGTAACTAAAACACTGTTATACTGTGTTTTGTCTCTTTTGCTCTCCGGAAAATTGCGTATGTCAGAAAGTGACAAACTATTTGATAGCTAAACTGTTCTTAATAAGCGTTTATTAATATAACCCGAGAAGATTAATATTTATGAATATCATGACCTCTATCCAAGATACATTTTATTAACAAATATTTGTTTCATTTGAAAGTAATATTATGTTTGCGTATTCGTTTAGATTCATAACGTATTAATATATTCTGTAACGCGTCTGACATTAAAGTATATCTCAAATTTTCCTCTTTATGTAGGATATGATGGCAATAATAATATTACGTTTTCTTCGTGTTTTATTTACTTGTAAAGAAAATAAACTACGTTAAGAAAACGGACGGGATGATGGGAAAGAAAACATTTCCATCTCTCTCTCTATATAGGTACTAGTATAAATAAATAACAAAATAATAAATATTCGTTTGATTGTTGTAACGAGTGTAATCTCTGGAACCTACAAGTTGAATTTAAAAAAACATTTATATTAAATTAAAAATTATTTAGATACTTCTGACGTTATTTTACAGGAACGTGGTTAAAGAAGACTTTTGGGACCACGTTTCCTGTAAAGGGGCCGAAACGTCAGATAAAAATGTAAAATAAAAGCGAAGTGTGTCCGTAAACGTAGTTAAAATTCAAAATGAGTAGAACTTAAGAAAGCAGTGTGGTTGTTCTTATAAAAACCTAGTTTAAAGTCGGTTTTTTGACTTAAAACCTTATTTTATACTAGCCACTTCAGCAACAGCAAGATTATACTTTTCATCTCAAAATTATAACGGGAAAGGGTACAGGACGTCTAAAGCCGAAGGTCAATCGATCAAGTAAGTTTATCTCAATCAGTTAACCCAAATGTAAGCTAAACAGACTAGAATATCTTTTGTCTACGTAAAGGGTTAATAAAACAAGAAATAACTAAAAGAAACCACAAATCTTGACTAAACATGAGCGATGTTGTTTTTGGATAACGAGTTTATTTAAGAAACCTTGTTTCAACACTCCTCCTTATTCCTACTCCTACACATTAGTCATCATCATCATAAATTTAAGAGCAAGGCTCTTGTCGGTGAGTCCGATGCAGACTTCTCCATCTATTCCTAATCAGTGCAAGTTCCTTCACATCTCTATAAGACATGACAGACACTTTTTCTTTAATCTGACTCATGTAACTGATTTGGCTTAGTCCTCAAGTAAAATAAAAATAAAATAATTTGAAATTTGAAAAACACTTCTCATCTCAATAATAGCTCTCGTGGCGTAGTTTGACTAAGCGATGTCATTTCATTGCGATTGTTAAGCAACGTGCAGCTCGGTCCCAACTTGGATGGGTGACCGGTAGTAGTATTTCTATCTGAGCGCTATCGTGCTTCGGAGGGCACGTTAAGTAGGCCATCCCCGTTGTATCAATCATCAGACCATGTCAGAGGCCTTTAGGCGGTCTAAAAACTCCGACACTAGGGCTGGCCACCGACCTACACGAAATGATGATGGTCTCAATGAAGATAACAGTACAAGGGGGAAGGGAAAGGTGTAATCATGCTTGTCTACTCCAGGTTGGTAATGTTAAAAGGCAGCCATGTTGTAGACATGTTTTTAAATATGCTTCGCTCGACCGATCGATCCCGGGACCCCAGTTTTGGTAAGCAAATGCATATACCACTAGACCACTAAGTCGTTTTTTGTGACATTTTTAACCTTGAACAACTCACGTGGCAGACACGGAATTTTATGAAAATTTTGAGAAAACTTTTTAAAGTTCATAACTGAGGTATTTACAAAAAAATAGCTCCTTATCTCTGATTAAGAAGTTGATCGCCTAACTAGGGATGTTTAGAGTGTGTTCATATTAGTAGCAGTACTACTCATATGTAGTGTCCATTAGTATATAAGGAATAATTATATCAGAATACACGCACTTATGTATTTCATGTATCCCAACATCGCAGTAATAACACGTTAAAAAACGTTATTCTATTTTCATAATGTAATTAAACTAACACAAGTGAACAAGCTAACAAGTGTCGGGGCAATTAACGCGCGGTGATGAACTCTCGACATTACTAATACTCGTGTAAATAATCCACGTAATGGAAGGGTGTCGAGTCTGCGACTGGTCGCCAATTTATGCGACATGTCGCACGCTGTGTATTAAGTCTAGTGACTTGTGGACGAATCGTGATTTGATTTAGTTGTTGTGGTTTTCTGTGAAAGAAAATCTGTAGGGATGTATAAAAACACAAGTTTTTTTTCAAAATTGTAATCTCTTGTTCGGACGTTTGTATGACTGTAAGTATATTATATTTTTGAGTTTGTTTACTGAATATATCAGGGTAATAATCTATATGAAAAAAAACTGAAACTAAACAAACAGTTGATCGTTAGGCGACCTGTTAACGGTCAGCTTTTCAGCTCTTCTACTATACAAATTCAGCTAAAAAGCAAAAATAAAATGAATTCACATAAAATAACAAGCAGGTACCGAGTGTTAAAAAATATTGACAGAATCCGCAAAAAAAATATTTCCACAAAAAGGTTCGTTCTTTTATATTAGGTTTTTTCTGGAAGCGTGACCGACCCGTTCGTTACCTCGTCAAGGCAACCCTTATTGTTTCACACTTCTATACCGTTAGATAACCTTTAGCTACAGTTCAATAAAAACGTTTATCAAAAAATCAGTTACAAAAACTAGGAAAAAACATTTGAAAAACGACTCGTTCATTTTTCGAACAATATAAAGAGAACAACCTAGGTGTTCTCTTTTTAAAAAAGAACGACATAATGTTATTCTTCCGAGAAAGAAAATTGTCTTTGATTTTATAGAAGCCATACTGTAACCTGTTATTTGTAAAAATATAAAATAAGAGGCGTTATTCTTGGAACATAATTGAATTGTGTCAACATGTGATGACTTGATATTTATTCTGTAACTGTAATAAAATCATACGTTTGAATCGTGACCGGTATGACAATAATTTGATATGCCGTAATAACAAAAATGTACAAAGAGTTTGAATGGTTACCAATATTTAAGAATGAACGTTCAAATAATATACAAATTGGCTTTATATAAATAAAGCTATTGTATTTATACATTATTTTCGAAGTTGCTGGAATTTATATTTATTTTTATTTATAGCAACGTTATTGAAAATTCATCTAGAAGGTTTGCAAGATATAAAGCGTCGTTAAGACTTGAGACAAAGTTTATATGAGTACCCCTCTAGACAAATTCACTCACGGTTATTTAGACCCAAACTAAGCTCTAAGATTGTATTATGGTATCTAACTAACTGATACTACTACATATACGAGTACATACACAAATACCGTCTGGGTGTCTCATTATATATGAATAAGTAATTGACACCCAGACGACGTCACCAACAACATATTGTTGCCGGGAATCGAACCTACAACCCTCGACACGGGCTCTCTCACATGCCATTGTGCAAGAACTTGTCAATAAGGTAACTTAACTTTGAAGCGAAAGTAATGCAAAAAAGAGAAGTCTTTATGTAAATGTCTCAAGTGGAAGTGGGTTAAAGGAGCAATCGAGTAGTTCGTACTATGAATGGACGCCATTCTGAAGAATTGCGTCTCTCCTTCGATTTATCAGAGCAACGTCCAGCCATTGAAGCCAGAACCTTAAGGGCCCTTCAGCAAACGTAATACTACGTCTTTTTAAGCCTCCGCTGCCTCCTTTTTAGGTTAGCGTATTTACATATTAGGTCGAGCGAAAACATGTTTCCTACTTTTCAAAAATGGCTCGGGTTTGAGATCACGAACCCGCATTAGGCAAGCGTGGTGATTACGCCTAATCCTCCTCACTGCACTTGGTATCTTCGGTGAGATGAGAGGCATTTGCCCAGCATTGGGACATTACAGACTTATATTTTGTATTATATATATTTTAGTTGGAGTGTAACCATGTTCGACTGCTAGGTGGTTCAGAAACTTTGATAGAATAGAAATTTTTGGATAGTTTGAGATGGTAATTAATTTGTATGTGGTAATAACAAATATTATTGCCGTCTTAAATAGGTCTGTTAGATATGACACCCAGTTCAGTTCACTGAAGATATAAGCTCGTACGTCCTACACCCACGGCGATGACAACTAAAGTTTTTTTTTTAATGACACACTATTATATACTTAGAGAAAAAAGCTAAGGTCAATGTTCTTTAAAAATCATTAGTTGTAATCTTCGCTTGCACAGTGGCATCCCCGTATTAGATTAGGTTAGTTGACTATAAACAAAATGTAGAAAGTATTCCTAATGTTATAAGTGAAATCACTATCAAACTAAGTCTAAAACTATCAGTCGTTCTGTTCACTGAACTTCACAATGTTAGTGGAAAAACACTCAAACTAAATCCTCTTTCTGTACCAATTAGGACTCGGAAATAGTTCACCATTTTGATTTATTTCGTTATCTTTTGCCTCGAGGCCTGTCTCAATATACTTAATATAGTAGCCTTCACAAAAACATTTAGGTTTAACTTTGGAGGAAAACTGAAGGCAGAAAAATAACCTTAATTTTCTTTTACTAAGTTGCAAATGTTCACCTATTGTTGTAGAGTTACAAGAATTTGCAACACTTTATGCAACTTTGTCGCAAACGCTAATCAGAGGTAAAATGTAATATGCAAGTGTGAAAGAACGGTTTGCTTTTACGAGGCAATAAATAACATTGTATATGTTGGCATTTTTGTTCGTAAACTACTTTTTAAACGTCATGTAGCTTTTGCAGCGAAATATGACAAAGCGATGGTAGCTCATTGCAAGCAAGTTCAGCTCGGCCATTACTTAGATGGGTAACCGTTATGGCAATTCTATCTGAGAGATTCCGCATTAAATTGTGGGTCCCGATTGTTATTGACACTCTAAAAACTCCAACACCAGGGTTGGCCACTAATCTACTCGACCTTACGTCATAATACCAATACTGTTTTTTTTTCATGTCTTAATTTATTTTCTCAGCCATAGAAAGGAGGTTCTGAATACCTGGAATACTTCAATCAGTATTGATTTAAATTGACGAAGAAAGCCTAAAATAGTGGCCGTTTCCTAGAATCTCGATTGATGACGTGTTCACAATATCACAATCTCAATCTCTACGATGGCTATCTGAGTGTTGTCCACGCATATACTATTAAGTATTCTGTGATGTACTACGAGTATACAGTATAATAATAATAATATGAAGGCAGTGTATCTCGAGTAGGTAAGTGGCCAACTTTGGTGCCAGAAATAATGGACCGCTTAAAGGCCTGCCTAGTCCAACTATTGGTGAATGTAGGTAGGTATATTGTCAGTAGTTTAATCAGGCATGCTTCAAATATGGGCTATGTTTAGCTACAGACGAATAGTCAAGTGATATGGAAAGTTATTGAAGTTGGTGACAAATCAGATTAGATCGCCGCCTACCAAATTAACAGCTCCAACAGATTACCGAAGCCATTTCTACATGACTGTACCGATTACTCCCAAAGCCACAACCAATTTTCTGAATTCAATTTTCTTTAAAAAATACTAAATAACAAAATCGTTGCCCAAAAAAATCTTATTACATCGCGATAAAGACTAATCTCCAACAGCTAACCGAGTTTAGCAAAGAAAACAATAATCCTGTTAACCGTTAATGTGACAACTGCGACTTAAACTCCTGGTAATAAAAGCTATTTTCGAAGTGCGCATCAAATCCAGAGAAAGAAATTAAGTTTTGTTAAGTCTGTTGGAGTTTCAACGTTGAGTTATGGTGATAAGAATCGTTTTGGCTTGCGAGTGGAATGTAACTCTGGTATCATATATACATAGATATATTTGGGTGAGTTTGGTTAGTTTGTCGACACGTTCCACGGATTGCCTATGGGCAAATTCAATGTCGCCTGACAGACGTGCTCAATGGTCATCAATAGCTCGGAGGTCACTCAACTTTGACGATAAATAACGTGGGATTTATGTTTATTCAACGCCTATAAACATAGGCACGGAGACATCTAGATCTAGATTATAAGAAATACTAAAGTACTAACTTGGAAACCTTATAACACAAAACCAAAGCTACGTTCAGATTATAGTGACATCGGTCTTAAGACAGTTGTATCTATAATTTGTGTCATTTAATGAATGTAATACGTAAGGCGGGTTGCTTCAACTTACGTTCACGCACCAGTAAAAGTTAACATAAAATGTCAGTCTCAGCAGACGTAAGAAAATTTTTAATCGTGGCTTTCTACTGGCCGCCCAAATAACTTCAACAGACTTATCATTTAAGTTATGAATGCTTAAAGAATGCTTTGTATTTTACAAAACTTTAACGTAACGTATGTTACGATAACCAACCGTTTGAAACGCCCCATCCCTAATAAACAGTTGTTACCTCTAATTTCACCTCATTTGTGTTATTTGCGATGTTAACCAATAACAAGATTACAGCGACAACAATCAATGGAAAATTGTAGGTGTTTAATGATGCAAGTTTAAAGCGATCAGATAACGGAAGGATTAGGTTTAATGGCGTCAATTAGAACTGCTATCTGCTTTAATGCGAGGAGCGCACCGTACTGCGGATATTTTTGAACTTTATTGCCTTCAGTAATTGAACCCGTAATGATCACTTAAACATCCTATTATAGGCAATAACTAACTTTCCAACAAACACCACTTTATGTCACAACTGAACAGCATTTTATGACCATTTTTATGTTATTTGACCTAACAAAACGGAACCCGTAAACTACTTAACGAGAAAAACTCTAACATATTATTATGGGGATATGTTTTGACCGGAGTACGCAGCATCATTTCTATGTATCGTCAAAAGAACGACAAGTATGCAAGAATCCGCTCGATGGAACAAGGGACAAAAGGGTTGAATTACTATTACAACAATTTGCCGTTTCGTTGAATAATGTCGGCTTTTTTCGTATAAAATGTTCGAGAATTCAAAATGAAGGAATATCTTCTTTACGGTATGGGGATTAAACTAATTGGTTGTTACTGAACATTATTTGTTTAAATAAATTTAAATTTTTAGTAAATATCCAAAGGCTTGAATATTCTTTCAAAAAACTGGACAGTGCCACAGTGCACACTAACGAATCCATTCAATCAATGTCATTCAATCAATCACTCATTCATTCATCAGAAATTGTAATCAAAATTCTAAATTACGTCAAAGTTCATCTACACTACTCGTATCTTCAAGCTACAACTAACAAAGTCCCTTTAATATTTGTCTATTGATAATTTGAAACCGGCTCTCTACTTAAATATTGACTCTCCAAAGCTGTTTGAGTGTGATTGCGTCCAGAAGGGAGATGCGGTAATTTGACCCCTTCACTATGGACTTATTGAGAAGGGTGCTGAGGGGGTACCCATTACCCCCCACTATAAATTGTCTCAATCGCGCATACTTGGCAACTACCTGAGATGAATACAACCACCGGCAAAGGATTGGAATTAAGAATTTAGAGGCGTGCGGAAGAGCCCTATTGGAGAATTATCAACAAGAGGATGGAGCCTTAATATTCGATTACCTAATGACCATAGCTATAGCTTACTATGGCGTGAAACACTTCATGTTGTTGCAACCACGAAAGGCCGAATTGTTTACCTACTTCAAATTTAATAGGTTAGTCGCCAACCCCTGGTGTCGGAGTAATAATTTCAAGGTGTTTTTCAGAAATGTCTTTTTATTAGTTAATTTGTTCAAACGTTAACCTCGATTGTTGGGTTAACCAAGTCGCTGTGCAGTTTTAAACCAGTCAAATTGTGTGAAAGTTTAATTTATTTAGAAGTACAGAAATAAGGTTATTTAATTAAAAGTTTGTAAAAAGTTTAAACCACTCTGTTGTCCGTGGCAAACCATGTGTTTTAATAAATAATTAATTTAAAAAACAATTTAGGATTGCTTTTTGTAAAGCAACAAAATAATCTAGTCAAATAGAATAAATAAATAGTTTTAAACAAGCTTCTTTAGAATTAATTAAATGTAAAACTTTGAACAACTGAAATCTTTTAAAATTCATTAAAAATCATAAGAAGATTACTAAAATTAAAAATTAATTAAGAAGCTTATTGTGACGTTGTTAGTTCTGAAAACGTGACCAATTTTAGGTTTCGCATTTGACTCATTAAAAACTAAACTTTGGAGGTTTTATTATAATAATTTTCTTTAATACCTAATTTTCTTTAATCTGAGCTAAATTGCACTAAACTTTGTCCAGAATCTCTGGTGCAATCTAATCTGAAATCTGGTTTCCCTAAATGAGTGTAATAAGCGAGTCTAGTTTTAATTAGTTACGAATTGAAATTGATTAAATTGTTTAAGTAGTTGTATAATGTTATCCACTTTGACAAGCCCGTTGGCAGAGTGGCAGTGAGAACGCTTACGTTGTCAAGGATTGCGGGTTCGATTCCCGCCCGTAGTCCACAATATGTGAAGACATAGTTGTTAGCGACGACTTCTGAATCGCTATTAATAATTTGAGAGTACTCTTTTTACCCAAAAAAAACAATTTTAAAAGACTGTGAACAATTAATGACGAACCCGTTCGAGGCCGGCGACAAACCCGCAACAGCTCGCTACGTGAAACGGGCGTAAACTACCTTTTCTCACCACTCCGTCGAAATAATAGTATTTCTTGTAAAATAATGCTTTTACTATACCTAGAGGAAGTGTTTGTTCAATACCACTCGCACAAAAGACAGTTGATTGACATTTTTCGTACAAAGATAGTTTATTCTCGAAGAATAGATATCCGGTTTTCCGTCCAAAAAGATGTACGAGTATACACATTCGAACACAACAACACTACAGAAACTGTAGTAAGTAGGCTTAAGGTCTTAGTCCACTTATACGACTCCGCTCCCACCCGGAAAAATAATATAATTCAAATATAATTCAAGTATGGGTTAAACTATTGCTCTTTAGATATATTTTACATTGGCAACATAAATTAGCAGACAGCTAGCTAACAGCGAGCTTACCGCTGTCAGACTGCTCGGTGTCGACGCCTCGTTTACCACGCGTTGCAAGCAAGCGGTCTGCGCGTCGACTGCTGGGTGCCAGCTAACTGTCGCCTTAGTTCAGGGCGGTATTGGGTAGGAGCAGAGTCGTATAAGTGTTCTAAGACCTTTACTCTTGTTAATAATTTGCAAATTTAATATGATTCAATCTCAATTGAAATGGCAAAAAAATCCTTGTCCGCGGGGCGCGGCTAGTGTTTCATACATTTCAAAATCAGTGATTTAGGGTAAAACCAAATTAAATATCTGGCCGGAGATTTTATGCAATCCTATTGGTTTATATTTGTCCGTAGTCTCGCTCCACATCAATGGACAGGCACCCTAAATCAAGGAAGCATTCGACGTCTCCGAGTACGGGCGTAAAGTACGAGAAGGAATAAGCGACTAATTTTACATCTATGAACCTGTTTTTGTATTAAACTCACTGGCTCTTTACAAAACAGGCCTTTTTCATTAACAGCTTGAATAAATCAACATCTAATGAACATGAAAATGATCGCCTAAAAGTTGCCAACTTCACTCCACAGATACAAGCTCTCATATTTCACTTACATATTAATAAGTTAAGGTGCTTATTACAAAGGTTCTTAAGTAAAGATCTGCATGAGCATACCTAATTAAACGTCGAGAGCCCATCACGGTAATTATCATTAAGAGGGGTGTTAAGGGACTTGTCTAAATTATAAAGCCTCGACTTTGCCTAGGTGAGGAATATTACACTGAAGTATATTAACTGTATTATGTAACGCATTTGGGAAGCGTGGTGATTTTGCCTAATCGTCCTCACTGTACTGATATCTTCAGTGAGATGAGAGGCCTTTGCCCAGCAGTGGGACATTACAGCCTAAATACTTTCCTTATTTGTTTTACTTTTTATGTAACGCTGTGATACCTTCAGTGAGAGAGAGAACACAATCTTCTCACGGATACTCATAGGTCTGGTTCTATACTTATTTTATTAGAATTAGTTGTAGTCACCGTCACCGATTAGATTGAGCCAGCTAAAACACTGGGAGTCCAATAGAAAGCGAACAATCATTGTATTAAAAACGAAGCAGCACTATATTGCGTTCAAACTATAAAGTTATTGAGTCACCCGATGACCAAGGGAGGTGTTATCCATTCGTAATGTCGTGTACGTATTTTGTGTAAAATACGTGAGTTTAAATTTGATATAATCGATCCCTATCTGTTTATTAAAAAATTAGTGCCAATCGTGTGAGTTTAAACCACAGTTTAAACAGAAAGAAAGTGTATAAGTTTGACACTTGCGTTTTATTGTACTCGTCCACATTCAGCTAGTATACTTGCTTATCTATATATATAAAATTCAAAGTCCTGACTGACTGACTGAATGACTGATAATCAACGCACAGCCTCAACCGCTACACCTAGAAACATGAAATTTGGCAGGAAGGTTCTTCAAGTGACGTAAGTGTACACTAAGAAAGGATTATCGAAAACTCCTACGGGAACGGGCTCAACGCGGGCAAAGCCGCGAGGCGCTGCTAGTCCTATATAACACCCGATAAGGATGGGATGGTTGCTGTGCAAACAAAAGACTGTAAAATTTTGTTTTGCTTAAAAAATGACACCATAAAAATGTATCAAATATCTCTCTCTAATAAACTTTGTTGGCAGTAACGGTGGTTACTGTGCCCACCATTCTACTACTTGGGTAGATTTCTGCGCTTCCCACTATTTAGACCGCATACAAAGATAAAGCGAGTAGCCTGCAACAGCCACAAGCGCTTATCGACGCCGATAAGCGCTGATGGGAGATCGGCGAGCCGGAACCTGTGATTTGTTATCCAAACTTTACTTTTAATAGTAGTAGATATGTCCCACAGCTGGGCAAAGGTCCCAATCTCACAAAGATATCAGCACAGTTAGGAGGACTAGGCATGATCATCATGCTTGCCTACTGCGGGTTGATGATATCAAACCCGAGGAGTTAAATATGGACTCATTTCAATATTGTAGAGTTTAATTTTATTTCAAGTTAAATATTTCAATATGCATTGAATTAAAAATACAAACAAAAAAGGTTTTTTATATTTTTTTGAAGTGGCTGAATAACATCAGTAACATTACAACTTTAAATTGATTACACACTTATATTTACGAAAATAATGATTCCAATCAATTACACCTACACTCAATCAAATAAATATTCCTGAAACTGCTCAACTGCTTCAATTAAATTAATCAATTCATCTTCCGAAGTCTCCCAAATATAAGCATTCATTACGAGCAATATAATTGTTGTCATGGCAACTCCCTTCGCGATTTTACTCTCCATATTTAATACTAGCAGCGCCCCGCGGTTTTACCCGCGATGTACCCGTTCCCGTGGGAATTTCGGGATGGAAAATAGCCTATAACCTTCCCGCCAAATGTGGCTATCTATTACAAAAATAATTATTCAAATCGGACTGATAATTCTTGAGATTACCTCGAACATACAAACAAACAAACTTAAAAATTTTACCTCTTTATAATATTATAGTGTAGATAAAACCGTTAAAACCAGCACACAATTACACGAATACTAATTACGATGCTGATAAAAAATACTGATAACGATATCTACGCTCCGATACTTTTTCTATCATAATTCAATAACTTAAAACGATTGCAAATTAATCTAAGTACTTACCCAAAGAAATGGGGATAAATGTTCGGTGAGATGAAACTGAACTAAACTATGAACTAAAATGAGTAACAACACGGTTAATGTTTGGGGCACATACGACTGATGTTTCGAGGTAGCGATCGAGTAAAGTTTCCGAGCGCAAAGCGTAAAGTGGTAACGTCCAGTTGCTCCGAGCGCCGCGCGCTTACTGACTTTAATTCCGTCTGCGACTCTACAATGAATGATCGTAGCGGCGTAGTCCCGTAGCTCGTAGCCTCGTAGCAGCCTACGTATCCTTTCTACGAATATTCATTATGCTCTATTTTATTTTGTAAGACCCTTTCACTTTTGATTCCTTTGTGTCTTTTGAAATACTTATAACAATGTCAATTATTTACACAATTCACGTTATTAGAATTGAATTTAAACATGAATATAAAATGTACGAATGCTTATCAATCTGTTCATGTCGATTCATTTGGAAAAGACTGAACTTTGTTTAATATTTGTCAATCGAATTTTGAAATAAAAGATGAACATCTATTTAATTTAAACGTTTTATTTCGATAATTAATAGTTTATTTTTACGTTTCGTTTTATATTTTAATAGCTAACAAGTTCGATTAAAGCTGACTCATTAGTAGTTCGAAGAAACATGGCTCCTGAATTATATTTATTTCAAAGGAAAACTGGAATGTCTAGAGATTATATTTCTCTGATTAGATACAGGACTTCATAATATTAAATATAAGAACTGATTTATATCATAAAACGATTAAAATAGCCATAGAGTACTGGTTTCTTAAGAGCGAAAGTGAGTTTAAAAAAGAAGTGTAAACGTAGTTTAATTTTTTTTTCAATAGCCCAAATTTTTATGATGTCTCATATAACCCACATGATTCTACTTTCAAAACTGTCATATCTACCACTCTTAGAGTGCATTCATACGGGATATGTATGTATACATACTTGACTAGTCAAAGTATCCGAATTGATGTCCGAAGTGATGATGAACATGTCGAACACGTCTATACTGGTCAAACAAATGCATGTACGGATCCGTAAAACATTCGTGATTTCTAAAAGACGTATCCGTCTATTTTCACGATTAGTGAAGAGTGTGAACGTGTATTTAAAAGAATTACTCCCGCCAACAAAAAATACGCATCGTTTAAATAAACTGACTTGTGAAAAACACGATTCGTCTTCGTGGGAACGAGCCCTTACGCCCGTACTCAGAAACTTGGAAAATGTAGTAGTTACAAAACTTAGTAGAGATTCAATGAGTTAAGATTTTAATTTAATTTGCCGACTCCTTATTTCCTAATTCCTAATTTCGTCTTCGCAGTAGTAGAGACAAGTCAAGGGAAAACAAAAATTACAAAACTATACAATGTAATATTTTTACCAATGCACCAGCTTAGCACTATAAACTATCTGGTCATACATATACAGGGTCACATCATCCGAGAGCTGCGTAGTGCGATACTGTCGAAAGTGTCCAATGTTGCCAAACCGTAACGTTATTGACATTCGATGTTACGGACTGTAGCTGTGGTCTGCGCCGGCCACAGTACACATGAGTCGAATCCTAAGGTAATCTCTCACTGAGTCTATGAATCTGAGAGAAATTTGAGTATGATTCAACAAGAACTCCATTGACCAAAACCTAGCTCTTAAGTTTAAAAGACAACGTATTGTATAAATATTGTCAATTGCTAAAACACTGTAGTCGTCACTAGTAAGTAAGGGTATGATAAGTTTTGCCAACATTATTATTAAACATTATTATCACTTAAATTGTAGAAGTCATTAAACATTCGCACCCTTAATATCAACGGGAATCAAACCTGTGGGAATCGAATCAGCAATACCTCTAGTACAAACAAGTACCTGTATGAAAATAATTGTCTTCAAACAGTATGATTAGTTACAAAGTATTGTAACTAAGAGTGCTTGTACACGGTGCATGTAGCTTGAGCATGTTGAGGCACTTGCGCGGGTTTGATGCATGGTAAAAAACACCACCAACTACATGTGCGAGTTCAAGTACAAGCAAGCGAGTAACTTGAACAAGTAGCTTGCGCATGGTACTCGCGCATGTAACCCGCATCTTTATTTGCTCCAGTTACATGCACCGTGTACAAGCACCCTAAGCGAATTGGTTAGTAATTGGTGATTTTATTAGAACAAGCGCTACACATACGTCAAATTACTCGCTCATCTGCTCGTGGTCTAATGAACTCGTCACTCTCCAGCTCGCCCAACCTTAACGAAACGCTGATATACACCCCGCAGTAAGTAATTCGCTCTTCCGTGTATACAACAATACTTTTACTCACTCAACTCAGTCGATCAGAAGCGACGTGCGATAATGAGACACAACCTTTATAGGGCTCCAGGGAAATTATTGTTGATACCGTGGCGCAATCGTTGATAGATGTGGTGTTTCTTTTAATTGGCTGCATACTGGGCCTTAACAAATACAGCAAACTTCAATATTTATTGTGCTTAATTTGTATTGAACTATTCGAAAATCAGGGTCTTCATTAATCCTAACTAATATTATAAATGCGAAAGTAGCTCTGTCTGTCTGTCTGTCTGTTACGCTTTCACGCCAAAACTACTGAAATGATTTGAATGAAATTTTATATACAGTTAGTCCAGAGCCTGAGAAAGGACTGGAAAGGAGCCTGGGAAAGGCTACTTTTTATCGCGAAATTCCTGCGGGAACGGGTACAAAGCGGGTGAAACCGCGGGGCGCTGCTAGTAAGTTATATTTAAAACTATGATGAAAGGTAAACTGTATTTAAACTATTCATGGAATTTTTTGATCAATTAAAATCAAAATTATTTATTAATTTCACGATTCAAACAACTCAAAAAGGGCGCTTACAAAAACACTAAGCTAACTAAAGTTAATAATTATTAAAATTCAGAGAGCAAATATAATGGAATACTTATTTTAATTGACAGTTCATATGCTGCAGTGATTTTTAAAGGGATCATTGTCATTGTATAAGGGTATTTTTAGGGTTCCCTAGCCAAATGGCAAAAATGGAACTCTTATAGATTCGTCATGTCTGTCTGTCTGTCCTGCCACTTTTTTTCGAAACTATAAGACCTATACTATTGAAACTTGGTTAGTAAATACTGTGAACCGTATTAAGATTTTCACACAAAAATGGAGAAAAAATACATAAAATTTTGGTGGTTTCCATACTGAAAACTCAAACTGAAAAAACAATTGAAGTAGATTTCTTATTTACATTTTCCTTAGTAACTCAAGTAACTCTATCGCCATATAAGTTATCAATTATTAACCACAAAATGCTCCTTTGTTGCCATACTATCTGTTCACTAAGACGTGAAAATCGAGTCCACTTGTATCGCCCTGTGGTCGGCTTTATTGAACCCAAGCGATATGTTCGATGATTCGATATTAATTGCTTTAACATTGAAGGCTTCAGACAGTAAGTAAACTTCAGATTAGTTTACACGTGTTTCTGTAATATACAACCCCTGGATATTATAACAGCTTATAAATAACTTCGTTTTATTTAACTTCAAATATTTCATTTTAATGTTATATATTTTATACCAATTTCTACTCTGACGGTCTTAACTTTGGTAAATAATGTAATAATATATTTAGCTATATAGTGAACCTTCATGTTTGAAGTCGTTTAAAAATAGAAAACATTTTGAGGTTCGCGTAATAACCTATTAAAAAATATAATGGGAGTATATACATTTTATTAGCCTCATAATCAATTTTTAATTATCTGTCTAGTATATTTACTATACTGTAACACGTTAGGTACCTAGGTAACTGAGGTACCTAGACAAAGATAACCTCTATTATAGATTTAATTTTGGTTTATCGGTACAAATATATCACAGCACTCACAGCTGTTATTCAGTAAAAGGTGGGCCGTGATTTACCGCTGTATTATTATTCCAGCAAAGATGACACATCACTCTATATGTCTATGAAAAAAATAAAATTGTTTACTCTTTCATTTTAATGCGCACCCACTTTACGAGGTCCCTCAGATTTATAAGCGTTTTTTCGTGTTTTTATTGCTCTAAATAAAATATGTGAGTCGCACTTAGCATGTAGATTGTTTGAAAAATATGTGAGGGACATGTCTTGGAATTATTATATTTTAACATTTAAATGTACCAAATATCATTGGATACCGTCTGCTATTCACTTATGTAAATTATTTTTGTAATAAAAGTTCTTCGGAGAGATTAAATTCAAATTTATATCAAGTTTCTGCGATATGTTATATTCTTATGCGAATAAATCTAGATGGTCTCTCTATTGAGACATCTTAACTTAAGATCTGTCTGCAATCAGCTTGTTACAAGTTTATTCACTTAGAAGTTGGTTGTATAGAAGAAGTTGGATGATAAAATATCAAAACAATCACTTCATATTATAAAACTTCACATGTGAGACTCTTGAACGAAATAAATTATGTTCAATAAACAACAGTCGTCACGGAAACTTAACAGAATTATTGTTAAATAAGTCACAAAATATTCAAATATTCAATCAAGTCTGTCTACGCCTACCAACCTCCACTAGGCCTATAGACAAAAAGTATTCTATGATTGATAGTATTAGATTAATAGTATATTGGACTCAAGATTGAATTATAGTATCAGTAATTAAGTCATTAATAAAGTTAAAAATATGTAGTTTAAAACTAGATTTTACGTAGATACCACAACTATTTCTTTTCGCTGTTAAAGTTTACCTAACATTTTTTTTTTATCTTAAAATATTTAAGGACTTTTTCTGCATGCCAGTTCCTTCATTCCTTGAACCTTAAAAACACCAAAAACATAAAAAAACAAACTTAAACAAATTACTAAAAATAACAACATTTGCACCAAACATCAAATTACATTCCACACTACCAAAATTCACCTGAAACTTGATACAGTGAAACAAATCTCAATAATAATTCTACGGAATATCTGACAACATAAAACACGAGTTAACAAACATAATACACGGGAAGACAACGCCCACTATGCTGCAAAAGTCGCCCACGACTCAAAGAAGTGAAAACTAATTTGCACATAATCTGAATGCATCGCGTTTCGCAGGCTTGATATAGTTATAAACCCGAGGGTGTTTTTATACTTGGACACCAACCGAAGTTCTGATGATAACCGCAAACACTGAGCTGCGTTCAACTTCAATAGTAATGTCTGTATAAAATTACGTATCGTATTATTGTAAAACTAGCTGCGCCCCACGGTGTTACCTGCATTGTACCCGTTCCCGCAGGAATACAATGTATCCCATGTGTTATGCTGATAATCCGTCTAGTAGTTGTTTCGTGAAAAAGTAACAAACATACATACATACATGTATCCTCACAAACTTTCGCATTTATAATATTAGTAGGATCTTTTAATTACTAAATTCCAAGTGTGTTTCTACTACAACTTACTACGAGTATGAGGTATGTTTCTGGCTGGCCATATCCAAAGTACTCGTAGTATAACACCGTAGTGTTGTACAGCTCTGGGGAAAAATAACCCAATAGGAAACATACCACAAAATAGAGGCAAACGACCTTGGGCAGATTACTATGGAGCCTGGCCTTAATGTTCAACAGTAACGTAAGCTGTGCCATTTGAAATCTTTGGAAGAGTTGTACTGATAACTCCTTGACAGTTATGTCAAAATCGACGGTCAAAACGATATTTTCTAACCCTGAATGTTATTAACTTTTCTTCAGGGTTTTAATGCACTTCATCGAATTATAAATTATAAGTTTGAACACATCTATTCACACAGAAGTGGATCTAAAAATATGACGAAAACAGATAATCTAACTATATTATAGACATAATTCAATGCGTGTGTATAGACAGAGTATATCCTTCAGTACTGCAATACAATTCTATATAATCTAGTTTAAGCCAAACCTCATTACCATAACAGTGAGCATGATTACCTAGCCCGATATTCAGCTGAATATAACATTAGTTTGAGAGGAGATTGGTCCATCTCATTATGTCACAACTGGTTTGTTTGTTGTGAATGCTAATACATTAATCATAGGTAAAGTTTATGTAAGAGAATGAGCAGATTATAGTTAAGACTGTCAGTAATTAGACTGTCTTCTAGTCTACCAAAACGTACGAAGGAGCAAACATTCGAAACAAAACCTCTGAGGACAGACTTAGTTGTCTATGACAGCCCTTTTTTAACCCCTGACGAAAATGAGTTTGACGTCTGTCTGTGTGTCTTTGGCATCGTAACTCTCAAATGGATGGACCGATTTTCATGCGTTTTTTTATTTGAAAACCATCGTTGCGATGGTTCTGTTTAAAAAAATATAATTTTACTTGTTGCCCGTTACGTTAAGGAATTTGTAGCAATAACGGTTGTTAGGCTGACTTAAGACCTATTTATCTGCATGGAGCATATCAGACTAGACTGTATGTAGTACAGTGTTCTCGGGCTCTAAGTATCTCTCGGACTCTATGGAAGATTCCATAGCTAAGCATATTCGCGTGATTATTCAAGACTAGCAATGCTCCACAGCTTTGTCCGGTCTTGCCCTTTTCCATGGGAATTTTTGGATAAAAATGAGTATATATCTAGGATATAACCTTCTTTATGAATGTAGCCATCACAGATAATAAGATTTATAAAATTAAAAATTGTATAAATAAATGATACATCAAATACAATCTATTAAACGCTTTCATAACAATGTATTCCTTCGCTTGTCTGTTAAAAGGCCAGGTTTAACCCTTAGCCATATCGTTAAACTGTTACTGATAGCGTAATTTATGTAAATAAGAATTTTCAAACCGATTTAATCAAATCTAATAAGCCACACCCTGATCAAGCTATTTAACCCCCGGCGAGGGCGCGCCACTTTACTATAATTGAAGTATTCAAACAAGTTAAATAACGTAGTACCTTATCCGTTCATAACTAGAATATTCATTATTTAAATCGGTGATATTTGATCATCTAATTAGTTATATTCAATAAATTTCAATCACTTTCGTCTTAGCAAGGTTTATTGTTAAGATTAGTAGGCTACGTTCACATGTAACGCGCGTTAACGCGCGTCAACGCGCGATCAAATTTGAAGAGAGCTATGTTCAGATGGCTGAATTGTGACGCGCGTTTTCAAATCGCGCGCTTAGACATCCTAATATATACTTAGCAACCGTTCACATGCGCGCGCGTTAACGCGCGTCAGCGAGCGTCAACGCGGCGCTCAGAGAAAAAGTTTCTAGACGCAGACAATCGCGCGTTGACTCGCGCTTTGATACTAGCGCTAGACTGACGAGTACTCTCGCACCGCGCATTAGCGCTCATCATCTGAACTCTCTTCAAATTTGATAGCGCGTTGACGCGCGTTAACGCGCGTTACATGTGAACATAGCCTAACGTTCCATAGTTTCACTTGCGTTATTTATAATCAATACTTTTAAGCGAAAAACATCACAGTTTATTGAGATTTTTTATGAGGAATCCTGAAATTAGTTAAAAAATTAACTATTTTGGAAGTGTATACATAGAATAGAGTTTTTGAATTTCTTATCAACGAGTATGTAATTTGACGAGACATGAAAAACTTAGTCGAATTTCAAACCTCTTCTGGTTTTTAAAGCAGGTTGAAACTAGCTTAATATGTTGGAAAGTATCATAAGTCCTCTATTTCAAAGTTCATCAAAATCATATCATGATCAAATTCGTGAAAATTAAAGTAACAAAGTCACAGTCGCATTTATATTATTAGTACGGATTAGATTAAAGCCCAGACAATGTTTATGTTCCCAATAACAATATTAATATTTAACTGTCTGAACTCACTTATCTGTACCGTTAGAGTTTGCCAATCGATGTGGTTTTTACATATAAATAGTTCATAAGCTCTACAGTATAGTCGTTATATGCGCGTCGCATTTCAATGGATTGTCGTTTATTATAATATATTAACATGAGCAGTAATAAAACTTTAAGTAAATCATTAATCGTTTGGTAAAGGTTGAACGTTAAAAGCTCTTTTGATTTAGGTTTCAATCCTCCTCACTGTACTGATATCTTAGGTGAGATGAGAGGCCTTTGTGAAGTGATACATTACAGGAAAATACTTACTTAATTAATTGTCCTGTTATGCTGGTTCGTTGAAGTATCACACCGTGCGTTATGTATTTAAAAAACGAACACGATGTCTGTGTCTTGGACTATAATATACTAGCAGCACCCCGCGGTTTTACTTGCGTTGTACCCGTTCCCGTGGGAATTTCGGAATAAAAAAGCCTATAGCCTTCCTCGATAAGTGGACTATCCAACACTGAAAGAATTTTCCTAATCGGACCAGTAGTTCCTGAGATTAGCGCGTTCAATCAAACAAACAAACAAACTCTGCAGCTTTATTATGAGTATAGATAACACTGTTGCGGCACAATTGCAGGATGACTACAAATGCCCAAAATGAAAAAGCCCTGAAATATTCAAGTCTCTTTTGTTGCGAATAAACAATATAAAAAGTATTAGCCTGTAATGTCTCACTGCATGGCAAATACTCTACGATCACCGAAGACATTAGAAAAATAACTTATAAACGCAGCCAGCAATGACATCAATGTCAATTCTAAAATAATATTTTCTTTTCTCAACAATAATCTCAAAAAAACCTTTCAAGATCGCGTGTAAAACTGTATAAAAAGCTTCTTAATTACTATCCATAAATTCGCTAAGTATAGGGACAATGAACGTCGTGTCTAGGCATATTTCCTGTCTAGTCCCATAATGTTCAAGACAGACAGGATTACCCCCTCCTCTAACCCCCATTCCCCCTCTTTGCGAGGACATCTCAGATACAAACTAAACCGAAATCTTTATAATATTGCAACGGCGATGCGGTTCTTTGAGCGCAACTTTATCTCATGACTGTTGTGTTGTGATTGTTATTGCCTTCTCTTTCTTTTATACAATTATTTTATATAAGCTTCAGCATTTTATTGCTGCTTTCAATTGGGTATTGTCTTGTTAAAAACGTTTCTTAGGTTTAAGTAAAAATGTATTTGATCCTAGACTTTATTGTCTGTAAAAGTGAAAGACACTATCTATGTCAGCTTTTTCAAGTATAAAATAACAATAATTTTAACTTAATAATATTGTGAGTTTACGTCAGAAATGTACCAAAGTTTGGAATTCTACGTAAATCTTCTTCTTCATCGAGTGGATGTTCAACCTGACCAATCCTGGTGTCAGAGTTATTGAGCCGCCAAAGGCCTCTGACATTACGTAAATAAAAAAATAATAGTTTATTGTCACACAGAAAAAATAACTTACATAATATTGTACAAGTCATATTTTTTGCATCACAATATAACAGCGATAAGTAGTAAAAATGCTTGAACTAAATCAATCATTTTACCTAAAACAATAGAAAAAATAATAAACGTCGAATTCACTTGCTGTTAAAAATAAAATTGGTAATTTCATCATCGACATAACCAATCCAATCAAGTTCCTCAATGCTGGAGATCGAGAACACAATTCTTTGGGGAAAACAAATAAATCAAACGACAAGATTAGTAATTTCAATCAACCGATTCCTTTTGTTAGAATCTAAATAAAAATAAGGGCATTACTACTACTCTACGGAATATAAGTTAGTGTAGGGCCACATCTGCGGAACGTACGGCGCCGAACCTTCCGCTAAATACGCTCGTAGTGTATTTCAAGTTATCTATGACACATCAGTACGCGGCGTAATTTCGACTGATGTGTTATAGAGCGGAAGGTTCGGCGCCGTACGTTCCGCAGATGTGGCGCTACACTTATATCACACTTGTGCAATATAAGTGTTTTATCTTCATATGTAATGACTAGCACCGCCCCACGGTTTTACCCGTGGTTTTATCCACTACACAAATAATTATTCCAATCGGAATAGTCATTTTTGATATTATATTAAACTAACCGACAAAAACTTTTCAGATTTCTTAAATTGAGCATATTATATCTTCAGTGCGATAAAAGGCTTTTGCTCAGCTTCGACATTACAGGCTAAAATTATTTATACAACAAAAAATGAACACACGTAGCTATACCAAAACCAAACTAACCTTAAAGCATATATAATTTCGTAGAACAACTAGGTACTGGAGAATAACAACTGATTCTATCAAAAAGTTTAATAACTTTTGGAGTTATAAAAACAAAATGGATCCTGTTAAAGTTTGATGTGGTTGTAAAGTTAGTAGATTGGAAAATTTCTAATTGATCGGCCCTTTGCGAGCGACGACATCCGACCCTCTGATGAGGGTTGGCTCTGGGGACCTTACTAGTCTCACAACACCTAATTATAAATCGCTTATGGGTATACAATGAGTATATGTCGCCACGGTGTTGTATGGTGTCGTTTTCTATATAATTTACAAGGAAATTGTTGAAATTAATGATAGTATGAGTTTAGTATATATCTACAATGTAGTCACATAATTCAGTAATTGTATTATATATTTAAAATAGTAGAATACTTCTAATGCTTATTTTAAATGAAATATCAAAGAATCTCAGATTACTGTACTGTAATCATACTTATATTTGGTATATATATATAGAAACGCGTTGTGCGTTTAACTATCAGTACCTTCGGTAAGATCATTGTTCATAATTGACACACCCCACTGCGAATAACTATCAAATTACTTTTCTCCGTTCACTAAAATTAACGAAGCTGGTCACTACTTAAAAAAAAAAATTGACAGCATTTTGCGGGCCATGATGTACACTAGGACAATGTGCAAGTGTAATTACCTACACCAGTACGATTCAGGGGCGCTTGTAAGATAAAACTACTACGACTATTACTATACCTTTACCTATATTACAGTACAGTATTCTAGGATCTCTATATTTAATTCAACCCCGTCAAACCATCCAACCGTGAAAAGCAACAAATATTCATACATGCTCAATGCTCATACATCTACATCATGTGGATGTATTGATGATGTTGGTACATTGATGTCGAGTACTAGAATTTAGGGCGTCGACAAATACGGTTTAATGTAGCGTCCAAACAGACTTGTTTGTGGACATCGACAGGTAAGGACACGGCTTAGTCCAGGGGTCGCATGACGTCACAAACACATTACCCTTTATTAATATTTGCAAAGTAAAATTCCTTGAAAGGAAGTCTTTTGAATATACTTAAGTGATATTGTGTCAAACTATACTTCGTTTTAATATATTTTCTTGCGTTTTGGCTCTATAAAGGAATTGCGGTCACAAGGAGTACTTGAATTCGTAGAAGGGCTATGCCTCTACATTTCTGTAGCTTGATTCTTAGTATCGTATTGTATTCGTTTACAAGCAATAAACTTATGTGATATTATCCTTATAGTATGTACTACCAGCGCCCCGCGGTTTTACCCACGTTGTACCCGTTCCCACAGGAATTTCGCGATAAAAAGTAGCGTACGTCTTTTCTCAGGCTCTGGACTAACTGTGTACCAAATTTCCGTTGCGCAGTTTTTAAGATCTATGAATACTTAGGGACAGACAGCGGAAAGCGACTTTGTTTGTGATACATACTTACTTCTAAACGATACTTTGGGTACAAGATTTTCAATATAGTTTAGAGGTCTATGTATGTAATACAATATATATGAGTGTATAATGTAAATCAGCTGATGGGAACCAAGGGCAGGTCACTAGTAAATAGCTGTGCCTATGTAAGTATTAATAGTTGAATGTAACCACGTACGTATGTATATGAGTAGCAATTCCCAATAGTTACAGCTGTGGGTATTTGGTCGTAAATCCGTTGATAACGCTCAAATAAAACTTGAATTGTGACCGACCGCACATTATTTTTATTTAATGAAACATTATCTGCTTCCATATGAAATACGAGCCATGCCTGATACAACTCGTAATATTTTATTCAATACTTCATAGAGATTTTTCTCCCGAATTTATTGTTATGATGAAAATTCCAATAAAGCTTTTACTAGTATTTTTGAAACGAAAATAAAACTCTCGTTACTAGACTCAATGTTTGTTGAGATAGAAACAGAGTTTGTAGAGTACTTGACTCGAAATAAAATCATAAAAAGTAAATTAGTTCGTTGTCTATCGACTCCGTTGATTACGGTCTAGTTTTAATATATAAATAAAAACCTTTCAAAATAAGTGTTGGTAGTAACTTGTTAAGTTATTTGTTAACTTGTTCTAATTTCAATTTGGAGAGACTAGGTTTTCTGAAAGTAAGGATTCGACTTAGGGCGGGTTTCTTTAGATTAAACTCTCGCACCAGTAAACTTTAAAACAAAATGTCAGTCTCAACAGACGTAAGAAAATGAAAAGTCGGTTCTTTTTACCTTCGATCAACAATACACAACTAGATATCGGGTCACGTACAAAATCAAAGCTAAATACTGTCCGCGTGAATGACGTGTGACAGCTTATTTTGTTTACTACCGAACTGAAACATAAGTTTTACAACAGTTCGAAGTTCAACCTAATTACAACTATGACACTTAGCAATAAAGAAGCAAATCTTATTAATAAAATAAGAGCTCACTTTTCAAATGAGGCCTTATTCACCGAAACGTATGTTTGCGCCGACCCGACATCTAGTTGTGTATTGTTGATCGAAGCTTTCTACTGATAGCCCGAATAACTTTAAGACTGTCATTTAAGTTATGAAATATCGCTATGAATTTGACAGGGTTAAAAAGTAGTGACATTTTTAACGATTGTATGTTACAACTAGCAGCGCCCGCGGCTTTGCCCGCGTTGAGCCCGTTCCCGTAGGAATTTTCGAAAATCCTTTCTTAGTGTGCACTTACGTCACTTGAAGAACCTTCCTGCCAAATTTAATGTTTCAAGGTGTAGCGGTTGAGGCTGTGCGTTGATTATCAGTCAGTCAGGACTTTGAATTTTATATATATAGATATAGATAACTAACGTATGTTCGATTTAGTGTTAATTCTTAGGGCTCCTTATTAGTGTTCTAGAACGTTCCACTTACCCAAGATTGCAAATAATTATTTTTTTTGGGTCTATTGTTATATATCAAAAGCGTGTCGGGAGACGACAAAAACTGTATGGAATATTAATTAAGGAGTAACAAAGTAACTCGGTGATCTCTCTGCTCAACACTCTGTGAATCAATTTATCAGTCTCTGTGCGTACAGCCCCTCTTTGCCCCCCTTGTCCCCTCTTTTGCCCCCTCTTTTCACATTGTTTCAACTCCAGGTGATAAACCCGCCTTGATTTATGAATCGCCAACAATTTCATTTTAATAGATAAATCGTTCCCTCTTTACAGCGCTGCGATAGATTATGATGTTTGGATTAGTTTTAATGGCGGTTTAAATAATTGTAATTGTTTTATACATTAAGAGATATCCACAAGAACTCTGAAGTACCTTAGTAATATGTTTATGAAACAAAAGTTGCTCGTTCAAAATTGTATTTTATAATGCACAAAATAGAACACTATTTAACAAGAACGTCATTTTGTTTACATTTAGGCGCTAAATATAATTAAGGATGGTTGTGAAATCCGTCCTAAAAGGTTTATCCTTTTGAGAAGTTAACACTTGATCAACTAAAGAAAAGACAACAACGACAATAATCTATTTAGGGCCAGCACTGCGTTAAGCGTTATATGAAGCCGCACGCGGCGTACGTACGCGGCGTGTGCACGCGGCGGGCGCCCGCGACGGTTCACTTTTGTATGAAACAGCAGCGTGCGCACGCTTAACGCAGTGTCGGCCCTGAGTGGTTTTGAAACGTGTTTTAATAGAAAATCTTATCAATCTTGGAAAGAGCCCTTGAGTTTATAAATAACTGTACTTGATGTACTCGTATAAGTACGGTAATGAGCTTTCAATATAAAGCGAATAAGGCTAAGGCGTCTTCAAGGGTAACTATGATATTACTTATTTTTTTCCTCTATTTTCTAATGTATGTACTTTTCAAGGTATAATTCTCAATTATAGCACCGTACCGTTTAATTGAAGAGCCCATATATCATTCACTAGCTTATTTCAAGTAAAATATTCGAATATTCGACGTTTAGCAAACTTCTAATTTAACATAATTTGATATTAAGTTATAAATTCATAACAAAATAACGAATTTATTGTGAATACTTTCAAAACGAATATCAATAATGCCAATATCAGTTCAACTTTATCCAAATCTACCTTCTCACTTAGGCGTAACTTAGACTTTAAGTTTGTACACGTTCCCGCAGGAATTTCACGATAAAAAGTAGCCTATGTCCTTTTTCAAGCTCTGGACTAACTGTGTATATACAAATTTAATTCAAATCGGTTCAGTAATTTTGGCTTGAAAGCGTAACAGACAGACAGAGTTACTTTTGCATTTATAATATTAGTTAGGATTTCACTTCAGGTTAAGCACTAAATTTATACGTTGGTAACTTTAATCCGATATTCTGACGGTAAAGTACATTGAATGCGGATTATGGTCGACCAATTTTTGGTTATATTCGCATACTGAAACTTCAGTATATTCATTCAAAGTTAAATTTAGTTTTTTTAGGTTAGCGAGTTTATGCAAAACTTACTTACTTTCGTTATTGTTCAATTTTTAAATATGATGTTCTAAAAGAAAAACTTCCTTTTTTTTCCTCACTGTACTGATATCTTCAGTGAGATGAGAGGCCTTTGCCCAACAGTGGGCCATTACAGGCTTATACTTTACTTTTTAGAGGACGGTTTTATATACAATTGGTTAAACATAACAGTAACTGTAATAGGTATAACAATACTTCTCATGTTTTTAACCGTTGGTTATCTTCAGATAAAAATACCAAAAAAAACGACAACAAACTAAAAAAAAAAGAATATTACCAATAAGTGGTTTCTGACCAACTTTGCTTATTATTAGGAACCTACCTATTCACTCTATTTAATTGATTTCTGCACCGTAGCGTAGTAACTATTAAGTAATCTGTGACCGTAGTTCGGAGCAGCTTGTCAAAATGTTTAACACCGAGGTGTCCGAGGCAGGCGGTCAACCGCAGCACTCCCGTCTAGAATACTAGATATCAGGGGTTCCCAACCGTTTTCTAAAATCAATCAAAATCAATTATAATTAGTAGAGACTCGTAGTAGGCAAAGAGTAGACTGCGGATATTATAGGTTACTATCGTATGATGCCCTTTTTAACTTAAATAATATTGCCATTAATTTTTTTAGAAGTTTCTATAAAATATTTTATCTACACTAATGTTGTAACATTCTACTTATGATTCCAATACTTGACTTATAATTACTACTGTTATAGCGCAGACAACTAAAACACTCAATTTAAGCTATTGCACAGGATGTTATAATATCATTATAATATAACATTATAACATCATTATAACGCGACCAATTAACCTGGCGAGCCTTATGTCAAAATCCTCATACTATTTGCATAAAATTTTGATATTAGGCTGGCTTTTGAAAACTGTTGGGTTATACGTGAAAACTTCGTCGAAACTACATACACAAAACTCTTTGGTAAGATCTCGCTCGCTCCTGATTGGCCCTACGCGCAGCTGCGCTCTCATTGGTTAGATTTTAATGGCGGCAAGTTCACTGTGACAATACACGTACCTACGCGTGAATTTAATGTTTCGCAATGTGTTTTGTTTTTAAAATTTTGTTTGATTAATTGCATTAAGGTGACGTGAGTTCAGCAACTCGCAAAACGCGGTTTTTCCATCCAACTATTTTCATATAAATTGTCACAATTTTGATTCTAAAAAACTATTATATTAAAGTTGAGGATATATTCTAGTGGCAAAGGTATTTCAGTACACGATTAGATTAATTTCCCTCGATAGAAAAAAATCACAAAGTTGCCTCTTTTATTAATTTAAAAATAATTTTATGGCTAAAATAAACAGATTTTTCCCAAAGAAAAACAACTATAATATAGGTCGTAGCATGAGCTAGGGCATTAGGTATTTTTTTGTAACCTTTCATTTCATTCTTAAACACAATTTCAAAATACCTAAAAAAAATCGAGAATTTGCCGTGTTGCGGGTGACGCGGGGCGTGATCAGTCGCGCTCAAGCGCTTGTGGAGGACGGACCTATGCCAAATATTTGCTGGAGCGCGGAGATGCAAAATTTAAAACTTTTTTCGCAGTAATAAATTTGAACTATGACGGTTGCGTGAAAATGAGGTTTTAATATAAATAAGAACTGTCTGAATTATAATCCGGTCAATTTAAACCAAAAATTTAGAGTGATGTTACATAAAGTCCCAACAAGCTGAAAAACAGGAAAATTGTTCAAAACATAATTATGTCTAAAAGTTCCCCATCATTTCCGTGTATGGATTTTTTTTATTCAAGGTCCAAAGGTAAAAAAAATAGTTTTTCGCGATTTTCAGCAAAACGGTAAGTTTTCTCTTAAAGTACCTGAGAAAATAAAAAAGCTTATAAAATTCTCTATAACTTTAATTCTATCCACTTTTTCCATATTCCCAACCGTTATTGAACTACAAGCTCCAGAAATGTAAAAATTAAGGACCTCGGTAGGTCATGTCACTGTTGAGCATTGGGGCAGGCTCCATAGTTACCTGCCCGAGGTCCTTAATTTTACATTTCTAGAGCGTGTAGTTCAATAACGGTTGGGAATATGTAATAAGTGGATAGAATTAAAGTTATAGAGAATTTTATAAGCTTTTTTATTTTTTCAGGTACTTTTATGATAAAACTTACCGTTTTGCTGAAAATCGCGATAAACTCTTTTTTTTACCCTTGACCTTGAATAAAATAAAATCCATACACGGGAATGATAGGGAGCTTTTAGACATTGTTTATAATTATGTTTTGAACAATTTTCCTGATTTACAGCTTGTTGGAACTTTATGTAACATCGAATGTATAAATTGACCGGACTATTATAGATTTAGTAGATTATTGCTTTGAAAAAAAAACAAAGAAATATGTTGTGTCACAGTATAAGAATATCAGCAGAACAACTATACAGCTGCAATGTTGGTAGTGGGGATACCTATAAGTACTCGGAATTTTAATTCGATTCCAGATTTGACAATTTCAGTGTTGCAACATTATGACAAGTACTAAATAGTGACGTTGCGAAATTATTCGATATGGAAATGGAATATTTCTGGATCGATTCTTCTCGCTTATAATTTTACTCTCGTAAACTAAGTATATCAGGAAATTAAATATTTCTGAACCGATAATTTAGATTTGACGATTAATTAACGATCTTAGACTTTTCTTTTATAATTGTGTGTGAAATAAATAAAAAAATGTGATCATGAAGGAACATGACAAATAAAACAGATAGATGTATAATGGTAATAATTTATTTTATAAATTGTCGCCGTCATCGCTATCGCTGTCACTTTCTGTAACATTTATTATAAATGTGCCTGTGATATTGTCAATTAACATATCTAGCCTACTCATTTTTTACTCTTCATCACATCACTACACTATTATGTGGTATCATTATTTCACAAAATGACAGTAGCTAATGTCAAATCTGGAATCGAATTAAAATTCCGAGTATAGGACAAGACTTATCTCCTAAGACGTGGCTTATGAACTCGGTGGCATGCACATTTTATTTTGGTATTTTTACGATTATTTTATACTAACTTATTGAAATATATTTTTAGGTCGAACCAACCTGGAAATTCAAACACTTAAAAATATTTCTGCTCGTAATATTAGACAATAAAAATGATTTCACCCAGTGATAAGACCGATATTTTTTTTAAACCTTTTATCTCTTTTTAGTTATTTTTCCCAAGGCTACCTACAATATAATACTAACCTTCGTAATATCTACGATTAGTTTTGCTTGATAGGCTTTTTTTACTGTAGTCACTACACTGTGGCATCTCAATGAGTGACATATTCAAACTTAGCGCGCAAACTACGCGCGAGCGGGAGATCGCCCGCGGTTGGCACAGGAGTAAAGAAACCGTTTCTTTACTCCTGTGCGGTCGGACCGCAGGCCCCGCACCCACCCCCTCCGTAGTAGCTAAGCGCTGAACTCACGTCACCTTAAATAAATAAATAAATATACCTGGACAAATTCACACACGGTTAATTAGACCCAAAGTAAGCTCTAAGCTTGTGTTAAAAAATAAATAGTGAAGATAAAGTAGTGTATGCAACTGCATATAACACGGGTATTAAAACACTCGTTACTATTATGAAACTCGCTGCGCTCGTTTCATAAACTCACACTCGTCTTTTTAATACCCTTCTTTATATGACGTTGCATAAACTACTAATACAATTATTAATCGATTAATAAACTTGGTTTAATAATATGTCCCGGTTACGTGATTGATAGTACAAATTACTATCAAATAATCTAGAAGGTTAAGGGCTAAAAAAATAATGTAAGTCGTTTATATCTTTGTTATAATAGCGATCCCACTGAGGACCTCAGGTTGGTAAACCCTGCTGTAAATCACAAGCAAGTTCCACCAGGGCGAGAGTAAACTTTAGACAGCCTAGGTCTTATAGAGAGCACTAGACCGGACCTTCGACTGGGTAGTATGACGTGTTGAGTAAATACCACAAATTGGAATAGTTTGAGCTGAGAGTTCAGTTACGCTGTCCTTGGGTACCTTCCGTTAGACGTAATTTAGAACAGTCGAGTTTGCAAGCTGTGAGCCTATCGATTTGCAGCTAGAAAACTAGCTCAACGTAAATTATGGCTTGCTTGACCGACGTTACGAGGCCTAATGTAACGTGAATGTGAAATGTAACGGCGTTATTCACAAGTAATGTTTTTAACGACTTCAAAATAAGGAGGTTTCTGAATTCAACTGTATATATGCTTTTTATGTATGTTCGCAGATAACTTCATAATAATCCTTAGGTATATGGATTACTAGCAGCGCCCCGCGGTTTCCCCCGCGTTGTACCCGTTCCCGCAGGAATTTCGCGAAACTAAAAAGTAGCCTATGTCGTTTCTCAGGCTCTGGACTAACTGTGTACCAAATTTCATTCAAATCGGTTCTGTAGTTTTGGCGTGAAAGCGTAACAGACAGACAGAGTTACTTTTGCATTTATAATATTAGTTAGGAATAAACGTGAATTCGTCAGAATGTATTTTTATTATGGACTAAGTTGCATTTCAAATCTTGCTTAAAATAGAACGTCGAGGTAAGGAGAAAGAATAACTTATGTTCTCCAGTTAATTTCAGGTCTGCAAAGCATCCTTTGTCTGTCACTGTCATCATCTGTCACTCAATAGCGTCAAGGATCCTTAATTAACCATTCCACTGCGCGTGCCAAAACAAATGTCAAGCACTGTACACTAACTCAGGCTAGTAACTACAATATTTTATGCACACGCCCCGCGATATTACCCGCGTTGTACCCTTTCCCGCGGACAAACTTTCCGCTTATCCCATATGATATTCTGATATTTAACCTATATTACTGTAAGGTTTCATCTAAATCCGTTCAGTAGTTTTTGCGTGAAAGAGTAACAAACATACATCCACCATTTATAATATTTAGAAGGATCTAACAGCGCTGGTTTCATCCGCATTGCGCCCGTTCCCGTGTGAATTTTGGAATAAAAAATAAACCTCTTTACTTAACCTTTCTCTTAAATATAGCTGTCCTAATCAAAAATAATTAAGTATAAACTTTTTCAAACTTACACGATTTGAACACATAGTAAACGTACTTGCTTAATAATTTGAACAGATTTGAACATAAAGTAAACGTACTAAGTTACTTGCTTTATCAACTTTCTAACGCGAAAAAACCCGTGTGAGTACGTTTACTATAGGTAATTAAGGTATCCAATTGGACTGCAGTAGATTAGCGCGTTCCAACAAACAATCGAATTCATCAGGTTTGTTAAATGTAAATAATTATTAAACGTTATTCAAATTGACTGCTACCAATATCATCTATACTAATATTATAAAGCTGAAGAGTTTGTTTTGTTTGTTTGTTTGTTTGTTTGTTTGTTTAAACGCGGTAATCTCAGAAACTACTGAACCGATTTGAATATTATTTATCGAGGAAGGCTATAGGCTACATTTTATCCCGGATTTCCTACGGGAACGGGCACAACGCGGGTAAAACCGCGGGGCGCTGCTAGTTCGTAATAAAATATGAAATGTAATATAGCTCAGCTTTGATGATGTTTCTTTGATCATGGCAAACAATTGACTTTGTACCTGTGTACTAAAACCTTTAAGGCTGTTAATACACCCTCCGAGACACTCCAATATAAGTTTACAAGCTGCAAGAAGGTGAATTAAATAAAGACCCCGTCACAAGTTAAATAGCCGATAACTCGGGTTCTTATGGCATAATCTTGTGTCACCCAGCGAACTGAAATCAGAAAGGACTGTCCCAAGCATTGAAAGTCATACGTTTTAATTCAGTCCTAAACGGTCCGTAGAAACCTGTATCAAATTATACTGAAAAATGGCGGACGTTTTAATTTACCCACAATAAGATCCCAAGTAGTATCTAGAATGAATAAAAAAGTACTTTAACATCAAAATAATCTATAGTTTACATAGGAAACGTACTCAAACAGTTTTTTCGCGGTAGAAAGTTTATAAAGCAAGTACTTACTACCTTTTTATTTCCCTTGTGAGTACGTTTACTATGAGTACAAATCGCGTAAGTTTAAAAAAGTTTTAATATAGTACATACGTTGAATTTACAATATTTACGTTGTAATGCGTAGGAAAACTTCATATAATTCGTTTATGGAATCGAATAATTGAAAGAGACATTAACCCTTAGTCCTTAAATAGACATACCTGTCTCGACCCGAGTGTAAGCGAACCTAACTGAAGACTCAATATTTACTCAAACGATATGAATAGCTGATCAAATACAATAATTGGCTTTTATCTGTCCATTCGCCATTCCGTGACCTTAAGGCAATGTTCGCTGAACTGAGGTGGGACATTTGATGCGTATTTTTTTGAAAAAACCGGTCGAGTGTAAAATGGGCTCGTGTCCAGATGTAGGAAAATGGTTCCGCGTACCTACATATGTTACTTGAAAGAGCTCGTTGGATGGATATTAGTATTACAAAGTCTTTGACTCAAAGTAAGTTTGTGTAAGTTAGTGACCAACCCTGGTTTAGAAGTTTTTAAACCGCATAAAGACCTCAGATATTGTAAATCGATTGAAAATCGGTTGAAGTGGTAACAAGATGAATAATAATGTCCGCAGGGTAAACTTAGTAGGTACATAATAAATGAATCACCTTGTCACAGCAAGGGTTTCAGAATTGACATGATTTCTAATCAATTAATTGAGGTGTAATTAACTATCGAGTGAGGGACATTATCACGACATAACCATTAACGACATAAACTTTGTATGTTTTTTTTTTGGAAAAACTGATTCGGAATACTTATAAGCAGTTACTTAACCAGGAAACATGCAATTCAATATTATAAGTACCTTACGTTTCAACATAGATACATAAATCAAACTTTAAATCACTACATAGTATAAAACAAAGTCGCTATTTTTGTCTGTTTGTTTGTCTGTATGCTTAAATCTTTAAAATTACGCAACGGATTTTGATGCGGTTTTTTGTAATAGGTAGAGTGATTCAAGAGGAAGGTTTTTATGTATAAAAATTCCCGATATTCCCGCGGGAACAGGCACAACGCGGGTAAAACCGCGGGGCGCTGCTAGTGTACAATAATCGCCAAACTCTTAATAATTATCCTTTTTTGGTACATACAGCGCCATCTATGTAAATATAGCTGAACTAAGTACAAAACCGTATGATGCCATAGTTGTGAGTTATGTATACAAATTAGTTCTAAATGTTCACACTAGATGGCGCTGTCAGTAAAATTTTGTTACTAAGTCTTCAGGCAATCATTAACAGTCATCCATCAGGTACTTACTAAAACCGATAGTCAGGATTTATGTTCATTTAATTACTCATTTATTAGTTACTTCTCATAGAAATTCTTTGAAGAAAATCAAGTACTCTTGATATAAAAATACAGTAATACCTACCTATAATTACTTAGATCTCCACATGAGGTAGGACAAATCCTTAAAATTGAAACGAAAATTATTGGGTGAACGCTAACTGGACTGAATATACTTACTATAAGTAGTTAGACATAAAATAAGTAAGCCTCCAATACCGTCAATCTTTAATCACGTAGGTACTTATTTAATTATGTGCTTAGTTACATGTTTAGTTAAGTACATACATACCTGAATAATTTAGGGCTTATTTTTACTGAAGTTATAGTATGATTTTTATACACAGAATACTTAACTCTATAAGAACAGCATCAGTGACATGACATGTTATTTGTCGCCACAGGGTGAAAGGTCAGCGGTCGCCGTTATCGCGCGATATAGTGTCGCAGTCAGCCGCTAGAGGCGACACTATTGCACCCCGCATTACTAACACACAGATTTTAAACCAAATTCAAAAACGAAGGTTCTAAATTCGGGTGTTTCTATCTTATACATAAAATTCTCGTGTCACAGTGTTCGTTCGCGTACTCCTCCGAAACGGCTCGACCGATTCTCATGAAAGTTTGTGAGCATATTGAGTAGGTCTGAGTATCGGCCAACGTCTATTTTTCATCCCGAAATTCCCGCGGGAACGGGTACAACGCGAGTGAAACCGCGGGGCGCAGCTAGTTTTTATATATATGTCAAAATCCAATAGGTAATATAAAATACTAACGATGGAGAGATGACCTTAATGTTTTTGAGGTCAACTGGTCCCAACTAGCTTTCGTTAAAGACGACTGGAGGTCAATAGGGAAGACCTTTGCCCAGCAGTGGGACACGACAGGTATCTTATATAAGTTTTTTTTAAGTATACATATAAGAAACTACACTTTTTCTTTATTCTTGCCTACTTACTTCATATTCAAAGATTTTTCGTTTCGACAGAGTTTAATATGAACCTGACCTGACATGACAACCTAATTTTCAAATATTAATTTATTGTGATGGTGATAACAAAGTAATACCAACGTTGATAATACTGTCTATAAGGTAAGTATTCTGAGTTGGTTGTTGAGAGATGTGTGAGAATAAATCATCAACGTACAAATGCAATTAGGAAGGGGTATCGCTTTTTATCATCACTACATATAGGTATATCAAACAAAGTCGCTTTCCGCTGTCTGTCCCTATGTATGCTTAGATCTTTAAAACTACGCAATGGATTTAATGCGGCTCTTTTAATACATATAATGATTCAAGAGGAAGATTATTATGTATAAAAATTCACTAAATTCCCACGGGAACAGGCACAACTCGGATAAAACCACAGGGCACGGCTAGTTATATATAAAAAATCCCGAAATTCCCACACGAACGGGCACGACTTGGGTAAAACCGCGGGGCGCTGCTAGTTAAGCAATAATATACAGTCATGCTAAGAAAGTCTCGTCACAATAAGATCTATTTTCGTCTGCAGTAGTCTAGTAGATACCTAACTAATTTGCTTTGCCTACTGATCGACTTTTGTAAGCTTCTACAGGATCTCCTACCGAGATTGTACCTGACTGGCTGTAGTAGAAGTTATAGGAACCAGAAACAAGTATTGGAACCTTCCCAGTAAGCAACCAACGTATTATTTATATGTACTAATATTATAAAGAGGTAAAATTTGTAAGTTTGTTTGTATGTTCGAGGTAATCTCAGGAATTATCAGTCCGATTTGAATAATTCTTTTTGTAATAGATAGCCACATTCAACGAGAAGGTTATAGGCTATTTTTCATCCCGAAATTCCCACGGGAACGGGTAAAACGCGGGTAAAACCGCGGGGCGCTGCTAGTGTTACCTAAAACTCAATGCAGTCTTAAACTTTTATCATTAGTAAGTTTCTTGCTAAGATATTAGTCAAATATCAAAGAAGTTAAGGAAATAGAACTGATTAAACTAATCTGCCGAAAAGATAAAGTCGATATGAGGATAATATTAATTAAATTATTATTTGGTGACATGCATATTTTGCTTGTATCTAAGAACTTTTAAGTCTTAGGTATTAAGTTCAAATCTTTGCACTTGTATGAATTGGAATGTCTTGCTCATTGTACCTTGGAGGGAGATACGGTTAGTCAAAGTGGAAACACGTAGTTTTGAAGAGCTGGGCTTAGAACATATGTCTCTATCACATTAAGATATTGTTGTATGCAGAGATGAGATCTGTGAAGTTTTTTTAACAGTAATTGAATAAGCACAGCAACTTCATATGTCACATCACTAACTTACTTTATAAACGTACTAGCCGCGCCCCGCGGTATTACCCGCGTTGTACCCGTTTCCAGGAATTTCGTGATAAAACGTTTCCCATTGATTATTCTGATGTATAACCTATATTACTGTACAACTTCATTCAAATCTGTCCAGTAGTTTTTTCGTGAAAGAGTAACAAACATACATACCTCCATACACACAAACTTTCGCATTAATAAAATTTGGTAGTAGGATTTCCACTAGACATTTATAGTATGTACAACATGTGGTCTACAACTTTAAAAGTAATCTTATCATTTCTTACTAAAGCCGAATCAATTTCGATGAATTCCTCGCAGCCTTCCTGTCACCGACTCCCGTTTCTGGACGATAACGAAACACGATAACGTTTAATATTTATCAATAATTTACTTTATCTTTGGATATTATTAAGGTAGCGGTAGCCTAGTGACCGTTTTAACTGAGATATCTAATCGCATTACAGAAATATGTTTTAGTAATTATAATATTAAGTAACATTATTTTGTGTTGGTGTGTATGTTTAGGTGTCTATCTTTATGTCTATACTAGCGCCGCCCCGCGGTTTCACCCACGTTGCACCCGTTCCTGCGAGAATTTCGGGATAAAATGTATCCCATACGTTATCCTATAATACTGTAAAGTTTCATCCAGTAGTTTTTGCGTGAAAGAGCAACAAACATACATCCATCCTCACAAACTTTCGCATTTATAATATTAGTAGGATTTAGCTTTAAGTAAAACTTGTGAGTGTATTTTTCTTTTTTGTGCCAATAAATTTTATTTTATTTTATATTGATTTATTTATCGATCTACATTAATATATTAAAGCTGAATAGTTCAATTTTCGTATGTTTGAACGGAATTATCTTTAAAAACACCTGTCAGATTCGAATATGCTTATTATCCCGAAATTCCTACCTAAAGGGGCAAAACGCGGGTGAAACCACGGGGTACTGCTAGTCCTACTAATATTATAAATGCGAAAGTATGTGAGGATGTATGTATGTATGTTTGTTACTCAAAAAAAGTGTTTGTTACTTTGTTACACGAAAATACTATTGGACGGATTTGGATTAAACTTTACAGTAATATAGGGTACACATCAGAATAACACATGGGATACATTTTATCGCGAAATTCCCGCGGCAACGGGCAAAACGCGGGTAAAACCGCGGGGCACAGCTAGTTCTTAATAAAAGCAGAAGTGTGGAACACTTACAACAAGAAAGAAATACCTAACAGTTGTCAAACTGGTTGGCATGTCAAACTTATCAGTTTCAATCGACGCATTCCACACAATGTAGTGTTAATAATTATTACACGACAAATACATCATAGTTGTTTTAATAAAGCTTATGAGTCTGTATCTTGTTTGTTTTGAACGATTTAATCTCAGAAACTACCAATCCTATGTGAATAATTATTTTTGTAATAGATAGCCACATTTAACAGAAAGCTTATATAGGCTATTTTTAAATTTCTATGGGAACGAGCACAACGCGGGTAAAACCGCGGTGCGCTTCTAGTATACAAGTAAATCTATCAGTGAGGAAATAAGTTCGTGTATCGTCTTCGGCTGGAAAATTGACGACATTTAACCACATTTTGTGCCAATCCAAAAAAAAAAAGGTAGTTTAGTTAGTGACTTTCCGACCGTAAAAACTCTCCCTTTGGAAAAGCTTCAGTCAAAAAGCTACGTATTCAAAAACGGTAGTCGTTTTAGACCTACGCTAATGTCAGAGATTTTAGATCGCATAAAGGCCTTAATGTTACTATTACACAGGATAGAGGACTATAATTTAACGTATGTATTTAACTTCAATACCTAAGCATAAAAATCAGCAAAATAAGTTGATTCATATTAAATACCTTATAGCATAGTTTGATTAAGCGATGTTCACTCATTGCGATTGTTAAGCAACGTGCAGCTCGACCCCTACTTGGATGGGTGGCCGATAGTGGTATTTCTATCTGAGCGCTACCGTGCTTTGGAGCGCACGTTAAATTGTCGGTCCCGGTTATTGCAATTAACACCTGAACTTACGTACTTAACACCTTATAAGTAAACTAGCAGCGCCCCGCGGTTTTACCCGCGTTGTGCCCGTTCCCGTAGGAATTTCGGGATTTTTTTTACATAAAAACCTTCCTCTTGAATCACTCTACCTATTACAAAAAACCGCATCAAAATCCGTTGCGTAATTTTAAAGATTTAAGCATACAGACAAACAGACAAACAGACACGAAACAGAGACGACTTTATTTTATACTATGTAGTGAGAAGACATCACCTTTTTTATCAATCGGGTGACAACAAGTAAATTCCAACTAATTCAATCCGACTTATCAACACTCCACTCGTAGACGTATGTGATACGCTTGTAAACTAATATATTATTCATATAATGTCGTATTTGTACTTCGGACGGTGTCGGCAATTAACATTGGATTAGCATTGGTTTCAATGTGGCAATCGAACTGGTTTCTGATCGTTAATGTTCGGTATTGAGGGCTCTCTCATAATCTTTACTTCGTGTTTGGACTTGCTGTTTTGAGCAACGGACCCAACGGGTATCTGAGCATAATTTGGAAATTATTGTTAATAAATTAAAAATAATTGCCTTTCCGTTAAATGTAGCTATTCATCATAGAAAGAATTATCAAAATCTGATTAGTAGTTTGTGAGAATAGCGCGTTCAAACAAACAGAAAAATAAACTGCAGCTTTTTTATTTAGTAAAGGTAGGTTCAAAATATGGCACCAATAAAATAAATTAATGTATACAAATATATTATTATGAAGCAAATTAATCTGTTTCCTAATTACCTAGATGTCATTTACAAATGGCTTTTACAGTTTATCTAATTGAATTACCTGCTGTATACATCAATTACCAATTTTTTAAGGATATCTACTATCGAATTGTTATCTTTATCAAATTATTTTGATAATAACTCAACGTATCTCAATGGAAAGATAAGTTAATAGTAACCAAGTCAAAGCTTGAAAAAATGAGCTCTAATAGTTTTTAAATGAAAAAGTAACAATAGCCTCGGGTGGTCTAGTAGTATGTGCACTCGCCTGCCGAGACTGAGGTCCCGGGTTCAATTCCCGTGTGAAGTAAGAACTTCTTTCCTACTTTTCAAGCGTGGCTTGGGTTTGAGATCACCAACCAGCATTAACATTTGGCATTGTGGTGATTATGCCTTATCCTCCTCACTGTACTGATATCTTCAGTGAGATGAGAGGGCAAAGTTAGCAGTGAGACATTACAGGCTAATTCCTTATTTTTTAATATAAAAATGAATCGCTGAATCTGTTAAGCTAAGCGCTAAGCGCATAACTTCAGAACGACTGCACCAAATTGGATGATTCTTTTTTCAATGTGTTCCTTATTGTCAGGACAAGGTTTTATATAAGAAAAATAAGGAAATAAAAATCTTCCAACGGGAACGGGGGCGCTGCGGATGAAACCGCGGGGCACAGCTAGTTTTTAATAGTTTTCGCCCTTGCTTGCACTATGCTAAACAACTTTCAGATTTTTTTATGTCTAGTGCAATTTTATCCATATCTTAGTATAATCAGTTGAAAGAATCCGCAGGTATTGAGTTAATAAGGACATAATTAATTAAACTTTTTAGTGAAAACTTAAGGACAGGTAGAGAAAGTCGCCCAAAGAGAGACAAAAACTTGTTAACATCGCTGCCCCCGGGTTTGACTGTTTGACTTTATCTTATAAGTTCTGGTTGACGTTATGTTATAAGTGGAAACTTGTAATTGGCCTTCTGCTTCATACTGTTATTTTTAATCATGTACCTATAAGTTTTCCTACAATAATAAAAATCTATACTAATATTATAAAGCTGAAGAGTTTGTTTTGTTTGTTTGTTTGTTTGTTTGTTTGTTTGTTTGTTTGTTTGTTTAAACGCGCTAATCTCAGAAACTACTGAACCGATTTGAATAATTCTTTCACTGTTAGATAGTCTATTTATCGAGGAAGGCTATAGGCTACATTTTATCCCGAAATTCCCACGGGAACGGGCACAACGCGGGTAAAACCGCGGGGCGCTGCTAGTAAAATAATATCTCTCTAAGTACTAGCAACACCCAGCGGTGTTACCTACGTTTTTACTAGAGATCCATGTAACACCAAGTCGGTTAATTTATGTCCTTACTCAGGGTTCTTTTTTAAGTTATTATTTACGTATAGTGATCAATTGATCATATCAATATTAAAATTCTTTTGCGTTCTTAATAAAAAGATTGACTTGGCAATCGCACGAAAACACAATTTATCTCACAAGTAATATGTACATATTATATTAAATAAGATTGTTTCTTGCGATTTATTATATTTATCTATATTTAATCTGTTTATTAAAAATCCGTACAAAACGATTCCCTTCATATTAAAACAATTACAATGTAATATAATATCGTTAAAAGCGGGAAGAGGGGAAGGGAGGGGGAAGAACTAGAAGTGAAGGAGGGGGTTGAGATAAGCTCATATTTATGTTATCTCTTTCATTATCTAGTCGCCAAGAGAGCCTGACCTGACCTCCAGGATTGAAAGATGGAGGGGATTGTTGATAGCTGTCTGTCGGAGTTAAAAATAACCGCTCATCACTAGACTAGCGGCGCCATGTGGCTCCACTTTTCCAATGTCTGTCTAACAATGTCCGTCTGACAACGTCTGTCTGACAACGTCTGTCTGACAATGTCCGTCTGATTGGGGAACAATGTCTACGTCTGTCCATCTGTCTAAACCTATGTCTGTCACCAAAGTTGATTTCTATGCACGTCAGAATCGGCTCAGCCGTTTTGAATCAAAAAAAGAACAAACAAACCATACTCAGATCACATACAACTATCACATTTCTATATTTATAAGAATTTAATAATATTTTTTTATATTTATAGGTAAACTTAATATGAATGATTTGGGACTTTTAATACTAACCGATTTGAACAGACTTTAACCGAACTGTAAACAGTGGATAGCTGTTTTATGTAAAGTTGAAGTTTTACACGAAGAAAGAGATAAATATAAAAGTATGCATTCGATGTCACTTAACGAATTCTTTATCTGTGGAGTGTGCCGTGACCTTCAACTTATGATTAAGCTTATAAGTTAAATAACTTACCTAGTCCAACCGATAATATTATGACTGGTTTCTCCCCGCTGTTTTACCCACTTTTTACCCATTCCCGTAGGATTTTTAGGATAAAAGAGACGTGTGTCATTCTGATAATTATATAAGCTATACCTATTTCTGAAAGTTTTATAAAAATATGATTAGTAGTTTTTGATTGAACCTTATCGAAGCACTTTCTGTGTGAAAAATAGAGAAAGATGCTTAAATACTATTAAGTAATCTGTGTAACACCGCCGTAAACTAGAAAAAACAGGAAACGCGAAGATTGCAATTACGAGTGACCTTGAGAATCGTTGCAAGAAACAAAATGCAGCGCTAGCTTTTAGTTGAATTCCTATTACTAATGTCACTAGAGAACCTAGGTATTTCCTAGTATATATACGTAGATAGATGTATTCGTATTACTTAGATACTTATCACTTTTTAGATTCCGTTACAAAAATTTAGGGATGTCAACTCGTTCGTTTATATTGAGCGTGTTTCCTCGCAGCGAGTTAGCGAGTTGAGTACAATTCGCTAGCCACACACACGTCAAAGGGAAGGGGGAAAATATACATATATAAAATATACAATAGGGCGCTTGGGCTCACCTCCGATGAGACAGACATATACATCAAACAAAGTTCTGTTTGCACACATTTATTATCAGGAAGCCGTATGTCCCTCATTGAAGGTCCCACTATGCCAATTGTCCTTTAAAAGTTCATAGCTTGTAAATGTATTCATCGAAATAACATGACACCTTACTTATATTGAAGAACTTCAATGTAACCTCGCCTTCGCTAAACAACGTGCAGCTCGACCCGTACTTGGATGAGTGGCCGATAGAGGCAGTTCTATCTGAGCGCTTCTATACTCCGGAGGGGCCGTCAAAAAGGCGATCCCAGTTGTGCCAATCGTTGGACTATGTAAAAACTCCGACAACAATGTACCTAATTCAAAAAAAGTCAAAAAAATTATCAAAACGCACCACCGTCATTATCGGGAAGAATTGAGCTTACAGTAATATCGTGTGGATTGACAAACAACTTGATAACGAAGCTTATCACCCCCGCCCCCGCCGCCCGCCCCGCACCGATCACTAGTATCGAATCGACACAATCGGAAAATAACTAACACCACCCCAGATAACTACGACCTCTTCGTCTTCTAACACAGTACAACGTAATCTACATCTTATTGCGGCCACTTAATGTGCATTTTGGTTTGTATAGTTACTAGTTATCTCTAACTGTGGCCTATGGCCTCTGATAAGGGTATCTTGGGTCGTACCCTAAGATGGCGCAATCAGCCTTCAACGCACATACCTAATTAATGATCGATACCAGGATGCTCCCGTTAAACACATACATACAAACTTACGCACACAGTTACAGTTTAAGTACTTTATGTAGTGCATCTTGTGATCGTATTGACAAACGACACTATGGATAGAAGTGGAACGGGGAAATGCGGAGCTTAATTATTATTGACCTATGCATTTTGAGTATAAAGAGAATTCGATAATATCAATTCGTTCTCTCCAGTCCGCCCCAGTTATTTGGAATCGCACCCTCAAGCTCAAACGATATTCAAATTAAGCAGCTCTCACCCATTGAATTTTCACAAATATTTTTGAGTATTCGGAGGTAAAGTGCAGTAGATATTCACTATCATTTTTACTCATTCTCGTGGCATAAGAGATCATTTAGGTTCCAAATTTTGAAAATACCGAAAAGACGTTTAAGATTAAATCCGATATTATTATTTTTATTTTTTCATGACTTGACGTTCATTTAATCGAACGAACTAATTGACGTAATTTTTGTCCAAATCACTAAATCTCTATTAAACATCTGACGTTTCTGAGTACGGGCGTTAAGGTACTGCCAGACGTGCTCATTACTAGCATGCTTATGTCATTTTATTGAGCAAGTGCTCATTAGTAGCACGTGTGTACTGTAATGAGCATGCTTATTTAGAGCATGCTCAAAAATCAAACAACGTTTGATTTTCGAGCATGCTACCTGAGGCGCGGGTAGGGGGGGGGGCGTGATCGGAAAACGTCTGAACATGTTTTATGCAATTAATTGATGTAATTAATTAAAACAAGCATGCTTATTTCTGGCAAATGTGAACAGTTTGCAGAGCATGCTAATTTTAAGCAAGCTTATTAGCATGCTTTTTTTGAGCACGTCTGGCAGTACCATTAGTCAAGTAACGTTTATGAATACGGTTTATAATCTAGTTTTGTTATTTAACTTCTACGAGGAATTTCTGTGATACTTGTTATAAATTGTAATTAATGGCCTTATCGGTCTATTGATAAATGTGGATACTCGCATTTACGGCTGATGTTGGCTCTGAGCAAATAACTGATTGAACCGCATTGAATCTAACAACTTCTATTATCGTTTTGTTAATATCATTAAGATTAAAATGATTGAAATAAGTTCTTCTTCTTATCGAGTGGATGGTCAAACTGACCAATCCTGGTGTCAGAGTTATTGAGCCGCCAAGGGCCTCTGACATGGCTCTAGTAACGACTACTATCCGTAGAAAGTAACCGGGACCGACGGCTTAACGTGCCCTCCGAAGCACGGAATCATCTTACTTTTCGGGCAATCAGGTGATTCAGCCTGCAATGCCCTAACCAAACTGAGGACAGTCTCACAAAGTGATTTTTGTGAGATATCCCCACCGGGAATCGAACCCGGAACCTCCGGATCGTGAGCCGAGCGCTCAAACCACTAGACCACGGAGGCTGTTATTGAAATAAGTTAGACGACATCATTATATGACTTACTTAATTTTATTATAATTATGAAAAAGTGTCGATTTCGAGAAAGAAGCTGTTTTGGGAAAGTGACTTGCTCTAGGATCTCCCGATGCCACTGAGACGACTCCAAAGAACTTTAAAAACACTTGGCATTAGTATCCCAACAACAAATTAGTTTAAAAAAAAGTAAAGTATTAGCCTGTTATGTCCCACTGCTGGGCAAAGGCCTCTCATCTCACTGAAGATATCAGTACAGTGAGGAGGATTAGGGATAATTACCACGCTTGCCAAATACGGGTTGGTGATCTCGAACGGCAATGTTTTAAATGTAAGAAACGTTAGTACCGTTAGTAGTTGTGTTTGACTCAAGGACTTAATACATCTTATATATAAAATTCTCGTGTCACAATGTTCGTTCGCGTACTCCTCCGAAACGGCTCGACCGATTCTCATGAAATTTTGTGAGCATATTGAGTAGGTCTGAGAATCGGCCAACATCTATTTTTCATCCCGAAATTCCCGCGGGAACGGGTACAACGCGAGTGAAACCGCGGGGCGCAGCTAGTAAGTATATAAAATACATGAGTAATCTTTACTGACTTTATAAGTAGTACACCGGAGACCAGTTGGTAACTACCGCAATAGTTTTCAACTGTCGCTGCATAACATTGACTCAGTCACAGCCTCAGTATAACACACCTGTGGGGTGCATGACTATGCAACGAAACTTGTCTGGAGTAACTGACGGACAATCTACGTCCAAATGCCGCACTCAGACGTCCATTAAAGAGACACTTAACTAATGGACGTAATTTTTCAAACTTTGTAATGGAATATCAGTCATTAAATCTCTACTAAAGAAGCATTCGACGTCTCTGAGTATGCGTGTAAGCACTCTATGGTCGAGACTCTAGTTAGATATTTTGGTCTATGAAAACAATATATGAAAAAGTGCACACAGCACAGAGACAAGACTTCTAGCCCAGAGGATACGCTAGCGCAACACGCGACGGCACAAGCTACAAAAGTTGAGACTTCAGTCAAATAAAATACTACAATACCAATACTAACTTCAATCGGTACTGTGCAGGTGGAACTTCACTTATAACGTTCTAAATATCCTTTAGTTCGCCGTCAACGTGATCCTGGCTAATTGATTCATATATTAGACTAATGAATTTGTTGACAACTGTTTTAGTCGAATCAGTCCAATTACTGTCAGTATGTGATGGTCCTAATAGGGATTTAATGGAACAGAGATGACTGCAGTGAATTTACAAGATAAGAAAAATAATCACATGCTCTTTTTTAACATACATTGCAAGTTACCCCAGACATCGCTGCACTAAGGCCCCCTTCAGACGCAAAACATCATTAAAACCATTCGCCACAACTCAATAAGTTGAAGAGTTTGTAGGAAAACAGCAAACAATGGGGGTCAGCTTTTTAATACATTAGTGTGTACTCAGTGCGGGGGCGGGGGCAAGAGGGGGCGAGGGGGCAAGGCGTGCACTTGACCAAACAGTGTGTGTCGCCGCGCGCCATTACTCTACTTTGCTGATCAAACAGCAGGTAACACTTCGCGACACAAACGGTTAATTGGATTACATTCAAACCTATTGTTTTGTTATACAACGAGGAAATTCTTCAGACATGTTTTTCTAACAGTTAAACACTGTAATTACTGTCTTTTGAAGATTAATTTATGGTGGTTTAACATATAGGTACTTATGTGATAGGTGTAAAAATCATTGGAATATAAATACCTGCTTTTTCATTTACAAGTCTCACTTTGTAGACATCTCTATGGGGCATAAAATCTAGTCTTGGGCTTGTAATCAAAATTCTGGGAAATAGTGAATCTTTTTAAAGGGGATTAATATTTAAAACGTACAAAGTGTATTTTTTTTATTACAAAAAAGATATTTGGCGCCATTTGTACAAATATTATTTTTTCGTCTGGTAAATTAATAATTCTTAAATATAACAATTTTAAAACCAAACATTTATTACCAAGTAACCCAACAAGTTCGTGTCAATGACATTAGAATAGTACATTTTCGTAAGATGAAGTGTGCGAGTCCCCGTTCTAGTTTAGTGAATTAATTAACGTTGATAATATAGTGCGCTTATGTAATTAAGCATATTAACTGGTGAAGACGCGTAATCTTCGGTTCTAGGTCGGCGGCGCACAGTTATTACTAACGCGGGACAGGGCCGGACTTGATGCCCATGTTGCCCACATCACGGTGTTGTTTACTTGGGATAATGAGTGTTATATTGCGGTATAATCAAAATATTTTAAAAATCATATCCACTGTGCAATATTGATAATTTTGACTTGCAGGTTGATTTGACATTTTAAAGAAACAGGCGACAGGTGTTTAGATATGATTTGGGTTTTTATGTCAATCAAAACACTATAACTAAATATTAAGTAACCTTACTTGACATTAACCTACTCTTAGCTACTTAATTGTTATTTTACATAACAACGATCATAGGCCGTCTCAATAAATAAAAGCACGTTACCTCTGTCAATAACATTACGAAACATTAGGAAATTAATAAAACCGCTAACACAAACGTAACAACATACCACTGGATGTAAGTAGTCGCTGGTATGAATTAAAATACCTACTTAAATGTCAGACAGGAGGCATTTGTGTCATTCTATAAATAAAACATGCTATAGGTAATTGAAGCGAGTACTGGTTACTTGGTGCTATAAATAAATTGTAAATATAGTTTCGATGGAAAGAATACATATCTTGGCAAAAAGTATTGATCAATTAACTGTAGATACTGTTATTGTCTAAGGGCATTATTCATAAACGTGGTAAGTAGAAATTCCCTTTATAGGCACTAGTTTTATACTACGAGTACATTAACAAAAAAAGAGCGAATTAACTTGTTTAGTTACAAAAAATACAGTTACTGTTCATGTAACTAAAAGGGCAAGCTCTACAGAGTAATAAAAAAATCAGTACATTAATTTCGGTACAAATACTTCTTTAATTTAAAATTATTTAATTAGAATGTCATCCGTCAACACAGACTAGGACAATATAACAGATTTTCTTTACTAAATTAATGAAGAGAAAGATTTTAACCTCCTTTACAAATTGTATGGGCATCCCAACTAAATCTAGAAATATAATCTAAGCACGATCTACAAAATTGTCACACTAGCGCCATATATTGGATTGCGGGATCTATTGGATTGCAACTAATTTACTATTAAGCATAATGAAATATTGACAATTATATTTTTGGGCACTTTAGTAGGGCGTTCCTGAGTACGCTCCTGTCCATAGGAAGCGTTACACGTGGTCTCATTGTATATTAAATTAATTTTACTTTTTATGATTCATTGTAACCAACTATAATATAATTCACTAAACTCACATGCCAAATTAAATGCCTTCGCAGCGAACATTAGGTTTCTTGTGTAAAACGAATCTATTTCTGTACTTACATAACGCCATTTTAAATTCTATGTTTAAGTTTTTGTGTTGACTTAATTAAAATGTTAGTTTTGCGAATGAGTTCAATGAATATTATTTTAGGTTTCAACGTCGATGGATTAAGCGTTTTAAATGAGTGTGTTAGCGAATGCCGTGTTAGTAAATGGGCAAATAATTTGTCATGTGTGGCGCTGGTGTTTTATTGAAGTCGATAGTTTGTATCTTAGTTTACATCCATATAATATAACTATCTTTTTAACAATAATTACGTACGAGTATAAACTTATGGAGCTTCTTATGAACCTAAAGGAACCGCTGTCTCAAATCTGTGTCTACTTACTTTGTAGGTACTGTATGTACCTACGTTTCTAATAGGTTTTTCCTACTAATCCTATCCTACTAATATTATAAATGCGAAAGTTTGTGAGTGTGTACGAGTATGTACCTATGCTTGTTACTCTTTGACGCAAAAATAACTGAACGGATTCGGATGAAACTTAACAGTAATAAATCAGATTACACATGAGATACATTTTATCCCGAAATTCCCGCGGTAACGGGTACCACACAGGTAACACTGCGGGGCGCGGCTAGTCATTTATAAAATCGTTGGAAAAAATTCATAAGTATCGTAAAATATCTACCTACCTAAAAATATGAATACATTGTTTAGTCCAGTAAACAAGACATGTTTGAGATAAATATTATTCACAAGTCCCTTGAGCGCCTTCAATCGATGTAAAGTTTAAACATAAATCGAATTGATTCACAAATGACCGAGTGTTTTCTGTTCAAGTTCAATGTTGGCACAGTGCTGCCCCCTGTTTACATTACAAATCATTTACATGGGACATGTTGCTACGGGCGAAACGAATTAATGAGTAAATATCGAAGGTTGGCGATAGAATATATTTGAATTATTTCCAGATTGGGTGGCAACTGGATTCTTGACACAAGTTTGAATCTCTATTTTGAATTCGGTTCAGTTTGTACGTACCTGAATTGAAACTATTGTCGTATACACTTCGCTTTTATTTCACACTAGCCGCGCCCCGCGGTGTTAGCTGCGTTGTGCCCGTTTCCGTGGGAATTCCGGGATGAAAAATAGCCTTCCCGTCGAATGTGCCTATCCATTACAAAAAATAAAATCAAGTCAGACCAGTAGTTCCTGAGATTAGTGCGTTCAAACAAACAAACAAACTCTGTAGTTTTATTATATTAGTATAGTTGTTGTTTAAAGTTTTAGTTCCTTTAAACTTTACAGGAACCGCGGTCACAGAAGACTGACTCAAAATGAGTAGTTCGGTTAAACTTTAGAAACCAGTTTGTACGTACTTAACCCACGTGAACGCCACTTATGTTTGGGATGATCTGTCTCCTATTATAATATTTGTTGAACCGATCCGTAGGAAATCTTGTAAGGTGTAAGTGAATCTATCCATCGATGCTAAAGTAGTAGCTGAAGAGTATTTTGTTTGATCGTGCTAATCTCATACTTATATATTATGTTTTGGCAAACGCAAACTTATATACATAAGTATCTAGAATTCAAAAAAAATTATACGAGTATGGCACGCATTTATTATAGGTATAGTTGACAAAATTAAACCTTGGTTTACATTTAAGAGCCTGAAAAATAAAACTGATTTAAACCCTGCGATTGAGATTTTGTATTTCCTTAATATACCTTCATAAGAAATAGCAACCAATAAATCACCTATTTGTAATCAACACACAAACAACATTGTCTGCTAAACTACAATTAACTACAAGTAGTAACAAAATGAAACCCAACAAGTTGTACACTAATAAAACAACAAGTCATCTTTACGTATTCGAAATGATTTGAGGTGCAAAGACGACTTGTTTTCAGCACACCACTCGACGATGACGCAAAACATTAACATATCTATTTACATTACTCGCCGCTTTTATTTTTTGATGCACACATTTTCGCAGTTATGCTACACACATATGGAGCTGTACCTATAATTTGGCAGATTATACAGTTTTTGGCAATTCAGTTGGTTAATGGTCTCGACCTGTGCTATGAGCATGAGGACTGAAGCTTTAGTTTTTTAACCAACCGTTCGATCGTGTCTATGAATGTAAGTTACGAAGAAATCTGAACAGTAAGAGGAAGAGAAGAAGAAAAAGAATAATCTTTATTTGCCATAGAAGTAGTGTACATAGTTGCTTATAATTACTAAGATTAAGGCTAAGAAGTTAATTATAGTGTTACAACTGACCGCTAACTAGAGAGAGAAAAAAACTACCAGCCCCACTCAGAAACGATCATTAAATCATTAATTAACTAATTGACGTAATTTATCATACACAACATATCAAAATTATTCATTAAATCATTACATTACACCATAGGAATCATTTGACATCTCTGAGCACGGCGCTGCGCTACATATTCGAATGCGAATTCGAAATCACTCAGGTTCTCATGCTTAGCTCCGATCAGTGATCACCAAAGCTCTGCCTACTTAATTACCAACAACTATAGTTTGCAACAAATGTTGCAAAGGAGTTCGGGGCGCGGGGAGCGGCGGGTGTCTCATTGTCTTCAGCCATTGTATTCAACGGGCGAAAGAAAGTAAACTCAGCTAGTTATTAACATGAGGTCAAAACGCAAGATTTCTTCACGGAACTACCAACAATACTAACAGCGCGACCTCTGCAGATAACAACGTATTTCCTAACACACTGTTATCTAATAATTTCATGCGAATAGTTTACAGACATAGATTCTGTTAGCAAAATGTTTATATTAACATAACATTTATTCGGAGGACATATTGCAAACAATTGCAATTTAGCCTACAACATTATATTAGCAAAATTCGCATTGTAATTGAAAGTCTCCATTTCCTTGTATTAGTATTTTTATATCAAACCTTTCAAATAAGCCCTTCACACCCACATTTAGTAGTTTGATACTCATTATATTAGTCATGGCAAGCACGACATACAAACCTATTACAGCGGCTTATTATTTTGAATTATGGTCGTTATATGATAGTTTCATTAGGTACGGCGTTTATTAAATTAACCCTATTGTGTAGGATGTTGTAATCCCCCTACGGGGAAGCATTCGGGGGTGGGTGACCCCACCTGTAGCTGGAGACCTGTGGCGCGCCCTGCTACGCTACGGCTACGGTCGTAGCAAGCCCGGTGGATAAAGACTACGCGCTTCCTGGCGAGTGTTCTATATTTTGTAGTTACACCCTATATGTAATCAGATACACTTAGATATGTGATTAATAATGCATTTTGTAGCTCCTCACGCTGTGATCTTGAGTTTTTAATGAGTGACTATATCACATAATGGTACTGTTCAGAATTTGTATCGATTCACGATTGTACGAGAAATCTATGTCAATGAGTATCAAATGAATGGTGCATGATAGATGGCGCCGGCGAGCCCTGGGGGCGAGGGCGACGGCCGCGCCCACCCCGCCCTCGCCACTAACTCATATTTAAACGTGAAAAAACGCGAGCAGCCACGCACCGCCGCACTTCGTCATAATTAATTCCGTTTATCAATACCCCCCATCTAACACACATACTAATATTTTCTTATTAAACACTATTACAACATACAACAAATTACTATTATAATATACAAGAAATAAAATAAGTTGACTAAAAAAGATTATATTAAGGTGTTTGATTCGCTACTACTATAGTTTAACCTATTTTTACCCAGTAAGTACTTCTTCGTTCTTCAGTGGGTCCAACCATTGTAGGTACACATCAATGTGCTAGCTTTGCGCTATCTAAAAAATGAAACATATTCCTAAAGTACATTAAGGCTTACTTTTGATACTACATCTAATTATGAATGAGATCAGTTTTATGATTGCTAGTTTATATTTGAATTTGGAATTGTTTGACCAATTAGTAATGCATGCGTTTAATTCAAATTTAAACCAATCTTATTCATTGGTACATAGTATAGTACTGGTGGAAACTGATTCAACTAACCTTTATGTATGAAAAGATGCGTGCTTTGGTTGTAAGCTATAGATGTATGCTATGACATGCCACTATACTAGCCCTGGTGTCGAACTATCCAGCTACACATATACACAGCATTCCTATTTTATATTGTTTATTCCTCGCACAGTTAGCTCGCGGTGGCGCATCTTCATAGCACATCTACTTAACATAGCACCAGGCGGACAGTCACATAGTATAGTCATAGCTTAGTTTGTATTTTTCTGCACAGCTCCATAGAGTAGCTTTTTTGATAAGGCAGCTTTAGTCGGATTCTGTCAGCGACGTTAAGCTCTTATCGGATGCTGATTGTAGCTGTATTAGTGCTACTGTACTGACCTTCACTGGTAGACCGAAGCCAGCTATTAGTTTGGTTTTGAATGCCTTATTCTGTAGAATCCCACCCAAAAACATACAAGTTTCTAATTTCATTAACATCTGCAATATTTTATTTGAATATGACATATTAATTATGTATACCTAATTAACATAATCATAATTGCTTGGTGAGTAACATTAATATTCGAGATGTGGAGTAAAAACTGTTCGTCGCGGTGTGTGCGCACGGAGTCGCTCCCGACACGATTCTGTTGAAGAAAACGTCTCACTGTTGACTATTCTGGACTATACCTAGATATTGACACTACCTTGAGAAGTCTTCTATCCATTTAGCTTAGCCAAGTACTCTTTAATGATACCTAAGGTTTGTAATTCGCCGTCTTTATCACATTTTAATAACAATTATATCTTAGACCGTGAGTCATCAGTAGCTCAGTACGGCCCGCGTTGTCCCTATAGCCCATAACCTGCCCGTTGAATGTGACTATTAATTACAAAAATAATTATTCAAATCGGATCGTTACTTTCTGAGATTGAACCAAAGAACGAACTCTTCAGCTTTATTTATTAGTATAGATTGCAAATTGAGTTGATAGATACCAAAGTTGATATGAGGGGAAAGAATCAATGCAGTCAAATTATAATGGGATCAACACACAAAAAAAGGTAGATTTTTTACTAAACATTTACGGCTTTATAAATAAACGCGGTTATACTGTGTTTTGTCTCTTTTGCTCTTCGGAAAATTGCGTATGTCGGTAAGTGACAAACCATTTGATAGCTAAACTAATATGGCCCTTATAGCAAAAGAAACCGTACATGGTATACCTAGACAGCGTTTTACGAAGAAGCTTAATACAAGGAAAGGATATACGACCAATAGTACCTAACATAGTTGATACTGTACGTACAGTCATCCATCAGTTGTGACTAACTCTGTACTCTCTCGTGGCTAGAAGGAAGAGTCAATGGACGGTAAGTACCCAATTGCAGGGTAGCAGACAAAACCACAACTGTTTTATACTTAAGTGGTTCAATACAACAGAATATTAGTAATATGTTACCGTAAGGATACAACTGCACATAAATAAAATAATTCGAAATATCATGACATGACCCAAACATGATGATTAATTTTGTTTATAATCTGTATTCCATTTATCTTATTTCCCGTGGCTCAACTTGGCACAACATTAGCGGTACGTACAGTCGAGTACAACTCGCTATAATTCTAACTTTTCCTGTTCAATACTGCCAACATTGTCCTGTCTATTCGTCAGGTCGGTGACCGTCGTTGTTTTATTTTCGTATGCAGCAGTTTCGTATGTGAGTATGATGTGTGATGTGGTTGTCATTCATAAGCATTGTGCGGTTATTGGAGTGAACGCACGTGGCTCGCGGCCTCGCGTGGGTTATCACACGACCTCTTATCACACGCACACATGCTCACATAGACCGCACACACCGCGTGTCGCCGCCGCATATTGTAATTAGAGCAAGAAACTCTTTATTGAACGTATTAAATAACTGTCCTCGATACATTTTATGTGACTGTCCCCGATCAATCTCGGGCTTTAGTCTCGGTGAAGTAAACAAGTGTGCAATATATTAGTTGTGGTGCGTCCGAGTGGCGATAGCTGTGACCCGGGGTCACAAACACACTCACAAGGCGAGTACAATATCTATTAATAGCTCACAGCAACGGGTAAATGCTCTAGTACTGACGGCGCGCAATTGTTGCATGAGGATTTCTCACCTACACTTGTCACTCATTTTGATGAAACTGCAACGTCATTGAAGATAATTTGTCATTACTGTATTTGGTATTGGCGCCAATTGGAATATTGATCCAATATTAATTATTCGTTCACAATTAAGGCGAAACTTCACTAGCAAGTGGCCTGTTCACAAAATTGATATTAAAAATTATTTCTACTATCAATATGTCCGTTCAAATCATAAAAATAATGATTAAACAATTCACCCACATAATACAGAGATCCGATCTACAACACCGAATGTTATAAGTGACATGTCGGGGACACATTCGCGGGCGACTGCGAACGGAGGAGCGGTCGTTAACGAGCGATGAGATCCGCGATAACTACTCCAACACATGTCCTGGCGTGCTGTACTGACTATAACTAGTGGACACAAGTTTAAAACTAACAATTAGAAACACAACACTAGTTCTAATGTCAAAACTCTTCGTTTGGTGAGCGGTTTCTTCAATAGACGCTCCGATTGGAATAGACATTGTTTGTTCGAGCTCTATTGAAGATAGAAACCTAGCTTAATCGTAAGGAATCCTAATAATTTTTGTTTAATTTTGATACCTAGATACCTACTAGATCCAAACCTCATAATTATGCTTAGGTAATTGAATAAAATCTAGTTCAATTTATTTTCTCCCTGGTTCTTTCAAATCGTATGTCATGCTAACTTAATCATACATCCATTTCCATGTAGAGAAATCAATGTATTTAGAAGTCCAGATATACGATTTTACTTATTATGTTCACTACATAAAGATACTAAAAAGTTTGTGTCAGTTTGATGGCTACTTACAAACCAAGTTACATACACACTTACGAATAAACCTCCATACATTACCCGTAGCCTAGGTAACAAGTTAGTTACTATAGACCTAAACTGTCTACTAAGCAAGCGGCATCCAGTCTATAGTGATCTGGTACCGCTCGTGTTACATTCAACAAGTCTGCAGTTTCCTGCCGACTCGGTCCTCTCCCTTCCACAATATATTGTCAACTAATAATAGGATATTATACGAAACAGATGAGCAACACATTTATTTGATACCGCTGTCATATTTGTACAACTTTATGTAGGATCGTTTAGATGGTAGTATAGTTTCATTGATAGTTAGTTACTAGCTTTTCATTGGTAGATGTATTCAATTTTATAATCAAATTCCCAAGGAGGTAACTGAGCTTAGTGAAGGTAAATTCAAATCGTACGTTAAAGACGTTTTATTGACTAAAGCATACTATAGCGTTACTGATTACATTGAGGACAAATATGTCTGGAGTCAAATTCGTGCACCAGCAACACAACCTGATTTTGACATGTAATCTTACTTATTAGTATTAAATTGTATTATACCTTGATTAAAAAAAAATAACCAGCAGAGTTTCTTGCCCATTCTTCTCTGCTGATGTTCTTCCGAATGGGTGGTACGTTCAAAAGAGCCTCTATGGGGCCAAAACTGAATAAAAATATTTGACTTTGACTTTGACTTTGACTTTAGCCCCATTATTCATAAACGCTCTTGAACTAAAACACTGTTGTAAAGTGTTTTGTCTCTTTTGCTCTTTTGAAAATATAGCATGTTGGAAAGGGACAAACCAATTGATAGCTAAAATGCTTTATAATTAGACCCTAGAACTTTAACTAGGTACTAACTAGATATTTAATATGAAATTTATTGGATATGATTAGACAGTGGTGGTGATGATTAGTCATCTTTGAATGGTCAGACGTATTTTTCTGATTTGGTTTCAAAAAAGGTAAAACGATCCAATTGATAAACAATGAAAGACCATCGTCCAGTGAATTTTGATATGCTCGAAAAAATATTTGATAATGAGAAATTAGGAAAGCTTCGTGGCTAGGCGGGCGGGCGTGGCGTAGGGCGGAATAATTGTCACAATAAACAGTCTGTAATGGAGTGGTGGCGCACCCAACGAGTTAATTAGTGAAATGACACCGCTCAGCCGCGCGGCGCGCCCACTCCCCGCGCCGAACACAATAATACTTTTAAAGCTTCACAACACGGAACTTCGTTATATTTTACAATCACACGACAAGTACAGCTATGGTTTGGCAGTATATGGTCGTCGGTGTCGGCCAACTTGATGTCTCCGAGGGTCGATACGAGCGAGACACCAATTTGACAAGTAACAAGTAACTTATTAATAAGCATGGCTTGGGTTTGAAATGACTATTGGTTGACTCCAATGTAAATTCTTGGAAATTTAAAGGCATGCTGGGTAATCTGATAATTTAGTTTTATTTGGGCTTTTGGGCCAAAAATTCACATTAAAAAAATGCGTGGCGGTATAGCCTTTTTCAGCGAGATGAGAGGCCTTTGCCCAGCAGTGGGATACAGGCTAATAATTTTACTTTTTTTCGTCAAAACTTTGATAAACTGTCGGTGAAATTGAGCGATTTTACGTTACAAGATACGAACCGCGTAGGTAATTTTCTTCTAAAATTAATAACGTTTTGTGGACGTCCTACGGCTGACATGATAATGATGATAATTAGTTAGGTGCCAAAAAATCCATCATCCTATCCCAGCTTAATATAATTTTCGGCTACAGTGACAGTGGCTCTAATTTTGAATAAAACATGTCATGAGGATTGGTGGCTTGACTTGCTAGTTTAGGGACGATCCTATTTTATATTCGATCGTGTTAGTAACAGGCGCGTCTTATTGATCCCAATACGCACAAAGATAATGGCTTTTCGGTTGCATTCGTTTCTTCATTTAACCGTTAATTTATTGCCGATTTGGAAACAACTTTCTCTGGAAGTATTTAGCGAACACCCCGACAGTACAGTAGCATAATGCCAACAAGTGGAGCAGAGATACATATGTTCAATTCATATGTGAAACAAGTGAGTGATATTTTTGGGTAGAGCCAGTTGTTGGATGTGGACTACATGGCGGTACTGTTAGCCGCTCTACTTGTTCCTTGTCGGCTTCCATAACCTGATCGAGATACATTATATGACATCGATGTTTTAAGATATTATACTTGTTTTATGCAAATTGATAACTAAGATTGGTGGTTGCTTTTTCTTATAAGCAGCGCTCGGTTTACAAGTTTCTGATAACTATGTCCGAAAAATCGGATGCATTAATTTTCCATTCTTAACTTTAACTAAAAATATTATCTATAAATCGTAAGACAAATATAACTTTCAGTTATCTAGCATTATACAATTCTAAAGTCCTTGAATAATCTAGAGAAAGAATAAAGTTTAGCAGTTGACATGTATGTAGCTATCAGAACTAACGTAACCTCGCGATGACTTGCAATCCCAGCTTTGAAACTCGAATGTAAACGATGCCTAACTTCTACAAGATCTAGGATAATACTTTTAAAGGCTTTCCCAAGTCAGTAGCCAGTCAATCTCGCGGCCTGTTCTGTGTAGATAAGCCGAGATTATATCAGAGCCGCCTCTGCATACAAAGTGGATGGAAAGTTTACAGACTCGCCAAGAAACCCGGCTCGAGACGAATCAATATACCATAGTTTTCACTTACATAAATTAACAACTTAACATAGTTTAAAATAAATATTTAAAAAGGTTTAGCTATTTATATAATCTGAATAGTCGGAGTATTATTGGCTATATCATGTTTTGGAGCTCAGAGCTTCACACTTCACACTAATAATTTCAATCGACTCTGGGATATAGGGTGCTGTACCCATTATATTTTAGTAGAACTTTCTGGGAAAACATTAGCTTATGGTCGACCTTGGGCTTTTAATTATATCACTATGGGCATAAGTTACTTATAAATCACCATTTGCCCATGGCCGGTCGCTGGTATTGTCTATTTAAAACTATTACCCATTTCATATTACGTGCAGTGCCTTTTATTGCATTACCCATTTCATATTTGGTTTTACCCACGTTGTGCCCATTCCCACGGGAATTTCGGGTTGAAAAATAGTCTATAACCTTCCCGTTGAATGTGGCTATCCATAACAAAAAGAGGTATTCAAATCGGATTGGAAGAGTCTGAGGTAAGCGCATCCAAACAACAAATCGAACTCTTCATTATAATTATTAGTGATAAATATTGTTTTCAAGCATAATACCGATTTCAATCTAGATTGTTACAATAACAACACCTTTTTTATCGGTTAACTTTACCAATGTTAACTACAATCAATTATAATCTAAGTTTGATCAATAACAATATCGTCTCGCCGCACCTCTTAACCACTTGACACAAACAATAATAACGGCCGCTGCGCGATCGCATGCCGACAAGTGCAGTGAAAGTGTTACCCGCATTTGTAGACGGCTTTGCGTAGTAACAGGTGAGATAATAGTTATTAGCTACGTTGGTTTAGGTGACCACAGAATAAAATAGATATGCCATTCAGTTATACGTACTAACGTACGCACCGTACATATACCTCAATGAGATATGCTACCTATTTTATTAATGCGAAAATTTTTGAGGATATAATTATGTTTGTTTGTTACTCTTTCACGAAAAAACTACTGAACGGATTTGGATAAAACTTGACAGTAATTTAGGTTATACATCAGAATACTACATGGGATACATTTTATCCCGAAATTGACGAAACTGACTGAACGGGTACAACGCGGGGCGCGCTGCTAGTATATTAAATACTCTATTTTGTCTAACGAGTCCTCGGTTGGAATATCATCTATAATCAAGACCAATTATATTAGAATAGAAAATAATTGAAAGTAATACGATGTAAATAGACAAGTACTCTGAATACTTCGATCGTTAGTAAAGATCGTTTAGTAAAGATTATGTGAGATATTTAAGATATGCCTGAGGTATCCATATTCTCACGAGTGTCCCGTTATGACGGGCCAAACTACTCTTAATTTAGTCGCTTTCTTTTATGACCAAATTAAAAACAGACAAGATAAGTTATGTGACACATAAAACTGTAAACTATAGCTTCTAACTTAGTCGACAAAATTCTATAAACAACGTATAGGAACTAGGCACATACCGCGAGATAAAGATATCCATCCACCTGCCTAAAATTAAGTCGTTGTAAAGATACTAAAAAGTTTTCCTAATTCGAATGTTAAGTGATTTAAGTTGATCAGAAGCCTATATTTGGGATGCTTATAAGAAACCTAGCTACTTAAATGATACTGGTTTCTTAAGTTTAAGCGAACACTACTGATTTTGAATTGAAAATGCGTTTACGGATACACTTGTGACCACGGTTCCTGTAAAGGAGTCGAATCGTCAGATATAAATGTAAAATAATAGCGAAGTGTATCTGTAAACGTAGTTTAAATACTTAAATGATATTAAACTTGGCTTTATATTAAGGTGCCACGGTGATGCATTAGCTATTCTGTCATATTAGCAAGCGCGTTGATGTCTTTTATTTTAGAAATCTTAAGATACATTTAGCCTTAAAGCTATACAAAATGGCATTTAGTTCTTAATGAAAAATTTTCATGAAAGATGTACGAAGTAACAACTCTCGGTGAAAATTCAATGAGGAGAATCTAATATGTAGCTTGTCATAACAACTTACACGCATTACTTAAACAGCTTAAATTATATAATTATCATTAAAAACAAGCACCATTTAATCAACTCTAGTACATAAAAACTGCTAACACTTGTACACTACTTACTACTAATTATTTTTGCTGCATTACTTAGGAATCTTGCGGGAAAAACCTGAATGGAAATAGGTTATACTTATTTTAAATACTTACTCCGTGTACTTACTTAGATAATGTTTGAACTGGCTTTTACCAGCGACTTTTATAACTCCTACTAGCTGCGCCCCCCGGTTTCACCCACGTTGTACCCGTTCCCGCGGGAATTTCGGGATGAAAAGTAAATGTTGTCCAATTCGGTCAAGCCGTTTCGAAGGAGTATGGGATGGAATAGTGTGACACGAAAATTTTATATATTAGATTTAACTCCTGTAGGATATCCCTTGCCTCTTATAACATTATGTCTGTGTAGGTATTGTGGAAAGGGTAAATTTGTTTTTTGGACATTACAAATTATTTATTTGCGAAAAAGATTACACGCCCTTTTATGTTTGACTTAACTTAAATCACTAACACCCAATGTAATAACATAACAGGTATACAAGAAACGAATTCTCGAGATTTCCACATCAGGCCATAGCTGGGGTGCCACAGTACACACAACAGATTTACACTATAATATAAAGTAACCAGACCAATCAAAAATCAAGACCAAGATTGCGTGACACTGTCAGTCCGTCACATGCACTATTAGGTATTTTTACTTCCCAATTACACCTCATTGATTACACCAACTGCTTTCAAAACTAGCTTCTCAATGTTGACAGAGCTTTGTCTTAAGATTTTATTTGGTTTAAGGTTGACACATGCTGGAGTCGGCCTTCAATATTTCTATAAAATATTCATCAGGTTACTGGAAGCGGCAGTCACCACCTTGACACATCTTGAGGTTCACATTGACCCTACTGACATCTGCTGTCAAGAATACTCACTCAAAACTAGTACTAAGTACTATTGTATTATATTTACCTAAAACCGAATATAAGTTAAATAAATAAGTAATCACTCTGGTATGCGTAGTGTTTACGCCTAATCCTCCTGACTGTACAAAATATCTTCGGTGAGATGAGAGGCTTTTGCCCAGCAGTGGGACCTTACTTGCTAATAATTTACTTTGGTTTTATCGTATACAGATCAGCTTGTAAAGGTAATCGTCTAGTTTCAATGTTTCAGTTATCTATCAGTATACAGTATACATTAAAGTAAATAACCTAAAAAATGTCCCGTCCCAGATCAAAACCGTTTGCACACTTACGTGTTCGTACTTACTTCAATTTCAATTGTCTACCTATTTTAGTTGTTCAACTAACTACTTAGATAATAGTACCAGTTAGTTTCCATAATATCTGTGTTGATACGAGTTCAGAGCTGGAGTCTACTTAACCGTTTGTGAATTTGTCCAGTACCTAAATATTTATTGATTTTAAATAGGTACGAACCGCCTTATTCATAAAGAATATTTAACTTAAGCAGTGTTTTAAAGTGTTTTGTCTCTTTCGCTCTTTGGAAAATAGCGTATGTTGGAAAGGGACAAATCATTTGATAGCTGTTAAGTGCTGTTAATAAGCATTTATGAATAAGGCCCTAAAACTTTAAAAGACTTTTAATTCGCTAGATCACAACCTTTACCATTAAGTCAAATATTTGTGTCTACCTACCTATCTGAAATTGCCATTTTTTCTTAGGCTTATACTTAACAGCACTACAAGCGAGTTTAGTACTTTTTTATCTCTTCCACGCATGTTGGAGTCCATTCATTATCACTATTTATAGATCCGCGTTGTAATAAAAAGACGATAATTATAATAATAGTTTGTAATATTAGCTTAGTGACTGCGTACGTTGGTTGAACTGATCAGTAGGTAGGATACGCCATGTGTAACCCATTACAACTCCTTGGTTAGAATTTACTACGGGATGTTAAATATTTCAAATTATTATCAAACTAGCAGCGCCCCGCGGTTTTACCCGCGTTGTGCCCGTTCCCGTGGGAATTTCGGGAATTTTTTTACATAAAAACCTTCCTCTTGAATCACTCTACCTATTACAAAAAACCGCATCAAAATCCGTTGCGTAATTTTAAAGATTTAAGCATACAGACAGACAAACAGTGTGACAGACACGAAAAAGAGACGACTTTATTTTATACTATGTAGTGATTAGATGCAGACGATCGCGACGGACTAAAAGTCCTCTGTCAATTCAATATTGTTTCAATATTGTTATTTATTATTGTTGTTTTGACAAACAAACGTACCTCCCTCGCGATCTTTCCTTAAGCTCTAAGACTTAAACCACTGACATTTATTCGCTATAGTGTTTACCATGTTAATACCTGCCTTGTAAGCTCTGTCAATTATATATTCATACTAGCAGCGCCCTGCGGCTTTGCCCGCGTTGAGCCCGTTCCCGTAGGAGTTTTCGAAAATCCTTTCTTAGTGTGCACTTACGTCACTTGAAGAACCTTCCTGCCAAATTTCATGTTTCTAGGTGTAGCGGTTGAGGCTGTGCGTTGATTATCAGTCAGTCAGTCAGGACTTTGAATTTTATATATATTGATTGATAAGTATTTGTTTATAGGTATGTAGTTCCTAGTATCAGTTCCTTAGATTCCATAATACAAGCTTAGAGCTTAGTTTAGGTCTAATTAACTGTGTGAATTTCGAATCGACACAACGTTTACGGATAGGAGCGTAAAGAAGCCGAAATTTTTCCGCCTTCTAGGTTAGCCAAGACTTTCGACGATATTGGACTGAAGTTGCAGAGAAGCTTTTATCCGTCTAAATGTGTTCTTCCTTACCTTACCTAATGGTTTATTAGTGATGTTCATGCCCTGGGTTTCAGAAATTTGCCTGTGGCATTTCTATTTAAGTTTTATGTTCATACTAGCAGCGCCCCGCGGTTTTACCCGCGTTGTGCCCGTTCCCGTGGGAATTTCGGGATTTTTTTTACATAAAAACCTTCCTCTTGAATCACTCTACCTATTACAAAAACCGCATCAAAATCCGTTGCGTAATTTTAAAGATTTAAGCATACAGACAAACAAACAGACAAAAATAGCGACTTTGTTTTATACTATGTAGTGATGTAGGTTTATATGGTATTTATGGTGTAAGCCTCTATTATTGCATGTATTGTAGCCTTAATTAAAATTGCCAGCTACTGTATAACAACGTGACTAGTAGATGCAGCTAACCATTCCCCAAGGCACATCCGCCGACGCTTACTATTTCCACATTTTATGCAAACTGTACCACATACTTGGTAGTTTGACAGTTTTATTCAAACTCCGAATATATTAGCTACACAGCGTTGATGACCGCAAAATGGAAAAAGCCAAGAAAGTATTCTAATGGGCGATTACATTAGCATAGTAATCGATGTAGGTACACTCTTGGACCCGCCGCGATCGACGCCCGTCAGACTGGGCACGTCGAATCAAAGATTTATAGCTATAAAAAGTCATGGCGCTAATAGTAATGGGAAACTAATTCTGCATTTGATAGCCTTATATGCATTTTCAACTTGTGATTTACCAATCACAAGTTGCAAATTAGCGATTAGTTTATGTACCTAAGTCATACCTGACTTAGGTACATAAACTAATCGCTAATTTGATTGATTACAATCGATGAAGACTCGTATATTTCTCGGATAGTAAATAAGCAATCTATACTAATATTATAAAGAGGTAAAATTTGTAAGTTTGTTTGTTTGTATGTTCGATATAATTTCGGTAATTACCAGTCCGATTTGAATAATTCTTTTTGTAATAGATAGCCACATTCAACAGGAAGGTTATAGGCTATTTTTCATCCCAAAATTCCCACGGGAACGGGCACAACGCGGGTAAAACCGCGGGGCACGGCTAGTCTTACATATAACAATTGGGCTTAGTAGTCGATTCGCCCGAATTTAACTTGCCCGAAACGTGCCAATCGACACCTTTGAAAAATATTATTTTTTTAGTAGGCGATTCGCCCGAAGTTAATTTGTTGGCGTGCGAATCGACACCTCCAAAAATATGTAGTAGGCTATTCGCACACATTTTATTTTAAAGAATAAAAAAATTAAAGTACAGTCGTACTCAGCCGTCACTGAAATAAAACAAAAAATAATCGAAGTTTAAATAACAGGTATTTACTTAAAAGTAAGAAAAATGTGCATTTAATAAGTAATAATTATGACTTAAAACGTGGCATATCTACATGCTTATTAATACAAAACAATAGCGCAAGACAGCAATATTCCCCTAATAAAAGAAAAAAATGAAAGAGACAGCTCTATATGCTATCACGCTCACTCGCGTTGGTCACGGAACTCATGGGTCTACTTTGCATTTGGTTTAGTTTTGAGTTTTAAGATTAACTGTAGATACTATGCGTGCCTAGTCGATAATTTAAGATTATATTGTGATGTGACACAATGTGGTGTGCTGGCAGGAAATCAAAGTAACTAAGCCCAATTGGGCTTAGTAGTCGATTCGCCCGAACTTAACTTGCCCGAAACGTGCCAATCGACACCTTTGAAAAATATTATTTTTTTAGTAGGCGATTCGCCCGATGTTAATTTGTTGGCGTGCGAATCGACACCTCCAAAAATATGTAGTAGGCTATTCGCACAGATATTGTGTTTTATGAAATGCAGTTAAAATAAAGTATACGTGAGTACAGAAGTAGTAAGGGTCAAATATCTTAAAAACAAAATAATAACACAAACTAATTAAAATTATCTTTATTAAATTAAAATACATATAGAAATCACTCCTCGCTCCTCGTTACCGACAGCTTGTGACCGTATTCATCTCTATTGTAATAGACTTGGGATTGTACCAATGTCGGAACAAGGCGCATCTTGTAGTTCTGAGTATGTGAATATACTAAAAGAAAAAAAAAGAAACATGCACAGGACTCATCAAAACGAATGTAAGTGTTTTTAGCCTATTTTTATTAATTACAGTAGATTTGTAACGACCTTGGTAATTGCGACCATTCGGCAATAACGACTTTAAATCCTAGTCCCATGAATTTAAGTTGTAGATCGTTACATTTCCTACAACTTTGATTGACAATTACATTTCCTACAACTTCTATTGATTTTTTTGAGTTTTGAAAGAAAAAGTTGAGAACCTGCGTCAGTGAACTCGCCTAGCGAGTTCAAGGCATTGTTGAATGTATTTTTTTCTTAAATTATAAAACTAGTCATATATACGAGCCACAGTGTAAATGTTCATATTAGCGTTTATTTAGTTTTGGGTTTTTAAGTAGAAAATATGGACGCATTTTGGAAATATTGGCGAAAAACATTGACTCGCCAGGCCGGCACATGAACGAAATTTAAGTCGACTCGCCAGGCGAGTCGTCGGCACTGAATGTGTTAATTTTTCGTAATTCCCAATCAGTCAGAATAAAGGGATTAATATTTATATTTATATAACAGTTAATAATAACAATTGTATTACTTACATGCTTTTCGTCTGCACATTACTTTGATTTCCTGCCAGCACACCACATTGTGTCACATCACAATATAATCTTAAATTATCGACTAGGCACGCATAGTATCTACAGTTAATCTTAAAACTCAAAACTAAACCAAATGCAAAGTAGACCCATGAGTTCCGTGACCAACGCGAGTGAGCGTGATAGCATATAGAGCTGTCTCTTTCATTTTTTTCTTTTATTAGGGGAATATTGCTGTCTTGCGCTATTGTTTTGTATTAATAAGCATGTAGATATGCCACGTTTTAAGTCATAATTATTACTTATTAAATGCACATTTTTCTTACTTTTAAGTAAATACCTGTTATTTAAACTTCGATTATTTTTTGTTTTATTTCAGTGACGGCTGAGTACGACTGTACTTTAATTTTTTTATTCTTTAAAATAAAATGTGTGCGAATAGCCTACTACATATTTTTGGAGGTGTCGATTCGCACGCCAACAAATTAACATCGGGCGAATCGCCTACTAAAAAAATAATATTTTTCAAAGGTGTCGATTGGCACGTTTCGGGCAAGTTAAGTTCGGGCGAATCGACTACTAAGCCAACAATTGGCTTGTAGCTGGTATGCTGGCATACTATATTCTGCTGGTACGTGCTTAGTTACTGTCATGCTAGTTACTGCTCGAATTTAGATAAGGGCTCGTGTGTGTATTTCCGCCATATGGTCTAGATTTTCCTGGTACTTTAAATAACGTACGGTAATGATTGACAATCAAATCCCAAAAATTGACTTGAGTTGAGAGCTAAGTTTACTGAATGTACCTTCTGATTCAAACATGTACACTACCTCATTAAACATGATCATGCAATTACTTCCCCTGAGCTCTTTGAGCAAAGATCGATTTCTTGTATAATAAAGCTAATCATAAAATAATATGGGCCCGAACAAGCGCGGTCGCAATACGCACACAGCTACCTAATGAAATGAGTTATGTAAATTAACTGTCCATGTGTGTGTTTGTATATTACAGTATGTATGTTGATGATCGTACTAAAACAGCTTTTAGCAAGTCCTCGCCTTGTTCAACGAGTTCTAATATTTGATCGGCTTTATTGGGATATTATCTTTAGAACTTGTCCTTGTGTTGTGTTAGGGATTAAACATTGCTAATATTATGTAATAAAACAAATGTATTTCAAATATTTAATAGTTTATTGCACTTTAACGTAGTTGATTACACAAGTTTTATGTATTATCTACTTATATAAATAAAATACAAGTAGACGACTAATTACTAAATATTACATGTCTTGAAATAATAAATTAGCTACTTTTACATGCACAAAAATACTGCTTTTAACAATAATAATCACATTGTGATTTTACGAAAATGCCTAATAATTGAAATAATATCTAACACTAAAACACCAGACAATTTAATTTAAATATTTAAACACAGACAAAAGAGAGACATAAAATCTGAATTAAAGACAAGTTTTTTTTAGGAATTCATATCCGAATCCACTTTTACATCAAATTCCTATTAATGTGGTTCTTCAAACGGGTTTGTAAATCGGTATAAACATATTATTATTGCTTTACATCTATTCAACTTCCACTCTATGGGTATTTCTAATACAAATTATTAATGTTTTATGCTGTCGTCAAGATAGTTACACTGTCCAGTCCTCCTAGACAGTTGGTAATCGTTTCGCAATCCATTTGCTTGTCTACTATAAAAATGCATACGAATGTCGTCAGTCATGTGGTCACGTTCCCTTATATTTTGAGAAAAGAAAACCAAATAAAATGCGAAGTGATTGCCATTTGTCTAAAGGGGCTGTGTCGTATCGGGTGTTTTGATGTATTATAAGGTATTATAAAAAAGGTTACCGACGGTTTACAACAATTTGACTTTTTTAATTTATTCGTAAAAGACGTTACACACACAAATTAAATACGCATTGTATGTAAAACTACAAATAGGTTATATGAATATTGATTACATGGAAATGGGTACAGGCGTTCTAAAAGTATTTACAAGTGAATTGAGTGGCAATTTGTATCAAGTTTGTTTTGTAACAAAATAACTTTGTTTGAACAAACAGAATTATATCGATTAGATTGATAGATTCTAAATAAAGAAACTGACGTGCATACCGTAAAATATTTCTAAGTACCACAAACGTCAAACCTCTCCCTCGACTCAATATTTGAAACTATCGTTAAAAGAGGAAAAGGAGACAAGAGAGACGCATACTTTACTTCTGAAGACTAAATAATCAAAATTGGTATATCCTTTTCAAAATAATAAAAACTATCATCCCAATTTTTTACTAGGAGAACTAAAGCCGTGTCCAAGAGCTCGTATGTTATATTATAGGTACTAACTAGCAGCGCCCTGCGATATTTAAGGATAAAAAGTAACCTTTAACCTTCCCGTTGAATGTGGCTATCCATTATAAAAATAATTACTTAAATCAGATTGGTAGTTTCTGTGATTAGCCTTTACAAACAAAGAAACAAAGTTATAAACATTACCTCTTTATAATATAACTAGCAGCGCCCCGCGGTTTTACCCGCGTTGTGCCCGTTCCCGTGGGAATTTCGGGATTTTTTTTACATAAAAACCTTCCTCTTGAATCACTCTACCTATTACAAAAAACCGCATCAAAATCCGTTGCGTAATTTTAAAGATTTAAGCATACAGACAGACAAACAGTGTGACAGACACGAAAAAGAGACGACTTTATTTTATACTATGTAGTGAAGATACATCCCAATGTTTTACTAGGTGGACCAAGTCGCGTAAGTTATATCTCGTCGCTCGTATGTAATATTATACTGTATATATCGTGTACGTCGCGGCAAAGCAGTCGCGACAATCAACCAGGTTGATTAGCATCAACCGAGTGGTTCATCGATAACCAGTTCTTGACCAGTTACAAACGTCTATTAACAGACAACGTCGGTGAAACTTGCTACTTATTATTATATTTTGGTTGTTTATTTAATATATAATTATATTTCTGTATCATAAACGCTTAATTAGTAATAATGATAAATATGTCGAATTGTGCTGCTGTGAATTTTGAGGTTATGTTAGTGTTCTATGTTAGTTAAATGATCTGCAGTAATTTATTATGTAACTTAATGCCGATAAATAATATATACTAGATGATCTTCTTGTTCTCGTTGTATATTATTTATTAGGTATAGGCCCTCAGTGCAATATGTATGGACAGGTGGAAAGTAATGCCTATGACTTATACTGTAACAGGTTGGTCGACCAAATGAGAGCCATGTTCAGTTGCAAGGCGAGACGGAGGCGCTGTATCTGAAATTAATAAAGTAACGGTACCAACCGGCCACAACCGGGCAGCCGGCGGCGCGCGTGTGTGGGTACCAGCACATGGAGAGGTGTGGGTTATCGCGGGTGTCGTTGCGACGACGCAACGCTCGCCGGTCGCCGACCCGCGCCACCTGCCATCACCACAGCCTCAACACCGAGACATCACCCGAGACGCCTTCGTTACACAACTATTTGCCTATTTTCCTCACCACTCTTGCCAATACAACTAATTACGAGAAACAATTGAATAAGCAGAACGAATTGTCGTAATGAGGCGGTGTCAAACTTAAGTCATACATTGAACTTCGCACCGCGGGCTAACGCTGTCGTACAATTATAAAGTAGGTATGTAACACGCGATAACGAATGGTACGATTGTGCATATTCAACGCACGCCAACATGGATAATCGTGAAGTCATGCGATCGACGGCAGGTAATTCTTTACGCAACGTGTTATCCAATTTGGAAGTGTTACACTTTACTCGTAAATAACTGCCCGACGCCGCATTACTCAACCGAGGCTCATAAAATAATTATTATGTACATACATAATGTAGAACGGCGACCTTTAACTCGACAATTAATATGAAAATTGAAGAGATATTAATATTTAGTTGTTCCACAAGCGGCCGGCACGATAACGTGGTGAGGCTAATATGGGCAAGGCGAGTATATCCTGTTTGGCACCCGTGGAGTCGGTAGCGAGCGAGCGACCGATATCTTTTGTACGTTTGCGATAGCAGCGTATCCAAAACCCATTATCGGTAGATAAGTAAACGATTAACTAAAGATATGAGGCGGCGGTTAGCGAGGCGCCTGGATACGAGCGGGTGAAAGACGGCTACTGATGGCAGATATCCTACAAGAGTAGGATAGTTGGTCGGTGTGCGTGTGGTTTCATACGCAGGTGCAAGCTCCAAGCTCACCTTTTAACGTTCGCTAGCCATTATTAACAGAACGCTATGCTGCATCTGCATCTGTTACTATATTTTATTTTGAATCGCTTCGACTGACATCTACAGTTAGTAAAAATAAAATATGTAACGGGTTTATGGTAATGAAGATATAAAACTAATCTTGCCGAAGATGGGATGCACAGAATTTAGTTCCTATTAAAATAATATGAGATCTTTTAAGGTAACATTTGAACACAATACTTCCCATTACCTAGAAATGTCTCATGGCAACCTCAGCAAAATGATAATTACAAAATAGTTCACATATCACCCGACTTAATAATCTTTTAACTCGTCAAACATAACGAACAACAAAAATCAATAAACGGCAAAAATTGTGAGAAACAACTTTAAAAATTGTAAGCGTAGAAATTACAAAACATTAATGATCAATAAAACACGATCACGTATAGAAAAACATGGATGGTCCCATTGTGTGAGCGACTGCGAGCAGAAAGAATCCCAGTGGCTGATGCACGAGAATAGCAGAGCGTCCCGAACACGCGACGCGACACACGTACGTATTTATAGTGCACGCACACACCACCAACCATCACACAACAACAATGTTCTCTAAAAATAATACGCTAATAATCTTCGTAACGATGCGTGGCAGATATAGAAAATGTCAAGTTTGAACTGAGCCGGAGCGGCGTGAGCGGCAGCTACGACCTGTTCCACATAATAATTACATTATATCTGTATATTATGCATGCTACACTCGTTTAGAATACATACACAACGCCCCGCGACGTAAATTGTATAAATACAACCACATATATGTGTAAGAAAATGTTTGCAGATGCCAGTGTGATCGGTAAGCATAGAGCAACCTTCTACCATCACTTGTGTAAATAGGCCCCCTTTAAATCCTCCCCGCTACGTGCCATTCAAATACACTTTCTCAATCAATACGTTTAACACGATTCGAAGAATAAATAATAATTAAGCCCTATAATACGTAAAAATTAAATGGGCGGTCGTTGAAGTCTTTTGTAGGTATTACTGTGTGAATAGGGCGGCACGGTGTAGGCTTGGGCGGTAAGGCAGGGCGGGCGACGACGACAGGCGGCGCTCACCGCGTCCAAGGGAAAGACTTCAACGAGCTACAGGTTACAATTTCTTACAAGGATAATATTACAAGTAGACATGTATGTTACTATTTTAAGGAGTTTGGGATAAAGTGTACCTTTATTGAATAGAGTTTGATTAAAAATGTTGGTCGCGTATGTTAACAATTATTTGATAATGAAGTCTATTTCGGTTCTCTTATCTTAATTATTCACTTCGTACAATATCACTGTTAACTAAAATATCACAAAAACTTCCTGTTGTCAATTCCAGCGATTTGCATAGCAATTGTGGTTGCGGTTAAGTTCAGAAGTCGTAAAATGAGCAAGCGCCTGGTATTTAAGCCGATCATATATTGGTTATTCCATAAATAAAAGCTAGCATGAAGTTATGTATTGGTGGCATTGATAATGTGGGTAAATATGCAGAGTTTGTAAGTACCAGTGGCTACACCAGCGGGCGGTCTCGAGATAAGCCGGTATCAACGGGAGCGCAGGCGCAGGCGAACAACGGTACTATCGCTCACTTATCATATCCACATGCCATGTTCATGGCTCTCTCTATGAGTAATTAATTTTACATCAATGTATGAACGTGCTATTCAAAACAAACTAAATTAGTGAATTCTTCGGAATTGCGCAAATGAACGCCGATTATCATCAAAGTAGTAATTGTTTACGTTGATAGTGTGTGTCGGCGCCAGGCGCTGGTGGCTGACGGGTGTTATTAGTGAGTGCACCGCGACACGGGGGACCTAGGATCGCATGCGGCCGATGGCCTATAAACATTGTTAATGCGAGGGCGAGCCCGGCCCGCCCCCGTCTTATTAATAACGATATTGCCGATGAGACACGTCCCTCGGCCAGGGCCGGCCCGCCGCCGCGTGACATCACCACGCGCCGCTCCCGGAACACGCTCTCTCACACAATAAAACCGGCCACGGCGCTTCCACTGCCAACTGCCAAACCCGCGGTCAACGACTCCCGAAATAGATGCACGCCGCGCGCACCTATAGGAAATTAAGAACCGGTCCCGAAACCAGCGACACTCCGCCAACGATCAAGGCACTTTTCGAAAGCGGTATCCACCTGAACGATTAATTTACTGGTGCTTTCACCGGACTTGTTAACTGTTCTGCGATGACCGCTCTCGAGGTCCGCGACACAACGCAGGAGCACCTGCGCAGCTCGCCCGACTACATCCTAACAATAGGTGTCCTTCTAGACTCATCGTGCACACTTTCTCCGTAAACAACTTTTCATCGATTTGAGAGACCGAAGTTATAAATGCCCAAATAGAGCTTCAGATAAGTAATAAAACTTTCTCAATATCCGTAACCTCGATGCGTGAATTCAACTCACTTGACCAGTTTTATTTTGAAACGTTTACCAAAGTGGCTCCTCACTGGCACCACGAAATAATCAAGTTACGAATATTTATTATTATTCCGACTTGGTTCGTCAGTCTTGATGATATAGCAATTATTGGATGTGTCCGGCCTTGAGCCTATCAAGATGGAAGGCATATCGAAGACATGGTTGATTTCAATTGCACCAAAACACCTATTTACATTTTTAAATTAAAATGATGACTGTATTGTCGTTTTCTAAAACAAGATCTGCGTTGTTTTTTATTTTAATTTATACTTAGCACCCATTTAACGTGCATAATTTCTATAAAGGTCGCTTCTGTTAATGCAAATCATAATATAATTTACAGTTACATACACAGATCATTAAGTTATACGAGCTATAAAATAGACAATTGCTTATAAAGAGGAATGCAAGTCTGTTTTAATGTCGACTAAAATAAACATTATTTTATTGAACATTCATCTTATAGATTATCTATGTTTAGTGCCAATAGAAAAGTGATATTCGTATTTTATAGTCAACTTGGGGCTTGAAGTCGACTCAAAAGTGACAATCAAGCAGAGTGCATAGTCAACTTGGGCTGGGGTTTGGAAGTGAGTTCGGAAGGATTTGAAAAGTCTGAACGTGACTGCCAAGAAAACATAGACTTGAAATTGAGCAGCGCTTGGTTAACCTTGACCTACATCTTAATATTCTGAAAGACAAAACTTTCCACCCAAAATGAATAATGCACTACTCCGAGGTGAATAATCAACTCTCGTGAATTAAACATCTGACCGATGTCGCCGACGGTGACAGAAGTCGCGCCCACCTCGTCTGTCGCTCACACATCAACGCATCTTATACATCTCGGCGATCAAGAATATTAAGCAAGATCCAAGAAGATGGATCTATTGCCACACCGCGAGCATATTTCAAAGTTTATGACAAAACTTGTAATTCGAAAAACGATTATGAGACTGGTTTGAGAAACATTATGGGTAAGTTGTGTGGCGTCGCTCAGTGGTTTAGCCAGTTGGGGCAGCCGAACAGAGCCGCGTGCGATCACTTACTTAATGAGTCGGTAACGCGTGCTCATTGACCGCTGCGAGGAATTTTAATTAGGCAAGTGGGATACGAAGCCAGAGGCGCACCGTGACTAATATTATTAGCATCTAATGGGTTAGGAGTGTAAGTAAATAACGAAGTTAACAATCAGGGTAGATAGATTTGAAAATATTAAATTTTTCACTTTGGGAGTTCTAGTAAGAAATTTAAAAGTAATTAATTATCTTATAACTAAAGTTCGCTCGCGGAACTCATTCTGCGTTGAACCAAACATAGAATGAATAATATTAATATTACCATCGACGTGGGTATTATACTGATTAGTACAAAGTACACTTAAACTTTCATAAACCACGTTGATTATATTATTGGAAAATCTATGGTTAATTAACGCTATACGAATGATTACCGTGATTGATGTCGATGGCGAAGTAAGCAACCGTGGATACTTGTCCAGGCGACAATTTCGCTAATATTCGGGAGGCGGTTACGAAAGCGATGTGTTGGACCGGTCGGAGCGACATGTGGCGTAACATCGCGACACGTCGCCACGCGGGCAGCCCGCCCCAGGCCAGCCTCGTGCGCGCCGCCTTACCTGCTGCCGCACCATCAGCCACACTCATACAGTCTTCAAGATCAGTTCTTCACTTCAGATAAGAGTCCATCGTAGAACGTGGAGCGCGGAGGACATCTTTACCTGACAGTATTAGAAAAAGTGATACGACTCTAATGCTGCCCGGTAAGATGCGAACCGCCACTCCGATCCTGTGTGCGTGGCAGGAGTCCAATGTGGTGTGTTGTGTATGGGTCCGGTGTGGGAGCGCGGCGTCTCTGCGAGCGAGACGTGGTGCGAGCGCGGGCGCCGGCCGCGGACTGGCGGGTGGCGCGAGGCCGGCCGGGCCGGAGGCGGCGCCGCACGCCCCACACCTCCTGGACACTTCTCACTGCTCACCACACACCCTCCACTCCTCGCCTCACCGCACCCAACTATCTATGCTACCACACTTACTTGACCTATACTTTTTTAGTACTTAAAGTACCTATATTTTTTTCATACCAATAATTTATGGTACCAATTTATATTGTTTAGTTCTTAAAAGTGCCTATATACTTTTTACTACCTGTAGTTCCTTTACTCATTAGTGGGTACTAAACAATTTCAAGTACTTTGTGTAGTGACCTACACTACTAAGAAAGCATTCAACATAGTAATTTTATTGAAGAATTAATTAAATTGTATTCATTAGAAACATGAAACATTTTCTCTTGTGCAGTAAACAAGCTGTAATTGACTTGGCTATCAAATTAGCAGAAACAATTAACTTATTAGGTAAACAAAAGTAGACTTTCTATTCCATTAGTTAATAAGTTGATTAGATAAAAGTATTTAACAATCCCTTATTTATATTTAACTACAAATAAATAAATAATATAACATACACTTACATCAGTAAAATAAGTTTGCAAAAAGCAAAAAACAATGGTACACACAAACAGAATTTTAAAACCAACTTCAAAAATGAAGAGTTCTCAGTTTAAAATTTTGATGAACCTTTTTTAGTACAAATTTCCAATTAATAAACATTTAAATAAACACAAGTCCTACCTAACAATATATTAATTACCTACTTAAGTCACAAGTGCCTTTAAATGGAATAATCCAGAAGCTAGTTAACCGAGTTGCTTGCTTCGAGCTGATAACCCCTGTGTCCCCTTGACCAGGTCTAGTGATATCTGTTATGTGCCAGATTTGACCTAACAACCAATATGTAACATGCATCTTGCATGTCTTCATTTAAGATTATTATTTGTTAGTTTAATCTGATTATTTCTAGTACTTAGCTACCTACTTATAAATTTTTTAATTTTCTTCGGGATGTTGCTAAAACAAATGTATAATTATTACAAAAGTTTTAGTAAGAAAAAATGTTTTATGAATGCCTAGTTTTACTTTAGGTTGTTAACTCATATTTTAAAAACCACTACCAAGTAATGATATAAATGTGAAATTAACTATGTCTATTTTACATTAAAAACATCGGTTTGACTTTAATTTTGATTAATTCTGGCATAAGCATATTATAATTAGGTCCTGAAGACAGACATGGGCTGCTTTTTGTCCCTAGAATGGGTAAATACCCATAAATAGTAGTAAATCACTAGTAAATAAGTATTTACTTATGATATTTTGGGTATGTTGCAGGTAAACAAGGGGGAATATCTAGTAGGTATATTATAGTAAAATTAAAAAAATCTATGAAGCTTCAAAGATATCTGTAAAAACTTTTAGTTTTCTTTATATTCAATGTTTAAATAAAATTCCTCACTTACTCACATACCCTACTTACATATGAAAATTACTATTATCTTATGCATAAATTAATTACTACGTAATGTACTTAATTATAGTTTTGCTTCATTCATTCTTACAAGTAATAAAATTAAAATAAACTTTTTAATAAAGAATTTAAAGTACCTATGTTACTAGTTTGGTTACTATGTTAATAAAAGTTTAATTCAACTGAAAAATGTCATGTAAAGTACCAAAAAGTTGTCAAAATACGTAGTAAGTAAGTTCACGGCAGTTGTTAGCTGTGCTGTAACCGTGAGCCTGTAGCGGTGTACCCATATTGTAGGTCTAGGTTAGGTTTAAAACCATAAAACTTTTACAAAAAAAACTTACCATCATCTATTACCTAGGTACTTAGCATTATCAATAAAATAGCTAAGCTTGCGAAATTGAATTGATATTATCGTCTTGACAAACACAGAATATAACTAAATTTTAATAGTTTTCCAAATCACATTTGAATTTTATTAAAACGTTTAAAAATTTGAGTCGAGTAGAGTGGTAAGAAAATTAAACGTCTGTCTCTGTCTGTCTGACGTCTGTTGATGTTGTTAATGTCACTCCCATTACAGCATACGGTTATGACACATGACACTGACACAACCAGCAAGTAATTGACAGTTCAATTATTTTCTATCTGTTTCAGATCTATGTTCATTCATACTGCGCTTGCTTCTGTGGCTTGCTTGCTTTGCTTGCTTGATTGATTGATTGATTGTGTTTTGTGTGTGATTATTCATTCATTCATTGTTGGTTGCTCAAAAATAAGTCTTTATTTGTAATTAAATAAAAGATTGACTTCTTCTGAGTTATTCGTGTAAAATACTCTCATTTTATTATTTCGCCAATGTAATTCATAATAGTGGCGTTTAATATAATATATGTTTGACACGTAAATTGACCGGTGAAGTGAAGTAGCGTTCGCTTCGCTTTGGGTCACGTCTGTCAACCAAATTAATTTATCTAGTTTTGTGTGTAAATATTACCTTGTAAAATGAGTGTCGGCAATTGATGTGAGATTGCTGAAATACTTATAGTTGTTGTGTCGTTAAAACGATGGCGCAGAGGTTTCCACCTTCGGGAGGCGGCGGGCCTAGCCCAGCGCCGCCACCGGGGCCGATGCAACCTCAACAACGCTACCCCGGGCCAGGGCCTGCTCCACCCCAGGGCTCGCCCATGCCGCCCAGACCTTACCCTGGACCTAACTTTCCTGTAAGTTTTTAACTTCGTGATTCAAATTTTATGAAGTACTTATAGTTAATGCCACTGAATTCCAATACGATGCCTCTGAAGTTATGATGCTGTGTAATGAAAGACCAATATCTCTATGTTTCGTCGTTTCCACTCATTTACAGTCTATAACTATAGTTTTTCATGAATCTCTTTCATGTTATAGGTCTTCAACCTTCATTTGACATGTCTACATAGTTACAGTGAAGGAAGAATGTCTTATTATGTTCAGAATTATTTTGTTGATGATATAAGAAATGGGGCAATCATGTACAATGTAACCACATCTATTGCCAGGCAGTGACTTTAGTAGCACTGCGTCTGTATCTAACAGCGGAGGCACAGAGGCTTATTTGGGGGCAGTGAAGCACTGAAGCGGGCTCATTTAAATGATGTTTAGACATTAGAAAAATTAGACGCCTATGGCTAACATGATCATGACTATTTAACTAACAATGGCTTCTTCTTCTTCTTCTTCATCGAGTGGATAGTCAACCTGACCAATCCTGGTGTCAGAGTTATAACAATGGCTAATAATATTGTTCTGTTAGCAGGCACGAAGTGGGTTCACCCCACCACCTGCTGGAGGCGCAGTGTCGGGCGGAGGCGGCGCGCCGCCGGGCGTGCGGCCGTACGGGCCGGGCGCGCCGGGCGCCCCGCCCGCGCCGCCCGCCGCGCTGCGGCCGCAGCCGCCGCCGCAGCCCGCCAAACGGCAAGCAGACGCGCGCAGCCCAATGCCGCCGCAGCACAAACCGCAGCTTTACAACCCGTGAGTTTTATTTCTTGAGACTAGTTATAAACTTAGCTATGCATGCTAGTCAGTTTAATAGGATGTTACTATTGTTTAAAAAAATATATTTTAGTGTACCTCAACCATGTAGCTATTAAGAATAAAAATTTCTAAGGAATGCCCATGTTTAATATTACAACCATTTACAACCTTTCTAACGACATTTGAACTCTCATCTTACAGTGACGCCTACGGCGGTCCTGGAGGCAAGCGCAAGAAGCGTCTTGCGGATAAAATCCTGCCACAGAAGGTCAGGGACTTAGTCCCCGAATCTCAAGCCTATATGGATCTGCTAGCGTTCGAACGTAAACTCGACGCGACTATCATGCGCAAGCGACTCGACATCCAAGAGGCGTTGAAGAGGCCTATGAAACAGAAGCGTAAACTTCGCATCTTTATATCGAATACATTCTATCCAGGTTGGTGTATTAACCCATTTATCAATAAGACTTTTCCAGCTCCCTCACTCGTGTAACAAGTCCAGAGAGACTAATCTTAGTGCCAAACTTCATCTAAACCTGTGGCTTGGCAGAGGCTTAGGTATGAAGATGTAACATACAGTTACTCTTACATCTTATAATTATCTTACATAGTATAAAATAAAGTGAACAAATTATCTCTGTCTGTATGTAATTCATTTTCTTAAAACTACTCAATGGATTCTTATGCAGTTTTCACCAACATTGTTAACACAACAACAAAGTTTGTAACTTGCTTTTCATGCCATAATTCCCATAACAACGGTATAGAACTGAAATGAAGATTGAACTGCGGGGCACATCTGGTTTATAATATGTAATAAAAATATAGTAAAGATTACCAATAAAATTGTCGCAAGTCTACGGTAAAATGAAATCACAAATCGAACTAACTATGAATATTCGCGTGTTTTGATTCAGGGCAAGGCGACACGGCAGTGCCGTCGTGGGAGCTGCGCGTCGAGGGCAGACTCCTGGACGACTCCAAGAACGACCCCAACAAAGTAAAGCGCAAGTTCTCATCATTCTTCAAGTCTTTGGTGATTGAGTTAGACAAGGAACTGTATGGACCAGACAACCACTTGGTAGAGTGGCATCGCACCCTCACCACGCAAGAAACCGACGGCTTTCAAGTGAAGCGGCCTGGATACAAAAACGTTCGATGCACTATCCTGCTACTACTGGACTACCAACCACTTCAGTTCAAGCTGGACCAGCGACTGGCCCGGCTACTTGGCGTGCACACTCAAACTCGCCCCGTCATCGTAAACGCGCTCTGGCAGTATGTTAAGACGCATAAGCTACAAGACCCGCACGAGCGCGAGTACATCGTCTGCGACAAATACCTCGAGCAAATATTCGGCGCGCCTAGAGTCAAGTTGGCCGAGGTACCAGCGAGACTCGCTTCGTTGCTTCATGCGCCAGACCCTATCGTTATCAACCACGTGATAGCTGTAGAACCGCCGCACGATGCGAAACAAACCGCATGCTACGATATAGATGTAGAAGTAGATGATACGCTCAAGACGCAGATGAACAACTTCCTGCTAAGCACTGCTAATCAGCAGGAGATACAGGGGCTCGACTCTAAGATACATGAAACGGTGAGTGAAACAAACATCAAGACAATGTTTCTTTTCTTTCATTTATTTATTTCGCTTCAATTGAACGTCTGTTTGATTGCGCTTAGCTAAAAACTATTTAATGAAATTGATTGACAGGGTATACAGAGCATAAAGTTGTTTTTGGGATACTCCCACTCGGGTATGATGCCAAGATTCCCTCAGAATAAGCATAACGCATCTAACTTTACTTGTCAACATTAATTTGATCGAAATTCAAATCTGTTTGCAGGTGGACACGATCAACCAGTTGAAAACGAACCGCGAGTTCTTCTTGAGCTTCAGCAAAGACCCGCAGCAGTTCGTGCAGAAGTGGCTGGTGTCGCAGTCGCGGGACCTGAAGGCGATGGGCGGCGCGGCGGCGGGCGCGGGCGGCGAGGAGGAGCGGCGCGGCCTGTTCTACGGCCAGGCCTGGGCCGGCGAGGCCGTGCACCGCTACCTGTACGCGCGCGCGCAGCAGCGCCGCCGCGACCTCGATCTAGCGCTGCGCCCGCGCGTCTGAGGATACCTCACAAATTGACGCCTTTATATACCACACCGCTCCCGTATAGAACTGAAATGAAGATTCAAATATGGAATGGTTTCATTCAAATTATGGTAAAATAGAGTTCAGCAGATCCTATGTTATATCCCAGTTCTTTCGTGGCGGTTGGCCGGACCGCACGCGGCGTTTAGCTGTTCAGTTTATTTTACAGTGTCAGTATTAAATAGCAAAACGCCATAGGCGACTTTAGCACTGTTATTTATTAGTGTCGTCTATAATACGCAGTTAATCTCGTAGTTTGATCATTTATGTCATGTACGGAAGCAGTGAGATATATAATGGGCTATCTTTAAATTTTTATAATAAATCCATAAGGCTTCTACATTCACTAGTTTTATTTACCTTTACCCGCATCACTGGTGATTCATCGCTTACCTTTCGCGAGGAGGTGTAATATGTTGAAGTGACACTTTGTCGAAATTGAGACAAACAGTTTGTGTTTAATCGTAGCGCAGATGAAACGCTCAGAATAACAATATGGACGAACCTTTTGCTACTCAAGGTTTATTTATCTTAATTTTTAATATAATGTGAAAGTTTGAGTGAAGACTAAGGAAAGATTAGTGCTTTAAATGTATGTTTCTCTCTCGATAAAGTCACGTTTGAAATCTTGAAACACTACCTAATATTTTTATTAAAAATTATGAATACATTGGTAAATGAGAGCAGAATTTAGTTTTTATTATTATAATGATGGTGTTTTACACTGAATAGCGCTCCCGCAATTAAGTTATTTGTTCATAATAAATGTACTATCTACCTCATTCATAAAACAAACATAATTACGGTATCTAATTATCAACGTGTCCTCAATGTTACGCTATAAAGAAGCTCCTGAATCGTGTAACTCATTTATCTATGTGTTTTACAGTAGTGCAGCGTGTATCACGATTTACTAAATAAATTAACTTATATTCCTTTTAAGGGGTAATTAACACAATAATGTCGAGTGCCGAACTACGCTTGCGCCGCGGAAACTCCAGTAAGTACACAGAATACTAAAGAATACACTAGGTACTAAATCTTAGGTGTCTGCGGTCTTACTACTTATCATTTAAAACAATATTTTGTCCCGCGTCATCTCTTTGGTCAACAGTTTGGTGTTTTGATGTGATGCTATAATTATTTTTAAGAAAAGATAAAATCAGTTTTATTTATTGAATGCTAGTTAGGTTCCACGCACGCGCTCCACACGATCCAAAATGCTTCGATCGGTCGCGGCACGACCACTAACATTAAACATCTTATTTTTAAGTATTTTATTTACTTTACTTACTCTACGCTCACAATGTTGTCAGTGACCGCTAAAAGGTCCAAATACCATATTTACTCCTGAGACTCCGGATCTATTATAAGGGTGCCTTTTCGCCAGAGTAATATGCTTGAACTACGTTTGGTACACAATAGTCAATACTTATCAAACGAATGATAGCATACCAATACCATTGGAAGAAAGACATAGTTATAGTAGTAAGCAACAACGTACCTGTCAAGTAGATTTGATTGCACAGCTTTCGTTTCTGTATCTTGAATCCCGTGCGCGGCTACCCTATTTAATGTGCGAAGTACCTACCTACTACCGACTGAATTTTATTTTTATAATAACAAAGGAATAATCTTTATTACTAGGCACTAAAATAGAATAGCTCTAATATAATAAAAATAATGATTTAAAAAATGAGATTCTAAATAAGTAGTTAGTACCTATTGTTATCGAGATTCAAATGTCATAAATTAAAAAGTACTGCAATGCCTAGGTAAAGTTTTATTCCTGAATAGGTATAACTAGTCCCCGCCCTATACAATAGGTACGAATAGGTAGCCAAGAATCTCAAGATACTTTTAATCCCTAAATTCCCATAGGAACGTCTTCTGTTTAAGAACTTCATACATGTTTCCAGGTGGCGAGATAAAGACGAAATCTGACAGCAGAACGGTCTATGATTTATGGCGGGTCGGAGCAGCGGAACTATGTGGCACTATGCTCTTAGTTCTATGTAGCGGGTTGCAACCACAAGCTGATGGGTTGGGACGAGCGGCGGCCGCGGGGTTAACAGTGACTACTTTAGTACACAGCTTCCAGTGGCGTAACTACAGGGTGGCAAGTCGGCAAAATGCCACGGGCCCCCAGCCGGAAGGGGCCCCCGGTCAGAGGAGAACCCCAACTCCCAGCATTTATTATTTATCATACATGTTTAGTAAAAAAAGTTTTGTCTTTGATTTTTTTTTTACCTACTGAGTTGCATAAGCAAGTTCAAAAATGTATTAAAAATTCAAAGGATTTGTAAAAAAAAAGTTGTAACCCAGTTTTAGAACGTATCCGATGCCACGCGTGTTGGTATTACTGCGGATGTTCGGGGAATTCCCGCTGTAAGTTTCGGTCAACAGCGCTTTGAGTATACTTACCTACGCGTCCCGACAATTTGACGCTCTCGGGGAATCCCCGATTCAAGTTTGTATATAAGAAAGACTCCACTATTCTATTATTACGCAAGCTCTCAAGCAGTTAGCTGTTTATTGTTGTAAGAATTGGGTGTTTGTTGCAAGTGAGAATATATTTAATAAGTCAATTGGGAAAATAGGTTGACTATGTCTACGCGGTAAGAATTTTATTCTAATATTTAAAATAATTTATAAGATAACAATCATTTTAATTTTTAATCTACCTATAACGTTACTTTTGAAACACCCAGGGTTATAATTAGGTATTTTTATTTTAAAGTGAATTATTAGAAAATCAAGTACCTAAGTATAATTATAAAGTTTGTATGTACCTACTTAACGTAGTGATTTATTATTGTACTCTTACAAGTAAGGCTCTCACCAGACAGAAAGCGGTCACGCGGTCAAGCGTTCAAGCGGTCAGTTTTGCGTTCTTTGTGTTATATTACGTTACATAGATCAACTCACACAGGAGGCATTCTGACCGCGTCGGTCAAGTAGAACGCACGCGTTCGCGCGTTCATTGCTATTTCGGTGACCAAATTCGAACGAAGATGGAGACCGAAAAGCTAATTATGTTAGTACGTGAAAGGCATTTTTTATACGATGCGAAGGATAACGATTATAAAAACCGAGGAAAAGTAGCCGAAGCATGGTTGGAAATTGCCAGAGAAATGGGAAACGAAAATGGTAAGTCTAAAATAGATTTTTGGGGATCATGTATTTTTTCCACTCGTTCAAAAACTTCATTTTTTAAGGAAAACAGGAATGTGTTTTTATTATCTGTGTTTTGTAGAATAATAATAGAACTTCAAACATTATACATTTGTATTACATCGTCATTATTCCATCTTAGGTTATTCCCAATGACGTTTAATATTAAACGTCGACGTTATTCATTAGTCATTGGTTACTTCAACTTCAACTTCTTATTTATGGTTTGCTGTGACTGAGTTGCCACAAATTTGCCAGTGTCGTGTTTAAAGCATAGATATAGAATTTTTTTCGCTACGCTAAAAGATACACGAAGCGTGCGAGCGAGAAATCCTAATCAAGTTCAAACCGCCCGAGAGAAAAAGGGACAGCGAAAGGAGTACCGATAAGACATATTTTTTTCGAGTAAGAGCCCATAGCGTCCAAGTCAGTTTCACGTTGTTGTGTAATTTGTGATTTTTTTACTAATCCCTCGTTTATACTTAAGAATTTTACAATAAACAATTACGGTGACCTGTTCTGTACCTGGATGTGACGTTACAGGCCGATATAATCCCAATTGTTGTAAATTAAAGCATTTGAATAAATTAAGCAATCTATCATTAATACAATACTTTATCTAATTTATCAAGGTATTTGCAATGATGCTTGCTAGGGTTGTGCTCAACGATACGGTAGAATGTTTTCAACTTCATGTAGATAATAAAACTATAAAATAAGTATTAAAAATCAAATATTTATTGAGAGAATAAATATGTTAATATGTTAATGTTGACTAAAATATGAAATAAAGTGTTCACGAACTTCATATGCTGTCATATTACTTCTCTGGGCATTTGGTGCTAAATCATTAAAAGATCGGACATTAACATAGTAACGACGAACCATATCCTCATCTACCACTTTGTTGTCTCCCTTAATTCTGAGGTAATTGTGTAAGCAACAAGCAGCTTTTATTACTTCATTTGTTGTTTCTGTGTTTAATTCAATTTCATTCATAAAAACCCTCCATTTCTGAGCCAAAATTCCGAATGCACTCTCTACTATACGCCGTGCACCACAAAGTCTGCGATTGTAATTAGCTTTTCTATGGTCCCGAATTACTATGTCTGTAGGAAATGGTCTCATTAAAAAATTTTCTAACTTGAAACCACCATCTCCAAGAAATATGTGAGGCACAGGTACTTCCATCCCTGGCAATGGCTTTGGTGGTGGTATATTAAGCTCATTGTCGATCAACTTTTTGTAAAAGACAGAATTTTGAAAAATTGTGCTGTCACTGTCTTTGCCGTAACTACCTACGTCAATCATAATAAATTTATAATCAGAGTCCACCACTGCCAGCAATACTGTTGAGAATTTTTGCTTATGACAATAATGCAAAGACCCCGTGTTGGATGGGCATTTTATTGTTACATGTTTGCCATCTATACTGCCTAGACAATTCGGAAATCTCCATCTTTCATTAAATCCGATGACAGACTGCTTCCACATTTCTTCAGACGGGAATGGCATGTATGTTGGTTGTAGATTTTTCCAAATTGCACTACATGTTTCCTTGATTATTGTTCTAACAGTAGATGTTCCCATACAATATGAATTGCTTATTGTGGATGAGTAATCTCCAGTGGCAAGATATCTGAAACAAATACAAAAATATAAATATATTATTAACAAGTTTGTTATAAATGTGCAAATTCAAATTGATCGTACATATTTGTTTACAGGTAAACAATGGGCCACTAAATGGAAAAGCTTGAGAGATAATTATAAGAAGTTCAAAAAGTCAACAGAAACGGCTTCTGGATCTGCATACAAAAAATACAAAAATTGGCCTTGGGCAGATCAGCTGCGCTTTCTAGATGACACCATTTTACTGAATGAAACTGATAGTAATATTAACAATGAAAATAGTAACAGCACTTCACAATTTTCTGACTCAACAAGTCCAAGTGATAGTGTTGATTTGCGAGATTCTGACTCTGAGAATCTCTCCCGTCCCGGTTCCAGTAATAGTACTTACTCTAGAAATTCTGCCAAAAATAAAAACAAAACACAAAAAGGTGATTCAGATACACAACAACAACTGTTAAAATATTTACACGAGAAGAATCTTAACAAGAGAAAACTTGATGATATTGATTATTTATTTCAAAGTTATGCGACTTCTATGAAAAAAATGCCGGCTCGCATGCAAAGTATGCTCAAATTAGATATAGCAACATTATTTGCAAAATACGAAATGCAAATCGAAGATAATATAAATATAACTCCAGTCAATACACCATCAACTAACTTGTCTACTGCAAATTCCATATCATATAATAAGTATTCATCCGAAGACAGTATGTTAAATGATGTTGAAGACTTACAAGGTCTGCCTGAATTGTCACAACGCGAAATGGATGAATTATTACATGATCCACAACATGTTCAGTCAAATGAAGTAAATCAAGACGAAAATGCATCTGAATTATCTGAGCTTAGACGGTGTTATGAAGAAGCCGCTGAAGTAATTAATAATGATAATGAATAATGCTTAAGAATAATACATTTATTTGTTTAAGAAATAAAGTAACTTACCTCAAACATACCGCCAATCTTTCTTTTGCTGAAATGGCTTTCCTCCAGTTAGTATCTTGTTTAACTAAGTCATGTTTAATTTTGTCATACAGTTCATTGAAGCAATCAATTGTCATCCGAAAAGAATTATAAAAAATGTCTTCATCATTAACCCATTTAGAAAAAAGTCTATGAAATTCACCATCTTGTTCTCTATCCTTATTTACTGGGCGCACCCAGTATTTTCTTTTCCGTCTTGACGCTGATAATGACCACAAAATCAATAATTCATCTTCCGATGAAGAACTATCGTCAAAAAACATGGTGACACTAGTGGTACCGCGTCGACCGCTCGTGAGCAATTGCAATTAGCAATTGCACGCTCGAACGCAAAACTGACCGATTGAACGCTTGACCGCGTGACCGCTTTCTGTCTGGTGAGAGCCTAAAAGTGTATAAATAAGTATTATAAAAAAATATTATTATTGTTGGTTCATTTTTTTTATATTGGGGGGAGGGGCCCATCCGATGAATTTGCCACGGGCCTCGAACGGTATAGTTACGCCACTGACAGCTTCGTCGGTGTTTCGGGAGGACAGTTTAACCCTTCAGTGACGTTGGCGGCGTTGGTGTGGGGTCGATACTCGCCGCGACGTGCAGCGGTTGAGGTGTGTTGTAATTTTTACTTTTAATCTAAAGTTGGGTTTTAAGATGAACAGTTCCGAACAAACATAGTTATTGCTTGTTTGTTTGTATGAAAGCGGGTATGATCTCGTCGAATATTATTAATATGTATCTAGAAATGTTTATTTGTTATAGACTACTTTTCTCCCGAAATTCCTCCGGGAGCGGATAAAACTGCAAGGCATTGCCAGTTTAGCTAGAGCTCATCTAAGTATTTAATACTTTGATAAAACACTTTGCTTAGAAGCCTTGGGGTGCCTATAAACGCTATTATTTATTCCACTAGGTGTTTTCCCAACTCGCCGGCGGAGTGGTAGGAGCAGGCTTACTTCGAGTACTACAAGCGGAGTCCGTGACCTTGCCCGCGGGAGGAGTGCTAGCGTGTCGCGCGGTGGTGCTCGAGGCGGTGGGCGGGTCGGTGTTGGCGCTGGCGAACTGCGCCGCTTGGGCGGGCCGCCCGCCCGACGCGTGGCCGTTAAGGATTGGAACTGTTGTTGCTGCGCTTACCTTAATTACGGTAGGTCGGTTTTATGTAAGACTAGGACTAAGACTAGAGAATATATATTTGCCCATTTTAACTTGCGGAAATAGTTTAGCTACACGAGTTTTTATGAGCTAAAAATCTTTACACTTAGGTACCAAATTAGACACGTAAAAAACTCAAGTTTATGTGATACTAAATTTAAAACATATTTTAATATTATTTTGACTTGCTTAAGTACTTATCGGCTGTGTGATTTTTGACGATACTGGTAAACAGATATTCATTAAGCTGGCGCTTACATTACACTCACCTATTACTTTTACTAGTTACTTTATAGGTACTTATAATATACGTGATTGATTTCAGTTGGATAGCGGTGCCAGTATGAATCCAGCGCGTAGTTTCGGTCCAGCACTAGTTAGCGGCGTGTGGCGCGACCACTGGGTGAGTGTTGAGTGATTGGAATTAAAATAAATAATATTTTTTGTTCAATAAGATCTACTTCCGGAGGTAGATATATAAGTACCCGGCCGATACAGTTACTGGTGGACCTGTGAAGATTAATTGGTAGCTACTTTCAGAAAAACATAGGTACATCTATCTACTTACGATCCTAAACCGTTGTATGATTGTAATTTTCTCATCTATACTATAATATTATAAAGAGGTACAATTTGTAAGTTTGTTTGTTTGTTTTTTGTTTGTATGTTCGAAGTAATCTCAGGAATTATAAGTCCGATTTGAATAATTCTTTTTGTAATAGATAGCCACATGCAACGGAAAGGTTATAATCTATTTTTCATCCCGAAATTCCCACGGGAACGGGTACAATGTGGGTAAAACCGGGGCGCTGCTAGTTGTATATATTTACATTAAATTGTCAACTACTAGCTAACCTGAAGTTTCCATCTCCTGATGCCATTGCATCTTGGGTTGGCCACTGCTCGAACTTAGGTACATTAATTAATTTGCATGGTCTTTCATAGATATACTGGGTGGGCCCTTTGTCCGGGGCAACACTCATGGCGGCGTTACACCGCGTGCTATGGGCGCCGCCGCGGCCTCCCAACACCGCAAGTATACATAGCATACCTACATTAATTTAACCAGGCTAACTATGGTTCTCTGTTCTGTATGCAGGTTGCATGAGCTATCGATAATGTTCTGCCATTATACGCTTTCTTCTACTATTCATACATGAGGTACGTACCAAGGTACCTAATACCTGCAGTTCATTCTATGACTTTCGATCATCGGCCATTAGTAATGTCGTGCTTCTTGCTTCAAACTTCTCTTGCTTCTGACTGTTATTCCATCGATATTTGTCACTAGACGTCCTTTTAATATCTTAGAGCATTGGCTTCATCAATTACCTACTTCTGAAACAATCTCAATACATATGCCGACGATGTAAGGCAAGCAACAAAAGAAACAATATAAGCTCTAAAATGGAGCCCTGGTGAACTCTCCAACCAGAATTGATCCATGGTTTATTTCCCTCGACTCCTTTTAACTCTTACCACTTAAGAAGGTGAGATGATCTAATGAGGTGAAAACTAATATCTTTCAATGCAGAGTAGTGTAAAGATTTTCACGCTGCACACTATCAAAAGCTTTAGACAAGTCTCCGCCATGCAATTTTAGGTAATTTTAGACGGTTTTAAATGTATGAATTAATGTTGCAGATGCAGATGCAGTAGTGGCGCCCAAGGATGTAATTGTTCGTCACTAAGGAATAATCAAACCATCAATGAAGGTGCCAATCGATCCAATCTCTTTTATTCGACACTTTTTACTAACAAAGAATTTACAACTTCATATGTTAGGTACTTACCTACTTTAATGTTCTGTAAGTTACCTAATTTGTACTTAACTATTAAGTTATCAGCCATTTAACGATAGTTTCTTGTAAATTGTAGTATTCAATTAAAATCTATTTATTAATGTAATTGTATTTATTTACAGTAATCATGCAATTTATTTGTCTAATTCCTAAAATAGGTAATCATTGCGATTTTGCCCCCGATTGTACGATCGTACAAAACAAGATGACTGAAAATGCTTAATTTGACTCTTCAAATTTGAAGAGTCAAGAGTCAAGAGCCTTTACTACACATTTGAAGCATAACAGATGTAAACTATGATAGCAGATGCACACGATCTTAGATCAAACTCCTTCCAAAACTTTTTACTTATATATGTTACGGCTAAAGTCTAAGTCAACCCGGGTAAACCTATGCTTACACCATCTTCTAGCTTCACCCGTAACAATATCTTAAGTTTATGTTCACACTCAACTTTAGCCGTAATATATTATTATATACTACTACAATATAGCTGCAGAGTTTGTTTGTTTGTTTGAACGCGCTAATCTCGGAGACGACAAATTCGATTTAAATATTTCTTGTTGCTATATGGATAGCCACATTCAACGGGAAGGTTATAGGCTATTTCTCATCCCAAAATCCCTCGGGAACGGGCACAAAGCGGGTAACATCGCGGGGCGCTGCTAGTTCTTAAATAAGAGTAAATTAATTGCATCGCTCGCTGGTTACCTGGTGTACTCATATAGCTCATAAGTAAGTGTTCGTAGTAAATAAACAGATTGCAATAACAGACTTGACACAGCACTTGTAATGAAAATAAACTAATAGTTACACATATAATTGGTTGTATTGAACAGTAGCAAAGGCAATGAAAAATAATAATAGATATATTATTATAGTGCAGCTACCGGGTGCAGGTACACCCAGTGGTGTCAAGGTCGCACTACCGGTCTGTGATAACTATTGGGTAATTACAAATCTACGTGTTGCGTTTGTTTTACCCGACGACGTCGCAAACAAGTTATGTTTAGTTGGTAAGGTATGGTTATGTTATACGAGTACTACAGTATATACTTAAGTCCGCTTAGCTTAGCAACGGCTCAACGGCCAACTCTGGTCTCGGAGATTTTAGACCGCCCAAAGGCCTCCGACATGGTCTAACGATTGCAACAACCGGGACCGACAATTGAACGTGCCCTCCGAGCTCAGATAGAAATACCACTATCGGCCACCCATCCAAGTAGGGGCCGAGCTGCACGTTGCTTAACGATCGCAATGAGCTAACATCGCTTAGTCAAACTACGCCACACCGTGGTCTTGTGGTTTGAGCGCTCGGCTCACGATCCGGAGGTTCCGGGTTCGATTCCCGGTGGGGACAATATCTCATAAAAATCTCTTTGAGAGACTGCCCTCAGTTTGGTTAGGGCATTGCAGGCTGAATCACCTGATTGCCCGAAAAGTAAGATGATTCTCTGCTTCGGAGGGCACGTTAAGCCGTCGGTCCCGGTCACTTTCTTTGGATAGTAGTCGTTACACGAGCCATGTCAGAGGCCTTTGGCGGCTCAATAACTCTGACACCAGGATTGGTCAGGGTGACCATCCACTCGATGAAGAAGAAGACTACGCCACGACCGATATCCTCAACAAGAACTTAGCTCTCAAGTTTAATGATGAAGACACTATTAGAAGAATGTAATAACAAAAATGAGATATCTGTGTGAGCTTATTGACAACAGCAATCTATAGCGCGTTGATGTCTTTTGTATGGAAATAACCATTACCCTTAGAAAGTAAATATTGACTGAATTAATCGTTAGCTTTAAAAAACTCCATTTCGTTTCACTTTATAAAAACTTTTCACTTTCTAATTTGAAAACTTTCAAGCGATTTAAAATTAGTTCGTCAATTTTAGATCGGATTTTAATGTTTCGGAAAAATCCTTTGAATACAAGGATTAGTGAAACCAAACTACATTCGCGTTATCAAATAACACATTAGCAATTTATTATACACATTAGTCGGCTGTTCAAACATACTAATCGTTGGCATTATCACAACATACTCGTATTTATAAAGTCCCCGAATCCCCGATTGCGTCTGTCTGTCTGTCTGTTCGCGATAAACTCAAAGAATACTGCACGAATTTTGACGCAGTTTTTTTAAATAGATAGAGTGATTCAAGAGGAAGGTATATATGTATAAAAATTTGCGAAATTCCCTCGGGAACGGGCATAATGCGGGTAAAACCGCGAGGCGCTGCCTGCTAGTACAGTCCATTTCACGGCGCCCATAGGTCGCGGAGTCCAGCCCGATATCACAGCGATAATGACAAGTATTGTATATCTATAGATACAAATTTATGACTAAAATAATCTTATTTGTTCTCAATTATCTGACGCGGGCAGCGGGTCACTTCTTGTCAAACTACAAACTTGATAGTTGACCGAATCATGCAAATATTACGTAATCAAAGATTAGGATATAATTAAATTCAATTGCAGAATACGATTTTAACCTTTAGTTAGAGATAAAATGCTAATCATGTTGTACATAATATTATTTAAATTAACTGGATTTATTTATTTAATACATTCGTTTAGTATAATATAGATTATTAAATAAACAACTTAAGCAGTAAAAATGTAGGTATATCTTTATAGGCCACCCATTAGGTACCTTTACACCACAGTTTTGCTATGTATGCTACGTTTTCAAACGACTTTAAGTATCCACAAATACTATTAAAGCATTTAATAACTAATTTCTCAACAATGTGCTTCTTCTTCTTCTTCATCGAGTGGATGGTCAACCTGACCAATCCTGGTGTCAGAGTTATTGAGCCGCCAAAGGCCTCTGACATGGCTCAAGATGACTACTATCCGTAGAAAGTAACCGGGACCGACGGACGGCTTAAAGTGCCCTCCGAAGCACGGAATCATCTTACTTTTCGAGCAATCAGGTGATTCAGCCTGCAATGCCCCATCCAAACTGAGGAAAGTCTCACAAAGAGATTTTTGTGAGACATCCCCACCGGGAATCGAACCCGGAACCTCCGGGTCGTGAGCCGGGCGCTCAAACCACAACACCACGGAGGCTGTTGTGCTAATAGCACCCAATAGCCCATTATACTACTATAGGTAGTATAATGGGCTATTGGGTATGTAAATCATGTATATCTATCGTGCGTAAACGAATCAAAGCTTGAGTAAACAAAATAAAACTCTTGAATTGAACGCATTGTTAATAATCACCGTCTAAATGCGTTCTTGACTGATAGCCAAAATGCAAAAAACAGATTCCCGATTAACCCGTATTGATAAAATAAAACAAAAGTCGATAATTCGACAACTCCCAAACGGGATTACCCGTTTGGGAGTTGTCGAATTTAATGACAAGCTGCGGTTTAATGACACGTTTCCTTGAGTGTATTATGAACAAAATTTCTATTTTTGGTATATTTATACTGGTATCTAGGTTTAAGCTTCGATGGTTTAAGCCCTTTTGGAATACTTTAGCAGGGCCCAGCGTTTTTACCCGCGTTGTGCCCGTTTCCATGAGAATTATGGGATGAAAAATAGCCTACAAACTAACTCCGTAGTTGTGATTGTGAGATCCATGCTAACCTAATCGGTTAATTTATTTAGTTCCCAAGTGTCCTCCTCTCTTAAGATTACGTAGGTAATAAGCTAAACTAAAAACATCTTATAGTGACCATATTATACTTACCTAAAATAAAAATATAAAAGTGTAAATTCTATAAATAAATAGCATTTTCTATTGAAAACATGATGGCATGAAAACACAATCTCAGAAGAAATACATTCATATTAAATAAGATTACTTCGCGCGATTGCCAAGGCAATCTATTTATTCATAAAAAAATTAAAATATTGTTAATATTGACTAGCTTTCGCCAGCGGTATGATTTTAATAAAATTCTTATTATAAAGGGGAAGATATAGGGGTGAAAAATGGCCTGAAGTGCTTCGAAAAAGAATGGTACGGTTGTGCAGCTTACTCGACTTAGCGGGGGCACTCTCTTGCTCCAAATAGATTGCAATTTAAGTCATTTATTTATTTCGAATAGTTTAGTATCTAACCCTGGTGTCGGAGTTATTAAGCCTGCATAAAGGCCTCCAACATGGTCTAAAGATTGGAACAACACGGTAGCGCTTAGATAGATTTGTCACTATCGGCCATCCCAGTAGGGGCCGAGCTCCGCGTTTCTTAACAATCGCAATTAACAACGCTTAGTCAATCTGTACCAAGAGTGCTACTGTATTTCGGTACACAAAAGACACAACAGACGAAAAAATATATAGAGTTGGTACAATTTTTTTGATTGACAGAAACATAGATAAAAAGGTTTTTGTTATCGGTGAATAATATTCCCATACAAGCTAGGTATGTTATCAAAATCTGATTAATGGCTGAATAAATAGCAGTTCTTACTCGGCCGTAATCATCTTTGATAATTTCGTCAGAAAAGGTGTGTTGGTGTAATGATTTTTTTATTATTATAATCAAACAATTTTAAAGTGATGTGGTACCTAGTTGTGTGACACGGACAACAATAGTAGGTCTAACTGAGTGGACCTACTAATGTCATAATATCCATCTCACTATGAAAAAACCTTAATCAACCCTCAAGCCAACCCCTAGATTGTCAGGGGTTGTCACCAAGAGCAGTGTGACAAAAGCGACTCGGCAGTCATCTCGCGACCACACAGCACCGCGCACGTTCACCAGTCACCCAACGATATGCCGCCCCACGGTCAGTAAACATCACATAATTATAATTATTTACGATCACCACTAATTTTAGACGCCTGTCCTATTTTTTAATTACTCACCAATTTTGTCTAATAATCAAGTAAATAATAATGTTTTTTATCAAATAATTAATATTAATTCAGCTTTTTCGATAGTCATTTTCCTGTCGGTCGAATCCGAAGCGACCAATATTTACATCGACGCGCGCGCCACATTCAAAGCTAGAAATAGAATTCATAATTTGAATTCAAAAACTTGTTCTATTCTAACACATGTGGGCGGGAAAAATGTGAATAAATATATCGTTATGATATTTCATTATCAAACCGACGATTTGTTTGATTCATTATCGTTTAGAGTGCTAATACTTGCTAACTACCAATACAGATAATTTGTTGTCGAAATCAATAACAACCACTTGACAAGAAGTGAATAAATAAGTAAATAGTTACGAAATGATAAGTCGTTAGTTAATGATAATATCTAGACCAATAATTAAATGATAACACGCTGTAAAAACAGTGATTATTTTTTTAATATTTGCCATTACTTATTTTTTTTATTATTATATGACTGGGCTAGTGTTTCCCTTTTAGGACCAGCTAAATTAATGGTATCCTGTTTTATATCATCCTCAGTTTAGATAAGGTCATGTACCTTCTTAGTAAACTGAGGGCTTGCAAGCCCTCAGTAAGAGTTAAGAGTTAATCTATAAGGTACTTAAAGTACCTAAATGTATATAAAAAACAAAAGCTGTTCGTTCAAAATTGTATTTTATTTTATACCACATAGAACACCAATTAAAGCAAACGTCATTTGTTTTTAAACATAATATTTAGGCACTTAATTAATAAAGTCTTTATTAATCACCTGAAAGTAGCAATACGCAATAGGTAATAATGAAACTGAAATCACTTAGTAACTGTCGTTAAATCTGTGGTATAGAGTCCACATAGTTTGGTTAAAGCAAAGATTGAATATTTATAAATAACAAAATAATCGTACCTAATAATTAATTGTAATATATTTCACGATTGTGTCCCTAACAATACTTCAGTGACATTCTTAATACCTACATTCTAAACGATTCAGGAACAATGCATAATAATAATAAATACTAATCTTAATGATTTTTATTTCATTAACTTTTGTTGTAACCACCTTTTGGGTAAAGTCACTTTTTATATTGGCTGTGTGAAACTTCGATCTGCTCACTCACTAATTTGCATATTTAATTACTCATATAATTAATTACTAGAGATACAACAACATATAATATTTTTAAGTAAGTACTTCCAGTACTTACTTGCAAGCATAGTTACTCTCCACTAAAGTAAAGTAAAGTGGTACGTTCAAAAGAGCCTCTATTGGGCCAAAACTGAATAAAAATATTTGACTTTGACTTTGAAAGTAAAGTAATCCTGTAATGTCCCACTGATGGGCAAAGGCCTCTTATCTCATTAAAGATATCAGTACAGTGAGAAGGATTAGGCATAATCACCACGCTTGCCAAATGCGTGTCGGTGATCTCAAACCCGAGCCTTGTTTGAAAAGTAGGAAACATGTTTTTTTTTCGCTTGACCCGGGAACTGTCCACTATGGAGTAAAATGTTTTGTAAGAAGGTTCACAAAAGTGATCACAATACAATAGCAGTGATATAGGGCAGTAGTACTAGTATGTATATCTATTCTAGTTCATTTTTGGTTTTTTGTTTATATGATTGTGAATCTAGATGCGCGTGCATGAGTGCAGTCATTGAGTTATATGTACTAGTAGGTAACGTTAGTAGTCCACTTTCTGCAGCGCGTAGTAGGACGACCAAAAACGCTTAAATTGAAAAGCCCTAAATCTCAATTAAGTGCTACGAAATTAAGGATAATTATATATAATACTAGTAGAACTTGTAGGAAGTTGGTTTAAACAATTCGGTTTATACCTACATACTTTGCGTATTGGTAATTACATTTATTTGTTTTAAATTACATAACTGCTTTTGCCTACATAACACTGATAGTTTTCCTGTAATTTTCAACTGTAGGAAAAGTTACCAAGTGCAATACCAGCATCTTTTTTATTTGAAGTATCCTGTTTATGCCTTTTTAATAGGTTTGTTTATTCTAAGGTGTTAACTACGTTTTTACTAAGTTATGTAGAAATACTTATAATATACAACGGTGTAGCGGTGTAGCTAATATAATAATTATTTATTAATTTTATTAGAAATTCGGCGTGAGAAATAATATAGTCAATACCTTTCCTCTTAAATGTATCAAAATTTGTAAGTTTGTTTGTTTGTATGTTCGATCTAATCTGAGAAATTACCAGTCCCATCTGAATAATTCTTTTTGTATTAGATAGCCACATTAAACAGGTAACAGCCTCCGGGGTCGTGTGGTTTGAGCGCCTGGCTCACGACCCGGAGGTTCCGGGTTCGATTCCCGGTGGGGATATCTCAAAAAATCTCTTTGTGAGACTTTCCTCAGTTTGGTTAGGGCATTGCAGGCTGAATCACCTGATTGCTCGAAAAGTAAGATGATTCCGTGCTTCGGAGGGCACGTTAAGCCGTCGGTCCCGGTTACTTTCTACGGATAGTAGTCGTTACTTGAGCCATGTCAGAGGTCTTTGGCGGCTTAATAACTCTGACACCAGGATTGGTCAGGTTGGCCATCCACACGATGAAGAAGAAGAACAGGAAGGTTATTTTTTATTTCTAAGTTCCCATGGGACCGGGCACAATGCGGGTAAAACCGCGGGGCGCAGCTATGCGTAACAAAGACGCTAGTAACAAAAAACGGGCCTTAGTCCAACTTACAGATCGTTAACCGAAACTCGGACCGCTTGGTAATTAGTTTGTTAGTAGAGTTATAATTAGACATTTGTCAACATAAGTATTTCGGCTCCCAATAAGTGTAAATAATAATAAAATCGCGTCTGATAACCCGCGACCTCTGACTCTGTGGCGATAAACGTAATGTCTATGTAAGTCGAAAACAGATAACGAACTACAAATGAAGTCCAATACATAATAGAGATTATTTATGTATTGTTTTAGTAGTAATAGAATGGTTATATCTGGTTATAATCGGTTGGATTTATCCGGATAAACGCTCGGCACGCTTAGGCAGTATAGGTACCGATTAAGGTACATAATACTGGTATACCCATTCCAAAGATTAGTATACCTAGTATTAAGCATAAGGTATATATAACCTCTAGGTACTTAGGTATTGTACAAGTTTTGGGATAAATAATGTCTAAGGATCTAGTCCAGTTGTAACTTAAACTAGTTAAATTAACTACTTCTTATTAAAGCTAGTGTTTTAAATAGCAAATGATATTTGTAAATATTTGACACAAATTTTGAGAAATAAATTGAATGAGTAGGTATGTAATGTTACTACAGATTGTATATGATAGTTAAACTCACTCATTCGAACATAAGATACTGTGTACGTACAATTCTTGCCCAAAAATCACAAGGGTACTATACAATTTGAATTGAAGCCACCAGTTGAATTGAAGAACGCGGCATACGGCATGCGGCACGCGGCATATTATCAACACTGTTGTTTTTCTTATGAGCTTAAAAATGTAGATTCACATGGTCAATTTTCAAGCTGAAGACGATTTCTTCTGAAAAGGAAAAAGGTTTACTGATGTTATTCCATTCTTAACCAATCGCATTACCCTTTTCCTCAATGGAAGAACTTTGGTTGAAGTCAGTTTGAATTTAAGTTTCGTACTTTTACTGATAAGATGATCTTGTCTTGTCACTACACTTAGGACCTTTTTATGTTTTATGGTGCGGTATTTTTAATGTGTTTATAAACTTTTGTAGTTTACCGTACCTTCTAAACTAAGGCGGTACTTAGTTCTTCCCGTAATTTACATTGGTATTTACTTTGGTCTACCGTGAACTCTTCCGTCGGTACCCTAGGCATAGTAATCGCTATCTGAGCACTACCGCGCACGGTGCATCGAGCACGTAAAATTTTCGGTTCCAAATGTCTCAATCAATAGACCAAATACGAGGTTTTTAGACATTCTAAAAACTCCTACACCAGAGTTGACCACTTCCCTACAACTTACTTACTTTTTTAGCATAGCAACATTAAACTTCGAAATTGGGTGACAAACCTATGTACTTACTCGTAGGTACCTCCCTAGCCTAGGTTCTAAATCAATAATTGCCCACACAACAACTGGAGTACAAGAATACAACGCAGAAGATAAGAAACTAATATTATGTAATGCAAATATTAATCAAGCCCCTAGCCAACCATAAATAAGTCTTGCTACTTGGTTAAACATTAAAATGTATTTATTATTCAAATCAAATAATTGCTTTGTGTTGTATCTGGGTGTGCCACATGTAATTAAGTACCTATGTTAGTTTATTTATCTACATTCCTCATCGGTCTATTATCTATCTCTCAGTAATAGGTCCAACTATGATGACAATATGTGCTCGTACGTTTGACTTTATACTTACCTATGTGTTGATAGGTTATAGGTAGGTATATTATACAGCAGGAAAGTAAGTTAATTGTTGACAGTCTAAGCGATTGCACTTTCAACTGTAAGTTACTGCTGATAAATTCAAATGTTTTTACCTTGACAAAAAACGTACATACTTATTATATCACTAGCAGCGCCCCGTGATTTTACCCGCGTTGCACCCGTTCTCGTGGGAATTTCAGGATGAAAGTAGCATATAACCTTCCCGTTGAATGTGGCTATCCATTACAAAAAGAATTATTAAAATCGAACTGATAATTCCTGAGATTACCTAGATTAAATGCCTTCCTACTTTAGATCAAACACCTAAGTATTCTATTAAGTTGAATAAAACAGATTGTATGATACCTTAGTTAGATACTTGCACTTCCGTGCTTGTATGTCTAAAAAGCTATATTGCTAATTTATACTAATATAATAAAGCTGCAAAGTTTGTTTGAACGCGCTAATCTCAGGAACTACTGGCCCGATTTGAAAAATTATTTATAAGTAATGGATAGCCACATTCAACGAGAAGGTTATAGGCTACTTTTCATCCTGAAATTCCCACGGGAACGGGTACAACGCGGGTAAAACCGCGGGGCGCTGCTAATATTCCATAGAACTAGCGAAGTGGTTTTTATATCCATGGCTTCTCTAATACTAAAATACTATAGAGGTTAAAAAAATTCCTAAATCAAATAAAACCGAGTAAATCGTCACCCGTTAGTGACACCTCGTTGAACTAACCGCTCGCCAAACACAATTTACATTGAATACTACCTGCTTGCTTGGCCATATTATTTGAATAAATTCTAGAGTCAAGGCCCTTTCCATTCATGGCTATTTTATAAATTGCTTAAAACCAAATTAGACATTAGGAAGGCAAACTTAAAAACGCGCACCGAGAATTAAATAGACAATTAAGTATACCTACCTAACTGCGTACACGCATAGATTATAGGTAGGTACATTAGACGCGTTGAAATATAAAATGCTCTTTGTATTAAAGTCGGTTATTTACTCTGCATAATGCATAGGTATTATTAAGTATAGTGTTTAAGTACTCTTTCTTATAAATAGAAAATAACTTCGTCAAAGTATTTTGTTATCACTTATCACGCTTATACAGTCTAACGGACTGTATTAATTTAGGTAGGTAGATATAGGTATTTATAGCTGTTACATTATACTTACTTCAATAATTACCTATATGAGATTGATATGGGGAGCTTATTTCCCATTAATAGAGATTACCTATCTAAGTAGGTATATTTAATCTCAAAATTCCCACGTTAAGTTGTAAGTAGTAATATGTATTTAGTTATTTATGTAAAAATAAAATAATTCATTTACTTACACTTACATATAAGTTACTAAGTAATTAGGTAGTCATTTTAATAAACACAGATATCCAACGGGCTTGTCAAACTTGCTTATTAATGTTACTATATTATTAGTAAAGAGGTGTGACCGTGTTTTTTTGTTCGTGTTCTTATACCTATTATGATTAGAAATCTAAGCAGGTTGTTGATAGTTATGCATCAAGGTATCTATAGAGTACTTATGTAATTCTAATTTATGTAAATAAGAAGGATGAATTATAATCGAATAGGTATGCATAATTATGATAAACTATGGTGATCGAATGTAGGATGTGGATAACAACAATTTCACAGTGGCAGTGAGAGCGCTTACTGTGTCGGGGGTTGCGGGTTCGATTCCCGCCCGGAGCCAACAATATGTGCAGACATATTTGTTGGCGACGACGTCTGGGTGTCAATTATATATTCTTACAAAGTATTTGTGTATGTATATGTATTAGTATGTATCAGTTAATTAGATTCCATAACACAAGCTTAGAGCTTACTTTGGGTCTAATTAACCGTGTGTGAATTTGTCCAGGTATACCTATTTATTTAAGTAAGTACAGTGCCCAGCAGAGATCAATACCCAACGATCTTTTGACGATAATCGGCTTGATTCAGTTTTGTAGAACGTTGATTAGTTATGTGCTTTTGGTTTACTTGGTTCGGCCCCTTTACAGGAACTTTGGTCATAGTAGTCTCACTTACTAAGTGTAACCTTAAACGTAGTTTGAATTTAAAATGTGTAGCGTTCGCTTCACCCTAAGAAACCAGAACGTCGACTCTACCAATTAATAAGATAATGTATTTTTAGCTATACCCCTATACCGATATGTATCTTTAAGATGTTATGTGAGTTCAACAAACTGCAAACATTGGTTTCACCGTATTCTGTACACCCTGCAAAATAAAACTTGGATAAAACTGAAAACAGGAATTGAATGATAAAACTCATTCAAAAGTCCAATCAAACCATCATATGATTGAATGATAAAGATTTTTGCCGACTACTGTATAATAATAATAGTTTAATTAATATAAACATGTGCGCGACAGACTGTCCGGTTTGCCAACAGTTCCTCACCGTTGTCGCCACTCGTTTGCCTTGACAGTCTCATAACGAAACATATATGAATACCAGAGCCGAAATTTCTAATGAGTCAATAAACGCAGTTACTTTGTTCTCTTGTGTGTTGTTGCCACACTTGCATGGCAGTTAATTGCATGTGCCACAAATGAATGTTGCCAAGGGACCTCTGGAGGCACATACTTCATGCAAATGCAAGTTTACCGTGTCATATTTCGCCGTTTTACACGATTCGTTTCTACAAAGATTATACTGATGGACAAATAGTATTTTGATAAATTAACCAAGGTACCAACATAATTAGTGAAGTAGGTATCTACCTATTAAAAGCTATGGTTTGGCGTACCACAAAAGTACAGGATACTACTACCTATAAAAACTACTTTAACTACTTACTTGTGTTCTGTTATGTCTTCAGAAAGCGAGAGCGATGAGCGGCCCAAGGGTCGCGGCGCGGTGTGGTGGGTGAAGACGTGGTGGCGCGCGCTGCTGGCCGAGGTGGTGGCCACGGCGCTACTCGTGTCGCTCGGCATCGGGTCCGCTATCCCCGTGGGGGATGCAGTCCCGCCGCTAAGCCACGTCGCCTGCGCCTTCGGCTTCGTAGTCACCGCCAATGCGGTCGCATTCGGCCACATCTCCGGCGCACACATGAACCCAGCTGTATCCCTAGCTGCTGCCATCTATGGCCAAATATCTTGGGGCATCGCCGCCGCCTATGCGATCGCACAATGCTTCGGAGCAGTGCTTGGATTCGCAGGACTAATGAGCACAATGACACTGGGCCCGCAAGCAGGGCTAACGTTGCCGAACGTGGACGTCTTCGCCTCGGTGTTTATCGAAGCGGCTATAACTGGGATGTTGGTGCTGGCGGTGTGCGGTGCGTGGGCCACGCATAACGCGGACCGACCGGACCATTCAGTGCCTATTAAGCTGGGACTGGTGGTGGCTGGCCTCGTGTATGTGGCGGTAAGTAATACAGAGGCAAATCGGTGATAGATTCGTAGATCTATAGGGCTTGTCAATGAATTCTACACTGCCCCATTACTAGTAGGCAACTAGTTTATTTTTATTCACTGAAGATGGTGAAGGAAACCATGTCTTAAGTAGTAAATAGGGTTTCATTCTACTAAATCCCGCTTGAGAGATGCTTTGTGGTTGATGTTAAACTGTCAAGTGTCGGTGATCAATTATTAAATAATGTCAGTACACAACCCCCATAACTGAGTTGGCCACACTATTCAAACAAAGAAGATAACCTATTAATGATGTATCTATTGTCGTGTTGCAGGGTACAACGACGGGCGCCAGTTTGAACCCAGCACGCAGCTTCGGGCCGGCGTTATTACAGAACCACTGGGAACACCTCTGGGTGTACTTCGTGGGCCCACTGCTGGGCGGTGCCTTGGCAGCGCTGTTCCACCGCTACGTGATGTCTCCACCACCGCGTTCTTCGCCTCAAATCCCTGAAGAAGTGCCGCTGGACAAGCCTTGACAAGCTATTTCTCTCTCAACCTCACTGCCGCTCAATAAACTCATACGAATTACTTACAATTTTATGTTTTTTGGTCGACTTTGGGTTTCTTAGAGGAACACTGTTACGGCAGATGCAGACACTGTGTGTTGCAAGAAGTTATGAATAGGTATTTAAATTAAATTAAAATATTCTAACTAGGTATTCCTCAATAAAAAATTCAACTACATATTAAGATTGATGTATCTGGGTCTATGGCATTATAGGTCCTTAGCAAATAGATTTTTACTTCATTTCAAATAGCGACTTGACAGACTGTGCATGATCTTATTAACTTCAATTTTATTTATTTTAACACTAATCATGATTCTTCATATTTAATTTAATAAGTTTACATACAGAATTACTACTATCTATTAGTTAGACCTAACTAACTATGTATTCTTATAAGATATAGTTTCGCATTTAAGAAAGCATAGATAAAATAAAATATCTTGTTAATAAAAATTAAAATATACATCACTTAATATGATAATTGAATTGTACTATGCTTTGGTACTAGCATGTTAGTTAGGTGTCTAACAATAACTGATACCTACCTAATCAAATAAAACAGCATCAACATTAACTACAACATTAATATTATTCAATTATTTATTCTAATCCAAACAAGTGATCGTTCGATCGATGAACGCGACACCTAGGCGGACCGCGGCCGGCATTCACCGGCGGGATTTAATAAAAAGCTACAATTAAACTAAACGAACACATTATATACACCGAGCGAAGGGTTCAGTCCAACATGGCGGGCAGGAGTTCATAACCGTTTGAGGATGCGGCGGCGGTCGGAGCGGGGCGCGGCGCCGGGGCGGGGCGCGTTTTGTTCGGCGGGCGGGGCGCGGCGCTCGCGCTTCGCTGTAGGGCCTTCATCGGGCGCGGGCCTCGCGTGGATATCCGTCAGCAACTTGGCGCGGGCGAAGTAATCATCGTACTTGTCTCGCAACAGCGCCGCCGCTTCAGCGTTGAGTGCTGACTCTGCATTAGGCTCGATGAGGAGGCACTTGAGAGCCAGGAGAACATGTTCAAGCCCTAATTCAGGTCGCCAGTCGCGTTTTAGTGTGTTGACGCAAACCTCGCCTGAATCTGCAGCAACGTTCGGGTGGAACAGCTTGGTGAGGAAGAATGCGCGTGGAGGCGCTGTGGGGAACTCGCGTCCTAACACCAGCCGCACTCGGAACGTACCGCCCGCATATGGCGTGTCCGCTGGAATTAAAACAATACATTCATTTATACTTAAGTTGATTGTTATTTAATTCTATTATACATCTATGATGTCTTGACATTTTTTTACAAACTAAAGGGCTTATAGGGCTGTAAATAAGGCAATACAGAACATACTTTTAAGACTAACATTAGACTAACATTTACATGAGTGAGTACAGTAATGGTAAGTTATAAACTCAACAATTTTCAATTTTAACAGATAACTTTACCATATAAAAATTTAAGAATTTTGTTTGTAAGTTCAGGGTAATCAATCACGGGAACTACTGATCCAATATATTTTATCCTGTGATTCCCATGGGAACGGGTGCAACGCAGTTTAGCAGTGGAACTCAGCTGGTCGTCAATAATTTAGGATTGGGTAAATAGGCAGATGCTATTGTTGGTCAGGGATGCACAACATATTCTTTGTAAGCTCACACATAATTCCAGCTTAGTAATACAAAGCAATTTGTTTTTTTTTCCTTTTTGTAGATATTCGAGAGATAAGGTGCATACAATGAATATGGACTCTCATCGAAAAATTGTAAAAGCCTACATACAAGGTTCCTATTAGAAAAGCCTTGCCCAAAGTACCTACCTAATAATTATTTTGCATATCATTGTCTGAATGCGATGAGTTTAAAGAGTAGTATTTACCAGGACCATCAATGTGGGCAACAACGTCAGTAAGGTCATCGTCTCGCAGGTGTAGCTTGATGCCTGCAGGTGGCGAGGCGGCCAACCGCCGCAGCTCGCGGGCCACGCCGCGGAGCACCTGCGGGCACACGTTCTCCACGTTCGACATCTCCAGGAACCACGCTGCAGCCCCACAACAACACACTAAAAACCTACAGCATCACACTTCGTCTCCAATGTGTGGCAATACAACCAAGGCTTTCAATGCACAACCGCCAGTTGCTGGATCCGTCCCATACAACGATTTCACTTCAGATACCTTTATTATTCGTATGCAACGGCTCAATATTAACAAAGGATAGTCTTTGTATAGACCTATGTAGCGATTATTGGAATGATTTATTAAATAAATACTGTTTGTGATTCCATATAGCACAACAAAAAATATTGGTTGGCAGAACAACGATCGCCAGCTATATTTGACACTATTGACAGTTGGTGTTTGATTCAATTGATTGGTGTAGTATTGATGGCGTTGATTGGTTGTTGATATGCTTGAGGAGCTGTGATTGGTTGGGGTTATTAGTCGACCACAGGTTAAAAACACAGATCAGGAAACAGAAATTGAAATCTTGTATTTTTGTTCGTGTCAAAGTTTTCCAACTTATCATCAATCACTGTCAAACTAACTAGTGAAATAAATTGTATGTCAATGTCACAAGTAAGATTTTGTTGTGTTGTGATTATGTTTACAATTTTTAACAGACAGATTCTGTGTATTACTTCTTTCTTTTCTTGTGTCCTTCTTGCTGTATCTTTCCAACTGAATTTGTGCAATTTTGTATAGCAATGGAAGACGCAGTGAGGGTGCGAGTATCGCTGGAGCGCTTCTTCAGTGATGAGCGGGCGCATGTGTACATGTGTGCGCGTCCAAGCCGGCCTGTGCGATGGCTGCTGCGCCGGCTGCGGCACGCTTTCCCAGACCTGCCGCCGGTCGACTTAGCGCTGCGGTCTGCCGGGCATCTGCTGCCGCCTGCCGAGCCACTCTCTATACTACGACATGATGACCAAATCGAGTAAGTGAATTTAATTATACAGGTTATTCAATAAGCACCTTTGCACTGTAACCGTGAACCCTACGGTGCTTCATGTGTTTGGTGCATCTTCTGTGCCCACTGAAGACTAAATTGTTAAAATCTGCTTGTTCTAGGCAATCATACTATTATTCTACACACCATTTTCTCTTACTAACCCTGTAATATCAATCAATTCCAGAGTAATCCAAGTAAAGAGCAAGGATGTTATCCAGGATCCTCAGAAATGTGAACCTGTAAGAATCCCTCTGGAGACTGTTGAGAGAGAAGAAGCAGACGAAGTTGACACAGGTGGTGCGGGAGACGCAGAGCTCAACGAGATGAAGCGTCATGCACTTAGCTTACTAAATGGGTTTGAGGAAGAGGAATCGGGTGTCCCGAAACGAAGACGGCGCGTCCGGCGGCGACGTCGCGCTGCTGATGGTGATGTACCCTTCTCATCAGAATGTGAGCAGTCACTGGGTGATCAGTCACATAGCGAACAACTTCAAGAGTCAACCATAGTCCAGAATGGATCTCCCCGAGCACCTCGTCTCATACATGCTCTTCCTACTTCTTTCGCCTAATTATGGTGTTGCCAGTACTATGTTGTAATAAAAAAGTTGACTGTAATAATGATTATAGCAAGATTTGTTTAATAAGAATAATATTGTTTTGTCATAGTTTTTAATGCATGCATAAAATATTCATTTAATAATTGAATTCGGTACTAGCCAAATATCATTTTTAACTCTAAAGACCAAAGTTATTTTTCTTGCACTATAAATGCTTTGATTATTCTATTGGAATTAATTTTCACTGTAAATGTGACTAAAACTTTGAATTAGTATAGAAAGTAATTATTCACTTAAATAAAAATCAAAATATATTTTAAAACTGTTTCCTTTTCTAAGCTATAATAAGTGAACCAATTGTAAAAAAACATGTTGGTATTTGAAATGGTAGGCTCCCAGAATAATTTTGCAACAAATTAAATTAAAAACTCCATGCATGAAAATGGCTTTACTGATATTTACCAAACATAGGTTAAAACCACCACAAGGAGACTGGCTTTCAATTAAAAAGAACTCATCGAAATCGGTCCATCTGCCTGAGAGCCAAGGTGCCACAGATAGGTACACATACATACACAGACAGCCAGATACATTAACGTTAAACTTATAAAACCCCGCTTTAAGTGCACCCTTATAGTATTTACAGACGCTCCGATTCGGTTGGTGCCAGCCATATTGGAACCGACATAGCAACCATTCCAACATTGCTACAGATTGTCCGACGGTTGGCCTTCCAGTCCAGCCGTCAGTTGACTTTGCTTTGCTATGAAGTAGTGAACGGACGTCTTGCTACCTGATGCCGTCGATCGTCGTTGCATAAACATCATGCCACCGGTATTATCTAAAAATGCTAAAATAGCGTTGGTTGTTTTTCAACGTTTTTAAAGTAGCCGCACTGTCATTTTTTTTTTAAAACGTCCAGCATAATCAAATACGCTTGATTTCTGGCATCTCTATTGGTGTAATATTTGTGACTTAAGTCCCACAAACAGGGAAAGTCTTTATAAAGTTCAAGTAACTTTATTATTATGTCACGTTCGGTGACCGTAACTCCCTCGGCGTTCATGTTCACGTCCTACAACGGCGGCGTTGCGAATGCGACTGAGCCGATTTGGTCGGAACAAAGCTTCCAAACGTTCCAATTTGGTTGGACCGGATAGGAATTTGGTTTGGTCGGATCGCCGGCGCATCCGACCACGTCCAACCAATATTAATAATAATTACCTATGTCGGACCGACCGCTCTCTTCACTTTCCGATTTGGTCGTGGTCGGATGGTTGGCTGGCACCAACCGAATCGGAGCGTCTGTAAATACTATGTCGGCGGTTTATGTAAAATGGTAGTCTTCAGCTTTCGTTATTGTATTTACCTACTTATTACGAAATGTGATATTATTAATTAACCATCTATGAATATCTAAATCTGTGTAGTTCTGGCTTCCGAATATCATGTGCCAAGTTTCGGATTGTCTCCCTAAAGTTTAATTTTCAAATGTGGAGAAGAATTCAAATATATAAATGAAAGACAGAGTTTCAGTTTCATTTTAAGTTTAAAAGTTTTATGGGTAAGATGGGAACTAGGAACGACGGAAAAGCTATCTTTACAACCACGCTTATCCTAAAATTGGGTGCTACATTGTCATGATTGGAACCTCGGTTGGTTCTGTTGAGATTAGATAGTCCTACAACAGTCCACAAGATGGCGGTAGTAATATAATTTTACCAAAGAAATTATGTATTTTCACATAGTTACTTACATTAAATTTACTACAATGAGTTCATTGTATAAAATTTAATGTAATTCTCTAAGAATTGTCAATTTAATGAAATAGGTGCCTGTCTGCTCTTGTCTATGCTTATTACTAGATGACGAAGAAATCTATTTAATGGTTCTCAAATAAAGGTAGGTATGAAAGGTACCTAACCTATGAAAGTACGCCGATGAGGACTGTGGTGCTATTAAGTGGTGTTGTTGACTCGCAGCGGGATTGGCGGGGCTTCAAATTATGTTTAGAAAAGTAAATTCCTATGATTTTAAAATTCATTAGGTAAGTAAATACGCAATACAGGGACTACAGCTAGAGGGACCATAGACGGTTGGGATGAGTGTATGTAACTAAGCCATAATTACCAGTCTTGATTACCTATAGTCCGAGGGGTTGAATCTTAGTAATTGGTGTTGGTCCAGTGGAATTGGTTTGATTGACTATTACCTAATAGTCAACGATAATCGATCTAGACATAATAAAATAAATGGGGCTAGTTAGACATACTGTTGGGAGCCGAGATTGATTCTCGGCAGTTACACGAGGATAAGACACTTTTGTATTGGAAGAATATTTAGGTACCCACCTTACCCGCCTGGGAAGCAGCCATGGTGTCTTGATTTGGATTATATGCGACACCGGGTACCTAGAAATGTACAGGCTGGGTACCTACTTAATATATACTTATATATATATCCTTAATATATACTTATATATATACTTAATATATACCTACTTAAGTAGTTAGTCAAAATCCCTGTTCTTGTTAAGAAAACGTAGGTAAAAACCTAGGCAGAATTTAAAATACTCGAAGCTGGTGCCCATATTAAGTAGGTAGTCAAATCAGCTTCTGGTATAATTCACCCGAACGAAACGTTTCATAGAAAATTGAAACATTTGAATTAAATCTAAAATTATATTCGCGGCCATCGTTTGCGACCGCAACCATTTGTATTCGAAGTCACGTAGCTTCCAATTGATGGAAATCCGTAAAAGCCGTATTCAGTAATACAGTAATGGTTATCCATACCGGCTTGAGAGATCCAAGAGTTTGAACTAGATTACCTATGTACCTACCTACCTAAGTACTTTAAGTACCTACTTGAATTAAAACTTAAGGAAAGAAATTTCGGGGAGAAAAAATGTTTTTTAAGAAAGGGTATCTTTTCGCGGTAGGTTTCTTTAGGTACCTTTTTCAGTACTTTCTTATCGTTGTAATACCTGCCTGACATAAAAGAGCGGTACTATCTATAGGTTGTATTGTGTGTAGTACTAAGATTCTTTTTTCAAACTTTCACGATTTTTACACATTATTTAACGTATTAGTTACTAACGTAACGTATTAGTTACGGGTTTTTTTCGCGGCATATAGTTAAGGTGTTTTAAGTAAGTAAATACGCTTACTTTGATTTCCCGCCTAAGTAAAAAAAAAATAAGCTTTTTACTTATAATTTAACTTTTTTATCTATCTGGTTGTATGAAGTGAAACTAGCTTACTAAGTAAGTAATCTAAGTCAAGAAAAACCCACCCTTAATAAGTTTCAATTGGAAAGTAACTCATTATTAGGTATTTAAGTGTCTCGCACTATAGACCGATGAGCTACTCACTAGACGCTCTGTGGATACCCAGTTTTATTCTCATTGATACAACAGTGAGAATAAACCTAAATAAAACCTAGAAATACTAAAATTAAAGGTAGCACAAACCCAGCAAGCGCATAATTTTTTCAAGTTTAGATGTGGCCACAAATCGTTTTTTTTTTATTAAACAATGCGAGAGTGGAAGTTACAAAGCGTGCTATGTATATATATAATCCGGGAAAGTTGTTAAACATTCACATTTAGGTATTTGTTTCGGGCGAGTGTGGTTGTGGTTCGAAAACGTGAAAAGTTGCGCACCCCTGGGCAATTCGATTTAAACAAATTATGCAAAAAGTTATGCTCACCTGGAAGGAGACCGAATTTTGTCTGTAACTAACTAGGTATAGTATTTCGGTAAGTTATGAAACCGTTCTTTAGTTGTTTCAGTCTTAGTTTTAAATCTTAACAAAAGAAGGTTTTGATAAGTTTGAACGCTATGTAGGTATGTTTGTAGGTAACGTTGAAGCTCCAGAAAAAAATGAGCTTATTTTAATCTTTTTCTTTATAGGGTGCTTACGTGCGTGGGTTTATAAGGTCTTGAGTTTTTTAAGATTAGGTTCAGTAATAAATATTAGATAACTACTTACGTACAACATTTTTAAATTTTAGTTCTATTTGTTGTCATCTTTGTATACCTACTTAGGTTCTTATAAAAAAAAATAAGTAGAAAATTGGTGATAGTAAAATTACTATTGCCAATTTTATTAAGATACATACCTAGATAGGTAGGTATCTACATAATTATTTTAAGTAGGTATGTAGGTACCTATTTAGGTACATTACTAGTTTATTGTAAAATAGCCCCAACCAATGAGTGCAATGTTAATTTTATTTAAATATATTTACTTAACTCTCTCTTCACACTAGAAATAATTTCCATTGTCAACTGCGGCTAAAATGTAAAATAGAAAATTGATTTGAATGAGACTACAGAAACGTAAACAACGACCAATTATAAATACATATTTGTGACAATTTATAACGAATCTGTTGAAATAGGAATATTGACTTAAAAGCACGGTCCGTGATTAAACTAACAAATGTTACATATGATTGACATATTATTGTTTTGATTTAACAGAAGCGAAATTGTAGATACTATTTTAAAATTCCCTTTATCATAAGGCTCATATTTTATTGATATATAGCAACGAGCCGTGGTTTTACCCGCGTTGTGTCTATAGGGGACTTTAGGGATCAGAAAATAGCCATTAACCTTCCCGTTGCATTTGGCCGTCTATTACAAAAAGATTTAGGTAAACAAAGCGGACTGGTAATTCCCGAGATTAGCTCGAACATACAAAAAAGAACTTAAAAATGTTACCACTAAATATTTTATTGATTACACATTTGGTTTAGGCCCATCTAGTAGCCAGATTTGGTAGCTAGCTTCCAAATGGGAGAAATAATCCCGATTCGAAGCTGGCTACGAAATAGGAATTCGAAAGTCCAAGATTTAGGATTTTAACTAGTAAAAAAAAAATAACCCTAACCTACCGAATAGATCGTTCCCATTTAGTAGCTAGCTACAAGATGGGAAAACACTTTTCTCATTTCGTAGCTAGCTACCAAATCTGGCTACGAGATGGGCCTAAACTGAACATTTGAGCTATTACGAATGCCAGGTTAACTAACAAATATTGTAATTAGATATTTCTAAGTAGGTACACAAGAAGAAATAATCTTCCAAACAAAGTAGGTCCTCCCTATATCTATTAAACACATAGGTGGAAGGTACCTATGTGTTCGTTACTTCTCTATAGTCGAGCTAGTAAGTGCACGTGGCGCCATCTGCCGGTTACGACTCTAAGCTGCAGCTCTAGCAAATTAGTTTGAACCGAGTTTAAGTAGGAATAGACAACGTGTCTCGATTGATAAGAACATAAGCATGTATAGTACAGGTAACAATTGTATCCTTTTTATTAGATTAGGTATATATATGGCTACTTAGGTAAGATTATCGAGGTAGGTACTTATATTATGCAGTCGCACAGTTTTTAGGTACCTAACTACTTCCGCACTGTTGATAACTAGGTACTGATATTTTCAACGAGTGAGTCCTTTTTTCTACAGTAGGGACTATATCTTACAGAAATTAAGCAGGTAGCATATGATGTTCTATCAGTTTTGATTGGGACCAAACAGTGCTACCAACCGGTGAGGTTTTTTTTCATTATTCCATCCATTTTGTCCACACACGCCATTTTCCAAACGTGCATATATTTAACTAGCAGTGCCCCGCGGTTTTACCCGCGTTGTATCGGTTTCCGCGGGAATTTCGGGATAAAATGTATCCCATGTCTTAGTTTCATCCAAATCCGTCTAGTAGTTTTTAAGTGAAAGAGCAACAAACATACATCCATACATCCATACATACATCCATCCTCACAAACTTTCGCATTTATAATATTAGTAGGATAGGATGGGATAGGATGTGGTTGCCATAGCAACGTTTTGTGTCCCCTCTGGAACTTGAACTGGAGATTTAACAATTCTTAACTGCATTTCCATTCTTCACAAAGTGTTCACAAATTCTTCATTCAAAGTTCCATCAAATTCTTGTAGTTGATAACTTCTTTGCTCAGTGACGTCAGATGTTAATTAGGTCTCAACTCTCATCTACACTCACAAAAGGATTAAGGTCGCTTCTATAAAGTATCAAGAGCACTTATTGAAAGAGACTAACTTCTTCTTTGATAAACTTTTCAATCTTGCGTCTTTCTTGATGCAGACAGATACCTAGCGTGCAATACTTAGTACGTCCAGACTCAAGATAGAATTTTAGTTTAATACTAAAAGTAGGTACTTAATCTAAGAAAGTAATTACTGCAATTCTTATAACTTAAATCAAAGATGACTTACATAAATACCTATGGTTCCGAGTAATTTGTCATATTATAGGTAATGCCAATGTTATGTACTTGTATTGTTATTTCAGTATAGATTATACAATTAATTACAGTTAGGTAAGAGGTACTACGAGTATAAGATGTATATCCTAAGGTCACATATGTTTATGTTACGTGTACATGAAATATGATCCACTAACAAGGGAAACAGGAAAATCGTGGAAACACAGATATGGATCAAGGGACGGGGAAGGAAATCCGAATAGTGAAATATTATGGAAAATAAGTATGTACTGTTGCAGCACCTACTAACGTTGGAAAAAAGATGGCGGATTGTCAGCCATCTTTTTCCAACTTTTTTTACAAGGCTTTATTCATAAAGGCGTTTTAATAGCATTTAAGCTATCAAGTGGTTTGTCTCTTTCTAACATACGCTATTTTCCGTTGAGCAAAGGAGACGAAATATTTTATAAGTGTTATAATTAAATTTATAAATATCTATGAATAAGACGATTACTAGATGGCAATAATTTGTACAAGTCAATAAGTAACGTTAAGGCTTGGCAATAAACTTTAATTCGTTATCAATGAGGGCTTTATTTGAATCATTCAGGTCACTGAGAGCTATTGTTTTAACTCTTTATTGAAATATTTCAATTCAATTGTAAAACCTTCTTTATAATGTACATATTTCATTAAGTCTTTGTCAATAAACGAGTAGGTATTCGCTCTACATTAATCCTACAGTTTCTTGTAATTTTATGTAATTTATGATTTTAATTTTACTTTTTTTAGATTTAGAATCACACTATTTCGATATCCCTTTTTCAAAGATATCTTTTCACCTACACTGTTTGAATATTATTTGGTGTTTCAAGCCCATTTATATTTAACCCTTGCGGTCATCTCTGTTCCTGGTGACTGAGTCCAGATATTCTTTATTGGATTTGTGTATTACATTCGGTGTATGTTTTATGTAGTGTCCTAAGTAGAAAGGAAAATTCCTACTGTACTTGTATTTAACATGATTTGTTAGCCGTTGGTCCTGTAATGGCGTAATTACTTTAAGTTGTTCAACTAATGCAATTACCGAACTTATAATTTGGTCACTAAACGTGTCGTCACAATACTAGACTCTATATAATAGATTATAAAGTTCATTTAATTTCTTATACTAAGGTCCATTAGCTCGTGAACTAGGATGAAGTTGAACGGATCAAGTTCAGTGTAATGGTGAAAATGGGGCTAAATTAGGTTCTTCTAATCATGCTAAATGCAGTTAAATTATATTGCTACGATGAAATAAGCTTTTCATGAAAAATAATTCTTATTTATCAATTCTTACTGGTACATGTTTTCTATTTGTACCGAATCGCATCTCATTCTCAGCAGCCCAGATTGGCAGACATTGTTCAGTTAATGAATATGTCCTGACTCCTGTCTTTGGCACTTTGAAGAGCTCTCCGTGTCATTTTGACGTAGGTTTAATTGACTCTATTTACCTTCACGATTCTAGAATTTGATAGCAAAAGTTGGTTCATGTTTTTCGTATTGTGGGAACACAAAACGAAAAGTATAAACAGTATACTCAGTATATGAATAAGGACCCAAAATTTTTCTTCTTAATTATTCTCTGAATTGTTAGTCCATTGTTTCAATCGTTTGGCCATTTTGGAGGCATTTAGGTAGTCTAAAACTCCGACAGCAGGTTTGACCACTAACTTACTCGGATTTACTTACTTACTCTGTCGAATTTAACCGCATGATCAAATCTGTACAGCAATATTTGAGTTTACTTCGAACTTACAGACAGTTAGATTATACAGGCAGGACTTTCTAATTATACATAGAACATTTACTTAAAGCTATGAAATGTACTTCGTTTTTTTTTTTGCTAAATAATAAATTATCTCGCAACGGGAACTGTTTGACTTCATTTATTTAACAGTTAATTGAATTCTCTGTATCCAATGCGGTTGTGGCACTGCCAAGCCACTTAACAAACAAAAGTTAGATTAGTTTCCAGAGCTTTCGCGTGAAGTCTGTAGTGTAGGTACATGATACCGCTAGTCTTTTTAGCTTTGGCACCTACTATGTATAATTGCAATGTAATGCAAAAAAAGTATAAGGCTTCAATGTCCCATAGTAGGGCAAAAGCCGTTGCCTATTAAAGTGTCCATTGAGGAGGATTAGGCGTAATCATCGCACTTCCATATTTGAAAAGCAACTCAAACCCGATCCATATTTGAAAAGTGTTTTCACTAGACCTGGGAATTGAACCCAAGACCTTGACAGGCGGGTGCACATACCACTAGACCACCGAGGCGTTAAGAAATACCTAATGATATTCCTTGGTTCATAAAATATTATATAACTTGCTATGTTGCACTCTTCTAAATTAATAGCTAAGATAAAATGTACATCTAATCAATTAATTAATACGTATTTAGAGTGTCACAGCCTAACTGAAGGCGGCAAATTACCTATTTGAACGCAATTCATTTGCGGTCGGTTACTGTACAGCAATACACTCAAATACGATACTGAAATCATCAAATTGCGGTTAACGTTCACTGTTAGTATAGTACCCTTATAAATATGGAAATCCACCAGATTCCATCTATAATTCTAACGTCATTATATTGTGAAATTTCGAAAATTTTAGCTCTATGGAGTTGGGCGGTAGATTAATGGTCGCCCTAGTTGCAGAGTTAGGTATAATTTGAATATAATTTACGAGGCTCCTATCTGTTAGTACAGAATGTGTTGAAATTCAGATGTGTGTGAGAAGTTTTTTATTTGTACTGCTTGGAGCTTCACTTAGATATTGTGAAATTATTTATGAATATTTCGGGGTAAATAATAAATAAATATTACGTATTTCAACTTATCAAGTCAGGTTACTTGAGCTTTACTTTACGTACCTAGTAAACGTTAACACAATATGTCAATCTTAACAGACGTAAGGAAATGAAAAATCGTCGCTCTCGGACTCCCGAATAATTTTAACAGACCGACATTGAAATTACGAAACAACGCTTTGTATTAAACAGACTGTTAACAGCGTAGGTAATCGTAAACTTTTAACGAACGTTTCTACGAAAACCAACCGTTAAAAGCTACCCACTAAGTAGATATGTGTTTAATTGACAATTTCAGGCACTTCAGCTCACTAGGTAATGCTCCTTTAGCTGTTAAGACGATCAATTAGATACAATATCTCACTAATGCAATATCTCGCAATCACAGTTAGCCTGTGACACTAAGTAGGTATTCATTAATTGATTAGATGTTAATTTTCTCTTAGCTATTAATTTGTAACCAGAGAGTGCAACTTCAGACATGTTTTACCATATTTTATGTACCAAGGAGTATCATTAGGTATTTCTTAACGCCTCGGTGGTCTAATGGTATAGTACATCTGCCTGCCAAGACTGAGGTCTTGGGTTCAATTCCCAGGTCGATCGAAAACATGTTTCTTACTTTTCAAACATGGTTCGGGTTTGAGATCAGGCAAGCGTGGTGATTACGCCTAATCCTCATTAATTTAATGATATCTTCAGTGAGATGAGAGGGCTTTGCCCAGCTGTGGGTCATTACTGAATACTTAATACATTTATTTTACTTTTTGTTTCTTAAGCCTCGTTCATGCAAACATGGGACGTAGTGCGGTGCGAGTAGCGTGGCGTTGAGCTGCACGCAAAATGTATGAGAGCATTTTACAAAATATAGATTTTTAGAGGTTATAGGTATAATTACGATCATACGCTTTCTATTTCCATACTTTTACCGCACAACGCGACACTATACAATGAAATAGCCCGCTTCTTCCTAAAAAACTTAAGTATTTCAAGAAAATAATCCTTACTCTTCACTCCGGACATTTTTTCCTTCAAAGACTTCATTCAGTCTTAAGTCCCTCAGGGTATTAAACTCGCTAATAAACTAAGCGGATTGGCTGCATCCCGTTATTATGATATACCATGTTTATTGACTATGAAATGTTTTACGAGTCTGTATTTATCGTGTTTGTTTCGGAGTGATGTGGATGGTAATAAGGAAATCTGTTTGTTTGTTCTTACACATATGATAACGTATTGAGGCACTGATCATTTTAGTTCGACTTCACAGCTTGTTTTACTGACTGATTATGATGATGTTATGGGAATGGGTTTGTTTTTTTTCGCCTTACTTTCTCCGAAAAGTTCTTACCTATACTTGTATAAGTTTAGATATTACTGCATCAACTCGCACGATGATCTCAGAGTTGTTAGCCTCTATTTTAGAGACGTTTTCAGTGTAGAAATAAAACAACTTGTTAATAAATATGAACAAATGTTATTAATTAATCAATATTATTTTAAATAGTAAGTTGTAGAAGGACGCTTAGCGCCAATATGGCCGACAGTGGTGTGGACAAGGTTCTTCCACTTCCTTGGTGCAGTTCAGCGAGACTCTCACCTGTGTACAAAAGTAGACACATTAAGTATGATCCAAAACTATTTCGCTTTGTTAATAGGACCTTCAATACATTAGACGGTAAAAAACGGCCATGACAGCTATCAGTTCGGTAGTTTCCTTGATTAAACGCGGTTTTAGTAGAAGTATACTCGTAATGTTATTTTCTTTTATCGATTGTTTAGGATGTTTTAACATGTCCAATTTACTCGGTTCAAGCGTAGAACACTTTAAAGCGTAAGACACACATAGTGCGGACGCACACATAGTGAGGTTTCGGGTCGCATGAATTATTTGTATTTGTTTGAAAGATGTCCCTGGCTCGTAGCGGGTCCGTTCCTGCACTATGTGTATCTTGTGCGCAATAGTGTGTCCAGATCGTTAGTGAATTCGTAGTGCGTGAGCTGCTCACGAGTAACACGCCAAGTGATCGCGAGAATACTAAGTCAATGTCTAAATGAGTAAGAACCTTTAATAACGTGTAAGATGACGTGGGCGGGCGGCTGGGCGGGTGGCGGCGCGCGCGCCACGGTACACGTATAGCGGCCGGCGTCGTCCGCCCGGACGCGAGCTACGCGTAACACGGAGTTCGCACCGTTCGCACCGAACTCTGTTCGGACGCTGGAAAGAAATTGAATTATTAATATACGTTAAAATTTCACGTTATAATTTGGTGTTGATTTATATCATTGTTGTTCATGCAAACGGTTAGCATAGGCACACAAATTAATTTGAGAAATATCGACTGAAACGATGAGACAGTGGAAACATGTAAAGGATTCCTAACTTTTGAGTAACTTTATCCCACCCCTAGTGTATCATCGTAAAGCAGGTCTGACTTGCCGTACAGCTAAAAGGCATACGTAAAAAAAACATAAGTGATCTTCAAGCTACCTAATCCCACCCCTAGTGGTGTCATCGTTGAGCAGGTCCTGCTTTCGATACCACAGCAGCGAGGGTCCCCCCTCCATCCTGAGGCCGCGCACCTCGCACCGCAGCGCCACCGTGCTGCCGAGCTCGCACACCTGTTCTGCTACACTGGCGCCTGCTCCGTCTACTATCCGTATTGATACTTCTGTTAAACAAATTAAACATAATATTAGGTAAACAAATCTTAAAGGCGAATGGAGCATCTAGGTATTTAATGTTATCTATGGCTGGCTGTAACCACTGGTAAGTAGGTACTCATTATTTTAAACACTCGAAAATAGGAGTGTTATATGCTGGACTCGTGTTTATCATTAAAATTACTTGATAGAGATTAGAAATATTCGTAGCAAAGGTTGAAAAACACATTTCATATACATATTGTATCCATTAAGCTTGACGCCAAAGAGGGGTGTTATAAGGTTGACGTCGATATCTTTGTGTGTGTGCGTATGTGTGTATCTGTCTGTGACATCGTTGCTCTCAAACAGATGAATTGATTTCAATTTCGATGCGGTTTTTTCATTTGAAAGCTATCTTTAGGGTGGTTTTTAGCTATGTTTGGTAAAAATAGGCCACGCCGTTGTTGCGTAAGTTTTTTTATTTTATGAATTACTAGCAGCGCCCCGCGGTTTTACCCGCGTTGTGTCCATTCCTGTGGGAATTTCGGGATGAAAAACAGCCTGTTACTCGTGGATAATGTAGCTTTCGAATGGTGAAAGAATTTTTAAAAACGGTCCAGTAGTTTTTGAGCCTATTCATTACAACTAAACAAACAAAGTTTTCCTCTTTATAATATTAGTGTAGAAAAGCTGTTTTTTTTACGGTTTCACACTTAAAAGAGAAGCCAGGTCTCAAGTTAAAACAGATATAATTATTTTCTCATATTTGATGGGGTCGTACCCATGGGTACATTTTCGCATTCGTAATACCTATTAGTAATCTATTCTTATCATTAAAAGAGTAAATCACCTAATAATTCCGCAAACAAGATTGAGTCGCGCTCACTTCACCATCCTTCGCCTCATCTTATATTATCATTTATCAGTAGCCACATAGATAACGACGGGCCCTTCGATCGCTCAAGGGATTCCAGTAAAGGATATAGATGTGGGTAGTAAGTCGATTCATCTCTGTGTGATAAGGCTACCGTGATACTGTCAATGAATTAGTTAAACCTATTGCAAATGTCAAAGGGTATCTGAATACTTTAGCCTTGTGGTGTGGTGTGTTAATGTTTGATCAAATAGTGTGTAGGTACATACTCATTTCTAAAACATAATTATTTTTATTAGTAGTAACGCAAAAATAAATGTTAAAATATGTGTTATGCCACTTATGCCGTGCGACGAACATGTTGCTATATGTGGTATATGAGTACATTCGTAGTACTTTTAGAGTGTTTTCTTCCTTTTTAATTGAACCATGAATAGTGACCAGTAGTACAACCAAATAATAGCACAATTCATTCCATAATTCAATTTAAAAAAAAAAACAGCTGTAAAAAGTGCTTGAAACCTAAATAACTAAATAGCCTAAGTATACAATCAATCCTGAAAAAACCGAACAGCCAACTAAGGGCGGGTTGCTTCAGCTTACACTCACGAATCACGTTAACACGAAATGTCAGTCTCGACAGACGTAAGAATATGAAAAAAATTGGGTTTCTAGTACCCTTACTTTAACAGACTGTCATTTAAGTTATGAAGCAACGTTTTGTATTTAACAGACATTTAACAGCTTAAAATACTTGAGCTTTTTAACGGATGTATGTTACGATGGTTAAGCATAGCATGCCCCGACTAAATATGTAATACAGGTGTACTACATATTTAGTCGGGGCATTAGCTGTTGTTACAGCTAGGTGTTAGCTGTAACAACACACACTAAGTATAGCATGCCCGGTGCCCGGACTAAAGAATTAGTACACACAGTACACTCAGTACACCTAATAGTGTACGTAGTTGTTATTCCTGTAAGTAAATCGTGAATATAAATGACCTGGCACTCGGAGGGTGACGCGCGCGGTGCGCGGCGGGTGCGTGGGCATCTGGCAGTCGTAATGGGCCGCGTCGGAAGCCCGCACCTCCTTCACTTCCAGCCGCCATATGTCCGGAGGAATGAACCTTGATGAGTACCTGGTGGACATTAATACGTGTTACATTATACGAGTATATAATGTACAATTAGTATAAAACATAACTAGTATGACATACATATGTATCTATGATGTATGTATACTAGTTGTGTTCCGCGGTTCAGACCTCTTTAATAAGATATATTTTGGCCCAATTTTGATGACACTTAGATTAGGGCTTCACCAAAATCCATTCATAGGGAAATGAAATATTATTTGGCGCTTTATTAACAAGGGACGCTTCTTGTTTACTTTATTTAGGGGAACATTTTCGGTAAAAGGGTATTGATGTCTTCACAATGCAGAGAAAACAAGGAACTTGCAGCTATTAAATTTTCCACGAAAGAGGTTATACAGAATGAGCGGCCTGCAGCCTATGTTACTACCTGCATTATGTGGCGTATGAGTACATTCGTAGTACGTAGAGATTTTTGCTGTAGGAACATGTGTCCATGTCATGTGTGTAAATCCCTTCGAAGTTTAAATTAGTAAAAAATTGGTGCTCAATCCAAATGCACACTATCTTATTTTTTCAAACCCTACACGCCAGAGATTAGCACGTTGAAACAAACGCCCCAACTCTTTAACTTCATCATATAAATATAGATTATTATGAGTGACTAGTCCTATCCACCCTTCCAAGCATTCGTGCAGAACGGACACATGACATAAATACTATTCCTAACCCAACATCTTTTTACAAATAACTCAAAAGCTTAGGGCGCGTCTCCATTGAAGCGGAGTTGAAGTAGAGCTGTGCAGAGCTCAACTGAACAATTACAATGCATTACGAAAAGATGCAATGTCAGTGTGTTGTTTAACAATCCCAATGCGCTGATTGGTGAATCGGGCACTGCACCGTTCCGCACCGCTTGTATGAAAACTCACCCTTAAAACTGAGAGAATTAATCGTTTCAAATCCAGTTCAAATAACATTTAATTAAATTATAATTGAACGAGACGGCGACCATTACACTGTAATTAAACGATTGTTATAAAATCTAATGAACTCAATTACAATTACTCTAGATGAGGATTAACCGTGACTATGACCAACAGTTCAACCGAAGTCGAGAAAAGGTCTAGTTTGAACCATAGCTAATGATTATTACAAGAAGTTATCATTCGTAGTAACTGTTCTGTCGTTAGAAGTTTCTAGGTTATGATAAAGGTTACAGTACTTGACAAGTACAAGTTGACCTATAGGACCTTTAAGGCTCTGTTTAACCTATAAATGACCTTAAATGATCTTATAATACTCGTAGTAGTTATACAGAAGTTTTAGCTGATAGAGCTTCAATAGCATAAAATCTTTTTGTATGCTATTGAAACGATCTAACAAGCCAACAGAATAAAAATAAAACTGACAGTTTAAAATTGACAGTATTACAATTTTAGGGATAGCATATCAACTTTATTAACCACAAAACGCACCCTTAAGTTCTTTATAATAAGTTACAAGCAGTCATTCTTCAGCATTTAATCAAAGGTGAGAATAAAGTAGTCTTTATCAAGTTTAAGTTAAGGGACTCGCAATAATTATAGGATAAAAGGAAGTTACCTGTCATCTGCGGTGTACTGTTGGGTGCCAGTGGTCAGCAACTCCATAGGGTCTTGATCGTTTTTCCGCCTCACCCACGAAACCTGTCAACATGTAAACATGTAAACATGTAACAACATGTAAACAGCTTATAAACTCGCTCATTACTAATGCTATAAAACGCAAAGCTACCAAGACTGAACTCCCGTACTCAGACACGACACGGTTGACTAACCGCGCCCCACGATGTTACCCGCGTTGTACCCGTTCCCGTGGGAATTTTTGGATATAAGTAGCCTAAGTTACTCCTTATCTGTCAGTGAAAGTCCCGTCAAAATCGGTCCAGCCATTTCAAAGATTATCCGAACAGACAACCAGAAAAAAGTTAAAAAAAATGTTGTTTTGGTATATGTATCGGTATATGTATGTAATGCACTTAAAGCGATTATTTTAATATTAAAAACAGACACTTCAATTTTATTTATTTGTATAGATAGAATATAGATTTTGACATGTAACGTATAAAAAATTTCGTCAATTAGTAAATTATCGATTTACTGAATTTCTCTGAGCACGGCAGTAAGTCGTCTCGATCACTGTCCTCATGAATACAATAAGAAGATTCCTATATCACAATAACAACTCGCAAACGATACTCGAATGGCTTTCTTAACAAGAATACCTATTATACTACAGCACAATATGTCTCATACAGAGTTATCGATATGCAGTTCCTTACTTCCGATATCGTAAGTCCCTATACGTAATATTCAACTTGTGTACATAAATCAAATGGACGCGGAGGACATGAATTTATCGTATTCCCTTTTATATACAACTTGTATCAGGATAAACGAAATGAATAGAAAATAGGGTTTTATAGCGTCGTTGTTGCTGTATGATATTGTGTTTCCAATTATACTTTATCTTTACATTTATTTATTGTGTTGACGTCGATTTTATACGTAAACAAATGCTCTGTTATTATAATGAATAATGAATTTGTTTTATCAATGGATAGATGTAATTAGTAAAGTATATTTTACTACAAGCCGCGCCCCGCGGTGTTACCCGCGTTGTACCAGTTCCCGTTGGAGTTTGGGGGTAAAATGTATCCCATGTGTTATTCTGAAGTATAAACTATATTACTGTAAAGTTTCATCCAAATCCGTTCAGTAGTTTTTTCGTAAAAGAGTAACAAACACATACATCGCTCCTCACAAACTTTTGCATTTAAAATATTAGGTTAGTCTAATGAAAATTTATATCAATTACGAAAGATTCTCACTTCCTTTTTTATTAGCAGATTTAAAAAAATCAGCACTTTTAATTATTAATTAAATGATAATTACAGCTTCACCCAATCCACGTACAAAAATACTCCACTTTAGATAAGACTTCATGAAACTAAACTTCATCAGTTTCAGAATTAATTTGTTGAATTGATTGATCAGTCTAGATTACCTACGAAATCTAGATATACAAAGTCTACTGGGAGTTTACTGAAGTGGCTTGATAAGATAATAACATTAATTATGTTATGAAAGGTAAACCCATGTTACATCTATTAGGTACTAGCTGTGCCCCGCGGTTTCACTCGCAGCGCCCCCGTTCCCGTAGGAATTTTGAGATTTTTATTCCCTATAAACCTCGCGGAGCACGAGACCTTTCCAACGAATGCAAAACCGTGGAAATCGGTTCGTGCGTTCTGGAGTTATAGCGTCAGGGAGGAAAACCCGACTTATTTTTATATAGTAGATTACGATATTATAACATGACTAAGAGCGCCCAGTGGTTTTATCCGCATTGTGCACGTTCCCTTGACAATTTGTATGTAAAAATAGCCTTTATAACCTTTTCGTTGAATGGCTACCCACTACGAAATATTTTTATTCAAATCGGAAAGTAGATTAGTGCATTCAAACAGAGAAAAATCAAACTCTTCAGCTTTATTAGATTGATAAATGGTCAACAATATGTGAAGACATAGTTGTTGGCGACGACGTCTGGGTGTCAATTATATATTCTTATAAAGTATTTGTGTATGTATAAGTAGTAGTATCAGTTAGTTAGATTCCATAACACAAGCTTAGAGCTTACTTTGGGTCTAATTAACCGTGTGTGAATTTGTCCAAGTATTTATTTATTATTTATTTATTTATTTGATATAGATGAGACTTGAAATCAAATATTAAGTGGTTCGTTTAGATTGAGGGAGTTCGTTGAAATTAGGTGAACATAAAGGTTGAGAGCCGACAAGTTTATGGAGTACCTTTTCACTGGAGTTATGCTTCATTGCTATGCTTTTATATGATTGGTGAATACCACTTTAATATGTATCTTTTCTATTTCATATTATGATTGGATACTAAAAGAAGTAGTAAAAACAGTCTCTTTGTCCCAAAGTCAATAAGACTATAGAAGTTCAACTGTAAATCTAAACTAGCAGCTCCCCGCGGTTTTACCCCCGTTTCCATGGGATTATCTGGATGCAAAATAGCCTATTACCTTTCCGTTGAATGTAGCTATCGATTACAAAAAGAAATATTGATTCTAATCGAACTGGTAGGTCCCGAGATTAGATCGAACTTTAAACAAACAAACTTGCAAATTTTACCTCTTTATATGAAGAAATAATAAGTAATGTACTTTGTAACTCTAGATTTAAATGTTACAATATGCAAAAATAAGTACAGATATCATATTTACCAGCTTATCATGAAGAGCATCGACTTTGCAGTCGAGATGTGCGGTGGAACCGACCAGGGCCTCCATTTCGGGAGCTGCAGCCGCGTAGATACCGTTGATAGGACCAACCCTGGAGGCGAAAGTAAGGTAAAGTAACGGTGCGATCCCACAAACGGCTCTCGCTCCCTAAAGAAAGACTAAGGAGAATTTGGGTATGTTGAGGAAGACGCAGGGTCGTGTCGTACATACATGTGGTATGGGTTCTCTAAATTCCTCAGCGCTATTTCTTAAGGGAGTGAAAAAGTGTGATAAAGCAATAATGAAATGCTGAATCATATTTTCTTGAAAAGAAATGTGAGGTTACATTTTCTTGATTTTCAGCTCATAAACATTCACACAAACAAAAAGTCGATTCCCCTGATTGGACGCAATGCCACAGGCAGACACAGACAGAGATACTTGTAACTAATACAAGCTTCTATCTCAAAACCTAAAGCTTTTCGAAAATATATTGTTCTCAATAATTTAAATTCCCAGTATTATCCCTTTACATATAAGATCTAAAGTAATTTCGAGTAACCAAAATTATATACATGAACAAGTCGATTAAACTTTCGATGTTATGATATTTAAGTCGTCTACGAAGTTTTATTGAAACCGCAGAATTCTGAATATTAACATAGGTTACTGTTATCTACCATAAATATTACGTTAGTTGTATCGTGTGGTTTTACTTGCTGTCCCACGAATTAGGCTCAGTACAAATGTATATATTAACCAGCAGCGCCCCGCGGTGTTACCCGCGTTGTACCCGTTCCCGCGGGAATTTCGAGATAAAATGTTTACCATGTGTAATTCTGATATATAACCTATAGCACTGTAAAGTTTCATCCAAATCTTTTCAGTAGTTTTTTCGTGAAAGTGTAATAAACATACATACATCCTCACACACTTTCGCATTTATCATCTTAGTAGAATTGTTCACTTAGCGGCGTTTGCAACATAACATAAATAATTTAGGTAAGATGTATTCGAATTTATGTTGCCAAAGCCGTTGCCCAGACATTTTCATATTTAGTTCAATACGAACTGTCGAGATGTTTTGTCCGACACAGTAAAGGCAGGAATACACATACAGGCATGTAGCATACTGATTTAACTGGTGCTTAACTGCAAGCATCGGTATGACAAACGTACATTGTATATTCACTTTCAGTTAGCTAGCATAATACTAACTGCTTTGTATAAAACGGACTTGTGTGTATACCAGCCTCAACAATCGCAATTTCGTAATGATTACTACAGATTTAACTCACTTTTCATTTCTGTGCTGGTGTGTGTTCGAGTATGTATCGAAGATGTAGTTGAGTAAAGGCGCGCTGGACCCGGTCTCGCCCGGTCTTCGGCGCCTCTCCATCATCACATACCCACTCGGAGCCGCCGTCGTCTCCGCCCCCTCACTCCTCACACTCACAACCCTTCTCTGTCTATTCCTCATGCTATCCTTATCTACACCTCTCTCATTGCTACTCAACTCAGTCACATTTTCAACCTTCATCTCACTTTGTTCATTTTCACAACATTTAATTTCATTCGAATCCGAATGTTTGAAATTGTCGTAAAAGTTAAAACTATGTATAGGATTAAGACTGGAGTAATTAAAGTTGGTGAGAAGTTCGGTTCGATTAGGTTCGGCAGTGTGTAGCATCTGATAAAGTTTGTTGATCGTCGGCTGGGTTTCGTTCGTGTGGGTGCTATTCAATATTCTCGAAGCCTCCGCGTCTGTACCTAGAAATCAAACAAATTAATACACAGTGCTCAGCTAATTAATCCGGTCCAGCTTTTCTTTAGAACATAAATGGAAAATTTTGCTCTTCATCTTTCGTTGTTCGAGCACTGATCACAACTTTATTCAGCCCCTGACTTCTAAAGTTATCATATAATAATGTCGAGCTTGTACCTTTGTTTGTTCAAATTAACAGGCTTAAATATAAACTTTTGACGACAGCCTTTTACAGTCAATTTAATATTATTTGATATCAAGGGACAGTACTAAAAGTTATTTGTTATTTTCTGCAGAAAATCCGAGATACTCTTTAGCAGAGAACGTATTATTTGGTTTGTTTTCTCTTTATCTCTTGGACCTAATGAAGCTTGATGGGAATTCGAAAGTTGTCTACAAAACTTTTGTTTGAAAGTACATTTGTTTGGTCTCCAGGAATAGTTAAGACTAGTTTATTTAGGAGAATTTAGTCTTTATATCTACGGGGGATATATTAATGGACTGCGCCGATGATGGACTTAAGTCCGGGGAGCGTATAAGCTTTTGAATAAGTCGAATAGTCCTTCGGTAGACTTGATGGTTATAATTTGACGGACAAAAAGTCCAGCGGACTAAATTTCTTCGTTCCATGCCGCTCAATGCACGTAAAGAAACACTCTTACTATTACTAGGGTGTAATGATTTTAAACGAGGTTTTTGTTCACTTCGCCCTAAATTAGCAATTATTCCATTGAGATAAACAAGGATATACCTTGTGAAGGTAGTGTTGCTAGCGCGGCCAGCAAAAGTGCCGTCGTGGCCGGCGCGATCATCCCTCCTCTACATCCTCTTAGGCACTGCGGACAAAAAGTAACACATTTATAGTTGAATTTACCTTTAGCGTATAACACACATAGTGCGGCGGGCCTGCAACGGGTTAGTGTGAGGTGTGAGTGTGACACCTACCATACGAATACAAGGAATACAATGTCACGTTACCCGTAACCGTAAAATAAGTTCTCAGTAGGTACTGTCTGATACCGCAGTATGTACAATTTGGTATACCGATGCGACGTCTGTTTGCAAAAATGAAACATATTATTTTGGTTGGAACGTAATCATATAATAGGATTCCCCAGATACCTTTGTCCCATAATCATATTCATCCGACTACATACCACGTTAAAACGTATTAATATTCAAAATTCCGAATGCTTTTCCCAACTTGAATTCCTGTAAACTTTTTTGTAAGCAAGTGGGGAGCGGATCTCGCGGGATATCCGAGGTGGTCCCCCCTACCCTCATTCTCCACCCCTAGTCGATGATGTCGAATCATATTACGAACTCAATTCTGGTGATCGTGAATGACATTATTCATCATGTGACATACTTTTGTTACTTTTAATAAAAGATGGGTTTAATGTCAATAATTTATTAATTAAATCTCAGGTGAATGAGGTCCACAGTAACCTTTTTTAAAGAAGTTACTACGGAGGTACTGAAAATTGCAACCATATATACAAGTAAGATAAATCTCCGGTATAAAACCACTGTCATGTCCAAGCTATACACTATATAGTATACATATACATAATCGTCATAACAAGGCCTTAACGAGACCTTCATACAAATACAAGCAATTCAATACAATCACCTCAGTGGTCTAGTGGTATGTGCACTCGCCTACCAAGACTGAGGTCCCGGGTTCAATTCCAGGATGAGCGAAAACATGTTTCTTACTTTTCAAACATGGCTCGATTTTGAGAACACTAACCCACATTTGACAAGCGTGGTGATTATGCCTAATCTTCTTCAGTGTACTGATATCTTCAGCGAGATAAGAGGCCGTAGCCCAGCAGTGGGACATTACAGGCTAATACTTTTTTCTTTTTACTTTATAATACGTCACTCGACTGGCAACCAGCCTTATATAATAGACCGCACGCAAACTCTAAAGGCACACTTTAATAATCCTACGCTCTGTATACTGCGAAGAGCCACGTAACACTTAAGTTACTGTCTAAATTTTTAAGTAGATCCCCTCTTAAGGGGATAAATTGAACGGTCCGCAAAGTTGTTAGCTTACAAAACAAAACAGAGTTAAACAAAGTTTCTGTTTTATTGGCGTGTCAAACAAGTTTTGGTGAGCTTTCGTTGGGATAAACAATTAAGTGTCTTCAAAGGTCCCTAGGTTAATCTGTTTATTAAAAATACATTGATAAGACTTGGGATATAGGTCGGGGTTATTTGTTGATTGAGTTATAGTTTGTATCATTTGTTATTGGAAGAGTAACTTAATAACGAAAGTATGTGGTGTATATTTAGGTCAAGTTAGAGCCTTTAATAGCCAAGATTTATAATCTGTGGCTTATGTATGAAGATATTTTTAAACGTCTTACGCAAAAGAGGGGTGTTATAAGTTTGGCGTCGTTATCTGAGTGTTTGTGTGTGAGTATCTGAGTGTGATTTCAATGCGGTTTGTTCCATTTGAAAGCTAGCTTTTCTATGCTGGTTCTTAGTTTGGTAAAAAATTGTGCAGCCGTTTCTGCGTACAGAGTTTTTAAAATGTTTAAATTTACTTGTTACTTTAACTCGTAGTAATGGGTGTTTCAATGTGTAATTTCACTTGTTAATTCTAATTACTTATAACGTTGATCACGTGGTATCTGATCGGCTCATTAGCACAACACATTATGAATTTAGTTAGTTACTAAATATTTTGAATGAAATGAAATTGATTGACGTTCATTATATAAATTAGTGCGAGGTTTTTATGTGGTGCATATGGAGCGATATCGATCGAAAGGTACAACTCGTACTCTTTTTAAAGTCTTTCAAAAAGTGAATAATTATTTACAGAAAGTATAGTTATTTTGCTACTTAAGTTACTTGGTATATATATATAGTATATATAGTATAGTACTCAGTGTGTTATTCCTTAATGAGTGTGTTTTCTTGGAAAAGATAATGAGTGTTTTTTGACATGTCGTGACGTATGAAAAAATAAAACAATCACTTTCATTATTATTGTTATAATTGACGCGACAGTTAGCGATATATTTTTCTTATTGTAAAGTAAATGTAGATCATAATTTGTCTGCCCAATTAAAATCCCGAATTCTAAGGCACACAAGCTCGTAAAAGTCAATCTGTTAGCTGATGTTCGGTTGTAAACAGAAGTCCTGGTTTATGGAAAAAGGAACTGCTCTTTTCCCAATATTTTATCGTTCATATAAAAAAGATATAATACGGAAAATAGACTCGTAATTCAACTATTCCAAGACTTATTGATCATCAATAAGTTTTCGTCATATTTGCTAGATGCGCTCCGTGATTACATCTGCATTGCACCGACTTCACAAGTGGAATCAGTTCCCAAGCCGTATCTTTTTTTTTTCAGCTGTTTATTATTTTTAACGGTAGTTTAAGTATGAAAACAATAACTTTATTTAGCGAAATGGTTAGCTTAGCCCTATCCTTCAGTGTTGATAAGAGGGTACCACGGCGCAATCGCCGTCGTTGCCTGGTACCTCCGTACTTACTAAAATTTTAGGCTAACTACTTGTCATATTTTTCGAAAAAGAGTACCATAGAGAGAGATAACATTGGAATTAATTTGACGATCCTAAAAGTAATTTAGACGTAAATTAAACCGGTCGTTTGGCATCTTTTTCAATAGAATTAACTGAATTTGAAGGGTACAGAAAGGTTCATAATTTATGTGCCATCCATCGTCGGATCACATCGGGGAAAGAAATTGGAAACGAAGCAATCGGACGCCCCAATTTGTTACTCCCAGTCGAAGGAAATCGCTATTTTTGTTACATCTACATTATTATTGGGTTAACTGTCGAGGATTTATTGCTTGCAGTTTTATGAAATATCTGCTGATATAGCGAGTTTTGAAGACGTTTAGCGTTTTAGATTGAGCTGTTTACGATAAGACAGTTAAGTAAATGAGCGTGAGCGAGTAAAAGAATAGTTTGACATTCATTGTAAAAAGTTCTTCCTTCGTAATAATAAACTTATGACGTCACAAACTACTACATTTTCATAAAGCTACTTAATTTTCATATTCTTTATACACTATTTTATTATAACACCAAATTGATTACCAATTAATTTTAAATTACCAATTTTATCGACACAACCAGGCCAAAAATTAAAAACAAACCCACTGCGAATGTCGTATCAAACGGGTGTAGTTATTTTCTTTCACAAAATTGTAGTTTATTAAAAAGTGTTAACGCAAGCAACAAAAACGATTACAAACTTTGAAAAATAATTTTCTCCTAGAGTTGGAAATTGCACTGCATTTTCCGATTATATTTTTAGGGAAATGTTTCTCTATTACAACATTTTTTATCTCGCCTGAGTGAAGTCAGTTTCACCTTCATATTTCAACCAACATTGAATAACCATAACTCATGCATCAGACCGTTAGATATGCCTTTTACAAATGGCAGGACATTTCACGTGTGATGTATTTTTGGCCCCTCTATATGTTTTTGTGCTCTATGGTTCACTGGTAGAACGTGGGAATTGAATAGAATTTTTAATAGTTGCCGAGTTTAACGAATCAGGCTATTCAGGTGGTAATTTAACTGTTCTAGTGAATGGTCAACGGCTGTTTGAAATAGTTTTTTGAAATGCTGCTGATTGGTTAGTTTTAAATCGCGATTTTTTAGGACAATAGTATTTAAAAAGGATCAGATTGCGCAGAAAAAGTAATATTTAAAATAAGAAATAGGTTCAACGTACTTTAATCATAGATATCGGTTGTAATTCCATTTAAAAAATGTGTAACTTATTGTTTCTCGTTATTATATATCGCGATCGAATTTAAAACGCAAGACATGCATATGCGGGTGCGGGCCGGTTGCGGATTGTCTGACCTTGTACTTTTTGGCCCGCAGCGGGTGAGTCTATCACCACCACCAGGAATACAACGTCACCCAACCCGCAACCGGCTTGCACCCGCTCTATGTGATCGTGAGCCAAATCGAAATTACATTTAACTCGCCTACTAATTAAACTAAGCTCATGCTCAAGCTTTTCACTGACTTATTTATTCCGTAACCCAAAAATTATATTTTGTACCGTTTTAATAAATAATAATAGGAAGTTATATTCGTTCCCATTATACCATTGAAATCTGCCATGAATAATAAATAAAACCCTGAAATATTTCCCAAATCATATTTCATGTAGTAAGCCGATTACGATCGAAGTGAATCGAGAAATGTAAACATGGATTCCATAATTGACTTACCTCATACATTGTGAGAGAATTCGCTCAGAACTTTATTGAACATTTTCTTTTGAAATTCCTGTTTTATTGTTTTCATTTGACAATGAAAGCAAAGAGATTGTATTGGTACTTATATTCTTTTGAATAACGAAAACAAATGAAATGTGTTTGTAAAATATTTGTTTAATTAAGCTTGTTCAACAACAAAGGCAAATATTTTTAGTTTTTTAATACTCAGCTTTGTTGTCAAGAGAGAAAATATTAATAAGCCGTGAGGATTATTACAAAGCGAAAGACTTGGATCTTTCCACTGAGCTGTGCTTTATGCATGATGTATGTGTTTGGTTTTATCAATCCTATCAAGTGTAGCCTAGCCAATAAAGCATTGCTAAAGTCAGCATAGTGTGACGTAGGTACAATGAGCGAATATAACATATCTCTCTCTCTCTGTTTATATAATATATCTCTCTAATATAATAAATCAAAGTGAAACTTAATTCAACACTATAACTATTAATTTTAATAATATTTATAAGATATAAATATTTAATTAAAATGTTTTTTAACGAAATGCCTAAAGTCAAGAGAGAGCAAATAAGTTGATGTCTGTTTATGACAAGTAGAATACTCAGCGGTAAAATTGTTAATGAAACATTAATGACTTGAAAAGGTAATTAAATATTAACGAGTACTTGATACATGTTTTCACGTAATTTTAAACATCATCATAGCAGAAATTTACAACGTTTTAACAGCTGTAAACGTTACCACAACTTCACTTAAATCTTGTTACAGTTTTTTTCCTCTATCAGTCATATATCACCATTTAACGTGGCTATCCATAACAAAAAAATAATCAAATTGGATTTGTAGTTTCTGAGATTAGCGCGCAAACAAACAAATAAAAAAAAATAAACCTGTCTATTGTATTAGAAAAGAGAATGTTGTTGGCCACTAATTTACTCAAACTTCCTTAACAACTAAACTATAACTAAACAACTAAACCTATTCTGTCGATAATTTAAACGTACACGGGTTTTTTCGCGTTGGCAAGTTTATAAAGCAAGTGAACTTTGGAAACGCGTTGGAAAGGTTATAAAGAAGAAGTGACCGCGTAAAACCCCGTGTGAGTACGTTTAAATTATGTGTTCAAATCGTGTAAGTTTAAAAAATACTATTCTGTCGATGACAAAATCTATCAATAGAAGGCAAAAGTCATATTATTTGCTATATATTATAAGGATATTTAGAGAGGAAGGCCTCTCACAAACGGCTTTTGTAACGAGAATCGGATGCAAGCTTGACTCAACCAGCTCTATATAACCTTACCCCACTTATAAATACCCTACACGCAACAAACGACCCTATTACGAGGCCATAAGTCGTAAAATCTTACGAGAAAACTTCTATGCCTTCATTTAGCCTTATATACTAGTAAACTTGTGTTTTATAGCATAATTAAATTTAATAAAGGATCGTACCGTATTGAAAATATAGAAAAAATACCCTAGATTATTTTTGGTGCGGTATCTTTATGGTTCTATAGGTTTCTTGGAAGCATATTTGAAATTGTAGGTCTGGTTAGAGACAAAAGCTTCCAATAGAAGTCTTTTAATGATTCTAGACACGAGAAAGGAATAAAATGGATTATGTTGATAGCTATCAAAGGATTTAGCTCAAAGGTTTTTGTGTAATGCTATATCTTTGCCAATGGCAAACCGATTTAATGATTATATTTTCTTCAATGGGGCTTGGAAGGAAACTGAAGATTGAGTCGTTAAATACTAGAGTACTGGTAAATAATTAATGGATTAATGTATAGTCTACCTTATACATAATGTATACTAGCTGCGCCCCGTGGTGTTACCCGCGTTGTACCCGTTCCCGCGGGAATTTTGGGATAAAATGTATCCCATATGTTATGGGTGTACAAACATACATACGCACATACATCCTCACAAACTTTCACATTTATAATATTAGTAGGATAGGTATTGGTAAAAATGTATAGTATATAAGACAGTGCTCATTTTATAAAATTCTATAATATATAAACGTACACAACCTAAATTACGTACAAGTAAGTCTGAAGCATAAAATATATAGTGGGAACCTAAAGGTAAGTGGCAAAAGCGGATGTAAAAAGGTCTTACGATTTCATCAATCACCTTAAGTAAGTATCCCTTAAATAAGTCTAAGCCCTAAAATCCCTAAAATACATTCCACAGATGAGAAAATACAACCCACTTACAACTCACTCAATAAGATCCGAACCACATTCCAAACTTCTCTCACCGTCCATTCTCTTAAAACACACTACAATATAAATCTCCCGCCCTTTTCTTGCCAGTGTCTCGTAAACGTCACCTGTCAATTAAACGTCAGCTGTCATTAGTGTCAAATAAAAATAAAAGCGATATAAAGCGCACTTAAGCCGGGAAAATATTGCTTTAATGCCCCGTAAGGTTCCGTGTAAACTCATTATCAATTTTATAGGCCTCCCTTTTGATAGGTTTTTTTGTAAGATGAGAATAATTTGCAATTTTTCGGGTATTCAGTTTAATTTGTGAGAACAGGGATGTTTATCTGCACCTTTGTATATATTTTTAATGAAAAAGAGTAATAATATCACCTTCTTTGTAATATACAATTTAGATTATTACAAAGTGGACTGACTGTATGAAGAATGAATATTTATAAAAGACAGATTCGGTTCAAAAACAAGGCACTAAATAAATTATCCTTTGTATAAAGGAAACTTAACGTAACTTTCAACTTGTGCGCTGCTTGCTGTTGTTTTATGTGGTTTCACCTAAGAGAAATGAGTGCTTTGCGAAAGAGGAGATCATTTGTTTTCTAAGCTTAACCTAGCAAGCTCTTAGATTATAAACTAAGGCAGTTAATTATCCTTAAATTATGTAGCAAGAGTCTACACAGGCAGTGTTAGGGCCAACACTGCGTTAAGCGTGCGCCCGTCGCGTGCGCCCGCCGCGTGGGCATGCGGTGGGTCACTTTTGTATGAAACCGCACGCAACGGGCGACTGTTCACTTTTGTATGAAGCCGCGGCGTGCGCACGCTTGACGCAGTGCGGCCCTAAAACTTACAAAAGAGACTCAAAAATATTTAAAAAATACCATCAATACCATAATTGGAACAAGTGTTCCATTTGGATTCAAATATTCGTGTTGTATTCGTTGAATATTCAAAACAATTTTTCGCCGAAAACAAGGTCGTTAAAAACATCGGGACCCTCATTAAAGCACATTTTTCACTTGACCAGTTTCATCGACGGTTTCTGAAAAACGTTTCCGCTAATGATCTTCGAAAGGTGAACCGCAATATCTTTTTATGTTTGAGTTGCTCAATACCTCACGGAGGGGGGGGGGGGGGGGGGGGGGGGTTTCCTTCTTGTTTTCTTATTTTACAAATATTTTTCTTGAATAGCAACAGATGTTTAATTTGCAATACCCAATATATATATATTGGGTTGCCATGTTGCAGGCGAACGATGCCTACTAGCGATTTTTTAAAAGAAGAACACATACGTACTCGTATGATAATATTCTCATATAGTACCTAATTCTTAATGTACTTTTATTGAAAAATAAAATGCTTGTCGCCGTGGTATCGCTTGTAACATATTGGTTGCTTTTACACTATTATATTAATAACTAACACAAACACTTCATACACAGGCCACAACATCTCATCAAGGTTAACTAAAAACTTAAAATATAATGATCGCTTTTCAATACATCCATCCACTAATTTGCACCGAAACGACTTCCAAACCGTATTTATTACAGTCATACATACAGAACCCATTCAGCGGACAGTTGTAAACATTACTTGTACCCAATAAACGACAATTTACTTTTATTGCACGTTATAAAATTGTCTATTTTCCCAAAATTACCCTTAATATTAACAATACACTGTCATTTTACAATTGGGTCATATATTTTGACCAGGTTTTGTGATAAATTACGTTTTTATTACGTCATTAAATTACCTGATGGTTTTTAAATGAGATATTCATGTTTTATTAGGATCTTTATCGTCACGGGTCGTAAACCGGGACCAATCAGAATCACTGGGGTTTGACCATTGACACGAGTAAAATGTAGGGGCTCAATGTTTGACACATTTTGTACATTAGTATATATCTTGATGACTTATTTGGGACGTAGAAGAAAAAATAGGCATTTTTCAAGAAAGTAAAAAAAAGGACTCGCCTCTTAAGAAATTTATAAAAATAGTTTCCCAGAACAATGCTACGAGCTGGCTACGGGCTACGAGCTACGTGATCATAGCTACGAAGCGCTACGGCGTAGTTCCTGCAACGCTATGACATCGTAGCTATGAAAATTATTGAACCATGGAATGTAATAACCACGTTAGAGCCTTACTCCACTAATTGGTCCAATTCTAAGTTACAACCTTGAACTAACGCGTGTTAGTCCTAACAGCGTAGGGCCAAATCGCTAGTTTTAATTACTTAAAGGTGGTATTAACTAACGTGCCATGGTATGTAGTTTCCCCTTTTTTATAAATGAGAGTCAATCTATCAATATTATTTACGTAAAAGTGAGCATATTCAAAATATTTACCTTTGAAATTTCTTCATGATTTCAGTGTTGTTAGATCATCTAAAGTTTCAGTCGTATAAACAACTTCCTAAGATATTCAGTTGTAATATTACCACGATAACAAGTTTCATTGGTGTTTATCAAATCTGGCTCAAGTATGGGGTATTATTACGTAACTACCCTCGTACAGAAACTAGGTTATACTCTTTATCTAGCTGTTTATGTTAAGCAGACGGCGACTACAAAAGTTTCCGCCTTCTACCTTCCTTTCATTATTCTATACACAATTTTAAACTGCACTATCTCTTTTTCTACTTGCTTGCATACGTATCGCGGTTTGGTTTATTTTTTAAGTAGAACTGTTTTTATCTATGTCTGTTCTTATCTATACTAATAGCTTAAGAAGCTGAAGAGTTCTTTTTTATTTTTTATTTCTTTTTTTGCTATTTTTAGGAACTACCAGACCGATTTGAATAATTCATTTTGTATTGGATAGCCACATGTAAGGGGAAGGTTAAAGGAAATATTGTTTTTTTTAACCCAAAATTCCCACAGGAACGGGCTCAACTCTGGTATAACCACGAGACTCTGAGAATGTAATATAAAGAGTAATATAAAAAGTTACATATGTAATTTTGTTTGTATGTTTCGGCTAATCTTCAGGATTACGCGTTCGATTTAAACAAATATTCTCAAATCGGTGTCTTGTATTTGATAGTACCATTCTAGAGGTATTGATACTGAAATTCACACGGAAACGGACACAACGCGGGTAAACCAGCAGAGCTCCGCTGTTTAATTAATAAATAAATATTAATTGAAACGTACGTTAATGTCATTATTATTTGTTTAAACGGGAATTTACGTACGACGGAGGCTACTGTTGAGAGTTCCTCAACACGTTTCGGTCACATACGGTGACCTTCATCTGTAGTAACAGTAGCCTCCGTCGTACGCAAGTTCCCGCTTAAACAAATAATAAAAATAAATATCCAATTTTAACCCAATATATTGAACGTATACATAAAAATATAGAACGGGACGTAGGTATGTATACACTGTCTACGAATACTGAGGCACAAACATTATTATTTACCTAGAATATTTGCTCCGGTTACAGAAACATCAAATATTATACCTAATAAATATTGAACCATGTACTAAGATAATATATTAAGTCAATATAAGTTGAAATTGAAAGTAAAGTTAATACAGGGTGAATATTAGTCACGAAGAAGATTAAAATTGTTCAAGAAGAGAAAGTTAACGATTAAATCCCAATTTCACCGTTTCACTGAACTCGATTAGTACATCCGAGCTGAACCGAGATCAAATTTTCAAAATTGATTCGCTAACACTGAGTTTAGTTGACCGTGGTTCGAGATTTGGCTTTTAATGTAAAAAGATCAAGACAGTTATTTAAAAGAATCATTATTCCATCGACACACTTAATAGCAGCCTGGCCTAGTTCTAAATGCATTCCAATTCCTATACTCCATAAGAAGTCTTCACAAGATACCAAGCACCAAGAACCCTTAGAATATTGAACGTGAATAAAATTTCACCCTGTATATTGTATGATTTTTTTTCCATGAACTAGTGGTGTCACCTGCATTCAGTAGAATTCTAAATGGAAAGTAAGATTTTATTTTGCATGGAACGTATTTACGATTCAAATGCAACATTTACCATCACTAAAACAAAGTCGCTTTCCGCTGTTTGTCCCTATGTATGCTTAGATCTTTAAAACTATGCAACGGATTTTGATGCGGCTTTTTTAAATAGATAGAGCGTTTCAAGAGGAAGGTTTATATGGCTTAAAAATTCCCAAAATTCCCACGGGAATAAACACAACGTGGGTAACTGCATTGCTAGTTTTTAATATTCTTCAAAGTAACTTTATGCTTCCCTATGAATTTCTTGATAAGGATTAAGTAAATAAGTTCTGTAATGTCATATTACTGGCCAGATATTAGAATATTTGTAGGTAAACGTGCAATCTTTATTGCCTAAGGGTAAATGATCTAAATATTTAACTGTTTATTATTTAAAACAGAATCTATTTATTACTTAATATTCCATGTAATTTAAACTATACAATATATTTTATTCATGACTACTGAACCACCACTAAACCATGTTGTTTCTTGCCGTCCTTGTCATACATATTCATTATTCTGTTCATCATATGAGACAGACTATAATACCTCGGGCTGCTTCTAATTGGGTTATTATTTTAATGTAACTATGTATGTGTTAACATGGAAATGTGTACACGTGTTGATGAGGTTAGTGTTAGGGTGTTAGTACATTGGTCTTATCTACGAATAAATCTTTAAATAGGATTAGGCTGCGCGAGCTGATATGATTATCACTGTTCTGCATCTTGCATTGCGCATTTAGTGAGGCTGTGTGTGGAAACGAGCCCTTAGATTACTGCCATGAGGCTAATACGGAGATCAACCTATAAGTAACTTCGTGTAGGTTAGTGGTCAACTCTTATGTCGGAGTGTTTAGACTGCCTAAAGGCGACTTGGCCTATCGACTGAAACAGTCGGGACCGTTAATTTTACATGCCTTCCGAAGCTTGGTAGCGCTCAGATAGAAAAGCTACTATCGACCTCCTATCCCAGGTAGGAACCGAGATAATCTATACTAATATAAAGAGGTATTTGTAATTGTGTTTGTATGTTGGGACTAATCAAGAACTACAAGTCGATATCAAACCATCTTTTTGTTTTGGATAACTACTTTCAATTCAACAGAAAGGTTTAGGTTATTTTTTATCCCGAAACGACAACGTTAACGGGCACAACGCGGGTAAAACCGCGGGGTTATAAAAATAAGCAGAATATGAATTTACGAATTCGGAAAATTGGTATTATGTTCAAATAATTCCTTTATAATAATTCCTAATATAATTTCTGCTAGGTTACTTTAAAATATCAAGAACCGCATAACCGCGAGCTTTAAAATAGCAAGTACTTTGTTACAAGTATATAATGTTTTACATTTTCTCTCAATTCCCAAGAATACGTACTAAAAGTATTTTAAAACATTAAATACATTCATAATACGTCAACTGCTTAGGTGTACGTGGCATTATAAATAACCGGGTATTTTCCTCCTCATATTTGCAGAAGTTTCAAGAAAAGAGTTACAATATAAAAATAGGAGTCTATAACAAAGCGTTGGAACAATATAACTTTTGAAAGGCTTTATGAAGTAAAAAAACACTTTGTAATGAAGAGTGAAATACATTTTCGTAAGCAACATACTATTCAATGGTTATTTTGTTGAATACAAAGGGCTATATTGTAAGGGTATATCAAACAAGGTTTTTAAACTAACTTAACTATTTTTTTTATTAACTTCCAAATGAAATAAATTATTGTACATTTAATAGTCATATTCGATTACGCGAAGATAAAAAATATGTAATTATCATCGATCAAAATTATTCAAAATCTTGAGGCACTTTTCCTTTTCGCCATCATAAAATTGAAGCGATACATTGAGCAGAAATGTCGCATGAAGTTACTTACGTCTTTCATTTTTTGCTTAGTCCTTAGAATTTCAAGTAAAAATATGATCTGAAAATTGCGAAAATTTGCGTGGAATAAGTATAAAAACTATGCTTTCGAACTGAGACATTGTTAGTTAAGAAACTTTCATTAAAAAGACGCCATTTTGTTTAAAGTATTACAATGAATACTTATAAGGTAAAGTCACCTAATTCCGTGGTATTTTCAACATAACAAGGAAAGACATAATATATTAAGTATTGACTGTAACTTAACAGTGCTTTATCTGGTGTCATTAAAAACGGTATTCTTTTGACTACCAAACTAAATTAAAGTTAAATCTATTTTAAATTGATTTATAGTTTAAAAAAAATAAATAATGAAGTAAGTCCGAAGCACCTAATTCCGCGTTAAAAATCTTAATTCCGCGGCATGTGGTTCCTAAATCCGAGTATAAAAAATGTAAAGGGAATATTTTAGTATCACATAATTTACTAATTTGATACACAGACAAAAAGTGTTTTTAGCTATTGTTTATCTGAACAAATTGTTAAACATAAAAAAGAACACCCTGTGATTTTCTTATATTATACCGCGGAATTAGGTGCTCATACAACCCAATCCCGTTGCAGTCAGTTACATAGTGCAACGGAATTGGATTTCAAACTTTGAAAACACTATTCCTATTTCCGAGTGTTAAATAAATATATTTTTTTAAATATGTTTCATACAGATAAATTTTTATTTATAATATATTTTTAATCATCTACAAAATTGCATTCATTTACACAGGCAATTTGTAATTAAATTAATATTACCTGCATCAGTTCTCCATACAACAAATTAACAAAACTCGTAAAAAGAATTACGATTTAACATTTTTTATTGTTCAAATTAAACTAAAAGTATACCACGGAATTAGTTTCAAGTACCAACTGACTTTTTTGCTTTAAGTACTTATAAAAGTAAAAACTACTCTTTTATAACCAACACAAAAAAACAAGAAACAAAACCAAGCTTATGAGTTTGCTATTCCGTGGTAATACAACGGAATTGGGAACCGACTAAAAATTTTGGAACCTAATGCCACGTTATTTTAAAATCAAATTTTAAGCTTAATTTATTAAGAAAATAATAGAAAAGGTTAGTACTTACCCATAAAAAATAAAGTCTCGAGCAAGTGGACCACAAATAACTAGTCACCACATAGAAAAACAGTATTAAAAACACTATTTAAAAAACCTAAACATTTACTTGCAAAGGGTCACTATTGTATGAAGCGTGCGCTTCGACCACCCGTTGACGCAATACTGACCTTTTATTGTGTCTTTTTAATACATTTGTGTTATTTACACTACACTGGATTCAATAAAAATATTTGCATTAAGATACAACAAAGACATAATTAGGAAATTGGGATTTTCTAAATACCGCGGAATTAAGTGCCAATTTTAGAACCCCACGGAATTGGGTGACTTTACCTTACTTAATTCCTTGATATTTGGTCACGGTGCAGACAAGGGACAGCATCATAGTCATATTCGTCATAATTTTCCAAAACAAATTGACCTTACTTATACCATGGCACCTCCGCCACACAAAAAATTCAAAGAAAATCAACAGTCCATAAATAAAATATGATATCAAAATATAACCGCGGGCTCACGTGTGATGTAACGTATGGATATTGTTTACAAAGATAATCTACATAATGCAGACAATACATATATACGCGATCTTCCTTATTGGCGTGCGTGGAAGAATGGGATAACTCAATTTTCTCTGATGAGGCCCTAACTGAATAAGACCTTACTGAATACTCTTACTTTATACTTTGACAATCTAATGAAACATACATCGCTGCCACTCAGAGAGTGAACTAAAGGTTTAGGCCCATCTCGTAGCCAGATTTGGTAGCTAGCTTCCAAATGGGAGAAATAATCCCGATTCGAAGCTGGCTACGAAATAGGAATTCGAAAGTCCAAGATTTAGGATTTTAACTAGTAAAAAAAAAATAACCCTAACCTACCGAATAGATCGTTCCCATTTAGTAGCTAGCTACAAGATGGGAAAACACTTTTCTCATTTCGTAGCTAGCTACCAAATCTGGCTACGAGATGGGCCTTCTTCTTCTTCTTCGTGTCGATGGCACAAAAAATAACTTTTTAGATAAGCCCGCTCCAGTGCTTCGCTGCCCCCACGCCCTTATCATTGGCGCACATGAGGTCCCTCAATGTGCAGCTTTCAGGGTTCGAAGGGCAGGTCAGGTCAGGAGATGGGCGTAAACTGAACTAAATAGTAAATCCATTGTATTACACAACATATCTTTATTTGTTGTCTGAGGTCTCGGTTTCAATTCCCGGGTCGAGCGGAAACATGTTTCCTACTTTTCAAACATGGCTCGAGTTTGAGATCACCAACCCGCATTAGGCAAGCGTAGTGATTACGCCTAATCCTCCTCACTGTACTGATATCTTCAGTGAGATGAGAGTCCTTTGCCGTACGTAGTAATACGTAGTCTTAAAGTATATCGTAAGATACCTATACAAGTTTACTTAACTCATCGATAATCATCTACTTAGTTTGACTTGGCTTGGCTAAGTTTTGCTAGTCTAGTGAACTTGAGCAACAAGATAACCGTCGTTAGGTCTACTTAGCCAAGACGTCCTGATAAGGTAACCTAGGATTAACCTAGTCAGTTAGATTATACGTACAAGTGTGACCTAGGATAAGGATTTAACCTTCTAACGAGGCAACTCAAGGATTCCCCTCACTAAGGAGAGAGGTGAGCCAAGTTATGTAAATTGATATATAATCACAAAATTAGTTTTTGCCCACGATGGTAGCGTGGTAGTTTATTTAATACTTTTGACGCTGGTGGCGTCACTATTGCGAATTTTGAATTGAAACTACGTTAACGAAAACACTTCGCTTTTATTTTATTAGAAATTTTCTGAACACCATGAATGTTAATTTTTAGGGTTCCGTACCCAAAGGCTAAAAACGGGACCCTATTACTGAGACTTCGCTGTCCGTCCGTCCGTCCAACCGTCCATCCGTTCGTCCGTCTGTCACCAGGCTAATGTCGCTATAACAACCAATACTAGAAATAAAATAAAACAAATATTCAAGAGGGGCTTAAAACAAACGTGATTTTTCTGCCGTTTTTTAAAGTACGGAACCCTCCGTGCGCGAGTCCGACTCGCACTTGGCGTTTTTTTTTTTACTTTTTTATCAGGCAACTACAGGTACGAGTATATGCACGGCTTTTAATAACTAAATAATATTAATGTACAACATAAACAAAACTGTGTTATCTATTATTGCGGGATGTGAAACTTGATGTAACATCGAGTAACATAATAAAATAAATTATCACTACATAGTATAAAACAAAGTCGCTATTTTTGTCTGTTTGTTTGTCTGTTTGTCTGTATGCTTAAATCTTGAAAATTACGCAACGGATTTTGATGCGGTTTTTTGTAATAGGTAGAGTGATTCAAGAGGAAGGTTTTTATGTAAACAATTCCCGAAATTCCCACGGGAACGGGCACAACGCGGGTAAAACCGCGGGCGCTGCTAGTACCTATTAATTTGAAAATAGAATTAAACAACATTCATATTCAATAAGTGCATTATTGAATATTAATGTTGTTTAATTATACAGGAGGGCACGAAGCAGTCAGTCCCGGCTGTTTCAATCGCTGGACCATGTCGGAGGCCTTTAGGCGGTCTAAAAGCTCAAGGTAGGCCACTGACCTACTCGAAATGAATTAATTAATTATTTTTCAATAGAATTTGGGGAAGGTTTCAATGAATGTATTTCTTCGTAGAATCGTTATTATCATTAATTACTTTTGAGGGTTGCTTGTAGGTGCGGTTAACAGGCAATTAATGCGGTTATAGAACTTTGTGTCAGTAATTTATTTCAGTATTGTTTTGTTTGTTACCTTTTATATTAAACGAAGCCAGTTTGTTTTGTTGCCCACATTTGGAACATTGTTCTTTATTTAAATTGGAATCGTGAACGATTTAGAAGAGAAATGAACGCATCCATTTCACATTTAATTCGTTTTGTAGAAAAGTAATACCTTTTCTGATAACGTTCACTTTCACTTCTTCTTTGCGTGTCACTGGCACTAAATGAAACCAGCCCAGAACTTGACCAGTCTGACTGCATCATCTGTAGCCCTGTTGGGGTCGGATAGACATCTTATAAGGCAGCAAATGCGTTAACTTTGATGATACTCTACAGTCACAAATTGGTTGACATAAAAATATCGTAAAAGTATTCGTTACAACAGATAAAAAAACTTTACACGATGATATTTTTTGGGTTATATACTCGTACCTAACTAGTTGCGCCCCGCGGTTTCACCCGCGTTGTACCCGTTCTCGCAGGATTTTCGGGATAAACTGTATCCCATATGTTATTCTGATGTATAACCTATATTACTGTAAAGTTCCATCCTAATCAATTCAGTAGTTTTTGCGTGAAAGAGCAACAAACATACATCCATGCCATCCTCCCAAACTTTCGCATTTATAATATTAGTAGGATAAGATTTATTTCTATGCATTTTTGTAGATATTAAAGTCACATTCCTACAAGAAACTGGCATGTAGTGGGAACGGCAAACACTCCCCGAAACAAAGTAGGAACCTACTACGAATTCGCAAATGTAACAATTTAAAAATCCGTTCCGTATGTACATTGTTTTATGTTCTGTACATTTTCAGTTTTGAACCGGAATTTAGAGCGCTTTTGTGTTTTTTGCATAGCGACGGCATGCGGAGCAATTTATTTTGATACTTGCAATCAATCACATGGTTACATGTTTGGGATTTTTATGTTGATTAAGGGTTGGTACCCTGTCAATATGTCAGAGGGATATGCGGAGGAATATGTTCAAATTGTGATCGTTATATGATTGAATGTTTTGAATTTTAATAGTTTTATTAAAGCGAAGTACTTAGTGAGAAATGACATCAACTGAATGATGTTTTGTTAATTATACCTGTCATTATTGTGATGGAATTTTGATATAGGAAGTTAACTTTTAACGATAAACGAATCAAAGGATAATTATAAAATATAAAATCCGAATTCCGTAACGTTTTCACAAGAACGATTTAAATCGTTCTTGTGAAAACGTTACGGAATTCAAATGAACTCACAAAGATACCTATTTATTCGCATAATACCCAATATGAACGCCTATTATTTATGACACTTTTTAAACTCAGCTAACACAAAACCATATCCATTTTTAAAAAGCAACTAATATCGAATATCGTTAGTGTTGCATTAACACTTTTTGATGACGTCATCAATTGTGTCATTCCGTCATTTTAGTGGTATAACAGACGTGATGGAACGTGACGAAATTATGGCAGCCCGCAAAATACCGTGACACTCGGATATCCTATGCCGCGGGACGCGCGTGACGATGGTGACAAGTTTGAAACTACATAGTTCTATGCTTGCTCGTAATGAAATATTCGTATCGCATTATATAAGAGAGTTCATTATACACGGTGGCGTTGTTAAATCGGCCAGTATGGGTAAGTAAAACTATAGGTACGAAGATCTTTTCGTACGAATCATGTCACTGATTTAAGTGACAGTAAAAACTGCATTCATAAATTTTGAAAATTTACTTATTGTGGGCGGGTAATCAAGTTCAAGTTCTTTATATTCAAGTATATTGTAAGAAATAAGTTATTTTAACTCATAAAAACAACACTTTAAGAGAAAATAAAGCGAAAATCCATTGATCATAGAACTAAAACAATGAATTATTTGTACAAACAAAGTATGTGTACTTTGTCGACATGACGCGGGCGAAACTAGGCGACACTTCGCGTAAAAAACACCATCGATCAAGTTTTCTACTTTGTGCCTTTCAGGCATTATCTTTCATAACGACAAATTATATCAATAAACACTGGTAGATAATATTTGAGCATATTGTTTTTATTTATCAACATGCATTTTATTATTCTTCAGAACCCACGCTCCTCAATGCCGCAGGAAGAAATAAAATCTATTTTCAATTTTAAATAGATTCTTATCATTTTATAGATAAGGCTTACTTATTGTTGAGCAGTAGTTTTATTTATATTGGATTATTCATCTATATTTTATTAAGGGAATTATACATAAAAGCATGACAGTCCCGTCATGCAGGAGTGTAAATAGATCAACTCATCTTAGAGCGCGGTGCTATGTGTGTGTTAGTGAATATAAAATTTTCATTAAAAGTGTTTGTCAGGAACAAACTACGGAGTTTACGCAAATATCGAGCCTGGCGAAAACAAAAGTTGAACTGTCAACAAAACTTATATATTTCTGATATAAGTTGTATAGACAGAACGTCCTGCAAGATAGAACTGAAGGTAAAAGCCTCCCGTTACATTTCAGGTAAAAGTATTAGCCTGTATTGTCCCACTGCTGGGCAAAGGCCTCCCATCTCACCGAAGATATCAGTACAGTGAGGTGATTTACGCCTCATCACCGCGCTTGAAAGGAAGGAAGCAGGTTCTCGCTAAAACTGGGTATTGAACCCGGGACCTCAGTTTTGGCAGGCAAGTGCATACCACTAGACAAGCGAGACGTTGTAACGTGTAATTTAAAAAAGTATTAGCCTGTTATATTCCACTGCTGGGCAAGAGCCTGTCATAAAATTAATGAAATAAAAATAATTTGAATAAAATCAAAAATAAACATCACTAAATCAAACTTAATAACAGCAGATTACAAAATTTATAGGCCAGACGCCGCTGATAAGCTATTGAACGTGTTACACAGTGCGCTGCGGAGTGCCAACTGTATTTGGGCGGGTAATCGTATCGCTCCGATAGTATTTCATTTGAATATTTATCGCTATTCCGTCACTTATTAACGGATTTGCCCCAAAGCGGCTTTGCTATTTTCGTGGTCGGTTTACTGGAATAAACAGGACATGACACGAGATTGGTGGGCGGAATATCTACTGCTTTATTTTGCTACGAAACGTGTAGCTTGTGTGAAATATTTTGTAAAAGGTGAAAAATAATTCATATGGTTTTTTTCTGTCTAGTATTTTACGTGGCCTTCTAGTTTCTAGTACGTAAAATACGTAGCCGTTGATTGCTTAAAATGTTTTTCTTTATTTAAAAACACTTTTTACAGAGGTGACATTTTGCAGTGATGGGAAACGTTAAATTCTTTTAAACAAAATAGATAGCTATTTTGTTTAAAAGAATTTAACGTTAGCTGTTTCTTTATAATTTTACTAGCAGTGCTCCGCGGCTTTACCCGTAGTGGCCGTTCCCGTGGTTATTTCGGGATGAAAAATAGCCTATACCCTTACCTTTGAATATGGTTTTCCATAACAAAAATAATTATTCAAATCGGATTGGTAGTCTGAGATTATCATGTTCAAACAAACAAAAAAAAACAAGCTGTAGCATTATTATTATAGAGGCTTTGTTTGAAAAACACTAATCATAATCGGTTCCAACATGACGCCCCCTTAACTTCATAACTGTGTAGGTTATATAATTATGATATTAAATAGGCGTGTTCCCCTAATCCCCGAGGAATCTATAAAACACAACTATTGAGGTAAATTAGACAACAAATAATTTAGCTACACAAAAATAGAAACCACGAGTTGTTTGTTGTCCCTTGGAAGCAAATGTTGACTCGTAATTTCAACTAACAACTTGTTACCAAAACGCTGTTGTTTGAAGTCTACTCTATTATTCAAATTAAACTCCTGGTGTTTAAACTCGGGTTTATTTTGACCGGAGTAAAACTGTTTGCTAGGCCGAGGCTGAAACATGACTTTTTCGGAAAATTGTGACCCGGAAAATGTGCGTTTAGTATAAGTAGCCTCGGTTTGTAAACGTGTCCTGTTGACTTGTTTGCATTTAGATTAGACGTAGTTGTTTCCTTAAAAAGTTATCATAAAATTGATGAGGTGGAATTCGGTCTCGGGTTTCCTGTCTCGTGGAAATGAGGTATAAAAATGAAATGACGCTTGTCTTGGTACACGGGCTGTTAATTATTAGGGGGATATCCTATAAGATTAAGAATGCTACTAAATTAATTCTTGTTGTATAAATAAATTGTGTTTGCAACAATGGCATGAAAAAAATAAGTGTTCGCAACAATACGGTATTAGTTTGTTTGTCTAATGCGCTTGGCGAACTTATTTCAATCTTTTCCGAGTGCCAAACGTTGTCTTTACAGATGTTGACCGATTGCCAACACTTAATTAGTTTACAATTGCGATTGTTACTGTTACAGTTTTGAACATCGTCGCAGTCATTGTTGCTTGCGGCAATCGATATTGGAGTGCCACGGCATCTATCGATTTTTTCCGAGTTTTGATTCTTATTTGAATAAAATAGCTAGTCACTGTTAGTCATCATTGTACCATAGCAGTCGCAATGATATGGAAACGTTAAAACAAATTCTGGTTTCATTGCACCAGTGTAGCTGCGAATGTCAATTGGGTATTTGAATGGTTTTTTTTTATTCTTCCTATTATCTTATCTTGTTATCACGTGTAAGAAACTAAAATCCGTTTTTTTATATCGTTATTATTTCGAGAGTTACAAGCGGTCAAAGTTGCTGATTAGACAGAGACAGCACTACTACTAGTGTGACGTCACAATGTTAGAGCGCCATAGACGTCGCATACAAAAAATCGTTTTGCAAGAAAGGGACAGCATCAGACAGGAGAGAATATTTGAGAGCTTATAATTTCTTTATTTTTTTATCGATTTTGATTCTGATTTCAGTTTTGATCATAATTTTAGTTATTTTACTATATTCATCTCTCAAATTCAAATAAAAAAAAAATCAAATACCCAATTAACACGTACACTGATACAAAGAAGTCATCATGGTTTGATTTCGTGCAGAACATAAAGAAACCAACACAGATGCTATACCTTGTAGTGACGTTTGAAATCTATTGACAAACCTCCTTAATTAAGAGACCTACCATACCAACACCGAACGTATGAAATACCAGTTCAATTACTGGAAACTGTGTCAAAAGTTAATTGAATAGCAAACCCCGTGCGGAAAGTTCAGTTTCCTTTCGGTCGGCGGTCGCCATTAGTCCGACGCGTTCAGACAGCGCTGTTGCCGACAACGTTTTGATGTTTCACGATTATAACGAGCAATTTTACCAACTAACTATTTAGGTTGTAGTTGTATTGGTAACAAAGCAAATACAAACATACAAACATTTTGTTCAAAATCAATTATTGATCAAAATTGTTCATTTATTGATTTTTTTAAATATTTCATTATATTGTTAAAAACACACATACTAGTTTTTTAAGCGCTACTACAACACAACTCCATTTTGAATTAGAACATGTAAATTGGTTCTTGTAAAGAGGCCGAAACGTTAAATAAAAAGGTAAAAATTAAAGCAAACTGAAGCCGTAAACGCAGTTTCAATTTTTGAAAAAAGGTTAGGTATATTTAACTGTTACCTCCTTGGATAGCAAAATTTATGCAAAATATGAAACATGACTAACATTTTAAAAATTTTAATTCCTTCTTCGAAAATTCAAGATATTTAAACTTCGAACAATCTCAATGAACCAAAACTCTTTTAAACGCGATAAAAATTACGCTCTCCGATCCGAGACGATTTACCTGAACGTTACGTTTTTAAAATTAATTTACATAAGGAGTGAATAGATTACGAAGCACTTAAAACTGTCAGTCAATCGAGGTCTTTCTTTTATTAACATTCATAGAAAATATTCTTAAATAATATGGGCAATGTGGTAGATAATATTTTATGCTTGCTTAGGGCCGGCGCCCACTGCCGGCACGGCACGGTGAGTCATGGCAAAGGATTTTAATACTAATTAAGTTATTTTGAATCTTATTTCAATGAGTTTAGAAATTATGTTACTTTATTTTGATACCACGATGCCGTGACGTGCCGCAGGATGCTGCGGCATGATGCGACACGCCACAGGATGCAACGGCATGACGTGTCATGCTGTTTCATTCCACGGGATGCCCCGGCGCGCCATTGCATCCCGCGAGACGTATGGGTCACTTTGGGGTCGAGGAATTATGATTGCTAGCTAGTTGAAATAAGGCTGAAACTTATGCAGCATTTCGGTGGGGCGCAGTCCGGTCGGTGCGCGGGGGCAAGGGAGGGAGATTCTTTCAGCAGGATGCCACGGCATGCCACGGAACGCCGCGGGATGCCGCAGCACGCCGCGGGATGCCACTACACAACCTGCCGTGCCATGCTGTGCCACGCCGTCAGTGAGCGCCGGCCCTTACTTATAGGTACATTTATAAGACTATCAGGATCATTCATTAATTTCGAATAAGTTGGTGGCCAACCCTGGTATCAGAGTTTTAGACCGTCTTAAGGCCTCCGACATGATCTAGCGACAACCGGGACCGATCGACATTTAAGTTGGATGTACTTATTTTATTTGTTGCTAGGTTGGCAACACTTTTTTCTCTGTACTCTCTGCTAATGAGTTATGTATAGTTTCCAGATAAATAAAACAGTTTGATTAATGATAAAAGTACTTATTATTTTAAAATAAATAAATATACACCCGGACTTTGCACACGGTTAAGACCCAAATTAAGTTCTCAGCTTAAATAACTTTAATACTAAAAATAAATCAGTTTAGTCAAACACTTCCTTTCCTCCCAACAATAAAATGAAATTCAAATTAAATTGAATATTCTCCCATTCATTGTTATTCACCAGTTACAATTAATTCATTTACTAACTTCACTTTTTGACTTGAATTTAATTTTATACAATTCGGTTAACTGAATATTTTTCATCCATAGAAATACAGTATAAATATTAGTTTAGTATAAAATATCGTGGCGCACTTAACGCTAAACTCCAGTTAGATGTAAATGGTTCTGTATAGACAGACAGATAAAAGCACTTACCGAACATCTAGTTCTGTAATCTAGGCAAAGATTACTAGTGGCGTGAAGCAGTTATGATACATTACCATGTAGCGTGCTTAAAACAAATAACTTAGTAGTAAGTTATCGCTTATTACTTTGAAAATTATAGGCTATAGTACTAGCGAGCTTTTTAATTGTACTTAACAGAATACGATTTGTAGTATAAGGGTTTATTTGCAATTTTATAGAAAGTCCTACAGTATGATTTTTTTAATTGAAATGATTTATTCGTTTAAAAACATTTAGATAGTTACTTAACTACATTACTTAGGAATTCTTGTTGGAGCTTAAAACACAACTATATTTAGGTAGTAACCTAGTTAGGCCGGTAGACTAACCTTAAGATCGTCTAAAGGTCAACATGGTTTTGGAACAAACGGAATAATAAATACGAACAAAATATTTACTTTTAGTTCTCACTTTACTATAATAAAATTTAGTTGATTCTGGATTCTGTTGAAAATGAAGAGATTGAATCATAATAATTGTAATGAATGAATCAGAACGTAACAAGATGTTATCAAAAGAAATTCAATTAATTAAAAATAAGATTATGGCCAACCTTGGTATTTGAGGTTTTAGACCGCCCAAAGGCCTCTGAAGTAGTCTAATCATAAATAAGAATATAATGACTCCGAAAAAAAGAGAATACATCATATTAACAAAATCTCTCTCATCTGTTGATGTAATTTGTCAGTTGTCCACAGAAAAAACATACAAACCAAGAGAATTAAGCATTATAATTACATACGGAGTCTCACGAGATTACTACAAAACCACCACCAGACTAAGGAAATTGCCTCCTGATTAAAAATGTTTCACAAACTCTATTAGTATATTTTATAGGGTTGTAAAAACGTTAGAAATTAATCCCTTTTAATTTTCGAATGGCGGGTAAAAGCTTTTACATTTTTTAATATGACTGCTCCTTTTAATCTATCTGAATCCATCTCAAGAGCTGTTAATGTTAAAGTAAGATTAAATTAAACGTTTTTTTAAATTTTGTCTGAGGTTAACTGAAAGGTCCTTAATCCAACAAATTTAAGAATGTGGAATCGCTCGTTCGTCGCACATCACTTAGTATCGTCTATGAGATTTAAAATGCCTCATTAAATAAGTTTATCAACTTTGATAAACTTATTTAATGAGGAGACTATAAAGTATGTGCCTACTTAGGCACATACTTTATAGTCTCCTCTGCAATACGCTTTTTAATTAAAAAACTCAATTAATACGTTAATACCTGAATCGTGAAAGAAATAGGAAATAAATGTTCGTAACAAATCAAAAAACTCCATTTTATTTAATTTGGGTTAATTGAATTACAAAACGTTCCCATTTCAATGGTGGGTATTACGGAGTATTGAGGACATTTTGTTAACGGTACCTCCGCCTGGTTTTCTTTGTATTAGAAAAACAAAAGTATATACACATATTCAATCAAATTAAGTTTCCGGGTGAGTATTATCTATACTTACTAATAATATAAAGAGGTACAATTTGTAAGTTTGTTTGTTTGTATGTTCGAGGTAATCTCAGGATTTATCAGTCCGATTTGAATAATTATTTTTGTAATATATAGCCACATTCAACGGGAAGGTTATAGGCTACTTTTCATCCCGAAATTCTTACGGGAACGGGTCTAACGTGGGTAAAACTGCGAGGCGCTGCTAGTAGGGTAATAAAGTAAATTCGAGTAGGTTTGTGGCCAACCCTGGTCCACTATGTCAGAGTTTAGACCGCCTAAAGGCCTCCGACATGGTCTGACGATTGGACAACCGTAACCGACAATATTACGTGTCCCCCGAAGCACCATAGCGCTCAGATAGAAATGCCACTGTTGGGTAGACATCCAAGTAGGGACTGAACTGCACGTTGCTAACAATAACAATGAGCTGACATGTTATAGTCAAATCACGACACCAACGCTACAGGCTTAATATTTTTTTTATTTTTAGAAACCCTTCGAGATACTGTGGTACCTTATTTGTGGTACCAACTTTAAGATATATACCGTGGAGATAAAGATTTGTCGAAATTATAAACACCAAACTATCTGAATAAAAGTATGTGACTTTTGTTAAGAGCTTTTGAATCATTTTCCATTAACTCTTTATATAATTACATAAAAGAGAACAACGAAGTTATGATTGGCAATTTTGAAAATATTTTCAAAGCAAAAAGATACTCAACGGATTACAATGAAATTTAAATAAAAGGGGTTCCTTTCAACAACATGATTAAAAAAATCGGTAGCTAACGAATGTTTTAAAATATCTTGTTGTATGGTATTTTATTTCAAAAAGGTTCGTTTTAAATTGGGATGTTTCGGAAAAACTCAACCCGCAGTATTTCTGACTGCCGCATTTATTTTTGTCTGTGGCCTGCCTGGGGACCAATTTTTTGGATTAGCGCTACCCAGATTAAAATTAAAAAACGAAAAACGCATTTTGTGATGCAAACATATACTTAATTACTTATTAAATAACTACTTTATCAACTGACTTGAAAAAGGAGGTAATTGAGAATAGAGGTTCTGAGAGTGCTCATTTTTAAGGATATAGGATTTTTTCACATTTTTTTATTTTTCTATCAACCAATTATTTGTAATTTTAAATATTTGGCCACTAACCTCCTGGAATTTACTTATTATTTTATTTTTACTCCGTAAATCAAATTGACTTCGAAAAAAGATATCACGTAGCTAGTAGGATAGGTTTAAACTTACTGCAGTGCTCAGATACGTCAATTAAATCGATAATCAACTAATTTACGTTATTTGCTATAAATTTTAGGTCAAATATCTCTTATTAAAGTCTCTTAAAGAATCATTGGCGACTCTGAGTGCGACCGTTAAACATATTTTAGTTACTTCAACCCAAAAAGCTTATTATAGTATATAGTCTATATATAGTCGTGCCATGTATATTGTACACTCGCCTGCCGAACACGACTTGTGTTTGATATCAGAAACCCGCATTAGGCAAGCGCTGTTATTAGCCCTAATCTTCGGTAGGTAGTTGAGAGGCGTTTACCAAACAGTAAGTCTTTATAGACTGATACTTTATATTCAAACAATTAGATTTACGGCTTATACCTTGGGAACGTGCGCGGCGCGGGTAAAACCGCGGGGCACTGCTAGTATATAATTTGTTCTATCTTCTCTTCTTCTTTTACTACATAGTATAAAACAAAGTCGCTTTCCGCTGTCTGTCTGTCTGTCCATATGTATGCTTAGATCTTTAAAACTACGCAACGGATTTTGACGCGGTTTTTTTAAATAGATAGAGCAATTCAAGAGGTTTGTATGTATACAATTTTCCGTAATTCCCTCGGAGACGGGCACAACTGGGTAAAACCGCGGGGCACTGCTAGTGTTAGATAAACGCTTTAAGAACTTACATGCTATTTATTGTTTCATGATGGTCAGTCAATGGTTTTTTTTGGAGGGCACGTAAAGCAGTCAGTCCTGGTTGTTTTAATCATTAGAACATTATGGTGGCCTTTAAGCGGTCTAAAAACTCACCAGGCACCAGGGTTAGCCACAAACTCGAAAAGAATGAATGAATGAATGAGTCAATCAAATCAGTAATGAATGTTATAAAGTAATAAAGAATTTATTCATGGTCCGACTGTTGATGTTTCTTAAGATGAAATTTAACAATAGTTAAAAAGCAAATTCATTTGGAAATTTAAAAATATAATAACTGATTTATTCATTTCAATACACTTAACAAAAAACTTTGAAGAATTCTTTCTTCTTATCAAAACGGAACATTTTCGCTTCATTTCGCGAAGTAATTTAAGTATTTTCTCTTAGAACTTGTTAAGCTGAAACTGACAAGTTAAGTCAATTCATTATAACATCCAAAAATCTTCGCGCATGTTGCCTGAAGCGTCTGCCTTAAAAGATTAAGGCCAAGAGCTCGCAAACATTAGGACGAACAAAACTGTGAGTTTCAGATTTCAATAGAAATAGAGAAATAGTATGGATACTTTATATTCGTAGTGCTTGTGACGTATTTGATGAGCGACTAAATATTGACTCGACAAAAATACTTAAAAAATGCTTTGAAATGGCCAATCGTGGTGTTAGTTTTTAGACTTTGTTTTTATTAATTCATCGGAATATCAGCTTTGAGATATATTAGACAGAATTGGCTCAAAATCGAAAATACGTGGTTTGGTTTTAAAGTTCTTTGGTATTTACCGTTGTACCTTTTCGAATATTTCTCGTATGTAAAAAGAAAGTTCAATTCGACTGAGCTGAAAATAACATTAATATATTAGGCGTAATCATCGTTTAATCTTTGATGTCAATTAGATCATGTTTGTACTACAAATATTATATTAATTTATCTATTACTAGCTGTGCCCTGCGGTTTCACCTGCATTTTTTCCTCTCTGCTTACCGTTTAAACCTTCCCTGGACTTTCATGAATATTTCAAGACCAAAATTAGCCAAATCGGTTCAGCCGTTTTCGAGTTTTAAGCAGACTAACGAACAGCAATTCATTTTTATTTATATAGATATCTAATGCTTATCTGGTTCATAAATGATAGAGGTATAAAGTACTAAAATCACATTTTGAAGGTGATTAAATCATTCAATCACTAACACACACTCTCAAAGGTTTTAAGGATAGACTACTAAATGGATTGCCTAGTTTAGTTCGGGATTGGAAAATATGTGTCCAGTTTAATACGGGATAAGCCGGAGTAAACCCGCGGGGTGTCTCTACTTATTTTAATTTAGTAAATTAAAATTACTTCGGATGTGTATGAATATTTATAACGCTTTTAACTAAGGGCTGTCGTTTTAGGAGAAACATTTTAATTTACGTCTTCAATTATTTAGCATCTACTTTGCATATTTTAGGTTATGAAGAAAAATTTAATTACGGCAACATCCCCATTAATAATATATTAATATCATTGTTCAGGAAATTAATAGAACTTAAATTATAAATGAGACCGTAATTAAAAGTTACCAAGCATTAGGTGCATATAAAAATGCCATTAAAATTTACAAGGATACTTTGTATTGTTCCCACCGGTGGGATTGAAGCCCACTTCCAAAAAAAACATAGTCTGATAATTTAATTATTTTATTACCACTTACCCCCAAAAAAAATCCTAACTCATCCTCACTCACTGGCAACACAGTTCTCAAAACTTAAAACACTTCATTCAATGTACTACGAGAACGTTACGCCTGCTACGAAACTCGCTCAGCGACTACGAGGCTGTCGCTACGCGTCTTGTGTGCTACGCGGCTTAGAGGCGACTGGGAATTCATAGTAGGTACATAACGCCCTATACACTGTACATTTCGCTGCGTAGCATTTGAGTTCATACGTTTTTTTTACAAAGGCATTAAATAATGAAATCGTATATAAATTATTAGTTACTGACATTTTAGTTCATTTTCTAATTAAAAAAAGAAACTTTTCAAATTACTTCAAATTAAGAATAAATTACTATTACATATACATACATAAATACTTTGTATGGATATATAGCTAAAAACATACAAGGGAAAAGTGGGCAGCTCCATTACAAATTCTATGAAGTATTTAAATGTTTATAACACATTATTTCCACATAGTTATACGGTATTTTAGCTATTACCGGAAAGAATGTGCGTGTATAGAGACCCTTTGGCGAATTGTTTATTCTCTTACGTTATTATGAGTAGTGTTGTGATATTGTTTAGGCTTGGCCGAGGATGAACTAGCCTTCATAGATTTAAATGGCTTTTTAAAAGCATCATGTGAAGTTACTTTCACTCTAAAATATTGAAGTAGTGACAGACACTTGTGACACTGAAGTAGACACTCTACTTCTAAGCACCATTTTAAGTGTATACCACCCTTAATAAATACGAAACAAAGTAACAAGGTGTGACATAAAACGAAAAATATCCCACTTACTGAGACCGTAAAAATTAAATTAAGGCGCTGTTTCTTTGAAGAGGTAAAGTGAGGTAAGGGCTTGACCCTAAGAAGATGTTCTCTTTCTACCATCGACAAACACTCCTCCTTATTTGATCACTTAAAACAACCATTCGGCTAAAAATACACGGGAAAATTGCCCTTAACCAAACAAAATACGGAACATATTGCTGTGCATAAAAATATAAGAAATAAGGGTTATTCTTGACCTAATACTGGAGGTACAGTTACTGGAGATGTGTCATAAAAATGAAAGTGAATAAGTAATAGCGGAATACAATTTATACTTTACATCTCAAGACCTTTTTAAGGCGATATAAAATGTGATTCGGTTTTTAATAGGGGCCTTTTTCTTACAAGAAATATGAGCAACTTGACCCTGAAATTATCACGTTTCAGACGAAAATCGAAACCATACTAAACGAGGTCGCCATTTTGATTACGTCATTTACTTTTGAAGTTTGAACACATCTATAAATCTTATATCCTTTCTCTTGTAAAACTTATACATTTGAAAATCGGAGTTAAAACACAGAAAGGGAAACTTTCGTATTTATAATATTACTAGAGAGATTATTCCAATATCATGCGAAATATCTGAGCTTGATTAATGTGATAGCATCGCGAACTGAATTTATCTCGTAATATATTAACAACTTGAACAAAACTTCGCGCATAACTTCCGTTGGAACCCGATTAAGTTCCCTTTTAAAACAGCAAACTTATCTTGACAGAATTTAATTTATAACTTTAAAGTGTTCAATGAATAAATTAATATTTCGACTATCTCATGTTAATTTAGATTACACGTTCCAAATATGGAGTAATTGTATATACCTATAATATATCTTACTAATATTATAAATGCGCAAGTTTGTGAGGAAATATGTTTGTTACTCTTTCATATGTTTGTTATTCTTTCAAAGTAGTGAACGGGTTTGAATGAAACTTTACAGTAATATTGATTATACATAAGAATAACACATGGGATACATTATATCCCGAAATTTCCGCGCGAACGGGTTAAACGTGGGTGATACCGCGGGGCCCAGCTAGCGTTTTATAGGCTAGTAAAATAGTAATTAAATTAAATTGAAATGCCCCTAAAATGAGTTACATCTCGTTATATTCGTCTTCTTCGTGTACTTTGTATTCATTAACTAGTGTTATAACGTTAAAGACTTTCTAAACACAACATCTCTCTTTGTTACAGTCGGATAATTACGAAAACCCAATTCGATATTGAAAAGCCTTGTTATGTTAACCTAAAAGCTCGCCTAACTGAATTCATACGGGCCGACAAATTTTATTTGTTTTTCTTTGATACATCTATCGTTTACATCGCGGTATCTTTGATATTGAGATACTGTGCTGAATATTCGGCCACTGTCCTGTGGTTTAGGTAACACCAAGAAATAAAGTTTATTCTCTTTGTTGTCGCTAAGTGAAGTTTATTTTAGTACAGATAGAGTATTCTGAACGAGTACTTTGAAACTTTTTCGTTTATATGTTCTTAGTTAATACATTGTGACTGAACTATATAAACAGAGGCTGAAGAATTAAAATACTGTTACAATATTATGTGTTAACTTACTTTATTGAAGCAGTTGTGGAATAATTAGCTAAGCTATGTTAACTCATTTCAATTGTTAAGCAACGTGCAGCTCGGCCTTTCTTTCAGCATTTTTATCTGAGTGCTACCGTGCTTCGGGCTTGTTAAATTATCAGCCCCGTTTGGTGCAATCGTTAGACCATATCGGAGGCCTTTCGGCGGTCAGACACCTAAAGTACTCGAACTTGCTTGCTCTTAACTTAAATTCGCAAAAGATCTTTTTCACGCGATAAAACAAGCTTTGAAATAGACAAACACATTTATTCATTAACACACAACCACATATATTCGTTATTCACACAAGTGATATAAAACGCAGGGTATTTTAGAACACTGGGCATTGCGAATAGACTATAAAACATCCTATTACTATTTACATTAGCATTAATGAAGCGCTCGTACGAATGAGACCTGATATTTTATCCAAAATAGGAATAAGTACTCCACATAAACAGAATGCATATTGGTCATAAACAGTATAACAGTATCTTAATTTATACAGTATCTTAAATAAAGCTATCACTATTGGTTTTAAATTAATGTATAACCGATATGCATGTATTTAATTACTATTTTGTATTGTTACTAAGTATGTACTAAATTATGTATCTTTTATTTATACATTTTAAAATTAATGTATGTTGTATGTGCATGATCTTTTGTGTCTATATACACAAACATTGTAAAATTTGTGTATGATGTACTCGTATGTGAATGTTTGTAAGAGGTTCGCATATTTGAATAAGAACTTTTATAATACTGAATTTATACACTACTATATTGTTTGCTGTTTGCAACCCTTAATAGATAAATAAATATATAAAGTACTTTGTCGTATAGCCAACTGTGAATAGGAGGGAAGTAATTGTTGTGCGGTGGAAACTCATTAATATAGTCTCAGTAACATCCTTTGATAACAGAACACATGTGATTAAATACAGTTCCTACAACAATTAAACACGTATTAACATACCTATGTATGTTCCTAAATGAAGAATTAGGTGTACCTATCTCTTTATATATTGTTTCCTTCTAATAATATCTTCAAAAGATGCAAATTATTTATTTATGTATTTATATTTATTGAATTATTAACTGCAGTTTTCTGTAGACAAATGGCAATCGTATCGCATTATATTTAGATGTTTACAAATAGAAATTAAATGTAGTTTCACATTCCCTTCCATATTTCCCTACATGGTATACATTTCATGCGAAACGATTGCCAGTTGTCTACAGGGGTTGTATATTGATTGCATTGCCATTGCATTAAAAGTTATCACGAAACAAAACATTGTGTACATTTTATCATGCGATGAAGACAAAAACGGGTTCAATGCACGTAACAGCTCGGTGTACTAGAATCTTATATTTCGCCTACTCAATCTCTTATACTAACTATGCTTTATTAAGGTAGTCAAGTGTTAGTTCAAATTGAAACAAAAGTAAAGGAAAATACCAAGTTGTTTTCAATTTCACTAGACTAATAAAAGAAGTTTATAAGAATATATTTTTTCGTCTCCAAAATTGAAGATAGAAAGTTTTCGTTACGTTTTCTCTGGAATTGGTTGAGAGCATTTCATTATATCGGTAAACTTGGATAGTCAAAATAACGAAGTATTTCATATAATAACATTTAATATTATAGTGCTGTAATTGTATGGAGAAAGTTCAGTCGGTGAGTATGATACTTGGTATGATTCAAAGCTGGAGTTATGAATCTCTATCCCAATTAAGGGCGTTCTCACATGACTACCTTTCGCCGATAACTGTCACTATCGCGCAATAATTTACGTTGGCACGGTCAAAGTCATAGACTGGATGTGGTAAAGTTATATTCATGACCAAAGTTCCGAAATGACTTCCCCGGCTAAGGACCAATCGATGAAATGTTTCGGTGAGTTGACCCTGTGCAAACACTTCGCTATCCACAACTTGTTTCGATGAAACATACTTTCGATGAGAAAACTTCGCATATCTGTTTTGGGGTTATTTTGAATTACAAAAGATTAAGTTTTGGTTTATATGTTGGCATTTCTTTAATATGCTAATGGTTATGAAACATATAATATATTAAATTCACAAACATATAAACAATTGCCAAGCCCGTTGGCACAGTGGCATGTGAGAGCGCTTACTGTGTGGGGGGTTGCGGGTTCGATTCCCGGAGTCAACAATATGTGCAGATATAGTTGTTGGCAACGATACCTGGGTGTCAATTATATTTTTATATAAACTATTTATGTTTGCAGAGGTAATAGTATACGTTAATTAGATTCCATAATACAAGCTTAGAGCTTAATTAACTGTGTGTAAATTTGTCCAGGTGAAAAATAAATAAATACATAACTTCTTTATAATCTTTTAATTTTCGTATATCAAACTAAAGGTATTGGAACTGCCTATTTTATATCAACATAACCTAACCAGTCCTCATTGTCGAAGGAGATTTAGTGGCCATATATCAGGAACACAATAGTTTCCCTTGTGTTAACAAAGAGGAAAGTTAGTTCGTACAGTTACGCTGTACTGGCCACTGAACTAGAGAATCGAGTTTTATTTTTAGAAGTACGTAATCAATATATATAAAACTCTCGAGTATGAAATTATGAAATACATCCTGACCTTGATACTAAGGACTACTATTTTTTAATGTGTCGTTTATATTGAGGGATTTAAGATTCATTTAATGAACAGATTCTAATGAAAAAGTTTGAAATAACATGTTACTTGCAGTTTGTTAACTAAACGATGCTTATTCAAATATTTTAATGTAAACAGTGCCCCGCGGTTTTACCCGCGTTTTTGAGGCCGGGATGAAAAAGGCCACCTTGCCGTCGAATGTGGCTATCCATTACACAAATCATTATTCAATTAATATTTTCTGAGGTCCGGGCGGATTGGTAGTTTCTGAGATAACCGCCTTTAAACATACAAAAAAAGAAAACAAAAATCAAACTCTTCAGCTTTATTATATTCATATTGATAACTAATTTTCCGCCTGTATTGTCCCACAGCAGGGCAAACGGTTCCAGCTGTCAGCTCCCCTCTGTTCCAGCTGTCAGCTCCCCTCTATTCCAGCTGTCAGCTCCCCTCTGTTCCAGCTGTCAGCTCCCCTCTGTTCCAGCTGTCTCTCTCTTCCATCTGTCTATGTCCTTAAGGATCGCTGGTTCGTATCAGTCTGAAACGTGCACATTTCACTATAAACTGATTGATTTACACAATAGAACAGATAGCAAAATCTAACACCGGATTTTATTAAATGCCAACTGACAGTAAATAGCGTCATACGAGCTCTGTAATTACTATGATTTATGACAGACCAAAATGCGTAATTGGAAAACATGTGATTGAATAATGGTTTACCAGGTATGCTCTTATTACAATGTGATTCATAGTGTTTTTATTTGTGTTTTGTTTCCTTATGCTATTTGTATCAAACCGATATAAAACAAGCTATTTTTCGCGGCTCCACTTTAATAATAATATTATAATGCTCTTTTGAATTTAAGAACGAAATGCATTTTGAGCAAACACATGTAAAATTGCTTACCGTACTTACGCACTTTTACAACGCCATATAGTTGATTATTTATTTGTTCTATTGTAAGTATTCTGCTCGCAGATTTCTCCACATGTTTGTATAAGATAAAAGTTATTGTAGTCCAACTTTAAAACTGCGAAATGAGATAGTTGCCTGTCATCTTATTTGAATTCAGTTGAAAGTTGATAAGAAAGATGAAAGCAACTTGATGCTAAGATACTAAGTTACAACTTAACTAAAAACTCAGAGAACTAAGTAAGTATCTAATATAATAAAGCTGACGATTTTGAATTTTATAACTGAAATTAATCAAACGAAATATTTTTAGTAGATATTCACAGTAGTTCAAAATTTAAGGGAGAGTTTTTTCTGTATTTCTCTTGGACACAACGCAGGTAAAACCGGGGGGCACTGCTAGTTAACAATAAAAGCACACACAACTACGCCCCCAAATATTGTATTCTGTAATAAATCTTAAGGATTTCAGAGCTACAGCCAGCGATTATTTTTATATAGAAGTCGTTATTATTTTAATAAGATAACCGGATCACGTCTGGGACGGGGGCCGTGTAACCCTAATGATTCTGTAATGGGCTCCGTTTCACCCGAGGGACGGATAACTTATTACAATTCATCGAAGGACACTGGTCACATATGGCGGTGTTATGAATACAGGGTGAAGGTAACATTAAAACACAAATAAAACATTACTACTTACGTTTCATAAGCAAAAGAAAAAGTCTGTGTAAGCCTGTAATGTCCCACAGCTGGGCAAAAGCCTCTCATCTCACTAAAGGTACAGAGAGGAAAATTAGGCCTAATCTCCACGTTTACCTAATGCGGGTTGGTGATCTCAATCCCGAGCCATGTTTGAAAAGAAGAAAACATATTTTCGCTCGACCCGGGAATTGAACCCGAGACTTCAGTCATGACAAGCATGCACATGCCAATGCTAGCTAAAAAAATGTGCTAGGTCTCTTTTAATTACGCACCGTAGCACAGTCGTGCGCGCGTACGGATGCTCCTTTGTTTTTTTCCAAAAAGCGAGTAGCAGGAAGACTGAATTTGAAAAAGCTTCATTGGAAAGATCCGTTAGTTCGGCCCCAATACGGCTAAGCCACTGATGTAGTATCCCATGTGTTATGATTTAAGGAAACTTATACAAGCGGCCAGTTACAGATACTTTTTAAGGCTTCTTATATGTTCTCGAGCTTCGTGGATTTACGTGAGAATAAACTGAGACAATTAACTCATTTTTTTTTTATTGTCATCGGATAAATGTTGAAATTAAAGAAAAAACATAATTACATTGAGGTTTTAGGCCAAATAGCCTTTAAAGATTAAGTGAAATAAGCAATGGTATATTTACTACTTTTAATTTAACTGACAACATCCTGTGTAGAATACTACAATTATTTCAAGTATAACATTTAAAATGAAAAGCTTGTATGTGTAATATAATATCACAAAGTCCGTTACTTTGTGATATAATATTACATTAATTAAAGTTTATAGTTTAAAGCAGAACTGTTTCGTGAGTGGCTGACCATCTGCTTTTACTGGAGGTACTCATGGATATGGGTATATTGGATTCTAGGTGCGTCCCGCGATTTTACCCGTGTTATGCCCGGGCCCGTTGAAATTTATAGGTAAAAAACATGGTCTTAATAACCTTCTTCTTGAACATAGCTATGCAATAAGGGCGTAATAAAGTAATACATTATTAGGTAATACAAAAATGGTAATTACAATATTGAAAGTTTTTTTTTACAAATTGTTCACATGCCAAGACCTCCCATGTTCAATTCCCAGGTCGAGCGAAAACATGTTTCCTATTTTTCTAACGTAGCTCGGGTTTGAGATCACCAACCCGCAGTAAGCAACCTTGGTGATTACGCCTAATCCTCTATCCTAATCCCTAATCCTCACTGTACTAATATCTTCAGTGAGATGAGAGTCCTTTGAGATGAGAGTCATCAGGATATTACAGGCTTAAACTTCACTTTACTTTTAGTGGTGGAAGACACTGAAAAACAATCTTCACTTCAAACAATGGATCTTAGCTCAGCCGTGGTGCATGCCACATGCCACGTGGGACATGGTAAATGGACATGCCCGTGAATCTAGATCAACAGATTAACATTATGTGTAAAATATTTTTTTCCTTTAATGGGCCACTCACCGAGTTGGTTATTCAAAGGTTGTAGTTGAGGCACCGCGTTGCATTTCAGAAATGCGAATACTTACAAAACTACATGATGAATTGGTCTATACTTCCACAGAAATGATCCCTTGCTAGGACCAATAGTCCACTATATACAGCAAATATCTGATGTAACAAATCGTTATTTAATACATATATTTTCTGAAAATATTTACAATTTCATTAAGTAATAATTAAACTCAGCGTTTCCAATTTCGTCTATTGATAAAATATTTAATTATTATTTCTCTTTTAATTGTTGCATTTAACCTAAATTTCCAACTAATGACCGTGCTTTGATAAAATTAAATCAATTAGTTGGGATACGGTTCGAATAATTAAATGTTGGTGAGTCGCGGTGGTATATAAGGCGGGCGCGCGGCGAGCTTGTCATCAGTGTCTTCTGAACCTCCAGTATCTCAACATGAAGTTCGCGTCTCTCCTCCTGTTGGTCGTAGTGCTGGCGTTCGCCGCCTCTCAGAGGCAGTCACACTTGTCTACTTTGGGAAGACAACAATCAGGTAATCACTTCAAGTATTCAATTGGAACAACTCTCTTATAAATTGCTGACATCTGACATCTTAGGGCAGATCGACCGATAGTGAGAAGTCATCAAGCCTACTTATGGACGGACAGCAATCTGCATCACTAATATGTATTCATCATTTTGTCTTTTTTTAGTGCCTTGTGTTCGCGCCGAGGACTGCGCATTTGCATGCCGTAACCGATGCTACCCAACATACGAACCGATGTGCTATCTCAACCGTTGCTGGTGTGACGTTTAAATGATTATCTTTTATTCATTTATCAGCAATAAACATTTTAAAACCTATTTGACATTTTTCTTTAACCTTGGAGTAAAAGTTGAATGAATGCGCTTCGTCGCATACTAGCTACAATAAGCAAAATACATGGGGAAAGTGGCAATCTATTGGATGTGCCCAGCTGTAGGACATTACAAGCTTAAACTTCATCTCACTGAAGATGGGCAAAGCGAGGAGGATTAGGCGCAATCACCACGCATTCCTAACGCGGGTTGGTTGTTAGCGCGAGCCGAGCCGAGGCAGAATGTACCTACATTCGCAAAATGTCTAATACTTAAAATCAACACTACACGCATACAAAAATTTCCTAAACTCAGACTTAGGGTCAACACTGCGTTAAGCGTGCGCCCGCCGCGTGCGTACGCGACGGGCGCACGCTACGGTTCACTTTTGTATGAAGCCACACGCGGCCGGCACCCGCGACCGTTCACTTTTGTATGGACCGCGGCGTGTCTCGGCCTTTACTGTTAAAAAAAGACACAATATATTTCCAGTATAAATTTGCATACCTTGCTTATTGCTGTAGTTAGAATCAAAATAATTTTTCACTCTGCTTAGTATATGACCATCGTCTCTTGGCGATGTCTTCCGCCAAGTAGTTAAGGATTCATTGTTGATACTATGTAGACCATGAGATATTCATATTGAGCTGTAAGCTTCAGAAAAGAACGAAAGATTAATAGTATGCTCTTTCATTGTAGTCACTGGTATGACAATGTTAAGCTATTTGGATCGGAACAATATTATGTCAGGGCTTGGGTTATTGAAAGTGGTAATGCGCACAGCATGTAGATATAGATCTGCACCTTTGTTTGAAGCATGCGTTACTAAGCGGAAAACGAAAATTAAAAGTTGAAAGCACGCTGGATGGAGATACCTTGAAACGTAGATGTGAATGTCAGGAACGGCTACTATTTAAAATATTGAACCCACTTTTTAAAGAAGAAACGAGTGAAATTGTAAGACAGTTCAAACGTTTGTTGAGGTTAGGTACCATAAACTTGCTCTAAGCATTCAGTACTGCTGCGTCGCTCACATCCCTCACAAGCTATTTCCAAGCGTTTCTTTCCCAAGCTATCCTCATTCGACACATTTAACCCTCACGTGGCGCTCACAGTATGAAAAGCTAATACATCAGAGTACTGCGGCAGCAGCCGTAGACCGCAGGCGCATAGATCGGAGGCTGCCATAGACGACAGATCGTAGGCACACAATGAATTTATACTATTACTAGCTGCGCCCCGCGGTTTCACCCGCGTTGTACCCGTTCCCGCGGGAATTTCGGGATGAAAAATAGATGTTGTCCGATTCCCAGACCTACCCGATATGCACACAAAATTTCATGAGAATCGGTCGAGCCGTTTCAGAGGAGTTCAACCACGGTACCCGTTCCCGCGGGAATTTCGGGATGAAAAATAGACGTTGGCCGATTCTCAGACCTACTCAATATGCTCACAAAATTTCATGAGAATCGGTCGAGCCGTTTCAGAGGAGTACGCGAACGAACACTGTGACACGAGAATTTTATATATAAGATTGTAAAAAGTAAAGGTTCTACTTTGTTTGTTTGTATGTTTGTTTGTAAGGGCTCATCTCAGAAACTACCAACCCGATTTCAATAATTATTTTTGTTATGGATAGCCACATTTAACGGGAAGGTTACAGGAAGGCTACAGGAAGGTTCTAGGCTAGGCACAATGGGGGTTAAACCGCGAGGCGCTGCTAGTCTCCAATAAAGTGGTTACATCAAGAGCGGTTACACTGCAGTCTGTGGTCTTTGTGTGCTGTTCCATGCCTAGCATTGTTTAACATTCTGTTTCTCGTGCATGCCCGGGAGTGAATGATTAATTGGTTCACATATTGAGCAGTCACGTGGCACCGCGCTCGGGATAGCGACCGCATTTAAGCAGCCCAAGCATGCGTTTTGTATGAGTAATATGCTTCGCTCGACCCAGGAATTAAACCCGGGACATGTATGAGAAATTTTCGTGCCCATCTACCGCTGCAGCACCGCTGCGTGACGTCAAACGTGACAAAAAAGCATGACGTGGCAAATCTCTAAGTTAGGCAGCAATGCCATATTGGCAATTTATCTTACGAGCGCCCTTGCCATGCTTGTGTAGGTAATTGTATATACACATTCTCTTGCGTGCATGGTCCACTTCAAAGTCCACGTCAAAATCATGGTTCCTAAGGAAAAAGTTTTTTGTCTTGTACATGGCAGACTTTCCCCAAACATTTAAAAACATCCCTTTATGGGAAACTAATATTTAGTGGAAAGAGGTATTCAATACGCTCCAAGGTTTCTCGTATTGCTTTGTCCAATGTGCTCGAGTGAGTCACGAAAGCACATCATCCTCTCGGACTTACTCTCTTGTCAACACTTCAACAGTCCACCGTTTTTAACCTACTTGGAGTGGTGGGTGGTCGATGGTGGCATTTCTATCTGAGCGCTACTGTACTTCGGAGGGCATGATAAACTGTCGGTCCCGGTTGTTTCAATCGATATACCAAGAAGGCCTTTAGGCGGTCTAAAAAACTCCGATACCAGGGTTGGCCACTAACGTACACGAACTTACTTACTTGACCGATGTCTGGGGTGGCGAAACGTGTAACAGAATTATCGGGTATTTATTTACTATTTCATATTATTTTTATTTTTTTTAATAGTTTAATTGTTGCGTTTAACCTACATTTCGAAGTAATGACCGTGCTTTGATAAAGTTAAATCAATTAGTTGGGATACGGTTCGAATAATGAAATGTTGGTGAGTCGCGGTGGTATATAAGGCGGGCGCGCGGCGAGCTTGTCATCAGTGTCTTCTGAACCTCCAGTATCTCAACATGAAGTTCGTGTCTCTCCTCTTGTTGGTCGTCGTGCTGGCGTTCGCCGCCTCTCAGAGGCAGTCACTTTCGTCTGGTATAGGAAGACCACAAAACGGTAATCACTTCAAGTATTACACTGCAATAACTCTCGAATGCCCACAGAATGGGAATTAGCTGAGCTGGAATATTAATGTGTAACATCTAACTTGACAAGCCCGTTGACCCAGTGGCTTGTGAGAGCGTTTACTGTGTCGGGGGTTGAGGGTTGGATTCCCACCCGGAGTCAACAATATGTGCAGACATAGTTGTTGGCGACGTCCGCGACGAGGTTTGGGTGTCAATTAAATACTCATAATTATAAAGTATTTGTATAATATGTAATAGTATCAATGGGATTCCATAATACAAGCTAAAAGCTTAGTTTCGGACTAATTTACTGTGTGAATTTCACCTATATTTTTTTATTTATTAACTACAGGCTAACTAAAGGCAGACTGATGGGCGGAGTCATGGAGCATACTCCTGTACAAACAACACCAATGATATATCAATACTATCCTCCTTTTTATTATTTTCAGTGCCATGTACGATGTCAGAGGAGTGCATGGAGATATGTGGTGAGCGCTGCAACCCGGCGTACGAAGTGTTATGCCGTTTTAACCGGTGCTGGTGTGGCATTTAAGATGATTTTCTGACATTAATTTCTGGGCAATAAAAATTGTTAAAATCACTTGTTTTTTTAATTTAATATTAGAATGAATCGAATGAATGCTAGGTACCGCTGCAAGGTTCTGAGGCATTCTCCTCCTCAGTTAACAGTCCTGAGTCTGTCCTGAGACTGTCCACAGTCCATAGTCTAGTCGTTGATCATGACTATCTCCGCCAAATATCAGCTTTATACGAGTATATAGTAACGCGTTGCAAAATATGATATACTACTTTTCTTCCATAGCTTTAGTTAATCATGTCAGACTAAGATATGGGAGACTTCAATCATTCAATGGCGTAGTATCAAATCTTACCTTTCGGATGTACGGATGCATCAAAAACTGAGAAAATCTTATTATTATTGTTTATTAACTATAAGTCGTGAATTTATTTACCATTTCATGAAATAATTAGCATTCTCAATTTGCGCTGTTGATAAGATGTTTACTGAATTTAATTATTTTTCGTTTAATTGTTTAACCTACATTTCCAAGTAGGTAATGACCGTGCTTAGATAAAATTAAATCAATTTGTTAAGATATGGTTTGCAATTCGAAAAATGAAAACTTTATTCGATAAACATGCTTATAGTCCATTGAAAAGTTACAATTGGGGTTGCGTTTTTTAGAGGACGCAATTTTAAAGGCCTAAAAAATGTAACATTTCCATGGACTATTAAGTTAAATTAGAAAAAAGTAACCAATTAACCATACTGCAGGGCAGTCTTTCTGCTTACTGAGATTTCAGTACATTGAGAAAGATTAGGTATAATCATCATACTTGCTTACTGCGGGTTGTTGATTCAAACCCGAGTCATGCTTCAATAATAAAATGACGAGGTATAAAAATGTCTACTTTCTGAAAATAAATTCGTCTGAGTATTATAAAGCCAAGGTATACAAACGTCTTAGTCTAATAAAACCGATGTATAAAAATGTCTACAATTACTTAGTCTAAAATGAAAAATGACAACGTATAAAAATGTCTACTTATCTTGAGTAGGTAATTATGTAGTTCCATCTTATATGGCAAGAAGATTTATGCGACTAGGGACTACAAGGTAAAATGACGAGGTAAAAAAATGTAGGCCAGTTAGTACGATCTAGGTATTCCGATAAAAAAAAAATAACCCTAACCTACCGAAAAGTAAGAAAATACTAAAGTAGTCATTTTTATACTTCGACAATTTTACTCATTGACATTTTTATACATCGACATACATATACCATGTCAATATTATACTGGGACGAAATAAGACCAGTAGACATTTTTATACCTCGTCATTTTACCTTGTAGTCCCTAGTCGCATAAATCTTCTTGCCATGTAAGATGGAACTACATAATTACCTACTCAAGATAAGTAGACATTTTTATGATCTGGTAGATCCTGGTAGATCAGGTGTTATTGAGGTTGGTCTTCCTAATATCTCTAAATGCCGATACTGCGTTACGCACGCTACGTGCGCACGCCGCAGTTCCATAAAAAAGTGAACCGTAGCGTGCGCCCGTCGCGTGCGGTGTCATACAAAAGTGAAACGATGCGTGCGCCCGTCGCGTGCGCAAGCGGCGTGCGCACGCGACGGTCGCACGCGACGGGCGTACGCTTAACGCAGTGTTGACCCTAATATAACGTCCTAAGTTTATGAACATTACAAGACTTGACCTGTATCAGATATATCCCGTAAGCATACGAGCAATAAAACGTGAAAAGCTTTCTCCAAAGATAATAATCTTTGGAGAAAGCTTTTCACGCGCGCACTTTCCAGCGTGATAAAGTGACTACAGCCGCGTATCCGCTAGGCAACAATTGACGCGCAACACATGACGTTCGCAGCGCTGCACAACAGCTATCGAAAAACAAGTTGCAAGTCATGTTGCGCATTGTTGTGCAACGTTGCTGAAAAAGTTATGCGTCACGTGTTGCCCGTCAGTTGTTGCCTAGTGGATACGCAGCTTTAAGAGGGCTATTCACACAGTTTACCAACGTCATGAGTTCAAAACATATCCAATACCTGACTATACAAATACCTGACTTTACAATCTGCAAGGTAGTTATTTTTTGCATTATGACATTATTATATTAACCTTATGTTTATTTTTAGAAATCGATACGTTCTGCGAAACTAAGTTTCTAATAATACTCGTATAACAAACGATTTCATTTCTGGTTATGAAACGGAGATTGTCAACAGGAATTGCAAGCATGATACATTCTTTTTATTTATGGTCTACTTACGAATACGGTAACATACACGGCATCGTACTGCCGTCAGGTCCACGAAGGAGCGAATTTTTGCTGACATTTCGTGGTCGGGACTGATGTAGGTAGACCAGGGAAGCGTTAAGAGAAGTGGCCAGCGCAAGAGTGTGGTCAAGTCATTAGCACAGCCGAAGCCTGTAGTACTGCTGAGCCCCTGCCGCTGACCAGCGCTTTATTGATCAGGTGCTTTAGTCAAAACAGAGTCGACAGCTCAATCATATTAACGCTGAAGTGAAGTGAGTATTTGCAACAATTTGTCGAGCCTTGACAAGGACACGAGCTTTCAAATTTGTGATACATTGTAACATCATATAGCGGGTTTGAACCTTAACTTCTAGTTGAGACTTGACTGAGAGACCCTACACTCACTCCATTGTGCTGAGTAACAAATACTGGATTACCTTAATGTTTAAATATGCAAGTCAGCTAAATCTACTGCCTACTCTACGATAGCGACGCATGCGTTTACCCATGGCCTTGCCTTACATAACGGTTCACTTAACGACAATAATTTTAAAGAATCAAAACTTCAAAGTTTTAAAAATTTTGACAGTTAGATCAAGCACGATGGATTAGTTTTGTAATAAAATGTTTTGTAAATCAAACGTCAGGCTTAAGTTGACAAATCCTTTAGTTCAGTGGTTAGTGAATACATGGATCAATAATCCTGAACAAAACATAGCGTGGCGTGCTCAGTATCAATGGGTTCCTCCAATTCTTAATTAATCAAATCGATGATAGGTCGGTAAAAAGAAATACTCAGTATAATTTTAGATAAACATTTTATTTCAATTACAATATTTACTAATACATACAAGTGTCAAATATATGTTTTATTACACTTTTGCAACCCTGAAGTTTAGGGTGTAACGCCGGTTAATCCCGTGCCTTCTTAGGGTTGGCACCAGCATTCATTGTCGATGCAATAGTATTTAGTGTTGACCATACATTCGGATTCGCATATCGATGCACACCGGGGGTCTGGGCCGTCATTACAAAAAGTATTGCGAGTATTTGCAATATTCCTAATGCCGTGACCTGAAATAATACATTATTTGAGAATAACGATACACGTCAAATGCATTGTACATTAATTTCTTAATCTATACTTATTTTTAATATTATTAAAAGGTAAAATTTGTAAATGTGTTTGTTTGTATGTTCGGGCTAATCTCGGGAATTACATATTTGAATAATTGATTATTTGATTTGACATATTTGATATATTGATATTTGACATATTTGATTTTTCGTCAGATATTAAGTTCAAGTAGGTCAGTGGCCAACTCTGCTGAAGAAGTCTTAGCAGTTTAGACCTCCGACATATACTAATGATTGAAAAACCGGGACCAGATATAGGCAATAGTTTTTTGTAGTCCGACAAATTTTCAACAAATTCAATAATGAAAAAATATATACCTCTATGGTTTCCCATCTGTCCTTTGATTTGCCCGTTTAGTGGGATTGGCTGCGGTTCTCCATATGGGCCTCCTAAACCGCTGAGACCTCCATCACCTAATCCCGAAAGTTGACTTTGACCGATTCTTCTGATGGGATTTGGCTCTCCGCTGCAACTCACGGCCACAAGAGCGAACACACACACGACTACAAATAACTTCATGTTTTCTTTTGTGCTTCTACAGCAATGATAACTAACCTGACCAAAAGTCTGCTTTATATATGGTAAAATGTGAGAGAAACGAATCAATTTTATTAAGTTTTTATCATTAATTGCCGTGCAAATTAAAGCACCTTGATTTTATTTACCATTGCATAAAACAATTAGCTGATTACTTATATTCTACATATTCATAGATTGTGGTATAATGATGTATGGATGTTTGAAATTGCCTTTCAAAGTTTAATGGATAGTAAGTATATGTGTTGTTAACTTGGATGTAACCTTCCTAGAAGTGTATCGTTCAAATAGTAAACCGCTAGTGTCTGCGGGAACGTCTTGTCCTCTATATGTTTAGTATCTTTTGGTGCTTCAGTCGAAACAGCACTTTTTCATAAAGATCAATAAATCGATCGTAAAGGCCCGTTGCCACACCTGCACCTTCAAAAGGACTGACATCATCAAATGCTTTATGCAAAAAATCTAGAGAGAACACAAGGCAAATTGCTAGTCATTTTGTAGGCAGTGAAATAATTATAATAATAACATTAATTCTTGACCTACATAGAGAAGAATTTTATTTTTAATTGCCTAGCTTAACTAAATTAATAAGGCTAGATATGGTTTGAGTATGAGACATTGTGAGTCGCGGTGGTATATAAGGCGGGCGCGCGGCGAGCTTGTCATCAGTGTCTCCTGAATCTGCAGTATCTCAACATGAAGTTCTCGTGTATCCTCGTATTCATCGTTGTGTTGGCCTTCGCTGCCTCCGTTCACGCCCAAATGTTATCTCCTGGAGGTAATATTTCCTCTAACTTAACCTAAACGTCGGCTACTTATAACAAAATATATATCAGCTATACTGCTAATGCCTTGTTGAATCGCCTATCAATCAGCATTACATCACAAAACTATTATTTATAACATCAAATCGCGTAAGTTTAAAAAATACATGACACAACTGTGATGTGTTTTGTAACAACAAAAAACTTTTGATAAAGCTTTTGTGCATTTGAAAGGAACAATGCGTTGTTTGGCAAATTCAATTGTGATTGGTCAATTGATCTCCACAGCTCCGCTCTGTTTTTATAGAGACGCGTGTTTTGAAATAGTTCTAACTAAACAGCCTCCGTGGTCTTGTGGCTTGAGCGCCCGGCTCACGATCCGGAGGTTCCGGGTTCGATTCCCGGTGGGGATATCTCACAAAAATCACTTTGTGAGACTGTCCTCAGTTTGGTTAGGGCATTGCAGGCTGAATCACCTGATTGCCCGAAAAGTAAGATGATTCCGTGCTTCGGAGGGCACGTTAAGCAGTCGGTCCCGGTTACTTTCTACGGATAGTAGTCGTTACATGAGCCATGTCAGAGGCCTTTGGCGGCTCAATAACTCTGACACCAGGATTGGTCAGGTTGACCATCCACTCGATGATGAAGAAGAAGAAGTTCTAAAAAGATTTTATATTTACAGGGATTCCGTGCTACTCAACAGTGGAATGTGTAAATCCGTGCCAATCGGCTTGCTACAGCACTGAAGTCAAGTGTTTCATGAATACCTGCTTCTGTCGGCCAATTTGAAGTAACTAAGTTCCAAATGATGAAGTTCTTGTGTTTACAATAAACAATATAGTCGTACCGATAGATTTATTTTAACCATTGACGCAAAAGATGCATGAGTATTACAGAACTTGTACGTGCATGTGCGTTGTGTATGTGAGTCTTCCCTATCAATCATAGCCTCTAGACATTATTCTTCTTTGTTTATAGAAGTCGCAATCTTGTTTATTCAAAACGAGCCTCCGTCTACGCCTACATGTATAACCTACGTGTTGAGTAGAAAAGTCATTGAGGTCCCACTGCTGGGCAAAGGCCTCTCATCTCACTAAAGATATCAGTACAGTGAAGAGGATTAGGCGTAATCACCACGCTTGCCTAATGCGGGTTGGTGATCTTAAATCCGAGCCATGTTTGAAAAGTAGCAAACATGAGCGGAAACCCTCGACCCGGGAATTGAACCTGAGACCTGTCTTTGCAAGCGAGTGCACATACCACTAGACTACCTGTATGTCAAATGATTTACAAATATCTAAATATCTTGCCGACTGTACTGATGGTTACGCACACAAAGACGCATGTCTATACTCATTATATCTACAAATATGACTTAATGATATAAAACAACTATACATACAATTTTTATCGCGAATTTACTATAGGGTAAGTTTATAAATGAGGTTGTATTCTATTAGAAGATATGGAGTAACTTCGAGATTACTATAAACCAAATACATATATAATATTAAGTCACTTTATTTCAAACATAAATTCAACAAAAACAACTATTAATAGATACATAATAAATGATTTTCTGTTCATAATCAATTTTCAAGCCAAATTAAAATGTACGGGGGTCCGTTTAGTATGAGACTGGTATACAGTGGCACTGCCCTCGATCCACATCACATATATATTCAGTCTTGGTCTGACAACTGTTTTCGCATACCGTCTTACATCTTCCATCATACAAAGTAGTACACCCACCCCTCGGTATGAAAGTATCTGTAAAAAAATTATTAACATAATTAACTAGCAGCATCCCGTGATTATATAGGTACGCGTTTTGTCCGTGCCTGTGGGAATTTCAGGATTTAAATGATGAAAATGAATTTTAACGCGCTAACTATCAGTCCGATTCGAAAAAATATTTTTGTGGTGGATATGGATATCTATCTAAAAGGAATTAATAATTTTCGGACTGATCCCCGTTACTTCAAATTTCTTTTATTAATACCATTGGATAGATCTCCTGAAGCACTTTATTCAATATCTTGTATAGTTTAGAAATAATTGAGAGATCACTTAACGTTTCCACTCTGTACATTAAAATTAAGTATCCTATAGAAAAGAGTGGAAAGAAGTGGCGAAAGATAGATCCAGGTGGAAAGAATTGGGGGAGACCTTTGCCCAGTAGTGGGACACAACAGGTAAAATAAAAAAAATAAAAAAATCCTATAGACTACTTGTAAAACAAAATAATAAATATTCTTTTCCGACTCGTAATTAGTTAAAGGGTAGCGGAACGACGAAAAAAATAACAGATAGGTGACAGATGGTTGCAGAATATGATCATTATAAACAGAATACATAATATTTACCCAAAAAACGAGACTGGCCCATTAGTGCCGAACTGCTTGGCTCGGCGTTGCACGCCACGACCACCAGCGCGACCAAACATACGACGAACAGTAGCTTCATGACGACGAGGACGTTTTAGGCTTCTAACAGAAATGATAGCTTAACAACCACCCGTTCCCTTTTTATACCAATTTTAATATCGCGTATCGCATTGATTTTTCACGATTCCTATAATTATTTAGTATTTACTAAATACATTAAAAAATAAACTTGCATTTTTCACTTAATTTGTTTTTGATAACAAAAGTTAATTTCGAATCAATAATATTATTTTCTATGTATGACCTAATTTATTATAACAAGTACAAATAATTAATTTACTCAACAGCGATAATGCTAGTACATAATGTTGCACAGTTATTACGTTGCTATGTAAATTACAATCACCATAACTGTGACCGCAAAAGAAATTCTTATTGAGGAAGGTCCAATGAATCGAGTTTTAATCGAGTAATTTATATATGTATCGATTTTAATTAAACTTTACGAACAGTACCTTTATTTCTAGCGCGTTGTCTTTGAAAAGCAAACTGAGTAATTTGAGTGGCATTGTGAGCCAAATAATTGGTTTCCGGTACAATGGCGGCGGTGTAATTGCCGACGTTACAAAGGTTCCCTTCAGGGTAGACCTGGCTTCAGACACTGACACATCAATCAAGCGCCGCTCAGGCCGCTCCAAATGATTTATTATGATCGCCTTATTTACTGTAAATTAGTAAGGATTACATTTAAGACCGTTTACCGTTTTAAAACTATAACTAAAGTCACATTTATCAGGTACCTTATATTTTAATTACTAGTTCAACTTATCTTTTCATTCATTTTCTTTTCTCTTTTTCTTATGTCCATGTGAAGAAGAAAATAAATTCTTTGATCTAATGCGTCGCAAAAGATCCCTGAAACAATCGTCTCGATTCATCACAGAAATATTTTTATTAAATTCATTTCATTATATCATCTATATTTATTATCTACGTATACTCTTACTATCGCACTCGCCAAGACGAGACATTAAATCGACAATTAACTAATTAGCGTTATATTTCATTTTTTTTTTCATAATATGTAAAAATCATTCATTTAATCTAATACTAAGAAACATTAGACGTATCTGTAATGCCCCGCGGATTATCTCATACCACCCCTACAACTGTAAAAATTTTCCCGTCATAAAGTAGCCTATAACCCTTCTCTTTAATGTAGTTAATACATACCACAACACGTTTTAAAATCTCACTGAAGGATTCAACAAAGACTCCCACTTTCAAAGAAACAAAAAAATTCTACGATTAAAGATAGAAGTTAATTATTATCCTCTATGTATTACGAATACTACTACACAATCACATTACAAAGCGCACTAATGTTTGCCGTGGCAAGCAGCTTGGCTCTGAATTATTATTAATTATTAACTAAGTAATTGTATTATACCGTCCGATGCGGTTACAATTCTCCGGAAGCTCTGATATGTGCGTTATTAGTAGAATAAACTGCCAGGGAATGGTGTTGCAAGGTTCATTTTAATTAGTTTATAAAATTATGATCCTGGATGCTGTGAAATAGTAGGATTAGGTAAAATTCCTTTAGTAACCAAAATGCGCCATACATGGCCATACTAAGTAATATTAGGTCGCTTACAAACCGCAGGCATGGTTTTCTAAAGACATTTTCTGTTTTGGCTGTTCTGAAATTTCTTTGTGGTTTTTGGATGTAATAATCATTTATAGGACAAATTACAAATTACACACGGTTTATTAGACCCAAACTAAACTCTAAGCTTGTACTCGTATGGAATCTTAATAACTGATACTATTACATCTTTCTATGAACCAACAACGATGTCTGCACATATTGTTAACTCCGGGCGGGAACAGAACCCGCAAACCCCGAAGTAGTAAACGCTCTCATGCCACTGTGCCACCAACGGGCTTGACTATAGTTCATTTTTCCTTAAAATGGAGAAGGTATTCATGGTCTACGGTTCCAACGTTTTACCTATCGATCTTATTACTATGGTAAAACGATAAGTTATATCACTACTATTTCATGACTATAACAGTTATCCTTCCTTAAGATTAAAGTATCTGTACAATGATTTAACTGGCCTTTTTATCAATATCCTTTTATGTAAAGTCAGTGTCGAGTAATTCAAATGTATAGTTAACGCGTGCTACGCTCCACGTTTCTTTATCAACTTGATAAGGGTCTGATAACTCCGTAAGATAACTTAAGATTCACCCCACGTATCTTTTCCTATAGTCAGTAACGAATCTTAATATTCCCTATCTATATTATTCTAGTCTTGTCCTGCAAAACCTATAGTTTTAGATGTGTTCCGATATTTTTGGAGAACTTGATAGAATTGGGAAATAATATCCATTCTTAGTTACTCTTGTGACGTAGTTGGACTAACCGATGTAAATCGTTTATTGTTCAGCAACTTGTAGCTCATTCACTACTTGGGTGGGTGGCTAGTGGGTGGTAGACGGTAGTTCTCGTATGTGGTTAGCACTACCGTGCTTAGAAGGCTTGTCACATTATCTTCTAAGTCTTTTTATAATCTCAAAATCGTCAGATCATGACAGAGGCTTGTAAAAATTCTCTTTAGTAAGTAGGGTAAATGGTATTTTGCTTTCCAAGATCTTCAAAAGAGTAACTTGAAAATGTATGTTACCTTGGTTTATTCTCTTTTAAGGTCAGTACTCACATACGGTATTACTCGATAGTTTTACTCGAAGTCGAGTAAAAATCAACGTGTGGACCGCAAAACTCACAGCTCGAAGGCTCGCACCGAGCCGGCTCGATGGAATTAAATGAAAGTAATTTCCTTCGAACCTACTCGAAGCGAGCCGTCAATCTTGACTCGAACGTGTGTACGTGACTGCGAGTGGCGCGAGGCGAGCGTCAGTCTGGTATTGTTTATCGTGATTGAAACACGTGTTTTTAGAGAAATGGATTTGCGAGTTTATTCCAAAAGCGTTTTTTACGTTTTTTCTTTTCATTTTCTTTGATTTTCAACTGTGAGACTTGCTAAATACAGCCACCGTCTCCTTTGTTGCACAGACATCCTTTGGCTCGAACGGTTCGGTGAATACTGAACGGCGCGCCTCACTCGATAGATCAATGCTCAATGTGTGGACGAAAGCCCATGCCATGAGTTTTACTCGACAGTTTAGCTCGATCGAGTAATACCGTATGTGAGTACTGACCTTTAAACCAACTAACTAAAACAATAGGATATTTCTTGTCTGGAGCTAGGACACAAGAATTCAACTAAACGGATTCCTATATTTTTGTTATTTTACCTTTATCTAAGAATGGGCGAAATGTTTTACTCTAAGGCGGAAGTAGTTAGCTAATGTCGGTTCTTAGAGAGATGACTTTTATCACACTTCCGCGCCCGCAGCGCCTGTTTGAAACTTAAAACTTCCTATTGGTAGTGCTTGACAGAGATCCAATTCCTATATAAATATATCAAACAGTAAACAATCGACATCAATAAATCGATCGTATCAAGTATCGATACTGGAAATCGGTAGGAATTGTCTTCCTACAGAGTTGCCATTAGTCGGACCTCGTCGAGACATATTGCCCACTCAATGTATCGGCTCCGAATGAATAATGGCAACATTATGTCTCACTCTGCGCCGTTATTGAGTGGAAATACCAACCAACGGCTTACATATCTATTTTATTGGCTACAAACCGATCTTTGGTTGAGTTTATTGATGATATTTATTGTTGGTATTGATTCGATAAGATATCCAATCGTAGAGATGTCTGTTTTAGTTAATTACGTCGATGTTTTTGTTAGATGTTGAATATTGTAAAAGTTCACTAATGCATCTCGACTGGTTGTGCGATAGTGGCATTTTTATCTGACCGCTACCGTGCTTCGGAGGGTACGTTGAATTGTCGGTCCCGGTTGTATCAATCGTCAGAACATGTCGGAGGCAACCTCCGACACGGTAAGTGCTCTCACTGCCACTGTGCCAACGGGCTTGTCAAATTGTAATTACTTATTAAAAAGGGCAACTTCTTAAACCAGTTGTTAAGTCAAAATATTACCAATAAACAGATTACAGATTTTTAAGTATATAACAAAACTAAAGGTCCACTCAAAATCCACAATTTACATCAAAAGATAGAGTATAATAATAAGGTATCAAACCAAACATATTCCACGAATAAAGTGCAGTGAAACAATAAAATATGGCGTCTTCAATATGAGACGCACGCATCCTTCGTTATTGCACATCACTGGGATAATATCCGGATAATACTGCTGAGAACCGGTTAAGGCTATGAAGAATATCCTCGGATATTACATTCTTTGGAATAAGGTATTATTATTGAATCAATTTTAATGAATCAAAGGTAAATGTGAAGAAGGTGAAGATATATTTCATCCCACGTACATGTCGTGGAATGATAATCATGATGTTAAGGGGAGGGCAATATGTTTAAATTAATTTAATTATACGCTATAACTAATGCCTCAATAGCTCGAATGTTTGTTCTACGCTTTATAAGGCGTTTTTTAATGCTAGTGTTGTAGTGTCCAGTGTTAATAATAATAAGACATTGTTTTGTAATTCATAGTAATTATCAATGTTTGAAATAAATTATATTTTGTTATATTTGAATTTTTTGCATTTTAACGAGCAACAATTAAGACTCTCGAGCGAATATAAGCTTAAGTATAAAATATATTCCAAATAAAATAAAGAAATAACTTTACAAAATCTCGTTTCAGTAAAGTATTAAACAACGAGTTAACACCCTATTCCGCCGACAACTTCCAAGTGTATTATACAGCTTTCCAATAAATAATGCGATAAAATCACTCGTCACAAAATTTATAGTCCCTGCTTCAAATAAAGAGGAAATTCGGACTTATTTACATGTTACTTGGATCGATCGAAAATTGGTGCTTCGAATACTTTATCCAAAAATAATTAGGTGTCAAGTTTGTAGAAATATTGGCATTCGATTATTTGTACTGACGAGACAGTTCAAGGGGAACATTTTCTCCGTCGAATTAGAATCAATGTTAAACCTATAAATGTCAGTCTCAACGGACGTAAGAAAATGAAAAATCGTGGCTTTCTCCGGACCGTGCAAATAAATTTAACAGACTGTCATTTTAGTTATGAAACAACGCTTTGTCTACACTACCTACACTAATATTATAAAGAGGAAAACTTTGTTTGTTTGTAATGAATAGGCTCAAAAACTACTGGACCGTTTTAAAAAAATATTTCACCATTCGAAAGCTACATTATCCACGAGTAACATAGGCTGCTAGTCACTACATAGAATAAAATAAAGTCGTCTCTTTTTCGTGTCTGTCACACTGTTTGTCTGTCTGTATGCTTAAATCTTTAAAATTACGCAACGGATTTTGATGCGGTTTTTTGTAATAGGTAGAGTGATTCAAGAGGAAGGTTTTTATGTAAAAAAATTCCCGAAATTCCCACGGGAACGGGCACAACGCGGGTAAAACCGCGGGGCGCTGCTAGTATTTAATAAACAGCATATAATCGTGAACTTTTTAACGAACGTAGATTACGATGACTAATCGATTGAAATGGGTTATTTCCTTTAACTTTTTAAATGAAGCTGTCGATACGTTTCGCATGCGATGGTTGACCTAGCCTAGTTGCAGCCCATGGTATATCGAACAAAATTTTACCCTGAACTCATTACTAAACGTCCCCGTACAAAAATAATATTTTTCAAGGAGTTTTTACATAAAGCATCCTTTTCATTGGGATCATCAAAGAATATTTTACAAGATCTATATATCTAAATCTATATACTACTGTGTCGTGGAGATCGATGTTAGTACCTCTAGTATACTAGCATATTAGTAGATATACGAAGGTTGAGGACGAAGATTTCTAGTCAAATCCTTTTGTCATCAAAAGTAAGTTCTATATGTCTAGAGAATTATATCATCACAAGAAAACTTTCCGAGAATACTCCACAGAAAGATCCGTCATACTGTTCAGAGAACAGTGAATTTTAATGTGAATAACAAAACAAAGTTTTTCAAAGATTTTTTGAATAAAAAAGTTAAAAAACAGCTATTTGTCTTTAAAATATAGGGCCTCTGAGAATTGGCGACGGATAACTAAGTCTCGAAAATGGGATACCGTGGATTTACGCGGCAATTTAATCTAACATTTTAGCAAATTAATCAGAGTCGAGTTATCCGCGAGACTTCAGGACTCTGAGACAGATGGCTGTACTGTCTTCGCTCAGCTTATTACGTAATTGCGTAAGAAGACGTATTACGCCGCTGTGGCATATCTGACTGACGCCGCCTAGTATTACTCCACCAATACGGCTTGTGGTTTTTACCAACGCTTACATATTGCTTTGTGAAGATTGGGAGACTAAGTCAAAAAGACAGAGTGATTAATAATACAGAGAAAACAGCTGTAAACAAAATCGTACTAGGTATGTCCAATAGATACAATATTTCGACGATTCAACATTTTAAAACATTTAAAAAAATTAAAACGGTTCCTTTAAGCCAGATCTCTGCTTTGTCATTATCAGTGAACAACAAAAGAATTGTGACACAGAGTTAGTGGAATACCATCTTTATGCAAATTCCATTTTCAAACAAACCTGATTTATATTGATTGTTAGTTTTGTTGTTTACTCTAACGAAATGCGTATGAAATAAAATGGTTTCGTTGTTTTCGAAAGTGAAAAGCAATAAAAGTAACGAGATAACTTCTCGCTGCAGGGTAAAGACCTCATTGATACCATCAGTACAATGAGGAGGACTAGCTTATTACTGCCTAAGTAAATAAGGAAAGTACCTCAGGCAGTATTAAATGAAAAACAACACCATTAACGGTATTACCGTTTATAATGAAATAATTACGTGACTCGGCTTTTAATTTGATTACCGTAGCGTGCTCAGCAGGAAGCTTAAGTGTCTTCGTAAATATGTAATTTATTGCCCAATACTGGCTTATTAAATTTTGGAAATGAGAATGGAATGTTAAATCGTACCTACAGCTTTACAAAACAGAATACATGCAAGCTTGAAAATGGAACGTCACATTTTATTCCTTGAACTTCATATTTTTTTACTAATAAATACAAAAGCTGAAAAAAGATACCGAAATTTCCATATTAATTAAACAAATTGGTATCAAAAAGTCACCGTGCATTCATGAAAAACGTTTTAACAAAAATATGGCACAATTTCAGAAGAAAAATCTGTACACAAGCCAACAGAAAGGCTTTTACAAATAAAACGAAATGCTCGCAATAACTACTACGCATTCCCCGCAGGGTGCGATACTTCATGACAGGAGAACGATGTGTTGTGTGTTATAGGTATTCGTACGTACATGGAACATACATGTTTTTGTACAACAATACTGTATTAAACGTACCAACATATTATTTTGTATATTATGACGGCGCATGCTGACGGTTTAACGGGACGCGCGCGGTTTTTGTATGCTTTTGCTGCTTACCTGGCAGCAAAGTGATAAAGCAGACTGTAAGGTGGCAGCATGTGAGGATGTACCATTATACCGTTATAACTCAAGTTCATCGGTGAGTTCGATTTGGTGTGTAATGTGTTGTAAACTCGCCAAAATAAGTTTTCAAGAGCGGGTTACACAAACATTCGTAAGTTTATTTAGTGCCCAAATATAAAGTAATGATGTTCGATTTAAATAGTGTTTTCTATTTTGTGCAATATAGAATACAATTTTGTACGAACATATTTTGTTTCTTAAACGTATTTAAAGTACTACATAGATTAAAAACTTCATGTGCAAACCGCCGTTAAACTTATATAACTACAACTAACCAATATGTATCATAGACTGTGTATAAACCATACTTTGATTGAGTATCTACTTACAAGTAAAGGCCTTCTGCATCTGTAGAGATCTTATCGCATTGCCAAAGGCTCGCCCACTGAAAATGCGAATTCTTGATCTCAAACTTAGTCCATATTTGAAGGTAAATAACAAGCGCTCTTTGCTCGACCCAGGAATTGAACTCAAGACCTCGGTCTGAGTAGGTGAGTCCGCATGCGAACGCGGATATTTTGTATCGATGTTCAAAGAATGCAGATAAAGACTTAATCATTTCAGATGATTCCGTGCTTCGGAGGGCACGTTAAGCCGTCGGTCCCGGTTACTTTCTACGGATAGTAGTCGTTACATGAGCCATGTCAGAGGCCTTTGGCGGCTCAATAACTCTGACACCAGGATTGGTCAGGATGACCATCCACTCGATGAATGAATGAATTTCAGAGGTTTGCAGGTTATTAAAAAAAAAGAGAAAGTAGTATTAACCAAGTGGCCTATTAGCATTACTCGTAACCAAATTATTCATAAGACATCCGCGACAAATACTGGCCATAAACATTGAATCGACAGTACAATTTTTTTCAAATCAGGCCAAGAGACTGCAAAAGATGACTTTTATTGTCGTTGGTATGCCATAAAATACAGACCTCCGACTCCATATTACTCTTCAGATAAGGTTTAAGTTATAGGATGAAGCGAGATTTAAACACAATTCACACTGCAAGGAGAAACAAGCAAACAAAATGTCGCAGAATATAACTAACTTTAGTGTCGGATCTTACGCCTTCTTTCTGTTGTGGACATAACAAGGATTAAAGTTACTTACAAACAGTATCGTCTTAAAATTGATACAAACGGGACTGACAATTTATGCCCTCATTAGTATAAAAGAAGTGTCAAAAGAAATCAAGAGCAAGAGTCATAGAAACATCCGAATAGACATTCAGGCATTAAGTGGAGCATGTCATTTAAGAGGTGTGTGTGCTCGGCAAAGGGAACCCGAAGCAAACTGATCGGTTCGGTTATACCGTTCAACAAGACCGATTAATGTCAGCCCACATATGGGTGTTGCGGGTTGCCCAAGCTACCCTAATAGGATATCAATAAGTTAGTTTCTTATACTTTGGACCACCATCGGCAAAGTTACCCTTTCAATGCTGAAGTTTACGATTTCTACTTACTTTTTTTGTAAGTTAACCCAGTTTAAGGGCTGTGAAATATTTGTGTGTGTTGTAGGTATTTTATTGAAAGGCTCAATTGAGAGTTTACCTTGCTTTCATTCCGTCTTTGTGAGGTTATTCTGTTGTAAATCGTATTTTTTTCTCCTTTAATAAACACATTCGTAAATCATCGGAAGTCGGGTGAATGTTTCTTTGATATAATACTTAGGGTAATTTCATTATTTTAACAATGTTTAGGAAACAAATTTATAAAATTTAATATCGTCAAATGCTTAGTACATATTTAATGAGTGATTTTGGCATGGAAAGTATCAAAAAAACGTCAATTAGTTAATTGTCGAATTAAAGGAGCACTAATTATCATTATATCTAGGTGCGAAAATAATATAAACTTTCCTTTTTTTGAAATTAAGAATCAACTTCCTAAGTAACTCATTACCTTTTAGTAGCAACACATTTGTATACTGTAACCCCTAAATTCCTACGCGAATGGGTACCATGTGTAAAGGAAACCACAAAGCACTTTGAACAAGTCTATAACCCTACGTATCTATTCAACCTTCTCTACCTAATCACTCAAAGGAATCTATCATTGCGATATATGTAGTTGATAGTTCCAACTTCATGAAATTGTTAGCTCAGTCAATATTCTCATCGATATTTAATATTGGGCACCTACATTGCAGTTTCATATTATTATTTTTTGGAAACCATCCAAATTCTGAAGTCTTCGCCAAAGGAAATAGAGTTTCAGCTTATTTCCTTTCAGATGTCTATATTGGTATTATACTCGTACTGAGTCAATAGCGAGACTTTTTTATTTTTGGAAATACTTTTTAATATTTCTTGTCTATAAGGTTGGTGTTACCCTCTTCGATTACGTTTCCTGTATCTTTGTGAATATAGTCTTCATTCGTTAATTAAATAAATATATATACCCGAACAAATTTAGTCACGGTTCATTAGACCCCAACTAAGCTCTAAGCTTGTAATATGGAATCTAACTTACTGATACTACTCGTATTCCATATACGTACACAAATACTTTATAAGAATATGTAAGTGACACTATGACTATTATAGTCATCTGGTGACTATTATGACTATTATAGTCATCTGGTTTCACGCCGAATATTTTCTGGTTAAATAGAGAAATAAATAACTTAAAAATTCAAATTTTCCAGTCAAATGGCGAGATCCGCAGGACACGTTAGAGAGAGACAAATAATAATTGGTTCTTCTTATCTCTATTTCAATTATGAACAAAAATGCTTACAATCACATAATGTTAATATTTTTTTAAACTGGAACATTGTTTGCGATGCGTTCCGCCATCGAATCATGCTAGGTACAGTTAAAATTTAAAGTGCAGTATGCAAACTCTCACGGTAGGTAAACAAAACACTGAATCCATTATCTGCGTGTACATATTTATACTATGTCTATAGTAATTATGGAACAGAACGCCGAGCACTTTCATAAAATGCATAAATGTTTGCGGGATGGAACATGTTTCCTAAGCTTGATGTTATATTTGAGTTTTTGAATATAAATTGGTGTTTAAAGTATAAATACTCAATATAGACTATGAATATTGTCTCTTTGCCTTCTAATTGATCGTTTAAATTAATCGATAGAGTCACCTAATACTTAGATATCTATAAAAGTTAAAGTATTAGTCTTTCGTCCACATTTTGGGACAAGTAATACTATTACACTATTTAAACTATCACGATATGAACACATTGTAAACACTAATCTAGACGGGAGAATAAAACATTTAATGCATACCCTCAGAACCCTCGTGAACACGGCCGTTGCGACACGATCGAAACGTTGAGGTATGCATTAAATGTTGTATTCGCGATTAAGTCCCGTCTAGATTAAGTAATACTATTATTAAAAATACTTTCAGGTTAAAGATAAGGAGCCATTCCTGTCACAATGACGATGCGGCGATTAATGAAAACCTTCTTCGGTTGTTGAAGTCGTATAAAAAGAAATAACGTTTACGGATAAACTTCGCTTTTATTTTAAACTAGCAGCGCCCCGCGGTTTTACCCGCGTTGTGCCCGTTCCCGTGGGAATTTCGTGAATTTTTTTACATAAAAACCTTCCTCTTGAATCACTCTACCTATTACAAAAAACCGCATCAAAATCCGTTGCGTAATTTTAAAGATTTAAGCATACAGACAAACAGACAAACAGACACGAAACAGAGACGACTTTATTTTATACTATGTAGTGATTTTTATCTGTCGTTTCAACCACGGTTCCTCTATAATAACAGAGGTCAGTGGTTCCTGGTCATAAAAAAGGACCAAAGACCACATCTTTAGAACGGAAACTAGTAATGATTTATGAGTTAGATAAGTGAGCGATACAAAGTGTAAAAAGTGCATTAAAATTCACTTGACACCAACAGATAAAACTAACAACATCCTAACTAACACGATACTATAAAATCAGCTAGTAAAATAAATATATCAATTGTTGTCATAAAGCGCGTAACAACAAAAATGGCTTCTGAAATATCAAACAATACAAAGTATAAACACATTTCCGCTAGTACAATATCGGTGACAAAATAACGAGATACGAAAAATCGAAGAGATCTCTCGCAATTTGAGCAAACAGCCGAATTGTAACACACAAAACACCTTTTCTCGTAAAATATAACTCTGTGAAAAGTTCTTATTACGTTTTTAGCACAACTTGATGTTGATACCGGAAATATTTCGATGAGTTATAAATTAAAAGATGGGCGGGGAGTGAGCTTATTGTGCGTTGAGATATCGTATCTTCGTTTCTAAGAGGTTTAAAAGCTTCTTACTTTGAATCGATTGATATTCATGATTTATTACTTTGACCTTATTTATTACATCATTATCTTACTAAAAAATAAATAATAATTGTAACCGTCATTGATAGTGAGTCAGTTTACAGCTCTCGAATCCAATTAAAAGCTTCACAAAGATCAATCCATCTTAGCACTAAAATCGCCAGCCCACGACTTGTAAACATAGTATAATCCAATTACATCAACGCTCAAGAAAATTTAAACGAAAAAGAACAAAAGTCCCTTCTAATCAAAAGCTTAAAAAACTGGTTAAAAATTCACACCCCGATTACAAGTCTACCCGTCTTGATTATGTTACATTTTCCCTCCAAAACCTACCCAAAAACTCAGGATTACATTCAAAATGTAATTCAAAAAGCTGAATACACTCGCTCAAATTACAAACAAGTACGTTTTGCTCTCTGGGACCACATAAAAAGATTAACCCACACGACACGACGGCCGAAGGAAATCGACAAAATAAAAAATCGAAAAATGATGAGATATTCAAATGTTATGGAACTTGGTTGAACAACATTAGGGAAATCGGCCCCTGGAGAGATTGGGTACATGTCGCACTAGGATTTCTCATATTGTATACAATGTAAGTAAATACAGTGTGGAGGCAGTGGGGAAATCAATGCTTAGAATGTGTAACTACTGGAAAAATACAATGACGATTTCTGTATTTACATTTATGGTTTCACATAAATAAGGTAGCAAATGGTGAGTTGGCAAATTCAGAATTACGCATCAAGCGAGCGCCTAAAAATACATAATATATTATTACACTAGCAGTGCCTGCAGTTTTACCCACGTTGTTCCTGTTCCCGTGTGAATTTTGGGAAAAATACCCTTGAATATGGCTATCCATTACAAAAATAATCATTCAAATCAAACTGGTAAAAACAAAAAAAGACAAAATATCAAACTGTTCAGCTTTATTAAAATAGATAGATAACCCCGTCGGTATTGACATGCTAAATCGTAGTAATATCTGCGAATATGCACTCCGACTAAGATCTCTATGAAATCTTGAACATTCCTCCATATTACCTCGTATTATTTAACAGTTCTGTGACTTCAAATGAGCTGCATCGTCTGAACGTACCAACTTGCAGTCAATGTTTAACTTGCAGATATATCTAAGAATCCGTTTTATTTACATTCAAATAGAGACGCTCAGTTAGATTATTTTATTTACATATCTTTTGTATGAAAGAGTTGAGAGACTCGTATGAAATAATCAACGAAGATATAAAACGGTAAGTAAGTCTTTAAATAAACAAAGACACATCAGACATCGCCAGACACAGACAGTAAGTCTGTGTCTGGCGATGTTTTTCCGTTTCACTTTCTTCCTTACTTTTCTTTCTTTTTTGCACGCAATTTATTTGGATATGGTTTTATATGAACTAACATTAAAACATCATAGAGGGTAGAGTAGAAGCGAGAAGGAAAAGACCTAGGATTAGTTATATGAGCCGAATTAAGGAGAAGGTTAGTCATGTGGTATAGAGATGTGAAGGAACATGCTAATGATAGAAACAAATGGAAAAGCATGCATCAGTATTCCCGACCTTAGGCCTGAAACTGCGTTAAGCGGGCGCGTGCACACGTGCGGGCCCCGTCACGGGCGGGCCCCGTCACGGGCGGGCCCCGTCACGGGCGGGCACCCGTGCGGTTTCATACAAAAAAGCTACGTCCGGACGCCCGCACGGAATCTCGCAAAATAGCACCTTTGTTAAGCACTCTTAAGTTCAATGATGATTATATCAATTTAAATGTCTTAATTAAATGTGTTAAACAAAATTACTCAATGCCTACGAATAGTATAATAATTCTTGTTAAATTCAATCGCGGGATGTATAATCGAGAAATCATTAATGTTACGGATTTAAATTAATTGTTGAAATGAACACACTAACTTATTATGTTGTTCCATGAAAAGCATGTACGGTTTCCGAGATTTATTGAAGTCATTGAACTCAGAGTTAAAGTGAAATTCAATTAATAAATGATTTTATTATTATTAGAGGAAAGTAACTAAATGTGGGCTAGTGCTTTAATATGGGCTAGCGACAATTCTCAAAAACCTACAGTCGAAAGAGGCTACAAACGACGATCGTACATCGCATTCACTCGCTCTAACATCGCACTTACTCAATCTCGTCAATCGCGCGCGAGCTGTCGCCAGCGTCAGCCATACTTGTGTTGGTGCTGTCGAAAACTTTTCTGAGGTACGTATCAATGTGCTGTTTAATTAAACAATCTTAGGTCTAAATACTGTAACTATGTGTTTTATTGAAGAATGTAAGGTGTATTTTATGATTTTCGGTCGATTTATTGCTTGCTTCCCATGAAATGTAAAGTACACGATCAGATTTATTTTAGTTAAGAATTTCGAATATGGGCTATTACTATGGTCTTAAATATGGGCTAGCTAGGTACTGGCCATGAACCAACAAATGACTGTCAACCTTCAACTTCCGGGATTGGTCGTAGCAGTCTAGTATCTTCTAGTCTAGTATCTCCTTATGACATAAGCCCCGTACCAAAAAAAATCAGAAAGACATCCAATAGAGGTAGAAAAGCTGCTGTGGCCTCGGTCATAACTTTATCTCCATATAAAAATGACGTCATTGAAACAAATAAGAAGAAGATTGAAAAAGAAAATAAAACAAAAGCTAAGAAACCCAAGCAAAAGAAAAAAAGTTCTGGAAATAAGAAAGCCAAGACCAGGGATGAAAGTGAAAGTGAAGAATATATCCAATTTGATTCAGATAGTGAACCAGATGCCCCTATAGGAAGAGCGGCTCCTGACACTGCCGATGCAGCGTGTATGTTTTGTCAGGAACTTTTTTCCGAAAATGAGTCTATCCGGAGAACTATGGATTAGATGTTTAATGTGTCAGCTCTGGGCACATAATGACTGTGCTGGGCCAGAATTTGACACTTGGATATGTCATTTTTGTAAGTAAATTAAGTGGTATTTGAAAGTAAATTATGTGATTTATTCCATCCACCAAAGTTATTTGATCTCTTATAAGATAAATATTTATAATTGTTATTTTTACAGAAGATATTATAAGTTTCTATTAGTAGCCCATATTTGAGTACCTGCTCCATATTTAGCATCTATTTTGATATTTGGTTCTAATGCTCAATATAATTATAAATTATAATATTAGGAACATATGATTGTTACTTAGCTCTTTAGAAATGTATGTGTGATTATTTTGACAACAATAAATGGTTAATCTTTTAATAGTTTTTTATTTTTTAAGCAAAATCAAAATGGTAGCCCATATTTGGTTACTTTCCACTCGTTCTCCACATTTTTTACCCCAATATTGAATGTTTTTTCTCAGATGTTAGCTAAAATAATAGTATTTTGTGAAAGTAAAAAATAAAGGCACCATGATAAGACAAAATGGCGTGAGTAGATATTTATTTTGAGTCGGGTACGTAAAGTGTCTATAGAAAGGAAGAAGAACCAGCATTCCCTCGCTTTTCCTGATTGCACCTCAGAGCATTGGCTAAACGAACAGATAGCGGACAAACAAACCACGTTTTTATGTAAGTACCTACTGCTATGTATCATTCCCTCGGGGGTTTGCCTTTTTGTTGAATTAAGACGAGCTAGAGTTGGTTTTAAATTTTATTTAAGCTTTGGTAAGAAATATTTATTGTCAGAATTTCTATAGAAGATGATTTTTATAATTACTTTTTATAGGTACAGATCTATGGCAATTTAATCTGAAGCAAAGCGAGGGCGGGTCTCTAGTAAACTCCATAAAAACAACGGCCATTTTCTTTAAAACTAACCTCAATGGTCAGCAAAAAGTTTTTATGTTTCAAGTTGAAAAAAGAACGTGCCAACCTCGAAAACCGGAGAATTAGTTGCAAAAAGTTCCTTTAGATTAATGACTTGAAGCTTCCGTTGTTTTAATGTGTTTGGTCGTAATGTTTGATTTTATCATGGAAAGGAAACAAAAAATACATGTCCATGGGACTTTAGCTGACCATGTTTTGTCGCTACATCGTTGAACTTTGACTTAGATATTTATTACAATAAAAAAGCTGAGAGTACTACGAAACTGCAATGACTATGATCTGCTACGACACTACGAATATCGCTACAACACTTGCTACGAATTTTAATATACGTTAATTAGCCAGGGTGCTCTTCGATTCTTTCCATTAACTAAAAGAACAGCTATGAAACTTACTTCTATAAATATTGAGATGCTAGCTTTTTTACGCTTACCTTGTATCTTTCCTGTTCTGGGAAAATTGGGATAAATGCAGTCTGTGTTTGATACTATATCTACATGCTTTTCATCATAATTAGTTTTGCAGTTCAACAGTTGTATAAAAACAGGCATATACATTCACATACGCATAACATTAATTACAGATAAAGATATAAATCTATCAGAGAAACAAGAGAAGAAGGAGGTGAAGTGGTACCTACCTCTACATATAATACAGTATAGAATACTTACCTTCAAAGATACGAATCTTAAATATTGGTAATATATTTTTTATGCCATCATTCTTCGGTGTTCGTAGAGTGATAGAGTGACGAGTGCAAAGAGGCGGGACACAAAGGCAGGTTCAAGAGTCGTCGGGACACGTGACCCGACTGCGAGTGACGTGTGACGTGACTACCATGTTATGTCACGCCACGCCGTTGTAGCATTCAATTGACCCTATCATTTGTATGGGGATTAAGCGGAGGGCGATATTTCCGGGAATTTTCCCGTGTAACCTATTGTTTTTAAGATAAATTGCTTTATTTGAAATCACCAACAAAGCATAGAACAAACGATTAACCTTTACAGAGAAAAAACTTTAACTTTTTTATCAAAATCAAGAATCGTGATTTTTTGCTGAACAAATATTTATATATCAAATACTATGAGATCGAACGAAATTGAAATAACAAACACACACAGAACCGTTTATTTTTAAGCAAAACACGATATATTTATGGATGTAATTGGTACACGGAGAGGGTATAAAGTTGGTTAGTGTAATCTGCACATGGTTACCTTCACGTACAGCGAACACGTGTTCGCAGAAAATATTGTGGTTTAAATTTCGCTTGTGCGGGATCACCCTGAAGTTAGGCTCAAGGTGAACGGAACGTGGTGCCTTGTTTAATAACTTTTCATTTGATTCCGAACCTTTTTGCTTTCGTTGTGTACAGTCTACTACAAAAGTTGCTGAATACATCTACTAATATAATAAAGCTGAAGTTAGTTTGTTTGAACGCACTTATATCAGAAACTACCAATCCGATTCTTTTTGTAATGGATAGACACATTCAACGGGAAGGTTAGGCTATTTTTCATCTCGAAAATTCTTACGGGAATGGGCACAACGCGGGTAAAACCGTAGGGCACTGCTAGTTTAATATAAAAAAAACATCTTTATCCATGTTCAGCTGACTTAAGCATTTTTTTTTTGTGTTGACTGTTTTACAAATTAATAATGATAACATTATTTGTACCACTTAATAATGAAATCTTTATGTATTCAGGTGTTTTATATTTTGAATGTGTTCATCAACTTTTGTACTTGACTGTACATGGACTTGCGGTCTGCGGTTTTCCCGATACACCCACTGTCCCATTGGTTCGACAGTTGATTTGAAAAGAAACGTTATAAATGAAGCTTCCAAATGTGTAATTTAGCCCCAATTTCCCAATATTAGTATACTTATAATTTGAAATGTAGCCTATGCAAATGAAAAGACTTCTTGAGCGAGTTATTGCAAACGAAAAATGTAATAAAAATTCGCTTTGCTTAAAATCCATCAGTTTTCTTTCACTACAAAATCCATACGAAGCATCTCAATCCTTCAATATCGGAGAATATCCGATACTTTAGTCTTTGTTAGCATTTGATTGACCTTTATCTGGTTAAGATAAGGTCGGTTATTGTGTAGCTCTTTGGTAACGTAAGCAATTGTGTTTTTTTAATATAAACCGGCTCTAGATAACAATGAGACGTAAAGCCGTGCCGCATCCATCTCGGGATATCTAATATTGTTTGAATGGGTGACATTGAGCGATGACGTCACACACCGCCGAGATTAAATATCTTTTAATTACTGCCTTAACCAATGTGACGTGTTTATTGGATCTTGTTATTAATTAATCTGGAAAGATACTGTCAGACGTGGCTGAACCACGACTGGCAAGTCCAAAAAAACATCCGCGACTGACGCTTTGCACAGTAGGTATAGTGTATATTCTTCACTGTTCTTCACTTTAGCCGCGTCTGCTCAGCCATGTCCGACAGCCGTATCAGGTATATGTTCCCGGCATCATACTGATATCCTCTAAATCGATACACTAAGCTTCTTTGTCGTATAAAATTGATCAAATATTTTTCTTCCTCTTGAGTAGAAATTATTTTTTAAGGCTAAATATGTTTACACCAAAATTTTAACAGTTCTATTGCACTGTCATTTGCCTTCTGAAGATCCTCCATAGAGCAGAACAAGGGGCTATTAGGGCGATGAAGCAATCACTAATGGTTTAGACAGCGCCACACTCGCAGATTATGATAAACCTCATATAACACGGTTTTATCTTTGATATATAGCTGTATAATAATAATAAATAAATACTTGGACAAATTCACACACGGTTAATTAGACCCAAAGTAAGCTCTAAGCTTGTGTAATGGAATCTAACTTATACATACACAAATACTTTATAAGAATGTCTTCACATATTGTTGACTCCGGGCGGGGATCGAACCCGCAACCCCCGACACAGTAAGCGCTCTCACTGCCACTGTGCCAACGGGCTTGTCATAAATACTACTATGTTACTGTATACTATTTTTCATTCACAATACACAATCGACTCCTCCCTTTATTTATCTATATACATATTTTATTCACAATTGAGTCTTCGCTATCATTATCTACTCAGCAGGTACGAGCCATTGAGACGTACCCGATCACTAACCCCAATCTAACAGTCATTAGAGGGCTTTAAAATTAGAATAGTTAGATAGATATTAAGGTTAAATGGTGTACTCGAACAACTTCACAACTCGAGGATGAAACTTAGAACGACTTGCGAAACTCTAAGTAAATACTTAGGGATATAAAACTGCAATTAAGTGAAGTGTTTTGTATTTGCGATTATTATTCTATTCGTTCCAGTTGGCTGTGAATTAATTTGATGGTCTAAGTTTGGAGTTATCGGTTCCTTATTTTTGTTGAAACGGTACTGAGAGTGTGTTTACCATCTAAATCTTATCTTAAGTTAAATAAGTATTACATTTTGGCAATTTAAATCACTACATAGTATAAAACAAAATCGCTTTCCGCAGTCTGTCTGTATGTATGCTTAGATCTTTAAAACTACGCAACCTATTTTGATGTGGTTTTTTTAATAGATAGAGTGATTCAAGAGGATGGTTAATTTGTTTAAAATTTTTCGAAATTCCCACAGCAACGGGCACAACGCGGGTAAAACCGCGGGGCGCTGCTTGTATACATCTTAATACATATTCGTAAGATATACACTTGATAGTCGATAGATATCGGTAATTGAGACCTGCGGAAAAGCAGTCTAAGCGGTTTTAAAATTCTATAACATAAAATATCTTAAACACGTACCATAATCCACATAAAGGAATCATAAATTATAAGTTTTACAATTAATTCGGTTTACTTTTTGTAAAAAGGTTATTTAATTACAGGTACCTTGGCGTGCCTTAAGGGAATAGTAGTTAATTTGTAGACATTTATAAGGATTATTATCTCTTACAATTCCAGACTTCGACTCGTTCGTACTCGTAAAATTTTATTATCTTCCCTTCGAGATCAAAATGACAAAAAACTACTGGTCTAGAATACTAAACGAGCAAATACTTATTGAATATAGCGATAACGATGTACCCTGAGATACCTATTGTTTTATGAAATCAAATGAAGTATGTTTTTTATAAAGTTTCAACGTATGAAACAAAGAGTGTTGAAAATTTATTATAGAGCCATCTTTTGGGCAAATGCATTGCTCATCATCATACTACAGAACACGAACATTTGAAGTAAAGTATAGTTCTTATCGTCAGTGTCTTAGTTTCTAGATAAATTGACCATTGCACTAAGCCTGCACGTTGCTTAACAATCACAATGAACTAACATAGCTTAGTCAACCTACGCCACGACCTAATCAAATCAAATTAAATGTATTTATTTGCTGAAATATGTTGGTTACATAGCTTTTTTATGTTATGCTGAGTGTTGGTAACTTTCACGATTACTTCCACAGTACAGGTACGCTGCCGCGGCATGCAATGCCCGCAAGCTGTAGTACCAATTCCTGTCTGCAACTGCAACTTGCTCGACTTTCTGCTCAAATTCGATTAGATCCTTTCTCTTTCTTTCTTTGACTTTGTCCGAATTCTTCAGAATCACTCGGTTTGAGAAAACTGAGTGCTCTAGATACCCTAATCTAACCCAAATTGCCAACTAAGAAACGTGAATAACGATGTCCTATACAATAAGTAATCAAAAATAACATCGTGAGAAAAGCGCGGTCTTCTGTTAAGTAAAATTAATGGATCTTTTGTTCAAGCTTGTAGAACCATTGGAAAATATTACATAACTCGTGGAGAGGACAGATTTTATTTCCCTTCGGCTAGGCCTGAAAGAATTTACGAATCTCCGTTATGCGAGAATCCTTTGATTTATAGTCGTAACCCTTATACATACGTAAATCATTTCATAAGGCACCGCATAAAGTAACTTGTCAACTTACGGAAAAGAGTCCTTAAATTATCCGAAAGAGATTCCGATGTCTGTTTCTAATTTTGAACTGTTTTTTTTAAATGTTGATAACTCAATCGATCATCGTCATTTTGAGTAGGTTAGTGGCCAACGAATGGAGATTTTAGGCCACCTAAAGGCCTCCAATATGATGCTAATAGTGAAACAACCGGGACCGACTAAAACTAAGGGATATACTTAAATAAGAGAAGCACGGTAGCGCTCAGATGTCACCATCGCAACCCATCCAAGTAGCTGCACTGCGGCCGGTCTATAAGTTGCTTAATAATTGCAATGAACTAATATATCTTAGTCAACCTACGCCAGGAGCTAATTAAACCCAATTGGAGACACGGAGTTGTTATTACACAAAATTGCGATGTTGCGTTATTGTCCTTGTGAAACATTTGTCCTGTTGTCTCATCTGCCTTAAAAGTCATATTTGACTTCACGTGTGAATCGATTTCCTATCTTTTGAATGGGTATGTTTCATCTAAATGCATATCTCATCCAGCCCTATCTATCTATCCTAATATATATTAGTTCTGTTTCAAATAAACGAACAAACAAATAAAGCTACGCATAAAACTTTTTTCATTTAAATGACTCGGATCCAATACCTTTGTCGCACTTCAATTACTCCATATAAATAACTAAACTCGCCCAGTTTCACTCAGTTTCGCTCAGTTTGTTAGACCGACACGGATCGGCAGACAATCACGATTGTCTATCAATTGTCGATCTGTCGTGTCGACATCGGTTCGCGGCACAATTTACACTAGATCCAAATCCAAGTAGATTTTGGACGAATCAAATTGGAAATCAGCGTCTAACGCCTGTAATCTGACGGGGATGAGAACTACAAATCTAGACCGTATTTAACGTGTGACTAGATATTGAATCAGAGGCTTGTACATCGATTACGTGTCAGTCCCAATAAAAGAGACAATACTTATAATAGAAATAGTAACTTACTGGCCGCGCCCTGCGATGTTACCCGCGTTTTACTCATTCCCATGGGAATTTCGGGATAAAATATATCCCATGCGTTATTCTTATTTATAACCTATATTACTGTAAAATTTCATGTAAATCCGTCCAGTACTTTTTTCGTGAAAGAGTATAATAAACATACATACTCGTACATCCATCATCGTAAACTTTCGCATTTATAATATTAGTAGGATTTAAGTTAAAAAATAAAAAGCTTTTTGTTTGAAATTGTGATGAAATAAAATTTAGTTTTAAATGTAATCTTCATCTTCAATTGTTTTATCGTAATATGCACTAATGAGGCTTTTAAAAGTACAGACATTCCTTTTTTAAAAAGAGCCTTTTATCAGCCATTACTTTAAGTTGAAGTATCAGTTTTCTTGGTAAACACTGGGGATACGGTGTTTTAGTATCAAAATAAGTAAACTCTAGTATAATTTTAAAATTGGCGTTAATGTACGTCATACCTACTAAATGTCGACGACAAAAAGTCTAAAATATCTTCGGTTAAACTAATCTATTACTCGTACGAAAAAGTGTTTTTCAGCAAAAGTACTGTTACTGGCTAGTTTCTATAGAAATGGTTAATCCCAGCCGACAAAACTGATTATTATCAAGAAATAACCTTCCGATTTTGCCGACCGGCTCATTTTCGATTGTTTCTGAAACTTCTAAGTTACTTCGTAGTTATTTAACAAAGGTAATCAAGTATTTTGAAAAAATATAGAATTCTTAAAAGACTAAACAAAGAAGATTAGTCATAATCACCGCCCTCAATTGTGACTTATACAATTTAAATGTCGTTTGAATACAAAATGTCGCGATTATTTCGAATTATCTCAAGGAAAACATTAATATTCATATAATTTGAAACAAAACAAATACATTATTCCGTAGAATTAACATAATAGAAATCTTAAAACCAATTTGGCAGGTAAAACGTAGGCTTTCCGTTGATGGCAACGCATTAATTCAACTCGACACGACGTAAGCCCGCACTGATCATCCGATGGATTTGCATTAAGGTCCATACACATTGTCACGTACATTAAGATAGATATTTTATAATAGTTAGGTTCTTTTAGTCGCGATGTATTAGTATTAAAATAATTGCTTAAATGTGTAAATATTAAACTTATTAATAAAGAATATTTTAGATTTGTCTCTTTCTGACATACGTAATTTTCTGAAGAGGAAAAGAGACAAAACATATTATAACAGTTTTTTAGTTACTGAGCCTTTATTAATGCGGCGGTAACAGATTTATTAGCCTAATATTTTTTATCCTATCATTATTGACAATCGGAGGAACCCCAATAGAATAAAGCACTTTAAATGATATTGTTCATGAAAAGTATTAATAGAATGTCAACTACTAAAGATAGTTTACACTCTGGGTAACTTTGTCCTAGTATGGATGTATATGACATACATACACATGTCTCAAACCACTATAAACAGATACCGCATAGGACGTTTGGTTGAACACCATCACTACATAGTACAAAACAAAGTCGCTACTTTTGTCTGTTTGTTTGTCTGTATGCTTAAATCTTTAAAATTGCGCAACGGATTTTGATGCGGTTTTTTGTAATAGGTAGAGTGATTCAAGAGGAAGGTTTATATGTATAAAAATTCCAGAAATTCCCACGGGAACGGGTACAACGCGGGTAAAACCGCGGGGCGCTGCTAGTGAGTAATAATAATAAAACAAAGTCGCTTTCCGCTGTCTGTCTGTCCCTATGTATCTTTAAAACTGAACAACGGATTTTGACGCGGTTTTAAAAAAATAGATAGAGTGATTCAAGAGGAAGGTTTATATGTATAAAAATTCCTGAAATTCCCACGGAACGAGCTCAACGCGAGGTGTTGCTGCTAGTTAATTATAAACTAACTGGAAAGTTTGAACCTTTTGAGGCGAGGACTCCTAAAAATAGCAAGAAAAAGATTATTGCTCAAAAAAATATCCCTAGTGCCACAAACTAGTGCGAACATCAAATCAGCCTAAAAGATTATTCAAATCCTACCTACGTCATTTTTATGACAGCTCCGTAAATTATTTACATTGAAGTCAAGAAAATGAGAAATCAAGAGTATATTTTAGTTTTCTAAAAAACTTGACTGGAACCGTCAAAGTATATTTCATAATAATATTATAAATGCGAAAGTTTGTGAGGATGGATGTATGTATGTATGTTTATTACTCTTTCACGCTAAAACTACTGAACGGATTTAGTTAGATGAAACTTTACAGTAATATAGGTTATACATCAGAATAACACATTTTATTCCGAAATTCCCGCGGGAACGGGTACCGTGGTTGAACTCATCTGAAACGGCTCGACCGATTCTCATGAAATTTTGTGTGCATATCGGGTAGGCCTGAGAATCGGACATCATCTATTTTTCATCCCGAAATTCCCGCGGGAACGGGTACAAAGCGGGTAAAGCCGCGGGATGCTGCTAATATTTCATAAATATCTATTTATACCTGTTCCGGTTTAGTACAATCATGGATGTTTTGTCCTACTTCCGCGTGTCCGATTGTTCGGACGACCCTTTCGCACACTCATTCGGTGTTCGTAACAATGGTAACAACCGCGGAAGAGCGAAGCACTTACTACACTTCTCTATTTCGTGGGAGAAAATATAAACGAGGTTCACTTTTCAAAAAACTTTACAATGTTCCATATTTTTCACTGCAAGTGGTTACGCGTAACAATCAATTTGTTCAATGCAGTCTCGACCTTAGAATCGCGGTACTAAATGTAGCCAGATCTAATTATACGGCTGGCTAGATTTCACCTACGGCGCTGCCCAAAATGGACAAAATAACTTCCTCTCTCAAAACTACTTAGTACAGAAATGAACCAAATGTGTACGGATTAATCTTGAATTTTGGTGTTGAAATAATGAGCGCTTTGAAATCTGCTTCTGTATAGAGAAACATTAGTTGACTGAAAAAATAATCTCATGCTAATGGCTATTTTATATCTCGACCACAAAATATAGAAAACTCTCAACGGTGCTCAAACATACAAACATACAAACACATAAAAGTTTTGGCCTCTTTTAGGGTGCCTATTCACCGGAGCTTCACGATGTTACGGAGCTTTGATTGGTGGTGGTAATAATAAATAAATATAACCGGACAAATTCACTCAGGGTTAATTAGACCCAAACTAAGCTCTAAGCTTGTAATATGGAATCTAACTAACTGATACTACTACATATATACATATATACACAAATACTTTATAAGAATATATAATTGACACCCAGACGTCGTCGCCAACAACTATGTCTTCACATATTGTTGACTCCGAGCGGGAATCGAACCCGCAGCCCCCGACACAGTAAGCGATCTCACTGCCACTGTGCCAACGGGCTTGTCAAATTTGGTAATGAATCAATCATCAACCAAAAATCTGGTGTAAAGGCACTCTTATAAAGTAATGATACGCCACAAGAAGTCACAACACAATGTACATTGTACAGTCTTGGTAGGAAAGCGCATACATCAGAATTAACTTTTCATGTTTCATAATAATTCGCCTAACGACCGAGTCAAATAACGCGCACGTCGCGAACACATACAAAAGAAAGGCTTTCATTTCTAAAGCCAACAGTCTCTTTATAACAAGTTCATCGTTCGGAAAAGGAAAACAAAAAGTCGTATTAAAGTAAAACATTGAAAACATAAATAAACATGAGTTTGTTGAAACAAACCGACGAATTTGGAACTTTCCAGAAACCCTCAAACGTCAAAATATACAGACATTGTGGATGAATAAAATTACATATTGCGAGGATGAATGATGTATTTCGTGACTAAATTCCGTCGCTAAGTGAAACGTGGTACAAACCCTACTGTTTGACGTTCCCACGTATTTACCTTCTATTCAGCTGTTTGTATAATATAATCAGGAAGAAAGGAAAAATGGTTTATTATGTATATCAATTGTGTGAATTTATTTCGACACTTTATTTGTGAAATATTTCTTTAGCACAAAAACTCATAAGCACTTCTCCGTATCATAAAAATATTTCGAAGCTTTGTGTAAAGATGTTCAGAACAAGATACCTACTTACATACAATCATATAACTTGTTGCTAGAAACTTGAGCCTAGTCATGTGTCAATCGTGACTATCAAGTCTATAGGAAAATCACTTAATAGTCACGTGGTGGTCATGATACAATCTCATACATTTTAATAGTCGACAAACAAATAGAATGAGAAGCGATTGCGAATATCTAAGGGCTGGTATTGATTTATAATCCACAATTAATGTATAATGTAAACATCCTACTAATATTATAAATGTGAACGTTTGTGAGGATGGATGTACGAGTATGTATGAATGTATGCATGTTTGTTACTGTTTCACGAAAAATCTGTTGGACGGATTTGAATGAAACTTTACAGTTATATAAGTTATACATAGGAATAACATATGGAATACATTTTATTCCGAAATTTCTGCGGGAACGAGTACAACGCGGGTAACACCGCGAGGCGCGGCTAGTCTCCTATAAGTACGAAATAGAACGTATAGACTACGCTCTTCCATGCTTAAAAGTATTAAATACAAATTATCTACAAAGTGACTAGCATCTGTGCCAATCATATAATTTTTCACCTATGTAAAAACAAACAACAAAAGAGAATATCCTTTAACAGGTCAGCTGAAAACAAGATACAATTTATAGTAAAAGCATGGTCCATACAAAAAGATACCTACAACCCATCTATCCTTTACCATCATCCCCATAACTTCAAATACGAAATAACGAACGAGTGGAGACCCAAAGGTTGACCCAGAGATCCATTTGTGATATTGAGGTCAGCGCGCGGTAAACTATCGAAGATATGGACGTTGTCATCCTTCGATGCATTTTTAAATAACGTAACGTAACGGTGATGGGAATACGGTTTAAATTACAATCACTGATAACTCTTAAAAATTCACAATTCATCACGTTTAAATTGAGCGAGTTTACACGCTCCAAGCGGATTTGTTCGCTTATGTCAAATATCTCATTCGGTGTCAGTGGTGTTATTACTCGTCGGCAAACAGATTGTAAACTCGCTAACCATTAGTTTATTCATTTTGAGTAGGTTAGTAGCCAACTCTGGTATCGGAGTTTTTAGACCACCGAAAGGCTTCTGACATAGTCTGATGACTGAAAAAACCAACACCAACTGCTTAACGTGCCTTTCAATAGTCAAAAATATATATTTCTGACTAACAGCTACGTTTTTTATTATCATGCAAGACATTTTATAGACAGTTGAGTATAAAGTTGATTATATAATCACTTATTATTTTAGTCCAAGTTATTAAGAGTTATATCACTACATAGTATAAAATAAAGTCGTCCCTTTTTCGTGTCTGTCACACTGTTTGTCTGTCTGTATGCTTAAATCTTTAAAATTACGCAACGGATTTTGATGCGGTTTTTTGTAATAGGTAGGTAGAGTGATTCAAGAGGAAGGTTTTTATGTATAAAAATTCCCGAAATTCCCACGGGAACGGGCACAACGCGGGTAAAACCGCGGGGCGCTGCTAGTAAGTTATATAAGAACTCTGTGGATGAACTAACTGAAAGAAAAACTTTTTGTTCAAATACTGTTTTGATCAAAAGCTTCTAGATCTTTCTTCGTGCAAATTGCTTTAATATTTTAGCAACAACAAGAAATTCCAAGACCTCTAAAGTAATATGGGTATTGATTTCATTATGACTCGGTTATTTGAACTGAGGGGAGTATTAGGCTTTATCTCGTTTAGCTCTCAAATTCGCATTACCGTTAACTTTTGAGCCTAAAAACTCTTAAGTCTTATTTTTTATTTATTTATTTATTTATTTATTTATTTGATGGAAGTCCAACAGCTTTTTTAAACTTAAAAATTACAATTTTTGATTAGTACCAGGAAGCCAATTACAGGACCTCACGTATAGAGACATGATACATGGTTACAGGAAATGAGGTGCTTAATTAAACAGATAATTATATACCTAAGTCAAGTCAATCAAAAAATGATTTACTGAGCATCCGTCTTGCACCAGGTACACTCGTGTTAAATAGATCAAGTGTGTCAAACTCTTTACTACACTCATTAAAGCTTCTGCTGGCTCGCTCGAGGAATGAGTTACGCCTATATTTTCTAGTAGTAACAGATATGTTAAGTGGTGGATTGAATCTCAATATTTTAGTAGGGACGTTAAGATTTATTTTGTGCAGTAAATTAAGGCAATCTATCTGATTGGTAACAATTTTCAATAAAAAGGTGGCATCAGAAATATTGCGACGTACAGTTAGAGGTAAAATATGGAATTTTTTACACAATTGCAAATAGTTTTCCGAACTATAAGGCATCTTTAATCGGAAACATAGAAATTTAATAAACTTTCTTTGAATCTGTTCAATTCGTATGACGTATTTCTGATAACATGGATTCCAAACCTCAGAACCATATTCTAGAATACTCCTTACATAAGAGCAGTATAAGATCTTTAGTGTCTTTGCAGTTTTAAATTCTGTAGAGATGCGCATTATGAAACCTAACATTTTATATGCTTTTGATACAATATAGTTAACATGTTCATCAAAAAGAAGTTTGGAATCGTGGATCACCCCAAGATCACGGATCATATTGATTTTGGTAACGCTCTGAGATTTTAACGAGTATTGAGATGGAATAGGAACAGGTTTACGAGTGTATGTGGTAATGGAGCATTTAGAGGGATTAAGCTCAAGTTTGTTCTCGATACAATAGGCATCTAATCTGTCTAAATCTTTTTGTAATAGCTGAACGTCATGATCAGAGGTAATTTTGCGGAATATTTTCATATCATCGGCATAGGATAATAATGTGGAGTTTTCGAAGCAGGTTGAGACATCATTTATGAATATGATAAAGAGCAAGGGACCAAGTAAAGAACCTTGGGGCACTCCACTAGGTATTTGTACCCAGCTTGAAATATAATTATTAATAACAACAGCTTGTGAGCGTAAGGCTATATATGATGAAAACCACCTAAGCAAATCACCCCTGATGCCTGCACGCTGAAGTTTGAGAATCAAAATGACGTGATCTATCCTGTCAAAGCATTTGCTGTAGTCGGTATATGCCACGTCCACCTGAGCCCCTTCCTCCATTGCACTGGTAAGGTACTCGTTGAATAACACAAGATTAGAGATGGTTGACCGCCCTTTAAGAAACCCGTGCTGTTGTACTGAAAAAGAATTCTTTAAAGCTCCATAAACCTGGTCGTACACAATGCGTTCAAATACCTTAGCAATGATGCAGAGTTTGGAGATCGGCCTATAGTTAGTAGCATCTGTTTTCGCGCCTTTTTTGTGGACTGGTGTAATGAACGCTGACTTCCAAATGCGAGGAAAGTAACATTCAGATAGAGACTTCCTGAATAGTATGGTAATAGGCACCACTATACTATCAGCGCAGTTTTTTAATATAATAGGGTGTATATTATCCGGACCAGCAGATTTTGATATGTCTATTTTTTTAAGAATTTTAATGACTTCTGCTTTTTCTACATTAATGCAACTAATATCCGAAGCAACATCTGGAGGATTCCAATCATAGTCAACCGTCGTGGCTCTATTAGTGTTACTGTTGGGTGATAAGAAAGTCGAAAAGAAGTATTTAGAGAAAGTTTCGCAAATTGAATTACCCTCCGTGGCAGTGACGTCGTCGAATGTGATGGTACCGGGCATAGATCTGGATTGGGAACGTGATTTGACATACGACCAAAAATATTTGGGATCTTTAGTGACTCCGTCTTCGATTGAGGCTATGTAACGTTGATAGCAAGAATCTTCGAGACTTTTAGTCCTTTCACGTAAGCACTTAAAAGTCTCAAAGTCAGCACGATTTTTATACTTATTAAATTTAGAAAGGTATTTATATTTTTCTTTTAAAGCTTTTTTAAGGGCTGGTGTATACCACCTAGGAAAGATATCATCACACACAACTTTTTTGGGTATATATTTATTCAAAATAGCATGTAAGACATTATAGAAAAAACTAACGGAATCCTCCACATTTCTGTTAAGTAGCTCATTAATCCAATCTACGCTTAATATTTCTTCGCTAATTTTGTTATAATCACCTTTATTGAAAACAAATTTGGTGTATTCGAGTGAGTTCAAGTACGGAAGGGTAACATATTGTATTTTAATGACAAGAGAATTATGATAAGGGTCAATCGGCACTAAAGGGTCGGTACATTCTGAAACGGAGACAGGATCATTTGACAGAACCAGATCCAAAATTTTCCCATAGTTATTAACCGTTGAATTATATTGTTTTAGGTTATTACTGATAAGATTATCGATGAATAATATTTCATCTGTATTGTTTAATTCTGAGGCTATCATATGCTGCCCAACTGAGTGCGGCGACCATGTAATATTACTCATATTAAAATCACCTAATATGAGGAACTTATCATCGGGGTAATGTATCATAAAATCATCTAATTTATCTAAAAAGTTGTTTAATTGCTGTGAGAATGAGTTGCCCAGATGCTGCTTGCATAAATATAAGATACAAAAATGAAGGTTTACAGGTTTGCTATGGTTTAGCGGCTTGATTACTAACGAGAGCCACATGTCTTCCGCAGTTGAGAAGTAATTAGGTCTCGAAACCACAGACAAGTCCCTGCGTATAGCAATCAAAACTCCACCACCGCGTGATTGACCCGTTAGTTTATAATCCCTATCACGCCGCCATACAGTATATCTACTGTCAAAGAGTTCGGAGTCCAAAATGCCATCTAGTAGCCATGTTTCAGTTAACGCAATGACGTCATACGAATTGAGACTGATGTTACGGTAAAGAATATTAGTTTTGGATCGAAGTCCCCGCACATTCTGATAGTATACATTAAGTTTAAAAGATTTATCTTCAATTGACATAATTGGGTTTGGGGGTAGTTAGAAATAAAATAGTCAATAGTATAAAATTAGATGGCGTAGCGACAAGTAAATGGGAGTAATAAAAGATAAAGATAAATAATTGTTCTCGAAGGCGACGAGTTTTATAAATTGATAATATATAAAGAGTGTTGAAGTTAAGTTGCGAGTGACAATAACCGACCCAACAAAGGTATGACTTTGCCAAGATACAAGATAAAACAGCGTTTATTGGCCTAACCGGAAGACGAGTGCTCAGCAGTATGTACAATATTACGTATACAATACAAGCTTCATTAACAACACACGAAATCGTCCAGAGTAAGTCACATATTACACAATTTTGTTTAAATGACATTCATTCGCAATAACATGGATCGGCGAGGTATCATTTTTTCGGACATGTATTTTCCCAAACTTAACCCATACATAGCTATAAGTTTTGTCTTTTGCAAGTTTTTTCACTTTAGTTAGAAGCATCTTCTGGTCCGCGTTCAGGTGATCGTTGATGTATACCCTAGTGCCGCCGTCACGAAAGCCTAAATCAGAGGCTGTAAGCTTCGACGCCCTCGCAGTAGCCACAAAATCTTCCTTAATGTATCTATTCAGGAAACTGACTATTATGGCCTTTTCTTTAGTGTTGTGTAACGGCACTCTATAGATGTAATTAATTTGGGATCTTGCCAATGAAAAGTTTACTTTCCCACTGATGGCTTCTAAGATCTGGAAAAGGTTCTCTTCCTTTTTGAAAGGCACACCCTTGATCTCAACATTGTTCAGGCGCGACCTTTGATCATTTTGAGACAACTGATCCGTGAGCCTTTTAACATCGTTCTGCAGGGCGGCTACGGTGGATTCGAGACCTTCCACTGCCTTAACCTTTGCCTCCACCACTGTGAGTCGGCACGAGTACTCTTCCCATTTGGAGCATAAGTAGTCGTTGGAAGTCTTTAATTCCGATACCTCCTCTCTCAAGCTTTTTACATCTGCGGAAAGTGACGGCAGTCCTATCAATTGTAGTTTTATGTCTTGTATCTCCCTTAAGATGATATCCAGCGAGGTAGGTTCCGGACTAACCGTGATCTGAGGGCGAGGAGTTGGTGTTTTGCAAGATGGGCACCTCCATGAAGATCTTCGATCGGCTCCTAGTCTCCTCCATCCAGACTCAGTGACCCCGGCGCACGTAAAGTCTAGATGCTTTTTACAAACTGAGCATTGTACGCCATCGTTGAAGTCAGACTCACATATATAGCACTTCATTTTATACAGAGAAAGATTTTACTTCCAGAAAAAGGGCTCTGAAGCAATCAGCTTGGCAACACCGCAACACTTTTTGGTAGTAAATAAGGTTTATGTTATTGGCAACACTGTAGTATCAATAGTATAAACCTATATAACTGTGTTTGGCAGAAATTCGGAGAACTTTACGACGTAAATGATTTTTAATACTGTGAGCGGAAAATAATAATGATTCTACCATAAGAAGTTTCGCTTTAATAATTGAATATGCTATAGATTTTGGTGTAGACAGTAAACAACTATTATTAAAAGGCTTGCAGACATCTTGTTAAATTTGAATATGAAACTCAATAACCACCTTATTACCGTACTTAGATGGATGGCTTGATTATATCATTTCTATCTGAGCGCTACCGTGCTTCGGAGGCTTCGTAAAATTTTCGGTCCCGTTTGTTTCAAATGTCAGACCATGTCGGAGGCCTTTAGGCGGTCTAACAACTCCGACAACAGGGTTGGCCACTAACCTGCTCGAACTTTCTTTACTCATTAATGTTAAACACTTCTGTGTTTGAAAAGATCCATTAAAATTAGTAATTCTGAATTGTCCTTACCAAAAACTTTTTAAGCAAAAAAAAATATCAAACTTTTTAAACTCACACGATTTGCACTCATTATACTAAATGAAACGGGTCTGTATCGCGTTAGATAATTAAACGTATTTACTAAAATACGTACCCGACGTTTCGAGCGGATTACACCGCTCGTGGTCACGGGATAACCCGTGAGTTGAGTTATCCCGAAACGTCGGGTACGTATTTTAGTAAAATACGTTAAATTATCTAACGCGATACAGACCCGTTTCATTTAGTATAAAAATGATCGATATTAAAATAACCAAACAGTAATAAAAGCGATAAAAATCAATCTCTGACAATAGATGATAATTTATCGGTAAGAACGTAACCAAATAATGGGAGCCATCAATAAAGCGGGTGTCCCATCTATTCTTTATTAGGGATTTTTCATCGGCTTCACCCCTTAGGAAATGAACAAAGGAAATAGATTCTTCAGTGGCTCTATTCATCCCCAATCTTAAAGATGTTGGGTGTATTGTTGCTATATTTTACACCTATTTTGCGACAACCTTGGGCATATTTTTGCTGGTAACCGAGTAGGCCGATTAGATTGATTGGTGGTCCGTACTCGTATAGTACGAGAGCTTAGTCGAACAGAGCTGGGTATGTCTGGCTGTGATTTTCTTTCAAACAAAGATTTGTTTATGCTGTTTTGGTATGGTTTAGGACTTACTGGTATGTAACTTTATTGGCATTTAACCTTTACCCTACGTGTCTTGGCAAAGGGGGAATTTGACATAAAGTAATTTCAAACTGTCTGGTGCTTTTTTAATTAAAAAAAGTCTATATACATTTAGTGACTTGTGCCTAAGCACGGCATGCTAGCAACCTCATACCTTGAACCTTAAAAAAACAAGGTAAGTAAATATAAAACAACATAATACCACTTAAAATTATTAACAAACATTTATATCAAAACTTTTTGTTGTTTTAATTTAGTTAGAGGATACAAAGCGTTGCACAAATAATGTTATGAATAAAAGTTGTTACTTAACCTAGAGATCAAAATCCTCTACATTGTAGTGTCAAATTCAATCACTTACTGAATCTGAACTAACCAGTCCCTATAGACTAGCAGCAAAAACTTCGCATTGCTATCAAAATGTATAGGAATACCACACGTAACGTGGACGTCACAATTTTGTTAGTAGAAGGCAACGAAATAGAATGCGAAACGATTGACCTTGTCTAGGAGGGCTAGAGCCTTAGCCTAGATATTTGTAAAGTCGTTACTTTCCTCTGAATTTTAAGTAAGTACTTTGACTTTATTTTGAGTAAAATTTGTTTAAAGCGCAACGCCATGTTTCCAAATTCAAATCATTTATTTGCGTAAATACTTTTTACACTCTATTTTCAAACCCCATACCTATGCAAATATTAAAATAAAACAAAAACTAAATATAAAAGAAACTAAACAATGGAATTAAATACAATTTTAAACTTAACTCTTAAACTTAGTTATGGTAACTTTCTCATCAATAAACGCATCCAATATGTTTCTCCATAAACCACTATCGTGGTAATTACAAGATACCGTCCCTCGTAATACTCGAAGCTCCTTAATAACATCGTACGGTCAACTGCAAAACTCTATGAACGGACACTAGGTTCCTTAATAACTGAACAATACATCGGATCGTAGAGATCACAGCTGACTAGAAAAGCTGTAGAAAAATAATTACTCGAATAACTTTTACAGGTTGCTAAAATCACCAACAAAATTAATGTAACTTTATCTTTTTTATAAAACTTTATCTTTTAATTGAACTTTTGTTATTATTCTTCTAAGCATGATGTGTCTCACTGCCAGGCGAAGCCTATCTGCTCTCTTTCCACATTTCTCAGTTCAGTACAAGACAGGCTAGTCCTTCCGGAAGGAGTCTAGCGTGGTTATTTACCATAAGACTCGTGAATTGAGTGATGTATTTAACACATAGTGAAACCTAAAGTACTATTGTGTTGATCGACTTTTGTTGTCGACGGTACATTTCCGCGTCCCTCTATAAACAGGGTCTTAGCGAGCCCTCCGTAATAGGCACAATAAAATTATTAACTATCCTTATCTTTTCGTTAACCGCGACACTGCGTCATATATTAATTTTATATCTAATCTGCGAGATGCGAAGCGTAATTATAATCTTGGTAATTACGTGATGGAGATTCCTCGTATCAAGTGGGAAGTACTTATTACACACAGTTAATGTAAATGATGTGAGTTAACATATAAGCATTTATAACCCTTACGGGTAATAAAAATGTGAAGGAACATATATAGGTATTTTTATAAGAGCTCTGCTATGCTACGTATGGTTGGAAACCAAATGAAGCATAGCAAAGTTACAAGCTGTAGTGGAATGAAAGTCTAATACTAATACAATGACACTACTGCATGCTAGAGGCAGTATGACACGTTAAAGAACTAAAAAAATATGTTTTACCTTTTTGTACATATAATATAAAGCAACTTTGCTTATATATATAATATACTTCTATATATAATACAAAGCAAAGTCTCAAAAAGCTATCCATCTGTATGCAATTGATTTTCTCAAAAAACTTTTGAACGGATTTTCATGCGATTTTCATCAACATACAGGGTATTTAAAAAGCAAGATTTGTGACTATATTCCATGCATGCCAATTTTACATAGAAACGGGTAAAAATGTGGGTAAGCTCTACTCTAGTATTTTAATAAATAAGAGAGCTACTACAATTTTATCGGCGCACAAATATATCGAATACGTTGCAAGTAGGTACCTCGTAGAACCCTTTTCTCGCACATATTTTTATTAAAACCTTCTTTTTTCTAGTACCTACGCATTCACCCCTTGGAGAGAGCCACTCAGTTAATACATCAAGGGTATCACTAGACTAGCGAGGGCATGTAAAGAGGTCTTCAAATGAGGAGTACTTTCAGAGCCTTTCATGAGAAGAAACATGCCTAGTCATGTTGAGGATCTTTCATTGATATGTAGTATATGTAGGGGCGAGTATCTTGCTTGTTGGATCTTGTCTAAAGGGTGATAAATAGCTTGTTTAATTTTGTAGAGTGTTATCGCTGTCATATGCGCCCGATGAGTTTTCTGTGCTGCTACAGACATACCCATTACAAACAAGTATTTTAAATTTAAAAAAACCCTACGCAGGAACGGCTGAACCGATTTTTACCAAACGTATGATTAACAAATACTGCATATCGAAATCGGTCCATTCATTTGCGATCTACGGAGCCACAAACAAACACACACATATACACAGATACACACATATACATTACACATATACTACATAAACACACATATATACACAGTTACACAGGCATCGTCTTCTGAAATCATACAAGTCCTCATACTTGAGCTTATCTGCCAACTATGTAATACACCTGTTTATTTTTCGCAAGAACAAAAAATAGACTAACATCTCTGTTTTTGTCTGTATTATTCTAGTCAAGTACTTTGTAACACTTTTCTTTCCCGGCGATCAATTTTGTTATAAGTACATAGAGATCACATGTTTATCACATCAACATAGTATCACAACGTTATCATGAACGGATCATATTCTTTGAGAATCTATAGTTCTGTGTTAATATCTCAATTAAGTGCTCCGTTTGTTATATCTATCACTACATAGTATAAAACAAAGTCGCTATTTTTGTCTGTTTGTTTGTCTGTTTGTCTGTATGCTTAAATCTTTAAAATTACGCAACGGATTTTGATGCGTTTTTTTGTAATAGGTAGAGTGATTCAAGAGGAAGGTTTTTATGTATAAAAATTCCCGATATTCCCACGGGAACGGGCACAACGCGGGTAAAACCGCGGGGCGCTGCTAGTATATACTAAAGCTGAAGAGTTGGTTTGTTTGAACGCGCTAATCTTAGAAACTACCAATCCGACTCGAATAATTATTTTTGTAATGGATAGTCCATTCAATGGGAAAGTTCCCGAAGAAGGCCAAAAAGGGGCCAAGCTGTAAGTAGCTTAGCAATGAGTAAACATTACGATACGAGCGCTACGATTCCACGATGAATTCTTGTAAAGTTATGTACACCAATGCAAATATTACTTACGCGCCTTGCACAAATATCCGACGCTTATTGTCCCAAAGCTTTTAATTACCTACAATGGCTCAGCTTGCAGTGCTTACAGAAATCAGCTGACATTATGGTAGGCACGTTACCACCGTGAAATTGAGTTCACTTCAAACAAAATAAATGAGATTGAAGCCCATCAACGCGTGCGAAATTTAATGCAAATTAATATGAAGAACATTAATAAACGATCGCTACCAACAACATTGTTATGGTGAAGATATTCCGCACAATTAATTTCAAACTGATCGCGATACTGACTTCGCATTACGTTTTATTGTTCTGAACTGTAATGTGCCACCGACTCGCTTGATTTATTGTAATGCTGTTGTTAAATGATATTTAATTGATTATTGAGTATTCATTGATCATTCTTTAATACCGTCTTGAATATCATTATGCGTTAGTCGCGTAAACGGGGTTATGTTTTGATGACCTGATCCATATTTTGTGTTTTGTAAGAATGTAAAGTCTTCCTCTAAGATCTTAGTAACATTTTGACCGAATTCTGTTTCTAGTTAAGATAAGTAAAACGAGCAAAAATGGGCCTTTACTGAATGGCTCATAAAACAGTGGACGGACAAGGAGTCAACACAAACCATAACATAAGATGCAATATAGATTAAGTTAATAAAATAAGTAGTACCCTCTGAAAGCACCCGGTAACACGACTCTAACAACAAACATAACGTATGAAAACACCATCTGAGTTCAGCAAACACACGCGGACATAACTCAGCTCAAATATCACAACTTGCCAAGAAACAGGCAACTCTTTCCAAGTATCATTCACCTTAACTCACACCGAGTTAATTTAATTAAGTGTTCACGAAAATGTACACAGAAAAACTTTGAAAAACATGTTTAAATTAATGAGGTGGTCTTATGTATAGCGCGGGAAATTTCGTCGTTTTCACTTATGAAGAGATGAGAGCTCCGCCAAGGACATATGTATAATAAACGCCTGTTTTTTTGTGTTTTGAATACCGCAGGTGGCTAAGTGCGGCCTTCATTCAGCCTAATACTTGGCTGCACGCCACGTATATGTTAAGTTAAGACTTCAATTAGTGGCGGTAGTGTACAGTCGAGGAAAAATGCGAAAGACACAGGCAATTAATTGAGTGCAGCTATTGTGCATTTGCGGTTCAACTTTGTATGAGGTAACTGCAATGTTTTAAATAAAAGATAGGCAAGTATATTAATGAACTTTGAGAGCTTTATATTTTATATTTGAGAGATTATTAGATATTTTTTTAAAGCAAAGAACCTTGTTATCTGTTTCCCAATATTATTAGAAATCAATCGTAACCCACAATAATTTTGTACCATTCCTAGCGTGGGCGGTAACCACGAACTTATTTTGATTAGCGATTTTTGTCCCCGACTTTACCAAAACTTTTTGAGGAGACTTGTAACTATGTGCGCTGAATATGAATTCAGTATGCGGTATTATTCCGTTGTATATTAACAGTGATGTAATATGGAGCTAGTAAAGTCAGTAGCGAAATGTTCGCAGTAACCGTGTAATGAAACATAACGGTATGTTACTGTTTTCTCGCCTATTTTCTTTGTACGTGTCGAATAGGTTAATAAAACGAAAACTATTCGATTCATTAAATTACTGCCAAATAGGTATTATTAAAGCAAATGTTTAACTAAGTTGGTTTAGTCGTTAATGCCAATACAGGGTAGCTTTATCAAATCGACTAATTATTGACAAGTCTGACACTACAAGAGGTACGAAGATCTTTTCTGAGAAACCATGTCATGGAGTTTGGAATTTTAGGAAGGTTGTTTTTTATATCCCAAAAATCGCACAGAAACCAGTACAACCCGGGTTATAAAACCGCGGGGACCTGCTAATCAAATATAATGCGAAACGATTTCCACTTGTCTAGGGGTGGAAATAATTTTGATGTTCGGTACTCGAATGAACACAGAATAATTTCAATTAAATTTAAGACACCACCTACGTCACATGGCAGGGAGTTTTATGTACTTAGATGTCATAAACAATCCCTTCAGTTTTTAACTATTAAAACGTTTTAAGTGATACACCAGATTTAAAACAATAATTAGACAGGAGAAATTCATCAAAGTGAATTGTAGAGTTTGTGGCATTACAACACAGTTGCTAAAACAAAAATACTGTTTAATTTACATAAATGGCAATTCAACACAAATAACTTTTGCTTTCCAGCATCAATCATGCGTACAATTTGCGGATCTGATAAAATAAATAAACTAAGCTGAATGTTGGTGTTGTCTTTGCTAAAGCCAAGGATTAAAAAAACTTTCCCATCAGATTGAAATTCAGTTAGGAAAACAAAGGCTCAAGTTCGGAAATCGAATTCGGCTCTTCCTAATTGACTTTTGACGTTGTTTTTGGTTTATTTATGTTGGACAGCTCTCCAGATTTATAATATTGAAGTCTAGCCAAATTGAATAGAGAATCTCACTATAAATCCCAGATTTTAGAGGTGCTTAATTTATTTGGGGTATTAACTCAGTTGCATAATTCCTTATTAATTGATTTACGACTGGTTATCGGAGCCTATGGTAAATTCAGCGTAACACACTTCATATGTGTTTAACATATGACGTTTATTTTTTTAACAAAGCGGCTAATTTATAACCCTATTAAATAACTGGAAGTATTTTTAGGTTCTTGAACATCAATAAATAAATCAATAAATTTACGTTGTACATAATTATAATTTTTTTAAGTACAAATAACCTTTACGAAGTTATTTAACAATCAATAAATTAGACAAGGTTTTACAAAATCAGTGGGTGAACAGTCTGATAATTAGATAACAACTAGCAGCGCCCCGCGGTTTTACCCGCGTTGTGCCCGTTTCGGTTGGAATTTCGGGATTTTTTATACATATAAACCTATCTATTTAAAAAAAAAACTGCGTCAAAATCTGTGCAGTAAATATTTGAGTTCATCGCGAACAGACAGACTGACAGACGCGACCGGGGACTTTGTTTTATAATATGTAGTGATAATTAAGGATCGTCTCAATTTAATCATTTTGCAGACACTACACAGAGCAATGATTCAAATTTGATCTGCTATCTAAGGATTTTGAGATCAAGAACTCGATTGGGTAGTTTATAAATGAAAATAAAAACAACTTCTTAATAGGTATGTCAATATTTCCTACGCACAGCACCATTCGTCATAGCTTAAATCGCTTATCGTTCCTTACAGCGACATTATGTAATTATATTAAATATATTAACCATTATATAGGATTAATGTGTATAATAATAATTAACTGTTATCGTGATAACTTGGTCATTATAGGGATGTTTATTTTTAGTTATTAAGAATTGTGCAGAATTTGGCAATTGACATTAAATCAATTCAAATCTAAGATGAATAGATTGCGGATCGAGATTGGTTATTCATGGATCTAAGGAGTGTCGCTCGCTGCAAGGTCGAAGCGGAGTCGCATTGCAGTCACGGTGGAGTCGAAACCACCAACTCGATTCTAGTGACATGATTGGGATACTACTCCAGTTAAGCTAGCAAAGTTAACGTTCCACAAAGTAAGTTTTTAGAGATTAGCACGTTCGAACAAAACATAAAAGGGTGAATTAGGGAGAATTATACGTAAACTTATCGATCTTTTTTCGCAAAAACACAAGATAGCGGTCCAATCATTTCCAATTACAAAACCGCCAACACACCCAGGCGGGTACAATCTACCCCCAAATCTTCAGTACGTCCACTGTATGAAAAACTCTGGAACAACCCTAGACCAAGTAAATTTAAGAGATGCGAAAAATCCGTGAAGCATACAACATTACACCCTGTGCCTTGTGGATGTACGGTCACGTACGGATATAGGAACATTATAGGATAAAGCAGATAGAGGTAAAGATCAGTCCGAATTTGGCTGCAGCCTGCAATCACAGGTTGTTAGCGAACATTACTGGTGCTATGTGCAACCGTACTCGGACTTTTACTCTTCTGTGTATATCCCCAACTTCACATCACTGTAGACTACACCTGCTTTTTTATATGGTCTAAGGTACCACCCTCATAAAGTGATAATCCAGTGTAGTGTAAAGCGGTAAGACATTTGCTGCGCTAGCGATCCACGAGGGTACATTATCAGGGGTTCCGAGCCAGTGGACAGGGTCCTTGAGGGATGGACACGGACTGATACACTCAATAAATGGACACAAAAATTCCAACACTATATTTCTTTTATTGGCATGTTAGCAACGTTTTAGGCCGGTTCCGGACTAGATTTGTTCATAACCAATCAAACGTAAACATTCGGGTAATCAAGACAAGAATAAATAGTTTTAGACTTAAGAGTTTAGACTTAGCGAGTTTATCTTCAGTATTAAGAATATCCTCTCCAGAGAACTTTGAAAAAATCCACCCTATATTGTACCTATATTTTCTCTGAATAAGTGATTTGGTAAACCACATTTTAACCAACAGATAGGGCTATATATTTACTGTTACTGCTACTGATTATTACGCCTTATCCTCCTCACTGTGCTAATATCTTCAGTGAGATGAGAGGCCTTTACCCATTAATGGGACTTTACAGGCTAATGCTTTACTTTTACTTTTCTTTTACTGCGCGTAAATTCCCATTGTTGGGCAAAAGCATCCCCAAATCTTAACCTCTCTTACCAACTTGAATCCTCCAGTTGCGAGTCCCTTTTGTAGGCATCCAGTTTGTCACGGCAATATTTATTTATTTGTATAAAATAATTAATCTAATTAGTTCATTGAAATGAATATTTAAATTTAAATAAGGTTGAATAATTCAAAATAATAATGAACAATATAAACGACAAATATGAACTGCTCTATGCTAACAAGACCTTTCATTTTGTACCATTGTTTTCTTACATTGTAAATTATATTTAAAATTATATGTACGATTTTAATGATGGAATAATGAATTGTTCGTAGTTCAACTAAATAAATTTGGATGAACAATAATTATTTAACATACAAATTATTATCGGGAGAAACATCAATCATTTATTAGGGCGAAAAACATTGTATAACCTAGGGCTATCCTCACACGAAACCCGCCAGGATAGGAACTAAACCTTATCAATATAAACAATCTTAAGCGCAAGACACATAGCTAGTGCGGGCCGGGAGCGGGACGGGCGCGAGCCGGGCGCGAGCCGGGCGCGTGGCGAGTGCGGGCCTGTAGCGGTCTGGGTACGGGTCGATTACGGGTCGCGTGACGTTGTATTCCGTGTATTTGAATGTGAGGTATCACACTGGCCTTTAAGAATTGTGTCTTCGATCCCAATAACTGATAATTGATGTGGCTTTAATTTAGTATAATCATTTACAAAAACCAAAAACATTTTGTAAAATAACAAAAATTCAGCGTGTACAATTACATACAAAAATATTAGACACAATAAAATGAATCGTTTAAACCGTACACCACAGATTACTAAATAGTTAACGAAGAGATTTTATTTAAAAGAACTCCTTTTAATCTATACCACAATTGCGAGTCTTGTTCCGCTACCTTCATTCAAAATGTACGTGCGCTTACATCTTACTTGAATTGAGATAATTACGCTTGATGTGACTTTTAATTTGAAACGCTCTTTAAAAATGTACCTTTTAGACGGAGTAATGGCACCTCGGGTGGTACTGTCAGAGACGAAAGTGGAATCACGAGTAGAAACTTTTGTTCGTTTTTCATCGCATTTAATGTTAAGGTTTCAATGAATACTTAAGTTTTAGAGGAATAACATGACAATTCTATTTACAGTTGTTAGTTAAATTACCAATTGAGAACCTCGTCTTTTTTGAAGTCGGTTAAACGGTTAGATCGGTTATAGGAAGCGCATTTGTCGCATCAACCTTATAAACACAAGTTAAATTAAAAATTTAAATATATCCCTATGCAGAAATGACTAGTCCAATTTTTACCAAACATCTAAACACTACCGCATAGTAACTAGCATTTAAATGAAAAAAACCGCATTGAAATCGGTCCATCCGTTTAAGAGCTACGGTTGCCACATACACACACAGTGACACCTAACTTTCAACACCCCTCTTGCGTCGGGGGCTAAAAACTACGCTAAGTAAGTTAATAAGTAGGCTAGTGGCCAACCCTGATGTTGGCGTTTTTAGACCGCCTACAGGCCTCAGACATGGTTTGGTGATTGAAACAACCGACAGTTTAACGTGCCCTCCGAAACACGGTAGCACTGATGCCACTATCAGCCACCCATCCAGTTAGGGGCCTAGCCGCACTTTACTTAACAATCGCAATGAGCTACATCGCTTAGCCAAACTACAACTAACTACTAACAATTCACCCCAAGGCAGCAAGGAAACGTCTCTGGAGCTTGAATTGCCCCGTCCCTCCAGACTTCATCCAGCCAGCGGAAACTCTGCCTCCTGGGTCTGAACTGCAGTGGCCTACTTGGCGCACGCTCAACCGTCTCCGGACAGGAGTAGGTCGCTGCAGGTCAAACCTGGTAAAGTGGGGCTACTCCACTAAGTCGGAGTGTGAACGCGGTGCCCCAGACCAGGACATGGTTCACCTCTTGTCCTGTCCTCTGTGCCCTACCACCTGCACTAAAGAGGACTTACTGAACGTATCAGACGCTGCCCTCTCTCTTGTGAATTACTGGTCCGGGAAAATATAAATACTGAAAATGATTTTGCGCCATTGACTCGAAAGAAGAAGAAGAGCCAAACTACGACACTAAACTACGCTTACTAAAAGCTGAAACCACCCTTAATAGTATATTTTTAAATGAAGCACATTTAATGCGACGTACTTCCAGAACCAAAGGTATACGAAGATCCCTTGTTTAATATTCAAATTTGTGTACATCTCTTTTGATTAAAATTCAACGGCAACGAAAACGAAAACAAAAATATATTTTTAGTTGACTGATTCTGAGAAATATGATTAAGCGCCAACTCAAAAAGAGATTTGTTATTACAGATTGTATATGGCACCACAGCCTCCAGACGGACGAACCCGAATTTGATTTAGACTTGTATTAAAAAGCCCCAGTTACAAGCTTAGAGCTTTGTTTGCGTCTCTAACCGTGTGTGAATTAGTTCTGTAAATTTGTGAGCAAGATTCATTTCAATACACTGTCCGTGGGTATACTAAACTAAACTGTGGACCTTATGAATGAATTAAATATAATTCTAAGTTATTTTGTTGTACAGTGTACTTTCGGTTGGGGGTTTCTTCATTTAAAATTATATATATTTGTAATGTTATTGGTTTTATGTTCTATTTAATTAAGATAGTGTACGTATGTATCAATATTGAAGAACGGTTCACTCAAAATTTTAATGTAATAGTAAACTGCCATACTTTCAGAGAATCGCCCATTTATCTTCCTAAATTAGGCTCTATTTTGTTAATTGGTTCGCTTTTCTCATATCCGTTTATCCTTTCGCGCATTTAAACAATTTATGGTTATTTGGTTAAAGATTATTCGTAGTCCTAAACGTTTCAAAGTTTTATCGCAGTTAGATTTATTTCATTTAATAAATCACGCAGATACGAGCCGTTTGGGAATGGTATTTTTTGAATTTTAATCGAAAACCGCAGAAGAGTTGTTTTGTATTTTCGCTCGGAATATTTATTAGGTGCATAATTTTGTTTACCTTTGGTTCGCGGGGTTTCAAAAAATCAATGAACTGTCCATAATTAGCGCAGATAAGCAAACTGTGAACAAGATGAGTATGAATTAATGAGCGATTAAATAGCTCGTGGTCTAGTTTAACTAAGTGATGTTAGATCATTTGCTATTGATAAGCAACGTGCAGCTCGGTGCCTACTTGGAGGGATGGTCGGAAGTGGCATTTCTGTCTGAGCGCTACCGTGCTTCGGAGGGCAGTAAAGTAGTCTGTCCCGGTTGTTTCAAACAGTAGACTATGTCGGAGGCCTTTAGGCGGTCTAAGAACTCCAACAACAGGGTTTCGTAACCTCCTCGAAATTAATGAGCGATTGAAATAATTCGGCGTCGTTTTCTACAAACTAGTGCAATAGACGAGAACTTCACACATTTTAAATCGCTCGTGTTCATTTGTCTTGCGCTTCACCTACTAATGGTTTTAAAACAAACGGTGACCCATATTAAAACATTTATATATTACTATTGCCTTGCTATTTAAATGTTGTTCAATCAATACTGAAATATCCACTACTGAAACTACTAAAATATCCACTGAATACATGTCTACCTATTTACTAAAAATAATTTTGTTCCAACCCACAACCCGCAACCCGCAAAACCACATCCCGTGTAGTTTTGTGGGACTATGTTATGAAAATGAATAAACTTTGGTCAGAACTTAGATTATACCATCTGCCGCATTTAAAATAATCACGCACTTTAATTAAAGTTGTTAGTTTGAATTTCTTATCTCTTGGTATCTTTATCTTGATATTGTCGGGTGATATCTATCTATCTAATACATAAAATTCTCGTGTCACGGGGTGCGTAATTGAACTCCTCGGAAACGGCTCGACCGATTCTCATGAAATTTTGTGTGCATATCGGGTAGGCCTGAGAATCGGACAACATCTATTTTTCATCCCGAAATTCCCGCGGGAACGGGTACAAAGCGGGTGAAACCGCGGGGCGCAGCTAGTAGTAATATAATAAAGCTGAAGAGTTTGTTTTTGTCTGTTTGAACGCGCTTATCTCAGAAACTACCACTCCGATTTGAATAATTATTTTTGTAATTGATGGCCATATTCAACGGGAAGGTTATATATGCTACTAGCAGCGCCCCATGGTTTTACCCGCGATGTGCCCGTTCCCGTGGGAATTTCGGGATTTTTTTTACATAAAAACCTTCCTCTTGAATCACTCTACCTATTACAAAAAACCGCATCAAAATCCGTTGCGTAATTTTAAAGATTTAAGCATACAGACAAACAGACACGAAACAGAGACGACTTTATTTTATACTATGTAGTGATGTTCGCGGGTGTAAAACGGCGGCACGCTGCTAGTGGCAGATACGTTTGTGAGATGGAGCAACCGTTTTACCATCTAACTCGGTCGAATTTAAACTTAATCGAAATCGGATCAATTTACTGTTGCACTCAGAGATATTAGACCGATACTTAAGTAATTGACGTAACTTTTCGAAGTTATATTTAAACCTTTATTTGTTAGTACTTATTACAAAATGGTACTTGATTTAAATCTTTTGACTATGTACTTATATTAATTTATTTATTCATTCCGAGTAGGTTAGGGGCCAATCCTGGTATCGGAGTTTATAGATCGCCTAAAGGCATCCGACAAGGTCTTACGAATGAAACAACCTTGACTTACTTCTTAACGTGCCCTCCGAAGCAGGGTAGCTTCTGATAGCAATACTACTATGTTATATTTGTCAGAACCTCAGTATTATACTGCGGTAACGACTGTATAAATCGTGAAGCAAATTGAAAAGCCGCATACACACTGCAGGAGTTATTGCGGCGATTCAAAACCCAAACATTTAGCAAACTAAAACTCAAGAACAAAGCAAAACTTACGGTTACTTAGCTTCTATTCACCTCGGTGGCCTCAAGCTATTTGCATAAGTATATTTAAAGACACGAAAACTATACTAACATGCTTTTGTTTGTATTCTTTTGAAGGTGAAATACATAGTTTTATTTTGGATGAAACATATGATGAGGTGCAGAATTAAGTCTAAAGTATTTGTTGAGTACTCATGTTTCAAACGAAAACATTATCTATATATATAAAAGAAAGTCGTGTTAGTTACACTTTTTTTTAATCGAGAACGGCTGGACCGATTTGGCTGAAAACTGGTGGGGAGGTAGCTTAGAACCAAGAGCCAAGAGACGGATATAGGATACTATTTGTCCCGTATTTCCTACGGGAACGGGTGCGCTGTGGGTGAAACCACGGGGCACAGCTAGATTGACACAAAATTCGAAGAATATCTACTAACTGTTTGAGTTAACTAAGCATGTTAGTAATGAATATGTAATAAGGGTGTTATGTTCAGGTTAAGTTTGCCTTACGATCAAATTTTAAATCGTCGTCGAGTATAATTGTTTTATTTCACGAGCACTCCCGAGTCATACATGTAATTGTAATAAGTATAGACACTCGTCTTTTGTGCGTAAAACTTGAACAAATATATTATTTTTATTCTTCTTCTTCATCGAGTCGATAGTCAACCTGACCAATCCTGGTGTCAGAGTAATTGAGCCGACAATGACCTCTGACATGGCACATGTTACAGGATAGGCCCATCTCGTAGCCAGATTTGGTAGCTAGCTACGAAATGAGAACGATCTATTCGGTAGGTTAGGGTTATTTTTTTTTACTAGTTAAAATCCTAAATCTTTGACTTTCGAATTCCTATTTCGTAGCCAGCTTCGAATCGGGATTATTTCTCCCATTTGGAAGCTAGCTACCAAATCTGGCTACGAGATGGGCCTAAATCCATGTTACGACTACTATCCGTAGAAAGTAGCCGGGACCGACGGCTTATATTATATTATATTATATTTACTTGACATAACCTATAGCCATAGATTTTTTAACTTTTCCCCGTTTACTCAAATCTACCAAGTTGTCGATACTTCAAAGACACTTATATAAATCCAACAACCTTTGATCAACCGATAGTTAATGTAAAGATTCTATTCCCAGTTCTAGGAATCAAGTTATAAGGAAAAAATATATATTGTTAAAAAAATATATTGTATATTGATCATGTAATTTGGGAATGTATATTGTGTTTCTGTGAATATGTACCATGTATCGACAAATAAAGTTCGTACACTATGAAATGCTAGCGTTTGTCGAACATAACAAAACAACTTCACAAAACGTACCATCAGCAAAATATATCAACAATCGAAAATTGCTTTTGTCTAACGACCAAAACTTAACCAAACCTGGTATTGTCACCGTTCAAACTTAATATATTTTCGACTGAACCGAAATAACATCAAAACAACTTAGACATGTTCGAAATAATAAGCGATACTCCATTTTGTAAGAACACAACAATACTCCTGCGCTTCGCAGGGTTATAATTCAGTGCACAAAATACGACCGCAAGTTACACTGTTAAGTATCACTAGATAGGACATTGAGGCGTGAAATGAGCTCGTTGTTACTGCAAATACATCAATGAAGCTGTTTTAGTTCGCCACTGTGAATATAGAATGTATGATTAGTTTCCATACGGTGTTAATAGTAGCTGAACTTTGTTTCTAACAATGAGTGTATGTTGATTCATGTAATAAGGAACTTACAGTAATGCTATTTAGCGGGTTTCGTTTCGTATTGTTGTGTACTTGTCTTAGTTAGTTGTTTAGATAATAAACCAGCTAAATTCCGAGTAATGTGATGCTGTATTCCTAAACAAACATTGTTCATTTAAAGTTTTAACGGTATGTTACATAGGTGTAACATATGTACAATTGTAGACATGTAATATTCAACGTAGTACACATATGAGAATTAGTGTAACTAGGTACTGTTCATTGGAAAACTTGGCATTCCACCAACTGTGCCTAGAAGTAGTATTTTGTCGTATCTTAGTAGTTAGTGTCTGCTATACATTCATACATTCATACATACATCAATACCATGATTTATTTCTTTTTAGATTATGATGCCCCCTCGGCATGCATGTAGAGTGGACTCTACTCAATCTGTTGGTTTATGTTTCATCTGTGGAGGCCTTTAGACCAAGTCCCATATAACTTTGCCCACTGCTTTTTATTAACACGTTATTTTGATTTCAGGTGGGTAGAGCGTTAACGCATAATCGCACCCAAAACCTTAAAAATGGTGCTCATTCATTCCCTCGTATAGGTTAGTGGCCAGCCTACTGTCAGGGCTTACAAAAAAATACTTTAGTTGGTAAAAATCCAATAACTCCAAATCACAAAGAACTCGCTTGCACACCTGTTAGCTCGCACAATCTTAGCGATTGACTCATAAAGAGCTAGCTTGTTCGCTTTCGCATAATCTAAACCTGGAGCCATACCGTGACCTCTTAGCGCGATACAAATGCGGACCTAAACTAGTTCGCTGTCAGTTTTCGTACCATGACATCAATGAGTGACACATTGTAGTTGATTAGCAGATTACCTAAACTGATTCGCTATTTGTCATACTAAAGATGTTTTCGTTCATTCATTTCGTACCATGAGCGTCTTTTGCGGCTTTGGTAAAGCGTCTCAGCTGTCAAAATTAGCAATTCAATAAAAGATACATTTTTCTAACATAAATTGAACCGTTGTTGATATTTTTAACAACAATAAGTATGTACTTTAGTTAATTATTAATGTTTAATTGTTCCTTACTATAAACAATGCATTTGTGCAAATAACTGAATGATATTCAACTGAAAGAATTGATTAAAATTGGACATTTCTTTTCTGAGTTATGATGAGAAGTTAATATGTACTTACACAAAATCAAATACGAGCGCGGACGGGTTGTAGTACTGTATAGTGTGGATTGAGCGCAGGGGATGTACGAGTAGGTAGGTATTTACGAGGCTAAACATGACTATCAATATAAACATGGAGGATATGCTTTGTTTTATCCTGAATTTCCCCAATGAAGCGAGAGCGACAAGGGACAAGGCTCTAGAATTCTGAGACTTAACTTATATTCCTGGTTAATCCATAATACTCGTAGAAATAAATCTTTAACAATCGCAATTTATATCAAACGAGCATGAAGGTAATAATTTAAATGCTTAAAAATGTACCTATTATAATATATTTCATCTATGTCTATATTAAATCTATGTCTATATTTTATTCTATGTCTATTTTTTATTCTATGAATTGTTTGATCTTTGCCAAAAATGAAATGCCACTTTCAGTGACGTTCCGAACACTTAAATCTTAATATTATTTTGGATGTCTGTTTAAAATTAAAAATACCATTGGTTTCTGGAGCAATAAATACTTTATAGTTCAAACATTTTATGATTACAAATTAGGTAAAAATAATTATTGTGTGTATAAACAAACCAATATTTGTTTTAAATAATACTTATCATTTTAAATAGGTTCTCATAAAAACCGTAACTTTGCGTAAATTTAATTATTGAGGTTTTCGAACGCACCTTAATAACTTCTCTTAGAGGAAGTGACGCAATTAGCCGATCAGCAAAATGGTTTGTTCATTCATTCAAAGCGATGGCGATTCAAGTGCGATATTGTTTAAATAAGGTCACGGTACGAATTGAAACGCAAACCTAAACTAATCTGCTTGGATCTTGAGACGCCATCTAAGAGGTCATGGTATGGCTACAGGAACACTTTATACTTCGCGCAAGTTACCTTTCGGTACGTATACACATTCATTCATCCATACATTCATTCATTCATTTGTTCGTTACGCGACAGTGTAAAAGTAGTTACGTTAATCAAGTCGAAGTTTCTCCCGCGTATTAACGAACAATGCAAGAGAAACATGTCACCATTGCTGAATAGAACTGGGCTTATGACCGAGTACTTTTAAAACCATAATTAGAACGCCATCTACTTCCCTACCCCCCATTGTCTGTGGGATATCATTACTGAAAACCAGTCAACTTTGACCTCTTCTACAAGGTAGACATTGATAGTGGATACGAATATTGAGGTGTCTTTTTAAGATGGTAAGTTATTACAGGTGGATAGTTAACATTGATGACGATTTCCTTGAACTTGTATTGGTGTTATATTCATTCTTTATATTGTTTACTTGTGTGAGTTAGACACCCTTAATAATGATAAGTATTAACCTGTAATGTCCCACTGCTGGGCAAAGGTGTCTCATCTCATCGAAGACATCAGTACAGTGAGGAGGATTAGGCGTAATCAACACACTTGCGGGTAGGTGATCTCAAGCCTTGCTTGGAAAGTGGGAAACGTGTTTTCGTTCGACCATTGAATTGAATCTGGTTCCTCAGTCTTGGCAGGCGAGTGCACATGCCAATAGCTAACCCATCAAGTCTAGCTAAAATAACTCTGCCTGTCAACTGTAACTTTGACGAATTACACATTGAAAGAATTTCTAACTTTGATTCCGACATAGGGTACTTATTATTCCGAAAACTCTACCTGTTATAACTTAATATAACATTAAGTATAACTTTTTATTTCATTCACAACTTATTATTGTAAAGACAAAATTTACGTTTCTAAAGTTCACTTATACTCGTACAATGTACTACATACACCAAAATGTTCTGTTAGAATTCTCCTCGTCCGAAAACATTTTATTTTCGGCTTATCCAATAGAGTCACACACTTAATTACTTTAAAAGCTTTTTATTTAATAGTCCTCAGTCTCTTTGAAATGGTTCCCTTGATCGACAATCTTGTTAGACCTTTGAAATTGGTCCTTATATGTACGAAATAAGATTGAAATTGTATGTTCAATTTGATTTTGATTTACTAATTGCTTTAACCTTTTTACAATTGTATATTTTGTTTGCTTTGATATTGAAGCAATCACTTTTACAAAGGGATTGAACAATTAAAGTAATCCGTATTTTGGTAGGCAGCTGTATGTACAAAACTTCGGTTAGTAGGAAAATTTGATGTTTCTTTGCACTTCACTACATAGTATAAAATAAAGTCGTCTCTGTTTCGTGTCTGTTTGTCTGTATGCTTAAAACTTTAAAATTACGCAACGGATTTTGATGCGGTTTTTTGTAATAGGTAGAGTGATTCAAGAGGATGGTTTTTATGTAAAAAAAATCCCGAAATTCCCACGGGAACGGGCACAACGCGGGTAAAACCGCGGGGCGCTGCTAGTTATTTATAAATAAACGTAAGAAAACTTTATACAACGTACGTAATCCTACTAATATTATAAATGCGAAAGTTTGTGCGGAAACTCTCCTCATATTATACATACGAGTACATACATTACATCCTCACAAACTATGTATGTACGAGTATGTTTGTTACCCTTTCACAAAAAAACTACTGGTCGGATTTGGATGAAACTTTACAGTAATATAAATTATACATCACAATAACACATGGGATACATTTTATTCAGAAATTCCCGCGGGAACGGGTACAATACGGGTAACACCGCGGGCAAGTAACCTTATAAAATATGTACCTTAAAAATCATCATGTACTTGAAAGATATACACAAAAACAAAAGGTGAACGTTCCTATAAGTAAGATTTGCCGATAAAACCTTAACCTCCTTTACATAAGTAGGTAAATAGGAACTTCCACTCCGAAGTAAAGATAAAGAAAACAATGGTCACTTAAACAATTCAGATAATAAAGGATCCTCTAACGTATTTGACTGTAACCGAACCCATCCACTTCAAACTGAATCTCAATACAAATTGGTCTATCCTAAGAAGGGAGAGCACCTCCAAAGGGTATCCTATGGAAAATTATGGTAATAGGAACCTCTACTTATGCATAAATGAACTCCTTGGTAATGCATTAATGGCACAATGAATAATTAGTATTATTACTAAGGGTAAGGGTTTGATATCATTCCCATTGTCCATTATACGTAACATTATCATGTAGGTAGGATTTGTAGAGTACTTGGAACATGCCTGTTCAGATAAGGTCTGAACAGGCCTCTTCGGAGAAATTTGAATCTTATATTATTTTATACCTACAGGTTTGCATTATTTATCTACCGTGGACGTTTCTAAACAAATATCATAGCAATTATTTATTATATGTAGCAAATATAAGCAATTATGTAGCAATTTTTAAATCAACTCTCTTATACCAACGCCACAGGCAACCAGCCATTCTGACGCACACTATGTATCACCATGGGATGGATTGTAGGAAAACTAGCATGAGCTGGGTTGAAATGAGGAATGGATTTTCAAGTTTACACCAGCCCTTCTCTTTTATTGTACACTAGCCGCACCACGCGGTGTTACCCGCGTTGTATCGGTTCCCGCGGGAATTTGGGGATAAAATGTATCCCATGTGTTATTCTGATGTATAACCTATATTACTGTAAAGTTTCATCCAAATCCGTCTAGTAGTTTTTACGTGAAAGAGCAACAAACATACATACATCCATCCTCACAAACTTTCGCATTTATAATATTAGTAGGATAGGAAAGAATTTATATATTTTGTATATTTCCATATTTTCTCAGCGGACTAGTTTTATAAGAGAATAAACAAATACTGACACGACACTGTATCTAGTCCATTTCTCTCGTGACCGCTCGTTTGACGAAGATGTCCTGCGACGAGGAAACTTTCCTCAGTTTTAAAGCCTTATAAAATGCAAACATTATATTGAACCTTGAAAAATCTTACCTATTATGTTGCAATGGTTTTTGACAGGGTCTATCAATGGAAATAATCGGGAATGACAATTTTACGTGCCATCCGATCCAATAGCGCTCAAATAGAAATGCCACTATCGGCCACCCATCCAAGTAGGGGCGTAGCTGAACGCTGCTAAACAGTCGCAATGAGCTAACATCGCTTAGTCAAACTACGTCACGAGCACTACAACTTATTTATAAATATTAAATTATGTATCTAAATTATAGGAATAAAAAAATATCCTTGTCATTTATTATCATAATCATTTGTTAATTCCAGTCTGACCTAGAAAAAACCACAAACATATAAATATTGATGGATCTTTAGAACCTACACAATTTCAAAGGGCATAATTAGATCAATATATAGTACGCGGCAGAAACAGTTACTCATCGACTTCTGGAAAAATGATCGTCTAGTTTTGGTTAATGGACGTCACTGTGTGTGGCAATTAGACCGTTGATAATTACAAACTATATAAATAAAACTATTTAAAAATAATATCTGTTCTATCATTTATCTCTTATCTTTATATAGAAATAGAGCAAGAGAGATGTTTTAGAATATAGAAAAGGGAAGAAAAAACCGGTGTGAACTGGTGAGACTGATGAGTAAATGCAACGGCCGCGTCAAAAACCTAATTCTATACATCAGAGAGAGTCTTTTGTTTATGAAATTCAATCAGAATCAATCATAAAGATAGATCGGAAGCTCCATTCACGTCAGCTGAGATATCGATGAGTTCTTTTTACAAATACTTGATGTAAAAAGAACTTATCGAACCAGTTGATAAATGCCGACCAGAGTGGTCCATTGATGATTTAGATACAGATTAGGTCATATAGGTCATAGATATAGGTCGTTAAGGTTCAACTAGTTTACAAGAAAGAGAGTGTTCAATAGAAAGCAATCGTCAACATATTTTTTTAATCTTTACAGTAAAGTAAGTATAAAATTAAATAAACTATCAAATTAAAAACCATTGAGTTGAATCTTTTTTGGTAAAGGATAACTTAACAAGCGATTCGTGAAAGGATAATACGTTGGTTTTATCTCAATTATTCTGTTGAATAACTTAATTGTGTCCAAAGTTAATTGAGATTCGTTCGAGTTTAAATAGCATATCAAAATAGTTTCTACCATTTTAGATCCGTCTATTTTGAACCCATTGGCAATGAAAGATGCCTCTCTCGCCACTCCTGTTCGGTACTTACATCAGTATTAAGCCTCTGTATAAGCGTGAGTTGTTAAATTACCATAGATACAATATTGAATGGAACTATCAATCTATAGGATTTTGTTCTAGGTTCTTTACAAGTTTTATATCAATGGAAACAAACAATATCCTGCCAGTGCCGTTTACACCTATCTGAGTGTTAAGACTATCTAACTATCTTCGTGCCGATCCGTGTAAGTGTGACGTCACTCGATGAGTACATTACCAATTAACAACATGTACGAATATTACCGCGTAACATGGTAACATTATTTCCTACGTACCATCTTAACAAATGACGTAGATACTCCCGAAATTCTCTCTTAGAAATCTACAATTAGGATCGCTAACTTTTCGAAATTTCGGGTTCGAATTCTGGGACGACGAAATGAAATTAAGATCCGTACTCAGTTTGATATATACATATCAATTTACGCTTACATAGACACAATCACAAGGGTCCAACAACTTTAAATCTTATTTCAAGTTGAGTAGAAAATTAACAACAAAACTCCTAAGTAAGGGAGGTCGAAAAAGGGGTGCCATTCACGTTACGACGTCTGCAACATGTGCGATCGTAAATGCTTTGCAGTGTTGAGATGCGACTCTCCCTGGTTTATAAATCAGGACGCTTGAAACGAACAGTCGGTCGCAACGTGAGTAGCTTGCTTAAATGCTGACGTAAGTGTGTTTGATGGATTTCCTATGTATTGTCTTGTTTATACCTTGTTCTTTGAAGTAGAAACGTTTAGTTGAGCTGTTTGCAGCCTTCCCTTCTGTGATGTTTACTGAGAATGAACAGGGATAAACATTTTTGGTATCATTACTAGAACTAATAGTGAACGGAATTTTGGTGAAATAGTTATGGATTGTTACGAACAACTATAATTTATCCGTAGTTACTGTAGATTAACTACAGTTTTAGTTTAAACGTACTCACACGGGTTTTTTCGTGTTAGAAAGTTAATAAAGCAAGTAATAACTTACTTTTTATTTCCCGACGTTTCGAGGGGATTGCACCTCTCGTGGTCGTGTGAGTACGTTTAAACTATGTGTTCAAATCGTGTAAGTTTAAAAAAGACTATTACAGTTTTAGTTATGTAGATATTTTGAACTAACCAACTCCGAAAAATACGGACAAAACTTAAAAACTGCTCCAAACTAGGAACAGTTAGTATAAAAGTAAATGGCGATCGGATTGCGAGCGCTGCTGTATTTTTATTAACTTATCGTTCGCCATTTGTTCGGCTGAACGGGTTACCTTTTTCGCCGCGATCTCTCTTTTAACAAACTGTAATAAAAATAGTATACGGAAAAACCCAATAAAATGTATATAAAAGACTCCGTATCTCTAAAACGTATGGCCATAGAGTAAGTGTTTTTCCGGCGCCATTTTCTCTTACTCTGAACAAAATAAGAGTAGTTTGTTTTCATTTTATCGATATTGGCACACCTGAGAGCAGACTACTGCCAATTCCGAACTGTTTTCTGACAGACACATATCTACCTACTTTGTATATATTTTGATTTCAAAAATTATAATATTTTTCCACTAAATCGGATATTGGGCAAAATTGTGAACAAAAAACATATGTGTTCCTCGGTTGTACAGCATACCCTGCGATTTTACTCCCATTCTACCTGTTCTCTTGAGAATTTAGGGATAAAAACACAATTAAACTTATATCATACGTTTTTTCGAATATGGCTATAGTATATAAAAATATTCTAAAAACAAATTTTAAATAAATCTAGTAGTTCTAGAATGCAATCAAACAAACAAACTCATCAGTTCTGTTAATGTAGATTTTTGTATTTTGTTTATCAAATCAGTAGAACAAAGAAAAAGCCCATAAACTCTGCATTTTAACACACAACGTGATAAACAACACACCATCGCCAATAAACTCTAGTCCTTTATTTGGAACTAACATTTTTGCGGGAAAACTTCCACACTCAAAGCAAAACCACTTTCATTTCGGCGGGTGAGCCAACTAAACGAAATGAAACCCGCCGCTTGTACCAGCATTATCACCGCCCATTGAAATCGCGATAAAATCTCAGGGAAACTTAACAAAAGAGTCCAAACAATAATAAACCGGATAATCGGGGAACCGCTCCCAACACCAACTTTTCAGAGGTCCAGATCATGATTGATGGAAGAAGTTTGCGCGAGGATCTTCGCAAATTATATGGTCCATTGTTTAGAGTTCGCTCACAAGTGTTGGCGCAATATATGCGATGTCTAATTACTTGATGTTTGTTATGAATGAGTTCAGAAGTTTGTCTAGTATACGCGTGTTGAACGCGTGCTTGTTTGAACAAGAATTAATTTTGTTAACATTAAGGTGGCTTAATATGAAATCGTGTACGTGAGTGGTTAACATCAGAGTTGGTTTTGATTCTGAGATAATATTGATTTTACCCAGCTGTTTTCTATGAATCCCTAGACCGATTAAACGCACGCACTTGTTACTGCAAGAATTTGTACAATCAAAATAATGTTTTCTCTCGGCATCTTACGAGTCATATTCGATAATTTTTAGTTATATACTCAACCCTACTAAAGCGCAGTTGAATCTGTTCCACACAACGCTCTAGGTAGATACTCTATCTTACTAATAAAAGCGTTTTCTTCCGTATAGTTATACATCGTATAAAATGAGGAATTAACTCTTTACGATTGGACAAATTCACTCACGATTAATTAGACCCAAACTAAGCTCTAAGCTTGTATTATGGAATCTAACTAACTGATACTAATACATATACATATACATACACAAATGTTTTATAAGAATATATAATTGACAACCAGACGTCGTCGCCAACAACTATGTCTTCACATATTGTTGACCCCGGTGGGAATCGAACCCGCAACCCCCGACACAGTAAGCGCTCTCACTACCACTAGTGCACATGCTCCCTGTGAAGCCTGGCCCTAATAAAATAGACACATATCGCATTGTGACGTTGCCTAATCTAACTAGATATCTCATAATATATCTCATCTCCTTTGTTCATAAAAAATACATAAAACACACAGCACCCATGGCAATGTGATTGTTTTCTAAAACAACACAACAATTGAATAGAAAAACGTGGGCACTCCCTGGATAATGTTTCTATTGAAAACATGGCCGATTTACGATCAACGGACGCGGTGATAAAACATGCAATATATATCGCAACACTCCAAATATACTGTTAAAGAGAACATTCTCTATTGAAAACAATAAAATTATAATTTTGCGGATGTGTTATTCGGTTTTCAGTAGTGGTAAACATTTTTATAAAATCAATAAAACTTTATGTAAAAAAGATTTCATGTGTGAGTGAGTCTTAGTAGTTATTTTGTAATGGTATGTATAACCTCGATTTATTTTTTACTCTAAAAGTAAATTTAAACCGAACTTTAACCTCATGCCCTAAGGGTAGGTAAACTTTACTATTCGCAAAGGCTGTATCTAGAAATTAAATAACAAAAGGTGTATATAAAAAGCAAGAAAAGCTTTTTACGCAAAATAAACTAACCTTAGGCTAGAAGTAAAGGTAAATCTATACATATAATAAAATTGTAGAAAAGTGCTGTCTGTACATTGAAAATAAAAATAAAAAAAATAGCAGGGGTTATTGTTATGTCGATGTCGAACCCAAAAATGTAATCAACTTTTTTTTTGTCTGTTTGTCTGTTTGTCTGTTCACGCTAATCTCAGAAACGGCTGATCCGAGTTGGATGCGGTTTTCACGAATATATTGTGGTATGCTTCAGTTATGCTTTAGTGTTTGTTTCATGTCAATCGGTTCATAAATAAAAAAGTTATGTCAAATTAAAAAATCACGTCGAACACTATTCTATGCTTATACATAGGCACCATTAATCTCCGCAACTATTTGACGGATTTGGTTGAAATTTTGTACCGACATATTTTAGAGCCTGGCGCAACATAAAGACTACTTTTTACCGCGGGAAAACATCCGTTTCCCATGGGAATCGGTAGTTTATTGTTTTTTTAACGCCTGTTTCGGTCAACGAACGACGTCGATCATTGTTACTAGATAGGTAAATTACAATCATTAATAGAATATGTTATAGCTACTTATTACCTTGGAATTGACTGGATTACCATGGGAAAAAAATTAAAAGGGCTCATCTAAATTCTTTCTACTTAAGTTAGTTTAGGCTGATATCATAAACTATAAGAATAATTTACCGAGGGAAATCATAGTACTCCCATGGGAATGAAAAAACATTGTTCTTTTACGGCTGAAGGTAGTTTGTAAGCTGTTGAATTTTAAGAATAATGTCGAACAGATTCCTTCCAGTTTCCCGTGGGTCTGAGATGTTATCCCGCGGTAAAAAGTAACATAAGTGTTGTTATTTCCAAGCCTAAACTAACTGTTTGCCAAATTTCATCCATATCCGTTCAGTAGTTTTTGCTAGCTGTGCCCGCGACTTCGTTCGCGTGGAATAGTGACTATGAGCAGCGTTTTTTTAAAAATATATACTTATTTTTATTTTGGATCATAATCACAGTCATTTTGGGTAGCTAAAAAACCTACTTTACTGTAATGCTTCTCTATATACAATACTAGCTGCGCCCCGCGGTTTCACCCGCGTTGTACCCGTTCCCGCGGGAATTTCGGGATGAAAAATAGACGTTGGCCGATTCTCAGACCTACTCAATATGCTCACAAAATTTCATGAGAATCGGTCGAGCCGTTTCGGAGGAGTACGCGAACGAACACTGTGACACGAGAATTTTATATATAAGATTATGCTCAAGAGTTTTCAGAGTTATTACTGGAGATCGGTAACGGTGTGTATCCGCAAGAACAAGGAAAAGTTGTTCTCAATGAAAACTTATGCAGCAAAGTTTCATCAATACGAGACCTCATTTCAAAGGTGTATGGAAACCCAACGCAAATACTAACCTGCCAAAATTCCTGGCTTTTGCGAAAGAGCAATTTTGACTCCACGAAACGACCAAGCAGCAGCAATAAACGCTGAAATTTTGAGCTTAGTTTCGGGGGATAATGTAGAGTATATCTCTATTAACAGAGTTATGGAAGAAGGAGAATCTACCAGCTACCCAGTAGAATTTTTAGAATCTCTAAGTGCTCCTGGACTACCAGCTCACAAAATAAAATTAAAAATCGGCGTACCCATAATGCTCCTTAGACATTTAAGCCCACCAAAACTTTGCAACGGTACTAGATTAAAAGTAACAAATTTACAACGAAATCTGATAGAAGCAGAGATTTTAACAGGGTGCGGAAAAGGTGATAGTGTTTTTATTCCTCGGATTCCTCTCATTCCAAACAATTTTCCGTTTAGTTTTAAACGAATTCAGTTTCCAGTGAGCCTATGTTTCGCCATGACAATTAATAAAGCTCAAGGTCAGACTCTAAAAGTTGTGGGTGTAGATCTAAGTATCAGCTGTTTTTCGCACGGTCAATTGTATGTGGCTCTGTCGCGTGTTAGCAATCCCAGCAGCCTGTATGCTTTCACCCCCGATGGCCATACGTCTAATATTGTATATAGAGAAGCATTACAGTAAAGTAGGTTTTTTAGCTACCCAAAATGACTGTGATTATGATCCAAAATAAAAATAAGTATATATTTAAAAAAAAAACGCTGCTCATAGTCACTATTCCACGCGAACGAAGTCGCGGGCACAGCTAGTCTACAATATAAGCAACCCTGTATTTGCATACAAACCCATTTGAAACCAGACATATTTGAAGGTTCTATTAATAGACAACGTTGTACAAACATATTTCCATATAATAACGTACATATATACATACATAACATAAGACATTATTTACTCGGATTGCCAATTTCCGAAGCTTATGACGAGGCACCGTTACTAACAGTAATTCCCTTTAATATCTCACTTCATGTTGTTTAATAAAAGGTCACGATATCGAATTGTATTCTCTTAGTACATACTGTAGTGGTAGTCTGGGAATCGTCTTAAATAGGGAATCTTTTTGCCGCAGTATAACAACGTGTATAGGTTTATAGTAAAAGAAGTGTATACAAGTATATACAACCCTTTAAGATATTTTTAACGTGCGGTAATTGAATTTTCCATGTGTAGTGTTCTATTATTCCAATTTTGGATTATTTGATATTCGATAAGGTGAAGTCATCCCGTCGATACATGTTGTGAAGCCCAATGAATATGAAACACTGTACTCATGGAGTATATTTATTTATGTAAACGATAATATCGATATAATCGATTCCATCGATTGTATGAACAATTTAGCCGAACACTATCGATACTCAAACTTTTGCATTAGATCTTTTGGAAACACTACTAAAATGGTGAGGACACACAGCCCTATATAAATGCCCTACAAAGCAACGAAATTCTTCTATTCTCTAAGTCAAAAAGGTGATGAGAAGTCATTTGATTGTCAAGTATAGTAAGCCCATGAAGTAAAGAGGTGTTAAAAAGTTATTCAGATCGCATTTTCCGACCTTATTTCAGAAAAAATGTTGAAAATTTCATCATGATACGTGAACGCGGGCCGTGCGAGTGGAGAGTAGAACGCATTCGACTGTATTTGTCCAACAATTGAACTGTACAATTCCGTTAGGCAGTAGGGCTGCCACTTCACCGGAACTAGCGTAAACCGATGATATGGATCACTTGTCTTGGCGCTTATGGATATTTTAAGAAAAATAAGCATGAAAAAGATATTTGTTGAAGAAACTTTTATTTTTTATTTGAATTGGACTGTGTCAACTCATAGCGATTGTTAAGCAACGTGGAGCTCGACCCCTACTTGGATGGGTGGCATTTCTATTTGAGCGCTACCGTGCTACGTAGGGGCGTTAAATGGTCTGTCCCAGTTGTATCAATCGTCAATCGGCGGTCTAAAAACTCAGACACGGTTGGCCATTAATCTACTCCAACTTACTTACTGGATATCTCGCAATACTAGATATTACTCGTATTACACGTCTTATTATTAGCTTTGTATTGAGAATTCGATTCTAAGCTCGTCGCTTGTAAACTCGCTCGAAAAGTAACACTTTTTGCGTTAGAGAGAGACAGACAGAGAAACATGCGCACGTGTCTCTCTCTTATAGAAAGCAAGCCAGATATTTTCGTTTCGTCTTTCTATTTCGCATTGAACTTCGTTCCATCCGGGTGTCCCTTGACACTTGACCTTGACCTTGACCTTGTTTTTTTTTATCTAAAAATTATAACCTAAGTTGATGATCAGCTTAAATAATTGTATTTCATCGAGTAGGAGGAATTTATGGTTATTGGATGTTTATCTTTCACTTTCCTTGCTTTATGATGGATAAGACAAAAAAGGTTTTATTTGACTCGGTTGTTATGTTAATTTCGTTGAGTGGCAACCCTATTGGTGTAATATTTACTCAAGTAAGAAGTTGCTCGCAACCCTACTTCCACGCCAACTGGCGAGAGTTGCATTCTTTCTTTTTAAATCGTGAGAAGCAACTCTTAACCAAGGCCTTTTATAACGCAGACATTTTGTTTTTAATGCCGATTTTGTTCAAAAGAAACTCGTTCCAACTCAACTTTTGAATGAATTTTCTTTCATTTAACTCAAAGAGGCGAGAGTAACAGTTTAAAGTAATGTTTAATAAGATTAAACGTTCGGTTTAACGGTTTTAGTTTTTTTCTATTCTTGTTTATTACATAATATTGTCTCTAAACAAAAATTACTTACTTCACTTATTTCTCGACTAAATAACGTACTTTATTTTTGATAAACCCGTTGGCACAGTGGCAAGTGAGAGCGCTAACTGTGTCGGGTGTTGCGGCTTCGATTCCCGCCTGGAGTCATCAATATGTGCAGAAATAGTTGTTGGAACGACGACTGGGTGTCAAGTATATATTCATATAAAGTATTTGTGTATGTATATGTTATAGTATCAGTTAGTTAAATTTTATAATACAAGCTTAGAGCTTAGTTTGGGTCTAACTTTCCATGCGTAAATTTGTCTGGATGTATTATCTGGATAAACTATTTATTAAACTCAATTCAAATTCAAATTATTTATTTGTTCATAAACATGTTCAATATTTCCATTGTTCCCTGCTGATGTTCTTCCGAATGGGTGGTACGTTCAAAAGAGCCTCTATGGGGCCAAAACTGAATAAAAATATTTGACTTTGACTTTGAAAAATTAAAACGAAATAAATATGTCTCGTACGCTAAATGAACTCATTCAAAACTCACATCACCAGTAATTTCTAACCATTAACATTGCCACAGTAAAATTGACCTCATCTAGCAGACGGGCAACAAATGGCCGTACTTGTTATTCGACGAACATTTGACACGTTTTTATGAACAAATGTTCGCACGAAACGCCAATATAAATGAAGGCATCCGTTTAATACACGTATTATAAACTAGCTGTGCCCGCGACTTCGTTCGCGTGGAATAGTGACTATGAGCAGCGTTTTTTTTTTAAATATATACTTATTTTTATTTTGGATCATAATCACAGTCATTTTGGGTAGCTAAAAAACCTACTTTACTGTAATGCTTCTCTATATACAATATTAGACGTATGGCCATCGGGGGTGAAAGCATACAGGCTGCTGGGATTGCTAACACGCGACAGAGCCACATACAATTGACCGTGCGAAAAACAGCTGATACTTAGATCTACACCCACAACTTTTAGAGTCTGACCTTGAGCTTTATTAATTGTCATGGCGAAACATAGGCTCACTGGAAACTGAATTCGTTTAAAACTAAACGGAAAATTGTTTGGAATGAGAGGAATCCGAGGAATAAAAACACTATCACCTTTTCCGCACCCTGTTAAAATCTCTGCTTCTATCAGATTTCGTTGTAAATTTGTTACTTTTAATCTAGTACCGTTGCAAAGTTTTGGTGGGCTTAAATGTCTAAGGAGCATTATGGGTACGCCGATTTTTAATTTTATTTTGTGAGCTGGTAGTCCAGGAGCACTTAGAGATTCTAAAAATTCTACTGGGTAGCTGGTAGATTCTCCTTCTTCCATAACTCTGTTAATAGAGATATACTCTACATTATCCCCCGAAACTAAGCTCAAAATTTCAGCGTTTATTGCTGCTGCTTGGTCGTTTCGTGGAGTCAAAATTGCTCTTTCGCAAAAGCCAGGAATTTTGGCAGGTTAGTATTTGCGTTGGGTTTCCATACACCTTTGAAATGAGGTCTCGTATTGATGAAACTTTGCTGCATAAGTTTTCATTGAGAACAACTTTTCCTTGTTCTTGCGGATACACACCGTTACCGATCTCCAGTAATAACTCTGAAAACTCTTGAGCATAATCTTATATATAAAATTCTCGTGTCACAGTGTTCGTTCGCGTACTCCTCCGAAACGGCTCGACCGATTCTCATGAAATTTTGTGAGCATATTGAGTAGGTCTGAGAATCGGCCAACGTCTATTTTTCATCCCGAAATTCCCGCGGGAACGGGTACAACGCGGGTGAAACCGCGGGGCGCAGCTAGTATTGTATATAGAGAAGCATTACAGTAAAGTAGGTTTTTTAGCTACCCAAAATGACTGTGATTATGATCCAAAATAAAAATAAGTATATATTTTTAAAAAAACGCTGCTCATAGTCACTATTCCACGCGAACGAAGTCGCGGGCACAGCTAGCAAAAACTACTGAACGGATATGGATGAAATTTGGCAAACAGTTAGTTTAGGCTTGGAAATAACAACACTTATGTTACTTTTTACCGCGGGATAACATCTCAGACCCACGGGAAACTGGAAGGAATCTGTTCGACATTATTCTTAAAATTCAACAGCTTACAAACTACCTTCAGCCGTAAAAGAACAATGTTTTTTCATTCCCATGGGAGTACTATGATTTCCCTCGGTAAATTATTCTTATAGTTTATGATATCAGCCTAAACTAACTTAAGTAGAAAGAATTTAGATGAGCCCTTTTAATTTTTTTCCCATGGTAATCCAGTCAATTCCAAGGTAATAAGTAGCTATAACATATTCTATTAATGATTGTAATTTACCTATCTAGTAACAATGATCGACGTCGTTCGTTGACCGAAACAGGCGTTAAAAAAACAATAAACTACCGATTCCCATGGGAAACGGATGTTTTCCCGCGGTAAAAAGTAGTCTTTATGTTGCGCCAGGCTCTAAAATATGTCGGTACAAAATTTCAACCAAATCCGTCAAATAGTTGCGGAGATTAATGGTGCCTATGTATAAGCATAGAATAGTGTTCGACGTGATTTTTTAATTTGACATAACTTTTTTATTTATGAACCGATTGACATGAAACAAACACTAAAGCATAACTGAAGCATACCACAATATATTCGTGAAAACCGCATCCAACTCGGATCAGCCGTTTCTGAGATTAGCGTGAACAGACAAACAGACAAACAGACAAAAAAAAAGTTGATTACATTTTTGGGTTCGACATCGACATAACAATAACCCCTGCTATTTTTTTTATTTTTATTTTCAATGTACAGACAGCACTTTTCTACAATTTTATTATATGTATAGATGAGACGAACAAATGACGTGAGGCACTGACGGCTGACGAGTGCGAAGTTCGTGATGTGTTTCAAATAATTGCGACAGTTATAGACAAGATCATTATTGAGCAATTATTTGTGCACTAATAGCCGGATCCACACCGAGCGATCCGCGATCCTGCGATCCGCGATCCGGAAGCATGAGGCATGGATCACGGATCGTATCGTCTGGACCTTGCGGATCCCGCCGCCGAAAGACTGAGGCGCCTGTGTGCTAGTAACAAAAACCGACAACTAACGGATTGCTCGCGGCAAGGAGCGCGCGCTCCTGCCGCGCAGTTTGGATCGCGCGAGGCAAGTACGCATCAAACGCTCCTATGGAGCGCGCTCCAGCCTCGCGCGATCGGAGCGCGGTGGATCGCTCGGTGTGGATCCGGCTATTGAAACTACGTTCACTTCGCTTTTATTTTACATTTCTTTCTGACGTTTCGGCCCCTTTACAGGAACCGTGGTCACAGTTTTCTGTCACAGATGTTCAAACTGTAAAGTTCCTTTCCTAAAAGCGAAGTGTATCTGTAAACGTATTTTCAATTCAAAGTGACTATTTCTTAACTGATTATTCAATTAATGAATGTCTTATCCTTCCAGTTTATTAAATGTACGCAAATATGAAACTACTTAATATCTATACATATAATAAAATTGTAGAAAAGTGCTGTCTGTACATTGAAAATAAAAATAAAAAAAATAGCAGGGGTTATTGTTATGTCGATGTCGAACCCAAAAATGTAATCAACTTTTTTTTTGTCTGTTTGTCTGTTTGTCTGTTTGTCTGTTCACGCTAATCTCAGAAACGGCTGATCCGAGTTGGATGCGGTTTTCACGAATATATTGTGGTATGCTTCAGTTATGCTTTAGTGTTTGTTTCATGTCAATCGGTTCATAAATAAAAAAGTTATGTCAAATTAAAAAATCACGTCGAACACTATTCTATGCTTATACATAGGCACCATTAATCTCCGCAACTATTTGACGGATTTGGTTGAAATTTTGTACCGACATATTTTAGAGCCTGGCGCAACATAAAGACTACTTTTTACCGCGGGAAAACATCCGTTTCCCATGGGAATCGGTAGTTTATTGTTTTTTTAACGCCTGTTTCGGTCAACGAACGACGTCGATCATTGTTACTAGATAGGTAAATTACAATCATTAATAGAATATTCAATTCAATTCAATTTATTGTTCAATAAACATGGGTACAGGGTATTTACAAGGTGTTATAGTAATACGAGAACAGCCACGTTTCACCATGGAGGTATATGAACTTTTAAAGGTTGGTTACCATACATACTAAATATTAACAACTTAAATATACTTAAAACAATTAAAACAAATACTTAAACAATTCAGGGATAACAATTATTGGACGGAAAGTAATCAAGTTAAATTTAAAAAAAAAAAGAACAATAATACTAAAAAAAATTAAAAAAACAATAAAAAGTATTTCTTATTCTAATAAATAATCATTAATTGAGTAATAACACTTAGATATTAAATAAGTTTTCAGTTTTTTCTTAAATAAACAAATTGACGTTATATTTTTGAGATCCTTTGGTAGTTTATTATATATTACAATACTCATGCAAAATATGCTATTGTGAAATTTGGTAGTCCTGCTGGGTTGAATACTGAGCAAATCACTTCTCCTACTACTCTTCGCCTTATCATATGTATGTATGTTGGTTTTAACTAATAGCGCAGCTTCGAGAATATATAGAGAGGGGAGAGTTAAAATGTTTAGTTTTTTGAAAGAATCAGTACATGAGTCTGTCTGTCTGAGCCCACAGATGGATCTTATGCATCTTTTTTGTGCTTTGAATGCTTTCTCCTTATCAGTGGAATTCCCCCAAAATAATAATCCATATTTTATTGTTGAACCTACAAAAGCATGATAAGCGTTAAGGACAGCTGTAATATTAGCTACTTTTTTTAGCATATATAATGCATACGAGAAATGACTTAGTTTTGAGCAAACGGTATCCACTTGAGTCTTCCAATTTAAATTAGAGTCAATCTGTATTCCCAAAAATGTTGTATCATGCACTTCTCTAATAATTTCATCTTTGTATTGAATGCAAAGATTCATAGGCCTATTATTGTTATTTTTAAATAGCATGTATTGGGTCTTACTAATATTAATTCTAAGATTATTCTTATTTAACCATTGAATTATTTTTTCAAGTGATGTATTTATCTCTGCTTCAAACGTATCCTTATTATTTTCAACAAATATTACAGTGCCATCATCAGCAAACATTATCAATGGTTTGTCTATAATATTTGGCAGATCATTTATGTAAATAATAAATAGGAGAGGGCCTAGTATACTACCTTGCGGTACTCCATATTTTTGTAGTTTTGTGGTTGACTTATAAGTTTTGGTTATTTTGCTATGTTTACAAATTCTGTTTATGACTGTATATTGATATCTATTGCTTAAATAAGATTTTATAAGTTCTAAGGCTACACCTCTGACTCCATATTTTTCTAATTTTTTTATAAGTAAGATGTGATCAACTTGGTCAAAGGCTTTTGTTAAGTCCATGTATAACGCTAAAATCCTTTTTTTATCATCTTGTGCAGTCATCACTTGTTTTAAAAAATTGTATACTGCATCATTTATAGACTTCCCTCTTCTAAAGCCATATTGTTCGTTTACAAGTAGATTATTAGACTCAAAATAATTGTACATATTATTATAAATGACTTTTTCAAATATCTTAGCAAAAATCGGAATTAAAGCTATCGGTCTATAACATTTCAAGTCAGTTTTGTCCTTTTTTTTAAATAGAGGTGTAATAACTGTTGTTTTTAAATCAGTTGGAAATATCCCGTTTTCTAAACACTTATTAATAATGTAGCTGAGTAAAGGAGCTAAAACATGAGACACTTTCTTAATAACTACTGTGCTTACATCATCATATCCTGTACTTTGAGTATTTTTAAGGGATTGAATAATGTTGAATATTTCAGAGCTACTTGTCGGTTTCATGAAAAACGAATTAAGGGTATTATGAGGTAAAGATGCTGGTTTAGACGGTGTAACTTGGTTTGTAATAGGTTGTATATTTATAAAGTAATTATTGAATTCTTCAGCAATATCTTTTGGGTTAGTTATTGTTTTGCCATTTACATTTAAGGAATCGATTCCATCCTTTGGTGGAATTATTTTGGAATTGTTTATAATCTTCCAGGTTGCTTTAGTTTTATTAGAGGAAACGTCTATAAAGTTATTATTTTGTGCCTTCTGGGTTTGTTTAATAATACTCTTGAGTCGTTTGGAGTAATTCTTATATAACGATTTATGTTCAATATTTTTGGTGAACCTGTATTTCCATAGCATTTGGCGTTTACGTTTAGAACACAACTTAATTCCATTACTAAGCCATTTAGGACGCTTGTTCAATTGAATCCTAAGTTTTCGATTTGGAAAACATAAATTATAAAATAGTTTGAATTGCTCATAAAAATAATGAAAGCAATCGTTAGGGTTTTCTATATTATAAATATCATTGAATGATAGGCTCTCTAAGGCTTTTTTAAATTTACATATGTTAATATGATTATAGTCTCTTTGAAATTTAAACCAATGTGTCATTAAGTAAGTTTTTTTAATTGGTACTTTCAAAAGTTGTGCGGTATGATCAGATAGGGAAAGTTCATGGACTGAGCTCTGGCAACCTCGGATATTGTGGGCAATATTATCAATGCAGGTTTTGCTACTAATACGCGTGGGTTCATTAATGTTAAGTTTTAAATTATAACTAATTAGCAGTTGTTTAAAATTTCGAGCCACACTATCATTGTCCAATGTATTGATATTAAAATCCCCGCAAATAATTATCTTTTTATTTATGAAACTAATACTATTTAATATCTCGCTAAGATTTTTAAAAAACGTATCTGTATCTTGTATTCTTGTTTTTGGAGGTCTATAGATACACAAAATTATTATATTAAGTTCAACTAATTCAATTCCACAACATTCAATGACTCCACTTATATTCAGATTGTCCGATATAGTGATTGCTCTAACTTTATGGCGAGAGTTTATAAGAATGCATGATCCCCCATGCCTATTGTTACGAACAAAATATGAACCCAACTTAAAATTTGGAATTTTAAGTAATTTAGTATCACTAAGAGTCATGTTGTGCTCGGTAATACATAAAACGTCTAATCTATCATTAATTAATATAGAATCTAATTGCACAATCAACTCATCTGATTTATTTATCAAGCCATTTATGTTTTGATGTAATACAAACAAATGTTTAGTAACGAAATGTATTACCTTGGGTGTGAGTGGTGTGTGTCGAGTTTCTGGACTCATTGGTACCGACAGGTAGATCTTGAGGTCGTGATGATTCGCGAATAGGCTGTGAGTTCAAACAAACCTCTACATCAGTACATGGGTCAATGGGGTACAGAGAAATATCAATTTGCATATTGTACATTAAAGTATTCAAAATATGAGTTATTCCTATGTTGTTTATGAATCCTGTATTTATAGAGAACATATGATGATCTAAGTAACTATTGGTATCAAGAAAATAAGCATATTCATTGTTTACAATATCCATACACAACAAACTGTTAAATAATTCTACTTTGTAATTATATATTGGTGCTCCTTTAATATAAGTAGGAGTGCATATTACAATGTTAGTATGTGTCAATTTTTGTAGGGTATTTCTTACAGTATTTATTAATTCAATATAATTTTCATTTAAATGGAAGTCTCTTTCTCCTAATACTACGACACAGTAATCATTCAAGTTATAATCAATCAACTTGTTTTTCAAATTAAATAACAGTTGCTTAAGGCTAATATTAGGGGTAATATACCGACAAAATTTAAAATGAGGGGAAAAAATATTATCTATTGTTTGAATTCGGCCAAGATAAGTTTTGTTGGTAACTATACACAGTTTTCGCTTTGTAGGAGTAGTAAAGACTGATTTGCAGCTAGTGGTCGTAACACTCGTAGGTGGGATAGAATTGTTATCGGGATGCGACGCACATTCGATGCGCGACGGCGGCTGCGGTACCGGTGACACTTGTGAGAGCGGCAACAGCGACTGAGGCGGCGACGGCGGCAGCGACGGCGGCAACGACGGCGGCAGTGATAGCGACATAGCAGGGGAAGTCGTAGCTTCAGTTTCGGGAGGAGTGTCAAGGAGGGAGGGGCTCAAGTCCGTTATTGTTTTTTCTATAGCCCTTTTTTTATTCTTTTTCTTGCTATTGGTATCTGTATTGAAGTTTGGTGTTGTTTTCTGTGTTACTTTTTCGTTCTTCTCTAACCGTTTTTCTAGATCTACGATTCTCGAATTGAGTATGGCTATCTCATTATTTGCTCTGTCGAGGCAACTTAAGAGTTCATCTATTTTTTCTTTGTATTCTATGACTTCACTTTTTTCTATTGTAGACAAATCTGGAAGACTGCTACCTCTAATATCTGAAGAAGTGGACATAAATGATGTGTTTGGGGAATCGTTTACTGATGATCTGGTCCTCATTGTGAAATATAGGGCTTCTTACAAATATTTATCTCATTAAAAATAACTTCTCAGCTAGGTGGGATTCGAACTCGGTGTCGAAGCGACCTAGTTGCGATGATACTGTGCGTCGGTGCCACTGGGCTACGGCTACTAGTGCTATACTGGTTGAAATTAATAGACAGTTTTATCACGTCATAATCCGTTAAGGGACGCGCCTATTTTTGAATTTTTTTAAAACTTTTCACTAACTGTTACTTTCTTTTTGAATTGTTTATTTTATTAATTGTAGTGGTTCACCTTATTTAAATGTACATGCACAGTTATGAATCACTTAGAATTATAGTTTTGCTCATGTATTTCAATGTTTAGACGCTTTGTTATTGTTTTATTTCAATTAAATTTGTTAGTTTATGCACTTTTACAAAAAACACTTTAATGTCAAATTTACTGGATTTTATCACTGGATAACATTTGTACTCCACTATATAACTCTAATGACTTGTTTTATCAACTTTTTAAACTTATCTATTGAGTTTACTAATTAATTTATAATTAAATACGGAGCGTAATTACTTCGTGGCAGTGGCGCCACCTGCTCATCAAGGAATCAATATGTTATAGCTACTTATTACCTTGGAATTGACTGGATTACCATGGGAAAAAAATTAAAAGGGCTCATCTAAATTCTTTCTACTTAAGTTAGTTTAGGCTGATATCATAAACTATAAGAATAATTTACCGAGGGAAATCATAGTACTCCCATGGGAATGAAAAAACATTGTTCTTTTACGGCTGAAGGTAGTTTGTAAGCTGTTGAATTTTAAGAATAATGTCGAACAGATTCCTTCCAGTTTCCCGTGGGTCTGAGATGTTATCCCGCGGTAAAAAGTAACATAAGTGTTGTTATTTCCAAGCCTAAACTAACTGTTTGCCAAATTTCATCCATATCCGTTCAGTAGTTTTTGCTAGCTGTGCCCGCGACTTCGTTCGCGTGGAATAGTGACTATGAGCAGCGTTTTTTTAAAAATATATACTTATTTTTATTTTGGATCATAATCACAGTCATTTTGGGTAGCTAAAAAACCTACTTTACTGTAATGCTTCTCTATATACAATACTAGCTGCGCCCCGCGGTTTCACCCGCGTTGTACCCGTTCCCGCGGGAATTTCGGGATGAAAAATAGACGTTGGCCGATTCTCAGACCTACTCAATATGCTCACAAAATTTCATGAGAATCGGTCGAGCCGTTTCGGAGGAGTACGCGAACGAACACTGTGACACGAGAATTTTATATATAAGATTATGCTCAAGAGTTTTCAGAGTTATTACTGGAGATCGGTAACGGTGTGTATCCGCAAGAACAAGGAAAAGTTGTTCTCAATGAAAACTTATGCAGCAAAGTTTCATCAATACGAGACCTCATTTCAAAGGTGTATGGAAACCCAACGCAAATACTAACCTGCCAAAATTCCTGGCTTTTGCGAAAGAGCAATTTTTTGACTCCACGAAACGACCAAGCAGCAGCAATAAACGCTGAAATTTTGAGCTTAGTTTCGGGGGATAATGTAGAGTATATCTCTATTAACAGAGTTATGGAAGAAGGAGAATCTACCAGCTACCCAGTAGAATTTTTAGAATCTCTAAGTGCTCCTGGACTACCAGCTCACAAAATAAAATTAAAAATCGGCGTACCCATAATGCTCCTTAGACATTTAAGCCCACCAAAACTTTGCAACGGTACTAGATTAAAAGTAACAAATTTACAACGAAATCTGATAGAAGCAGAGATTTTAACAGGGTGCGGAAAAGGTGATAGTGTTTTTATTCCTCGGATTCCTCTCATTCCAAACAATTTTCCGTTTAGTTTTAAACGAATTCAGTTTCCAGTGAGCCTATGTTTCGCCATGACAATTAATAAAGCTCAAGGTCAGACTCTAAAAGTTGTGGGTGTAGATCTAAGTATCAGCTGTTTTTCGCACGGTCAATTGTATGTGGCTCTGTCGCGTGTTAGCAATCCCAGCAGCCTGTATGCTTTCACCCCCGATGGCCATACGTCTAATATTGTATATAGAGAAGCATTACAGTAAAGTAGGTTTTTTAGCTACCCAAAATGACTGTGATTATGATCCAAAATAAAAATAAGTATATATTTAAAAAAAAAACGCTGCTCATAGTCACTATTCCACGCGAACGAAGTCGCGGGCACAGCTAGTTACTAAATATTAACCTGTAATGTCCCACTGCTGGGTAAAGGCCTCTCATCTCACAGAAGATATCCCAGTGAGGAGCGTAATCACCTCTCTTTCTTAATAGGGGTTGGTAATCTCAAACCTAAGCTATGTTTTAAAAGCAAATTGGAAACATTTTTTTAAGTTTCGCTTGACCCGGGAATTGAACCTGCGACCTCAGTCCTGGCAGGCGAGTACACAAGCCACTAGACCTCCGAATAGTATCTAGAATCCGCTTAGAATAGTATCTAGAAATTATTTTTAAATCATAAAATACTTCCATGATCTTCACATTGAATTGGAAAGTAATACCTGAATATTACAAACTAACCTTGTTTTAACACACCTAACATGAGTACAAAAATTTGCTATTCTGCTTAAAAAAACCCTGTTTTATCTACTAACACGCGTCTCACAAGTGTGCGAGCGATAACATCATCCTGTAGGAAATGAGCTCTGTGAATTGTGGACATATTTATAAGAGGCATTCCAACCCGATTTTTTATAATAAAACCCTTCTATTATGCGGTTGTATTTAACTCGGAAATTATGTGTAAACGATGTGGGATATTCTTTTGCGAATTTTATTGTAGTATTCCTAAAAATATTTTTATTTATAACTCGTCATTGTTTTTTATGTGCCAAATATAAAATTCAAAGAGTAAATAGTAGTAGTAGTAATAGAATGTAATCTCCCACTGCTGGGCAAAGGCCTCTCATCTCACTGAAGATCTGTACAGTGAGGAGGATTAGGCGTAATCACCACGCTTAAGAGTAAATGTGTTGTTATTATATGTTACTAAATGTAAGCAGTATAATGGCGCAGTAAATCTCTCCAGGCATTTATTTTTATCCTTTGAAGTAATTTATATTTTGAAAGGGCCATTAAATTATTCATCCTCATTAGGTTCCATTAAAATGGATATGTCATTTGTATTCGGAGGTACCTACCGTTAATCCTTTTATTCGTGTATGAATATGATGTCTAACGGTGACCCCTTTATTTGAAAACAGTCACAAGAGTTAAACCATGACAAAGTTTATTGCTAGGCTACCTTTGATCTAAATATTATAATAATCACGAAAGAGTGAAGTACTTACACTTCTCTATATCGTAATAATATAAAAGAAAGTCGTGTTAGTTACACTATTTATAACTCGAGAACCGATTTGGCTGAAAACTGGTGAGGAGGTAGCTTAGAACCAGGAGACGGATATAGGATACTATTTATCCCGTATTTCCTACGGGAATGGGTGCGCTGTGGGCGAAACCGTGGGGCACAGCTAGTTTTATATAATTACTAGCAGCGCCCCGCGGTTTTACCCTCGTTTTAAATTAAATATAAACGAGTCCGTGGAAATACTGTAATTACATGTAATTTGTATGAATGTTCATTAAATAGTACCATTTACCACGATACACGACGAAGCCACACGATACAAATGCGATGTTAATTGTATCGATATTAATAGTCACATACGGGTATACGTAATTCAACTCCTCGATATATTTACCGGATATATTGGGAAATTTACCGAAAACCCGCAGTAGTGAAGCGTGCTGATTATACCCAATCCTCCACACTGTACTGATATCTTCAGTGAGATTAGAAGCTTATGTCCAGCCGTGGGACATTACAGGCCACTTTTTGGAAAAAAAATAAGGCTGTATTGTTACTTCAGATAAATAAACATAAACGTTTATTGTTATATATATACCATTTGTTTTTGAGTTCAATATTTTTATTACGACCATAGCAGATAAGATAACAAGATGAGCCATTACTCGCGGCGAGAGTAAAGACAACGGATTATTCAAATGAGATGGATTTAAACGGAAACCATTATCTGAATTATGTAACAGATTATCGTCTCGGTGGCAATTATCATCAGAATCGCATTCAGCGGACGGCCCTCACTCCCACGTTATAAAATCACGAACTGTCTACACAGAAACTGGACTACTTTAAAAAGTAACAAAGTTTAAAGCGACGCTCCGACACCGGCTGCCACCTTTACGTGAGAGGATCCTTAAAATGGTCACGTTTCCACAAAACTCTACAGAGTATACGCTCCTTAAGTTTTTTGTGGCTACCAAAGTTGCTTTTGAGAAAAGTTTCCTGGAAAAACTGGTACGATCGACTGGAATGAAAATACATACAAAACTAAAGACCAATGAGAGTTGTGGAAACGGTCGGCTTTCAATTGTAAAGAAAGCTGCGGAATTGATTTAATTAAAATGAATTATGTAAATATGAATTTTATACAAGCAATGAAATGGACCACATAAAAACGTTTTCTAATCTCTTTAGACAATATGCTCTGCTACGAGACTACGGTGCTACGAGACTACAAATGCTACGAAGCTACATTGCTACGTGCGAACACTACTTAGCTACAAGCTCTCTACGACTACATCTGCTTTGTAATGGAAATCAGGAATTGTACCAAAGCTAAGCTCTTGTACATATTTATGCTAAATTGTTTAATACAACATGAAAATAAGGTTCAGTTTGCGTTGAAGTCTTTTCAAGTTATAATTAGTGTTTATTTAAATTTTAATTGACCACGTCATGCTTAGAATTAGATGCAAATTGAGTTTGAGTCTAGACTACGGGTCAGTAATAAGTAAACGAAAATTATGAAATAGAAAATTAAAATAATGTTTATAAAAGCACAACCCACATAAACGTTAACCTAAGGTTTCTATTTTATAATTGGTTCCATTCATTCGAAAACTTTTTAAAACCAGTCATCATGAAACCTTAGCAAATACCAACAACAGCCGAACAATCTACTTAATTAAATAACACTACAAAACCCCGACGAAAATTACCTATTTTAATTCCTTGTTTAACATTATAACCTTTATCACAACGGTATAAAGTTTAAAATTACTTCAAAAGGTCACTAATATTATTGGGTATTTCGATTATTTAACACCATTAGTTGCCTAGTATGAGAGTTAATGTATCATTTCGATTGTTAAAGAGCAATGTACGGTTAGCTAACCGTTATGGTCGCGGTGGGTTTGACAAAGGATTTTGTCTGTTACCGTTTTAGGGACTATTATAATTTGAATGTGTTACTAATATAATGGCCGGTTAAATTACACATATTGGGTATGGTTTTCTTTAAAGGATAGGTTAAGACATGTTTATTTTAGATTCTATTTATTACAAAAACAATTATCCAAATCACTGGTAATTCATGAGATTGGCTCAGACATACAAACAAACAAACTTACAAATTTTACCTCTTTATACGAACCATAGGTATTTGTATTTTTTTTTCGTTTGGAAAATGCGGGAAGTCTTCTTATATTGGAATTATTCTTATTTATACTTATATTTCCTGTACATGTGTTTCAATAAAATACTTTCGAAAAATAACTAAACTAACATTGAATAATTATTTTTGTTACAGATTGGAGAGTCTGGTTTTGTCAACAAAAGCTCAATTCTTGTCGACCGAATAATTAATTATTCATTCGAATTATATAATTAGTCTGGTAATTGGCCACTCAGCGAGTTTGGAAGCAATTAATTAAAACTGTCAATTTTAATCTGTCGACTATTGTGGCGAGGTCCGTAAACATTGTTGATGATTACAGAGTCAACATCAAAGTAACAAGTTTAGTTACTTATCGAGTTTTACAACAATTTTATAGTGAAAAAGCGCGTTATGTTTATGTAGTAAAATAAGAAAGAAATCTCATAAAAACTTCAAGTCTTCCAACGAAGATTATAAACATTATAAAGTGTTAAAAATACGGTGAATATATAAACATTTTTAATTACAATTTGTAATGTTGACTAGCTACGCCCTGTAACTTCACCCGTAATCCTCCAGCTAAAATATAATCATTATATATGTATATGAAATCTATTTTCGAAAGGAAAACTATATATTAATTAAAATTCAACTGCCCCATTAGAGCCACTACACTTATAAACAATTTCAAGAACATTTCCATACCAAATTAATTAAAGTTAGGACGGTAGAACTAACTTTTGTCTTTGTTTTCATTAGACACTTTTTGCCTTGAAACTGAGGATTAATCTCTTCAATACGATATCCGAGGGATGAAATTCTACTGAAAAATATCCTGAGAGTACTATCGGGGACTTTGGCACCAATTATTCATTTCAGATTTTTTGTAATTTCTCAAAGCGAATGTACCTTTTGTGGCATAAATGTACTGTCGCGCAGTAAAGTGTAACGGGGCCCGTCGGCGCCCTCTATCGGCGTCGAACACTGAGGACTTAACGCAATTTACCGGTTTGATCCGGCTTAATCCGGCTCCCGTGCAGAGTATGCATTGTCCTCGGGCTCTGAACCAAAGAAATGCAGATATTTCATCCTTCAGTCGAGGTGTTCGGATTAGGAATGAGCGCGCAAATATCTCGCAATTATACGTGCTGGTGATTAGAATTCTCTCTTCAGTCGTTTTGTCAAACAAGGAAAAGAAATTCGTTGCTTTTGGATCTGTGAAATAATAAATATGGATTAGATACTTTAGCTTGGCGACGATACCCGACGAAACACGCTTGCCAACAATAATTAACATCAACAATGAAATCATAAATCACGATTAAACGATTGCCAAACTCAAAGTTTGTAGTCTTATTAAATGATAAATTGTTATCATAACAGTTTTGAGTTCGACTGTAAACTTCCACCACTTATTTAAGTTTCAAAATATTTCGTTTCATATAATTGTTAATGAAAGAAGCGACGGTATTGAAACTTCCAAGTTGCAGCGTAATTATGAATTATTTATAAAGCCGGATACGGTGGTGAAACAGTTTTATTTTACAATGATTTTCCAACAAGAACCCAAGTGCTGCGCTTGTAATAACTCTCGGTAAATCTTCCTGTTTTGAAAATCTGTTTTTCTTAGTAATGTGTAATTATGCAACGTTCAAAACAGTTACACGGTATAAAATGGGTTTCGCTCAAAGAACAAATGCATTATTATCTTTTTTATTTCCAACGGTATAGCAACAAACAACGTAACAAACAGTTGTATGCCTACGCCATCTTTTTCTCGAGACATGTCGTTACTTTTCAAATATTCAACTTGATGAAAAAGCTGACATCAAAACTGAAGTGCCAGGTCATTTGATGCAAAACTACCGATAAACAGAAATCGATTTCAAATTAGTACTCTTGTACTCATATTGTAGTGTGTTCTGTCGCATGATTCTACTTAATTCTCCCATATTAGACCCTACATAGGTACAGTCGAGGTCAAAAATAACTTTACAGTTGAGTGTTACAAAAATATCTTTACATTAAAATACGTTTACACATTGCATGCCAAAAACATGCTTACAACTCACATGACACATTCTACTTTTCAGTTAATGCTCCAAATTTCAGTTTACAATCTGTCTTTCATAACAACATTTACAAAAATTGTGCCATAACACATTTAGATTGCATGTTACATAATAAGATTTACTGCCAATGTGCCAAAAATACCTTTACATTTTTAGTGACATTAAAAACTTTACGATCAAGCTTACCTTTCGATTACACCTATTGTTACATGAATATCTTTACAGATTTGATTAGCCTGTTCTTAATTTAAATAATGAAATGAAATCGTCAGGAATATTAATTTTGGTTTTATGATTTAAATGTTTATTTTTATGAGTGGCGTACGTTCATACAGTTTCGTTCAGAAGTTCATTACCAAACTATTGCGTGAATACTAGTTTTACTTATTACATTCATACAAACACACACATTAATACAAACACATCTTGCACTTGACTGGATTGATAATTTCATCTTATGACGCAAGCTACGTTGTGGCTCAATAGTTTAGAAGTTTTGTTACAATATTATCTGTAAGGATGAGGCGATGTTTCGAATCCCACGGAGCGGCCAATTTTTTTAGTTTTTTTTTTTACGAACTTGAGCGAAGTTACATTTATTAAACAATAATGAAATAATATGAGGGTGGATTTCAAAATAAGACAGGTTTGCTGGTTTGGAGAAAAAAAGTCAATATGAAATAAAAATATTTTATGTTCAAGGTTCAAGCTTACTTTGGATATTATTGTTACATAAATATCTTTACGGATTTGATAAGCCCGTTCTTAATTTAAATAATGAAATGAAATCGTCATGAATATTAATTTTGGTTTTATGATTAAATGTTTATTTTTATGAGTGGCGTACGTTCATACAGTTTCGTTCAGAAGTTCATTACCAAACTATTGCGTGAATACTAGTTTTACTTATTACATTCATACAAACACACACATTAATACAAACACATCTTGCACTTGACTGGATTGATAATTTCATCTTATGACGTAAGCTACGTTGCGGCTCAATAGTTTAGAAGTTTTGTTACAATATTATCTGTAAGGATGAGGCGATGTTTCGAATCCCAAGGAGTGGCCAAATTTTTTAATGTTTTATTTAAAGAACTTGAGCGAAGTTACGTAGTAAACAATAATGAAATAATATGAGGGTGGATTTCAAAATAAGACAGGTTTGCTGGTTTGGAGAAAAAAAGTCAATATGAAATAAAAATATTTTATGTAACAAATAGAAACAAAATGATTGAAATATCGGAACCGGAGCGGAGCTATGCGGAGCTCAATTGATTGATCACAACGCACTACGAAAAGATTTAGACAATGTCAATGCGTTGTTAGACAATGTTAATGCGTTGTTAGACAATGTCAATGCGTTGTTAGACAATGTCTAACAACGCATTGACATTGTCTAACAACGCATTGACATTGTCTAACAACGCATTGGCATTGTCTAACAACGCATTGACATTGTCTAACAACGCTTTAACATTGTCTAACAACGCATTAACATTGTCTAACAACGCATTGACATTGTCTAAATCTTTTCGTAGTGCGTTGTGATCAATCAATTGAGCTCCGCATAGCTCCGCTCCGGTTCGGTGGAAATGCACCCTTAGTGGTCAGGCTTACCTTAAACTCGTTCTTAAAGTATATACATAGCTTGAGTTAAGTTGGTACTCTTTTAATCATTAATTTAATCATATGTTTTGTATGTACTGAGTTAACACGATATCATAGTATGAAATTAATGATTGATCAGTTATAGATAGATACACTATATTAATTATTGTATTACTCATACCACTAAGGCAATCTTATTGATATTAAATTGTATCAGTAAGCCAGTGGATCACAAACCTAACTAATCCAACGCTTGGTTACCCATCCTTGTCACTTACTTTATTGGAAACTTTGAAAAACACCCGGCTGAATTTTAAACAGTTCAATATTACCCGTTTAAATCATTACTTTCAAACATCTAGATCCTTGATTAATCGTTTGTGTTACTTGAAAACAATGACGTCATATTACCGACCACTAGGTGCTAGTCGCTATGTATTGTTAATAAGAGGATTTCAATGAACATATAGTTTTTATATTTTCAGTCGATATTTTTAATTCAATCCTAGCTGGAAAGCTACCAATGAATGCACCTATCAAACAAAAATCCCAATTAAAATCGGTCAATTCGTACTGAACCTACGATGCCACAGATACTCGTACACAGTCATTCAAACGTGGTAGGGTGCTCTATTTTTTGGCGTCGAGGGTGGAAATATTATCAAATAATATTGCTATGAAATACATAATATTTTTTTATTGTGTTTTCACTCCCTTGTTCTCCAAAATTATATTATCTTTTGTTGGTTATAAAACCGTCTGAATTTTTTCTGTAATTTACTCGCACCAATGAATATAACTTTTAAAATATTCTATATTTCTTTTATTGTGTTAACTTTAATAAAGTAAGGTTCTCATTTTATTTTAAATGTACGGGGCGTTTTTTTGTACGGTCAGTGGGCATGTCACCGACTTTAGAGTTGAGAGGAACCTCAACATTATTTTTTCAAAAATATACAAATGATATTTACAGTAAAATTATAGCATGAATTTTCAATAAAACATTCATCGTTATTTCTGGAAATAACTTCCTTTTATTTAGTCAGCTCTTTCTTATCAATAAAAAGCCACTCTGTATAACGTTTTACGGTTTTATTAGCCAGAAAAAGAACTCACAGATAACAATGCAATGAGTCTAGTACTTTTATATTTTCACAACATATTTCCTGCTTACCCAAACAAAACATATCAGTGCATAAATTTGCCACCGGAAATCGCATGTAATAAATTAAATACTTTCAAAAATAGTTACCAAAACTTTATCAGTGGGACCATTCGGAGTATGCAAAACATTTCATCATTCAGTCGCACTCAGTCCGACTAGTTGGGAATTAAAATATTTCACTTGATTATAGCTTTGTTTGCAATGGTAATGAAGTTCAATGTATTTCGCTTTATAGGAATGTACAGTCGAGGTCAAAAATAACTTTACAGTTGAGTGTTACAAAAATATCTTTACATTAAAATACGTTTACACATTGCATGCCAAAAACATGCTTACAACTCACATGACACATTCTACTTTTCAGTTAATGCTCCAAATTTCAGTTTACAATCTGTCTTTCATAACAACATTTACAAAAATTGTGCCATAACACATTTACATTGCATGTTACATAATAAGATTTACTGCCAATGTGCCAAAAATACCTTTACATTTTTAGTGACATTAAAAACTTTACGATCAAGCTTACCTTTCGATTACACCTATTGTTACATAAATATCTTTACAGATTTGACTAGCCCGTTCTTAATTTAAATAATGAAATGAAATCGTCAGGAATATTAATTTTGGTTTTATGATTTAAATGTTTATTTTTATGAGTGGCGTACGTTCATACAGTTTCGTTCAGAAGTTCATTACCAAACTATTGCGTGAATACTAGTTTTACTTATTACATTCATACAAACACACACATTAATACAAACACATCTTGCACTTGACTGGATTGATAATTTCATCCTATAACGTAAGCTACGTTGTGGCTCAATAGTTTAGTAGTTTTGTTACAATATTATCTGTAAGGATGAGGCGATGTTTCAAATCCCACGGAGTGGCCAAATTTTTTAATGTTTTATTTAAAAAACTTGAGCGAAGTTACGTAGTAAACAATAATGAAATAATATGAGGGTGGATTTCAAAATAAGACAGGTTTGCTGGTTTGGAGAAAAAAAGTCAATATGAAATAAAAATATTTTATGTAACAAATAGAAACAAAATGATTGAAATACCTTTACATTGAAAAATGTAAAGGTATTTTTGGCACATTGGCAGTAAATCTTATTATGTAACATGCAATGTAAATGTGTTATGGCACAATTTTTGTAAATGTTGTTATGAAAGACAGATTGTAAACTGAAATTTGGAGCATTAACTGAAAAGTAGAATGTGTCATGTGAGTTGTAAGCATGTTTTTGGCATGCAATGTGTAAACGTATTTTAATGTAAAGATATTTTTGTAACACTCAACTGTAAAGTTATTTTTGACCTCGACTGTACATTCCTATAAAGCGAAATACATTGAACTTCATTACCATTGCAAACAAAGCTATAATCAAGTGAAATATTTTAATTCCCAACTAGTCGGACTGAGTGCGACTGAATGATGAAATGTTTTGCATACTCCGAATGGTCCCACTGATAAAGTTTTGGTAACTATTTTTGAAAGTATTTAATTTATTACATGCGATTTCCGGTGGCAAATTTATGCACTGATATGTTTTGTTTGGGTAAGCAGGAAATATGTTGTGAAAATATAAAAGTACTAGACTCATTGCATTGTTATCTGTGAGTTCTTTTTCTGGCTAATAAAACCGTAAAACGTTATACAGAGTGGCTTTTTATTGATAAGAAAGAGCTGACTAAATAAAAGGAAGTTATTTCCAGAAATAACGATGAATGTTTTATTGAAAATTCATGCTATAATTTTACTGTAAATATCATTTGTATATTTTTGAAAAAATAATGTTGAGGTTCCTCTCAACTCTAAAGTCGGTGACATGCCCACTGACCGTACAAAAAAACGCCCCGTACATTTAAAATAAAATGAGAACCTTACTTTATTAAAGTTAACACAATAAAAGAAATATAGAATATTTTAAAAGTTATATTCATTGGTGCGAGTAAATTACAGAAAAAATTCAGACGGTTTTATAACCAACAAAAGATAATATAATTTTGGAGAACAAGGGAGTGAAAACACAATAAAAAAATATTATGTATTTCATAGCAATATTATTTGATAATATTTCCACCCTCGACGCCAAAAAATAGAGCACCCTACCACGTTTGAATGACTGTGTACGAGTATCTGTGGCATCGTAGGTTCAGTACGAATTGACCGATTTTAATTGGGATTTTTGTTTGATAGGTGCATTCATTGGTAGCTTTCCAGCTAGGATTGAATTAAAAATATCGACTGAAAATATAAAAACTATATGTTCATTGAAATCCTCTTATTAACAATACATAGCGACTAGCACCTAGTGGTCGGTAATATGACGTCATTGTTTTCAAGTAACACAAACGATTAATCAAGGATCTAGATGTTTGAAAGTAATGATTTAAACGGGTAATATTGAACTGTTTAAAATTCAGCCGGGTGTTTTTCAAAGTTTCCAATAAAGTAAGTGACAAGGATGGGTAACCAAGCGTTGGATTAGTTAGGTTTGTGATCCACTGGCTTACTGATACAATTTAATATCAATAAGATTGCCTTAGTGGTATGAGTAATACAATAATTAATATAGTGTATCTATCTATAACTGATCAATCATTAATTTCATACTATGATATCGTGTTAACTCAGTACATACAAAACATATGATTAAATTAATGATTAAAAGAGTACCAACTTAACTCAAGCTATGTATATACTTTAAGAACGAGTTTAAGGTAAGCCTGACCACTAAGGGTGCATTTCCACCGAACCGGAGCGGAGCTATGCGGAGCTCAATTGATTGATCACAACGCACTACGAAAAGATTTAGACAATGTCAATGCGTTGTTAGACAATGTTAATGCGTTGTTAGACAATGTTAATGCGTTGTTAGACAATGTCAATGCGTTGTTAGACAATGCCAATGCGTTGTTAGACAATGTCAATGCGTTGTTAGACAATGTCAATGCGTTGTTAGACAATGTCAATGCGTTGTTAGACAATGTCAATGCGTTGTTAGACAATGTCAATGCGTTGTTAGACAATGTCAATGCGTTGTTAGACAATGTCAATGCGTTGTTTGACAATGTCAATGCGTTGTTAGACAATGTCAATGCGTTGTTAGACAATGTCAATGCGTTGTTAGACAATGTCAATGCGTTGTTAGACAATGTCAATGCGTTGTTAGACAATGTCAATGCGTTGTTAGACAATGTCAATGCGTTGTTAGACAATGTCAATGCGATGTCATTGGTCGATTGGGCGCCACACAACTCTGTTTCAATGGAAATGCACCTTAAGTGCTACGTTCATATTTCCTCTCGCAGTACACCACCAGGTCGTAAGTATTCACAGTCTCACCGGCACTGAAGCCACGTGTATCGAATCGAGGTCGCAAACAGACAATATTGGAGTTTGGAACAAAAAGTGCTTGTTAACTCGAGATTTGAACCTTGTATCCTGTCCTATTCTTATTTAACTTTGTTTCGTTTATTATTAAAGTAAGTTCGAATTTTCGTCCCGTAGGTTTCCCCTTTATACTACATTCACTGTATTGATATCTTCAGTGAGATGAGACCTTTGCACAACAGTGGGACATTACAAGTTAATACATTTTGTCTTCTGATATATTTTTTATTAAAAAGCATAGAGGTACAATGAAATGACTCTAAAAATTCAGAATTTATTTGTGTCTTTAGGGCAAGAACTCTTAAATATATTAAGTACTTATTTGACGGACTTAAGTCTGTCTAAAAAGAGGCTTGACTACGTCAAATAAGTTATTCTACGGGCTCTTTGCACTATTATCTACAATGTTCTTAGTATTAATGTCCTGGTTCTGGATAATCTCATTGTTACTGAAGATAACACAATGCAGGAAGACGTAAGTTATTTCCCATGCAGGTCACACAGGTAGGAGGAGTTCATTACCGTTAGTAGATCACTTTACACTCTCTATGAAAACTTCGGTTGGAGGCTCGCCAATTGGCCGTTACTATAGGCTCTCGATTCTAACTCGTGAAAAGTGACTTGATTCAAATCAAAATAAGCGAAAAACAAACAAAAAAAAATGTTTTTTTACTTCAGATCATTACAATCCTACTAATATTATGTAAATGTGAAAGTTTTTGAATGTAAAACTTTCGCATAAATAAATACGTACATACATATGTATATACGTATTTATTTATTTATGTATATTATACTCTTTTACGCGGAAAGAATAGATTTGAATGAAACTTTACGACAATATAGATTACTCATCAAAATACCACATGGGATACATTTTATCCCGGAATTCCCGCTTGTACCGGACTGATAAGACCGCGAGGTGTTACGAGTCATTTATAATCGTCGGCTTACAATTAAGTTTACGTTAGTTCGTCGTTGCCCACAAAGAAGAACTACCAAGAAACTCTGTGAGGAAGTTACTTTATTCCGATCATAAAACCGAACTACACCAACGCACGTGTCTTTTTGACGTGTTATTCCCTTTTTGAGTGTTCTATCTTTTCCGGGAATTACGGAATAGTGTCATACACGTCAAATAACTCGCTTGTCCTCTAGCATACTATTAGACTCGCCAAGTCGCCACTAGCCAACTCGTTAAATCTACTACGCTTTATTAGCACAATTTTGGTTCAATTTTAGGCTTAAACTGCGTTAAGCGGGCGCCCGCGCAGTTTTATACAAAAGTTTCATACAATTGTGTACAAAGCACTATCCACTCCTAGCGCCCCCTGCTAATAGGGAGAGCAGTACTACAGGAAACTTTTCGAAAAGTCAATGAATAACTCACAGCCAATAAGTTTCCGTGTTCTTATTTTGATGTATGATCGGTTAAGTAAACACCTATGAATATTTATAAAAGAATGAAAGTCAAAAATTCCGTATATGTTAATTGCTACTTGAATGTCATATAACTTTTATCATTGTGAAGAACGTAGGTCCCTAGATTTAATCACAGAATCGTTATTATTTTAATTATATCTTGGCTATTAATAATATCTACATACGTTATAACCATCCATAATTAATCAGTGTAATTGGTATAAAATATGTAAAAAAATAATATCACAAAAGAAATGAATATTCAGTGTTACACGTATGCGTGTATTGTATGTAAATGGTCGATTAACGTAATCCGGGTTGTTGTAGCTGGCAACATTGGAAGGAACAAATAAACAGAAGTCGACCATTAACAACACACACTAATACCGACAAACAATCAGTCTGACGGAGCCCACAATGCGGGTGTACCGTCTTAATCACGCCAGGGCCGTAATGAGGGTCCGAATTCAATTAGGTGACACACTCGCCCCACGGTTTTAATGGCTACTGGACTCAAAATGACCCGTTTCCTAGAATTAATCACACCACGCTTCTGTGGATTTCAATGCCTAAATTTCAAACGAAAGAACAATACATTGTATGTTTTGGAAGGTTTAAAATTGGGGTTAATTTAGTGAATCCTCCGTGATATACACGTTTGAATAAATTTCAATGTTTATAAGGAGTTTGTATTTTCAGTACGTAATTTCTTTTTCAAAGTGTTTAACGAGTGTTTCTGATTTTCTTTCAGAAGTAAAGGATTTGTGTTGTTGATGTTATCGTTAAAATAAGAATGTATTAGAAAAATTAATAACATATACTTTCAGTCTGACAACACACAAATTCCGCTGAAGCACCGACAGGCATGACTCGGTAATAACAAGTTGTAATATTTGCTGCACGTCTGGCGCTCGCTCTCAAATTATTTTAAGTAACGTCTCACACTCATGTACGAAAGCTGAAATCTTTATGACAAAAACATATAAGACAATAAAAAAAGCAAACATATCCAACACTTAACTTAATCTCAGATTTGAAGATAATACTTTTTCCAATATCGTAAAAAAACAAATGAAATTTCACACTCTCGCCACACTTTGATGGTTGAATTTTTCAGCAGACATAGTAGGTGTGGGTGGAAAATCGAATGTCGGTGGCATAAATCAAGGCTCGGCGCGCGTGGGTGAGCCGGTACATACTCGACACTTTGATGATGGCCCGGGGCTACAATCCGGCCCTGTTCGATTTGCGCCCACAATCGCATTCACTTGTTTACAGGAAATCATCACAGTTATGTCAATATGTTTGAAAAACTCCTTACAAAATTTGTTTCTTTTTTACCCTCAAGGGCGTGTACAAAGTTATCTCAAACACAAAGGCCACAAACAAAATGTAATTAACAATTCACAATTGATCAACTGTCGTGAGTTGTCAACCAAATCCAATACAGGCCAGTGTAACAGGGAAGCGGCAAAATAATTTATTTAGCAGTGTTTGAGTAACAGAACTATTTCAATAACTACCAAATCAAATACGCGCCGACAACATCGCGAACAATTAATTTAATCGGACTGTTATTGCGCGCTTTATTGTCATTTATGTTCGCGGCATGCAGATAAAACAAAAATGGTGTCCGATCTCCATTTAGTTATTATTGTTCATGTTTATTGCGTGAAACGACGTGTTCGTATGAATATTTATTTTCATACATTATGAAAGGTTACTAAGGTCACTTATGATCCTGATCCTGAGTTGCTAGCCTAGATTACACAATTAACTCACACATCCTTTTTAAGCTCTGTTGAAAAAAGGTGTATAATGTATTAATCTGTAGGTATATGTGTGTTTTGAACCAGTATTGTTCCGGCGGCCGCCCTCGCTTTGCTTCGGGTGGGCCTCCCGTGTTAGGGGTTGAATTTCCCCTTTGAAAACCCCTGTAACAAATCTCAAGTTTCTAGGTACAGTAGTTTCGGCTGTGCGTTGATATATAAGTTAGTGAGTCAGTCAGTTAGGTTTACTTGTTGTATATACATAATATAGATTGCGCGATAGTTGCTTTAACAACCCTAACTTTATAATATGTAAAGTGCAATGTAGTAATCCCCGCACCGCGGTCGCTTTAAAATATGTATCAATGCTGTACAACATCAATGTAACAAACTCATACAGTGAGTGCCGAGTAGAGCTCGTCATAACATTTTTGATCACTTGTACCGCTACTACAAAAGTGAAACATAATATCAAACATTGTATAGAGAACCCTCAATCAAATTAAGGGTCTGTCCTCTCTAATCTATGCTACATTCAGGTCGATGCCAAAGTCTATCCAACAAATATTGTACAAATCCACTTATACACGCTAAATATTTATGAATTGCCTACAAAGTTGTGGCTCGGAGCGTTATTTAGGCCCTCGATGGGCGATCAATCGGTTGTGGCGTGAAGAGTGCCAGAGTCGATTAGTATCGGAATGTCAGTGACAGGTTGGTACGGGTTGGCTCGAGGAAGGACTGACAGTGTGCAACCGGCCTAACCCTGGAGAAGTGACACTAGCCGGATTTATTAGAACTAACGTGCCACGCTGATATGGAATGCCACGTATTGGTTATCCATTTTGGAACAAAACTTGGCTATTTGTGGAAATTTATAATTAGCTTTCTTGTTCTATAAATTTAGATGATTCTTCTATTCCAGATCTAATGAAGTTTGATCAAACATTAGTTAGACACTCGAACACATTAATTGTGCGCGAGCACACAACCCGAGAGCTCTACAATTTGCCACATCGACTTCGACTTATCAAAGTCTCTAAAATCGAGAACAATGCAGTTATATGTACGTTTTAATCGTGGTAATAAGTTATAAAAGAAGCGTATACTTCAAATCCTTCCTCACTAGAGATTTGATGAGTGGTTTTGACATGTAATGCATGAAAAATTACGTCTGAAAAGTGTCGATTTAATAGATCTATCTGAGTGCGGTAGTTAATATCAATGCCTGATTACTTGCGTATTAGGGTCGCTTCAGATCTGATGGAGGTTGCGTCGGGCGTAGTCAAGTTAGCACGGTCGGCGCACAAACGGATCACCGGTTTAGTGTGAACGGTCAATGTATTATTGCCTAGTACCGACGCCCCACGACGGGCTCGTTGAATGTGGCTATCCATTACAAAAATAATTATTCAAGTCTAAATATGTATGGAACTTCAGCGTAAGTTAATATGTGCCACATTATTAGATACAATGCGGGTGAAACCGTTAGTTAAAGAGTAATACGTTTGGGTAGATTAATGGGCAACTCTGCTGTATAAGTATTTCGACCGCCTAAAGGCGTTCAATATGATATAACTATTAAAACAACCGGGATCGACAGTTATATGAGTCCTCTGAAAAATAGCAGAACTAAACAAAGATATGGAGCATTTCTTATGATTGAAATATATTTTCTCTGGAGAGCCCATTTCAATGTCCGAAACGTTAGTCTCCGAAGTAACATGTCAGTCCTAGATAAGCTTTTAATCAAATCACAAATCCCTGGATAAACTATTCCCTAACTTAAGCCATAAAACAAAAACTTTGCTTTCTATACATACGAACCTATAGCTGCATTTGTATATGGTATACGTACTTGTACTTGAAAACGATATGTAGGCCGCTTGTTGGCTACGAGTATAGAGGGTATATCGTTTATTCGTTTTTTAACATGGATTTTAAAAACTTAAATGCAAATACGAGTTCATAGTAAAGTTTGTAGAGACACTTTATCAGTACATGGGTCTCAAAGAAATTGTATGTAAAAATTAGGTGGTAAACTTACAAAGAATTAATTTAAAACTAATAAAGCATCTGAATGAAGTGGCAACAATTTTTAGGAGATCGAATCCTATAATAGAAAACGAATAAAGGAAAATAAAAAAGTGACTGAAGTGATTTTAGTATCCAAGTGCCATACATTTTCAAAATAAAACTTGCAAACTGTATTATCTATCTACCGCCACCTTCGATCAATAATAGACAACTAGATGTCGGGTCACGTACAAAATCAAAGCTAAAAACTGTCCGGTTTGACAGCTAATTTTGTTTACTACCAACCTGACAAAAAAGTTTTAAAACAGTTCGTTCTTTTTGAAGAACTACAGATGGAATGGAGTCGTGTTTTGAACACTTATATAATTTGTAATATGCACGTAAAAGTTTACTTAAAATTATTTATGTTTTGGGCTATCTATGTTTGATAGTATACATACTTGTTTTTTTGCTAGTGTTCTGTTGTGTTTGTGTATGTTTTTGGCCAAGGTGTCTATCGCTGGATGTCAAAAATAAAAATATACTTAAATTCCACATCTTTATATTCATGATTATAATCTTAATAATAAAAGTACAGTTCAGTGCAATTAATAAATAAATAAAAATTATATAATAAATTAATTATATATAATAAATGATTACTACAAATCTACTCCATGGATTTGCTGTTCTGTTTCACAAAATTTTGCGCCAACGTTGGCCAAACATTTGTATCGGTGACTTCAAAACAATATTTTTTTTAAAAATTTGATATTATTTATTAGTTAGCTTAAAATATAACTTATTCTACATGTACTTACCGAAAGTAAGACACTCCGGCCGTTAAATTGTTTTTCCGGCCATTATTTTTGCAACTTTTAAATAAACATTGCGGCATTGTGACACGTGTTTACATTGGCTGTGGTTCGAGGGAACTAAATATAAGAGTGGCTCACTTTTCAATAGAGGCGCTAAGTACCTGGACGTATGATTTGCGCCGACCCGAAATCTAGTTGTCTATTATTGATCGAAGACCGCCACCGTTACACCGTAGCGTTGACCGTTATTACACCGTAACAATGTTATAGTCTCGTATCACTCTATGTGTGTGTTTGTAATTTGACCGTAGCACCGTAGAACTCTCGTAGCACTGCCCTATTTTGTCTTCGTAGTTTGACCGTAGCACCGTAGTAGGCTCGTAGCACTCTTCTATGTGTGGTTGATATTTTAACCGTATCATCGTAGCATCTTTGTGTGTTGCAGCAAGCGATATCTCACGCCCGCTGACTCATTGGCCTCGCCCCACCCTCACATCCCTCGAAGGGCGGCCGTTATCAAATCAACGTGGGATAAACCCCAGAATAATAATGATCCGAACCATGCCTTGTTACATAAATTAACATACATTTATTCATAACGCAAAATATTATTTTTTTATTTAACTTTCGCGGAGAGGGCAGTTTATGATAACAATTTACTTTTATTGGTTTTGCTCATTTAAATTATTTTAATGATGTTCCTAATATTGTGCCTCCGGCATTTTTCCTACATGTATTTAAGGGGAGGACCCTCTGCTGTCGTAAAGGTTCCTTAATGGTACTTAATTTTACATTATCTTTAAAATATAGGTCAGTGAACTTGATGATCTGTTTTGTTAGATATACCTAATGTATACACTCGTTATATACTCGCCATTAGCAAAACATTGTTTAAATATATCAATACAGTTCGAGCCTTATGTTCTCAATCATGATTTATTGTCCATTTGCTACCACTAGCTCAAAACAATGTCAGCTAAATATTTAATAAATGGTCTTATTTATTAAGCAAAATACCTTTACATTTCACAAGGTTTCCGTTAAACAAAGTACAAACAAACACCAGATGAACTATTTCCCAACTATTTTTGTTCAAAGCAAAAACTTTGTGCAAATTCTCAAACTAAATTATTGGCTAAGGAAATGTTTTAAAATACAAATATTTACTTTGACTAAACCGGAATACCGAATGGAATTCTCTGAGCTCTCGAACTCCTATAAAGTAAGACCGAAACACACCAATAACAAGAAGTTCAACTCAAATTGCTCACATTTCAACTTATTTTAAGATCGACTTCGAAAAATTCCTCAATGGCCGACCCTTAAAGCAAAATGTGTTAAAATTAATTCTAAAAATTTTAAACAATTTTAATAATTTCAAATAAATTATGGTCTCGGAAGCTAATTCGTAGAAACACTTGATTCCTTCCCTTTAATTTTTCAAAAGACTTTTTCAATATATTTTTAGTTACTTGCCTGAATAATATGAGTTACTGTCTTTGATCATTTTATTTTTTATAACATGAGTAAGAATCGTAATCTTAATGAATAAAATACTTTTATTTTGTAGTTTTCCTTCAATAAATTCTTCTAACACAGCTGTTACACTAAATTAGAACATTCCTATTAAATATTGGAAACCTAATATAGAAAAAGAGAGCTTTGTTTAGTTAGATTGACCAACTAGCATCTGTTTCAATCAAATAATGAGTACTAAACGGATAGTATTTTAGTTCCTATTAAAACGGCTACTATATTTTATGCTAGGTCTCCTACAAGCACAGCTGTGGGCTTCAAAAAATCACGGAACCAGAAAACTGTAACATATGTTCCGCTAAAACTGAATAAAACCTTTTTTGGACATGGTTCCAACTCGCTCAACCAAACTACTCAGAGTAGCTTAGTCTATTATAGATCATAAGGCGTTGAAAGGACGTCGTTCTACCCATTTATAAGATACCTATATTGTGATTCATAAAGCTGTTCTGAATAGGCTTATTGTATTTTACACAAAAGTGTCACGGAGGTCAAGTTACGTTGGCCGATAGGTGTGAACCACACGTATCTGTTGGACAGTAGGCAGCATGAAATTATATGGCGTTCTTTTGTTTGAGAATAGCACCCATATCTCTAGTCAGACGGTCGGATTTTACCTAATAAATGTTGGTTGTTTGGTCAAAGCTGTTCGTTTATCAAAACTGCAAAATGTTGTTACGATGTTGTCGTCCCACTTTATGGGATATAATGCAAAGTGAGGTCATTTTTCATAAGACTTTTTGACTGTTTGTCGTAGAGAATGGAAGCGATTGCAACTGGCTACGATGGTCTCAAGAGAATTATGAGTGGAAATGATTTTTCAAATATAGAACACTGAACATGACTCCGTGGAATACGTTCGTAATTTAAAGCGAAACCATAGACACTATAAATGTAGAAACTAGACATTTCACACATAGGTAGTAACTATGACAATATAATACACTAGTAAAACAAAGTTTGCGTCCCATCTCTAAGCCTCAGCCTGTCTGTTTGTGAACTCAATAACTATTGAACCGATTTCATGCAGCTTTCACTACTGAAACATGCTTCTAGATATATTCTGAAATTTATAAGTAAGGCATAGTGTTTGTAAATCCACGGATATAGCCAGTGTTTATATTACTTGCTTGTATTTTTTTATTTATATCAGTTTGGAAATTAGCAAAGTTAGTAGGTTATTTGGGGGTACCATTCATAATCTTCGTTGGGGTCGTATCGAACATTTTTGGAAGAGCGCACATTTCCGCTAACTGGCGCGACTTGCGGACACATCGTAAACTTTTATGAAGCTCAGCCTTTCTCTTGTCTCGATTTTTTACAAAACTTGACACGATTTTTGCTGAAATATGGCAGAGTTTGTTAGGAAACGTTTTTGAAGAAAAATATAAATTATGTAGGAGTGTTATGGCTTTAGGTAATTTAATTTAAATATAGGGAACGATTCTTCCTAAGAGTTTTAAGATATTAATTAATATAGCCAACCATAGACTAATCCTACTAAAAAGAGAAAAAAAATGGCGTACGTGTAAAAATGTAATGAAATTAATTACAACCTTTCTTTGTTTAATACAGTTATACCAAAATCCCTAAAGCGTAAATTATCTAAAAACCGCACACCGCCACTGGTAACACTCATAATTTAAAACAAGCGTTTTCTATTTCTGATTATTATTATTTCTTTTATATGCAAAGCAGCAATTTCATTTTGAACATGGAGGTATTATTTTTATATTCAGAACACGTAGGATCGTTGCCGTGTCGCGAGCATTAAACACTCACACTGTTCGTTACTGCTTATTCAACGACGAAATAGGAATCGAATCAAAACCTCGTGAAAAAAAGACAAGACACTGAACTGATGCAATCGAAATGACTGTGATATATCATAGACCAGCAGCGCCCCGCGGTTTTACCCGCGTTGTGCCCGTTCCCGTGGGAATTTCGGGAATTTTTTTACATAAAAACCTTTCTCTTCACTCTACCTATTACAAAAAACCGCATCAAAATCCGTTGCGTAATTTTAAAGATTTAAGCATACAGACAGACAAACAGACAGACACGAAAAAGAGACGACTTTATTTTATACTATGTAGTGATGAAATAGGCTGTAATTTAGATAGAATCTATACAGAAATATCTTGTTTTTGCTGGTTGAAACTATTGGAAGCAAAAGAAGAATAAGTAAGAGCCTGAAATATTCCACTGCATGGCGGACGCTTCTCATCTCATTGAAGATATCTATGCAGTAAGGAGCATAAGCACAATCACAATACCTTATACTGCGGTTTAGTGAAGTTAGACCTGGCCTATGTATTTGATTAATGGTAAATTTTAAATAGGTTGATTACAATTTAAGCGTTTTCATCATCTTCTTTCTTAATGCGCGTGAACAAAATATGCCTTATTAAAAGTCCCTTGAGAAGTTTGTTTTAAGGTAACTAACAAAATAATATTCCAATAGTTGAGAAACGTTTTAACATCGAATTGGCCACAAAGGAAAATCTTCTAACTCAAGATATTAGGAGGAAAAGCAAGCAAAAATATAATAAAATCGGTGTCTGATTTTTATTTCTTCCGCGTATACGAATAATGTAAGTAAATGGTGTAATAATCTACTGAATCGATGTCTTAGAAGAAGTAAGAATAATGTAATGTTTCTGATCCGCGAAATCACCGCGGTTAAACGCTGAGAGCGTTTCAAACAGAAAGAATTAAGCATTTTGTTTCGAGTAAACAAACGGTCTTTTTTTTCTTAAATGGATTGTACTTATGGGAATTGCGCTTCGGTGTTCTAGATGGGAAATTTTTGTTTGCTAGATGGGAAATATTCGAAATACAAAATTGCGTCTAAGTTTAAAAATACGAGAAGAGCATGCGGTGACCGATAGCAGCTATCACGTAATTACGTGTTCTCATTTTAAATTGAAACTTTGTTAACGGATACACTTCTCTTTTATTTAACACTAGCAGCGCCCCGTGGCTTTGCCCGCGTTGAGCCCGTTCCCGTAGGAATTTCCGAAAATCCTTTCTTAGTGTGCACTTACGTCACTTAAAGAACCTTCATACCAAATTTCATGTTTCTAGGTGTAGCGGTTGAGGCTGTGTGTTGATTATCAGTCAGTCAGTCAGTCAGGACTTTGAATTTTATATATATAGATTTTTATCTGACATTTCGCCTCCTTTACAGAAACCGTGGTCACAGAAATAATGTAGAAGATAAATAGATGGTGATAAATAGAATGATAAATGATTAAGAATGTAACCTATCTACCATGTGAGTTTAAACTCCTCCAAAAACTGAGGTTTTAAAAACCTTTTGTAACCAAGTCTAAGGTTCCTAACTAGCCTCATAGAACCGTACCGCAGTAGAAGCGGACATTATAAAGATTAATAACCTATAAGGTGTAAACCCGCGGTCAAAATTACCCATCTAACACTTTTAAATTACCGTCGGTTTCGAGAACTTTCCTCAATAAAATAAATCACTACGTAAGTTAACTTCAACTTTACTTGAAGTTCAGCTTTTAAGTTTCAAGTTATTTCACGAAAGAATACCACTGCGATTGATTGCGGTTCATATTTTACTAAGAGGGTTTTGAAATACTTATTTATTTTGCTCCTAACTTAAGTAGCTACTTAATTAAATATAGTTTTTTGTTATATTAATAATGTATAAGCATACTTTATGTATGTACATACTTTAGTGTAGTCAAGGTAAGAAAGGTAGCAAGTTTAGGTGTTCCCAGTCACCGGACAGTCTAGTACAGATAGTAGTAGTGTGATGACGAACGAAAGACGACTGAAATACATTGAAACAAGTCCCGCTAAACGACGGGCCATATTCATTCAAGCTTTTTGACAGCATTTTAGCTATAGCTGAGGACACACGGCGACACTGACACTCATCACAAATGTCGACACTTGTGTAGATTGCGTCCTCATGGTAAGCAATTTTTTGTGTCGACATCGGTGTAAACATTGTAATGTCCCGGTTATGTGTGGTTAGCTGTCTACACGGAGACACTGCAATTCAGTGTGGTACATTTCCTCGCCATGAACATTTGGTCGGTTATTGGTCTAGATAAAAATTTCGCGCAAGTTCGAAATTCGCGACACTTGTGTCGGACACTGCGCACGACCTGTCTCCACGGCTGCAACACAGACACCGACAGACATTGCCACAACAACTGCAACTAAGTGTCGCGGCAGTGGACACACACAGACATTCGATGTATACATTGAGTGTCTAATGTCAAGTGTTGCCGTGTGTCCTCAGCATATCAAATGGTTTGTCACATTCCGACATAAGCCATTTTCCGAAGAGTAAAAGAGACAAAACACTTTATAACATTGTTTTAGTTTAAGAACGTTTATGAATAACGCGGTTAATGTTTACTAATTAGTTGTTACCATCGGAACTTACATTTTAAATAAATATTAGCAGTGACCTGCGGTTTTACCCGCGTTGTGCCTGTTCCCGTGGGAAATTCGGGCATTTTTATACATAAAACCCTTCATCTTAAATCACTCTATCTATGTATTTAAAAAACCGCGTCAAAATCCGTGCAGTAGTATTTGAGTTTATCGCGAACGGACTGACAGACGCGGCCGGGGACTTTGTTTTATAATATGTAGTGATTCTCTGAACTCGTAGTAGCAGGTAAGTCTCAATTAGTTGTCGACATAACAGCCTAACCAACCAATCTTAAAATAAAACAAAGGTGGTATAAATAAATAAATAGGTTTCATCCAAAGTGTTGATGAAATATCAAATAAAAAGAGCAATTTTGTTCAAGTGTTAAAGGGGAATTACTGTGGGGTTCCACTCTCACCAATCCGCATGATGGATCGAAGCTTTGTCTTTACAAATTGAGACTTTCTTGAGGAAAATATAAATAATGTTACATCTGTTATCCGGAGTATTTAGGTTGATGATATGCTGTACGGCTGTATTGAATGTTTAGTGTGATCAGATGCTTTCCAGCAGTGCTTATTACAAATTATTTTTGACTAGCAGCGCTCCACGGTTTTACCCGCGCTGTGCCCGTTCCCGTGGGAATTTTTATACATATAAACCTTCAACTTGAATCACTCTATCTATTAAAAAAACCGCGTCAAAATCCGTTGCGTAGTTTTAAAGATCTAAGCATACATAGGGACAGACAGACAGACAGCGAAAAGCGACTTTGTTTTATACTATGTAGTGATTATCATTCATTGAATAAAAATAATACCATCATCATTAAACTTGACAGCTAAGCTCTTGGCAGAAAAATCTATATAGACTTCTCCAACTATTTCTATTTCTTTTACATTCCTTCACATCTCTAAACAAGAAATAGAGAAGATAACTCCTACTCTTCCGTGTCTCTATACGACATGATAGTTATCTTTAACCTCGGTTATAAATATGCCATTACAAAAATAATTGTTGAAATAAAATTGGTAGTTTATTTATGAGATTCGTTAGAGACAAACAACAAAAATCAAATCTTAGCCTTTATATACGAGTATAAGTATCATTATAGATAGATGTGAATACAGATACACATTAACACACTTGGGTGTCATAACATTGACGACAATGCAAGTCACAAAGTAAGTTAAGTACTTTATTTTGTAACAAAAGATTACATTGTTAACTACTTCTCGCTCTAAATACAAAAAGATCATTTTAGTAGTCATAAACAAGTGGTAAATGACCCAAGTGTCTTCTCTATTGAAAAACGCTTACGTCTTAGTAATATTTCGGTGAAATCAAGTAGACAACTGGAAAGCAGTAACATAATTACTCGCGAAACCTCTTTGAGGAAGCTCCGTAGTATGCATATTTACTTATATAGTAGGCGTTATTAAAATTGGGAACTACTTCCTGGGAGCAAATTAACTTTTCATATACGCTTTCCTCAATATGTTTCTAAGGAAACTCTCGAACTCTTAACGAAAATCTCGTAACGCAATTGTATACGTAAGTATACAGATTTATTTATACAAAGCTTTCGCATATTTGTCGATATTTTAAGGTGTTATTCCACCAGTCCCCTTTTTCAGGCGATTAATTCTAATTAAATAACTTACAATCCCGAAGTTAGGTAAAGATAAAGTTTCTTGATTTAGTTTACGCTAACTTGCTAACTTTAAAGTTCTTTGGATGTATTCAAATTAAAGTGCGTAGGTTTAGGCTGGAGTTACGAATAATGTAGAATGAAAATTATTTGCGTTTTAGTGTTATTCTCTAGACTTATATTGTTCGTGTGAATTTCTCGCTTGTTTTACATTTTTCTTAAGATTTGAACATCAGAAGCAAAGAATCAAAGCAATCAAAATATGAGCATGTCTATCCAGCATTCATATTACATAGAGATTGACGAAACTCGGAATTTATTATTGCAGAACGGACATGGCATGCGACAGTGATATTGGCTCCTATTGCAGATACATATTTTGTTGCTCCCGTACACAAACGAACTCTACAACTGCACCAATAACAAATCAAATGTTCAAATCTCAATAAATTCAGAGCAATATACCGCATACATATCGCACACAACAATAAACATTTTACGACTCAACATTCAAACAAATCCTTACTGAAAAGCTTCCGCCATTATTTCTAGAAAATATTCAACATGAAGGGGAAAATTCAAAAAGAAAAATGTATAAAAGAAAAGAGTATGTTCCGATTGCCGGTTTCATGTGTCCGGGTTATCGACATATCAGCGTTACAAAAAATGTATGATGTTTTATCAGAACAGGTGTCGGAGTATGTCGGAATAGGAACGACTTTTGTTGCCACCCCTGCCCGGCTACCGCCTGTACGACTATTAAATATTCTACTGTTTGAACGTAGCTATGTTTTTACTATTTTTTCGTCTGCATTGTATTGCTGCTTCGCTAAACAGAATAAATCTATCTCATGATACTTTAAAATGTTTTTTATGACCGTTTATGACACTTACCGCTTTTTTAATCTACTTCGATCGCCAACCGTCGTCTTCTCGTTAGACAGTCCTCCAACTGTGATCACCTAATTAGATGCAGATGCTTTCTCGACAAATGTGCCGACTATCATATTCCCTACCCTTCAATTCCATCTAATTGCACCATTTCTTAACCATTCCTATACGAGATTAGCTCACAGTAAGAGTTCTGAACTAAGTACGTGATTGGGCGGTACAAGTAGTTACCAAATATGAGAACAAAACTGTACCTTTTCCTTGAAATGCTGACGACAAACTAGATATTACACGTACGTATGTGCGATATTATTTTTGTCGATTTATTACTGTAATATCCTTATTGCTAGGCGGCGGGGAGTCGAGGCAGGAAACTCGCCACAATTACCTAAATATGTTACCACTGACTTATAATTTGGCTGCTACACAACTGTATACTATTAATACGAACGAAATACAAAGTTATTCTGTGACATTTAAAGTTCAGATAGAATTAAGATTTATTATACTTTTAAAATCCACAAAAAGTATTTAGGCCTCTCTCCATTGAAACGTTCTGAGTCGTCCGGCTCTCGCCGCAGTAGTGCGAAAAAGACCGCGGACATGGATTTTCTTTTGTTTTCATACAAAACGGACGTAGCAGGACGACCGATAACGCTTCTTCTTCTTCTTATCGTGTCAATGGCCTTTAAACTTTTACTGTCTAGTATTTAGGTGACAGAAGGGCAGCATCTATATCTTGCATTAAGTCTTCGGTGATAAAGCTTAATTTGAAAGAGCCAGTACACCTGAATTCTTCGAGCGGATTATGCCGCTTGTGTTTACAGAGAGATTATATTTATGTATCGCTTATCTTATTGTACTTTAAATGTTTATAAGAAATATAACCAAAGATATTTGTTAGCCTTTCTCTCTTAAAGAATTTCTATTGCAATAACTAACACATTTACTCGGTTTATCCTAACATTCCCATAAGAACGGGTCTACATGTTATGAGCGCGCTATAAAGTGTGTAAAAAAGTTTCAATTTAGAAGAAAATCTATAGTGAGAAGGGGTGTTTGTCATCTATATAAGGGGTGTACGACTAGGTATTCGATGAAGGGCACCTTTCATATTCTCAATATATTCAATTTGGTCTAGTGACTTCAAATTAGTCTCAACTCTTTTGATGATAGTAACATTAAAAGAAATATTTTTCAACATTATTAGAAAGCAACAATTTATTTATTTTATTTAAGTTTTCAAAAACAAGAATGATTCTCAAATTAAAAAAAACGGTAACAGTCAATCGTGTTCCTTCAAAACATAATATTCATTTTTTACAACCCAATTTTGAAAACAGAATTCAACAAATAACCTTCTTTAGATAATAACCAACCATAATACGAGTACATAATGTACGAAACTTTTTTCATTACATTTTTTTGGAATATTTATTAGCTTGCAAAACAATAGGCCTATTCTGTACAGAGAACGCTGGGAGAATCTTTATTAGTTTATTTCAGAAAGAAGACTCATTATCTTCTAACCCTTAATGAGAAGTACCTGTTTATTACTAAGTATTAGAACGGGGGCTTTTCACTTGATAGTCCTTATTAAAGTAATAATCGTTAGAGCTTAATTAATGAAGTGGGACGAGCGCGTTATTATGTACCAATAGACTAGCGCGACTTCACCCGCGTTTTACCTGATGTTGCAAGAATTTTGACACAAAAACACGTGAATACCTAAACACACACACACACACCTTGTAATAAATTTACCTTATTGGGGGCCACGGTATAACGATGACGTTGGCGCCTAGAGACATTTTAAAATATATTTTTTACACTATATATTTTTGGTATTTTAATATGTTAACATTGCTTCTTCTTTCTTAATGCTATAAAAGTAAAAGAAATAAGCTTATAATTCCCCACTAAAGATATCAGTCAAGTAAATATTATTAGACGTAATCTCCTGCGAATGTCTGGTGCGAAAATCCAAACCCCTTTATCGAAAAGAAACACAAGCTTACATACATCTTCACAAACTTTCTCTTTAATAATATGACTAGGCAAAGCGCTAGGATCATAAGTGTACTTGTCTAGGAGCTATTATTCCATAGCACATGGCCTTATTACATTTTATATGGGATGAGTTTTCCTGTCCTTTACGGCTACTCTGTTAAAAGTTTGCTTTGATTATTTAAAGACATTTCCACGACACTAGCTACGGTTAACAAACAAAAAATATGTGCAGGTAACATACCTACAGAACTTGGAATTAACTTCCTGCGGGCTTAAGATGCACACTGAAGACAATTTCTTCTATATTTATCCCTTTTCTTTATATAGAAGAAGATGATTTTGAGAGAGATGTCTCTCGAAAAGGGGAAAACAAAGACAAAACCTTCGTCTTGCCTTGTACTTAGCCCTGCTGGAATTTAGTCAGTACTATATCTACTACTATACTATACCTTTCCAATGGGCTCGTTACGGTGGGTACCGTGCAACATATAATCCATCGCGTCAAACGAATTTGGTGTTTTTATCATAGAGAAAAAGGTTAAAATCTAACACGCAGTTACATTTCTTCGTCTTCTTATAGAGTGACGTGATGGTTGTCTACCATCTTTTTTGGTTGTGCTTTATCAAACTAAAAATTGAGTTGTGTTTAATCGCAAAGTAGAAAATACCTAACGCCTGTACTCTTTTTAGAAGCGATGTAAAGAATGATTTTGGCATGTAAAGAAAAATAATTACGCCAATTAGTTAAGTGTGGATTAATGGACGTCGATGAATACGGTAGTAATTCCATGTAAGTATTTAATAGTTTGTTTAAGTATATCAATTCTAATTTTCTTAAAACCAATTTACTAATGAAAATAAAAGAAATTAGCTCAATAGAAACAAATGAGACCTATAAAAATAACTTACACACATAAATCGCATTGATGAATCTATATTGGACGTTAACTAGATGTATGGCAACAGAAAAGTTTAATGTAGTGGAAAAAGGCTTAGGAAAAGTATATTTTATTTACATGTAATTTCATTTGGACTTTCATTTAATCTATTACGAATAAAAGTTTTTAACAAAAGACTGCGAATGAAATTTTAATTGTGAATAATATAAGCAGACTTTTGAAGCAGACTTAAATTGTATTTTCACTAAAACGTGTACTTTTTTAGAAGAACCGTGCTTTACTTTGGTTTAAAATATCTTTTAAAACATCCCTTAACTTTAGTGTCCATATATTTCGGTCAGCTTTATCTAATGCTGACTATACGTCGTGTAAACAATAAAAATAAATCTAGCGTCACAATCCGGCGGAATCCTTTAAGAAATGTACCTATCCATGGAAAAATCCTATTATTTTTCATTAATATGCTCCATGAATTTTATACCAAAACTTGATTTAAAAATTTACATACATAGCATTTGTTTTGCATTTAAATTGTAAATATGATATTTTCGTAAGTTAGTGGTTTAGTCAAGCGTTGGACAGTTATAGAATTGATATTGAAATTGAAAATAGTTCGTGAATTTTATTTGTTACGGCTATGTTACATAGATGATTCACATGCGAATGTGTAAACACTATAAATAACAACATAATAAATAATAAATAAATATATATACACGGACAAATTTACTCATGGTTAATTATACCCAAAGTAAGCTCTAAGCTTGTCATATAGAATCTAACTAACTGATACTACTACATATACATACACAAATACTTATAGGAATGTATAATTGACACTCAGACGTCGTCGCCAACAACTATGTCATAAAATGGGCATAAAAAGAACACGCAAGCCCCGACACAGTAAGCGCTCTCACTGCCACTGTGCCTAGAAGGCTTCTCACACACAACACACAAAAATAACACTTGCCGATGAATAACTATTTGCGCGGTATGCAATTGGGCATTTGAAAAAAAAAAATTTTGGGATAAATGGAATGATTATACATTAGTTTTATAACAAAACTATTTTTATTTTATTTTTTTCGCAATAATTCAAAAGTTATTTCAAAATAAAAATTAATTTTTGAATCCAGTACCGAAGACACGCCGACAGCTCCCGAACAAACCCGAGCGCGTGTGACGTCATAATGTTAGTTTTCACTCCGCCGTTTCAGCCGTAAACGCTGGACTGTTATTAAATAGCTATAACATTATGACGTCACAACTATGGTGACCAATCATGGCGCGTTTATAGTCACGTGATTTTTATTTAAATTTCATCAATTTTTTATTGTTCATAATTAATTGAAAAACATTTTCTTTTAAGTTTTTTGCATTAAATATCAATATTATTAATAATAAAGTTTTAAAATACATTAAAAAACCTTTTTTTTTGTTCAAAAGCCCAATTGTTTCGCATTCGCATGCGAACACTTCCCGCTACTACGGGCATTAGTAGCATATTAGTATGTACGGAGATTTTAATACTTATATTTTTAATTCTAAAAATCTTTGGTTTCACTGATGTGATATTGATAGTGAGGAATGTGTTCTTGTAGTGTTATCAATTACGTTAAACATCTTCAAAGTGTCTCTACGAGTTGGAACTGTATCCTCTCGCATGCTTCTAAAAAAAAGCGGACTTGACCAAAGAGAAACACTAAAACAAGCATCCAACAGTGTATATTCCAAAAGCTTTATAGGATATATAGGAATATATATAACTAGCAGTGCCCCGTGGTTTTACTCAAGTTGCGCCCGTTCCCGTGGGAATTTCGGGATGAAAAAAAACTATAACTTTCCTGTTGAATATGGCTATCCATTACAAAAAGAATTATTGAAATCGGATAAGTATAGTCTCTGATATTAGCGCGTTCAAACAAACAAACTCTTCAGCTTTATTATATTACTATAGATATATATTTGTTTATTATATCAAGTGCACAAAGCTTTGTTCTGTGTAACATATCTAGTGTTGTTAGTAAAACGAACCTCGCTACAGACTCCCAATATCCCTTTATGTCAATCGAGCTAGTGTTTCGGGCCGGTCATCAAATATTATTATCCTAGAACATCAGACTCTGGTTCCTTTACTGTAGGAACACGTACAATGACGTCAAGCCCATTGGCACAGTGGCAATGAGAACGCTGACTGTGTCGGGGGTTGATTCCTGCCTCGAGTCAACAATATGTGAAGACATTTTGGCGACGACACGTCTGGGTGACAATTATATATTATTTTAAAAATATTTGTGTATGCATATGTAATAGTAACAGTTAGTTAGATTCCATATTACAAGCTTAGAGCTTAGTTTGGGTCTAATTAACCGTGATTGAATTTGTCCGGGTATTTATATAGTGGATCTCTTTGAAATGTTTGATCCCAGAAACCAGATAAATTAATGGAGATTCAAACAGCTTCGATGTTTAAATGGGTTCGTCGAGTAGAGCTGTATTTTAGTGTTTGAATAACACTACCGTGATGATTTATTAATTAACTGTTTTGAATATAGAATCCCTGTTCTGAAAAGAGGGATTCAAGAGGTCAAACACACACAAAGACGTTTGTTTGACGTCTCTTTGTGTATGTGTGTTTTTGTATATCTTTTGTTACTAGTGATGGGTCAACAATAGGAGGAATTCGACCATTAATATTTTGAACAAGGTCTATTTATTTATGTATAACCATCAACATATAAAACCCTTTCTTAATAATCTATTTTTATTTTACCAGATTAAGGGCGGGTTGTTTCATCTTAGGCTGATGCACCAGTAAACGTTAAAACAAAATGTTAGTCTTAACGGACGTTATAAAATCATGGCTGGCTGAAACTATTCTTGCCTAAGAGTAAGTCATGTTTTATTTTCCCTTAACTCTATGAATTATAATAACTCTAAGTTAATGTGTCAAATGTTAGTCTTCTTCATCGTTCAATATTCATCATTCATTCATTCATTCATTCATTTATTTCGAGTAGGTTAGTGGCCAGCCCTGGTGTCGGAGTTTTAAGCCCGCCTATAGGCCTCGGACATGGTCTAACGGTTGAAACAACTTTTAAATTTTTATTAAAAAGAATTTTTCATATATATAGGTAGGTTATTATATCAAGGTTTTTGTAGAGCAAAATGTTTCATTTGTTCGAAGAAGCGTAGTGTGTCCTTGGTTTGATACACGGAAGAGCGAAATACTTACTACGTATATCATTCGTTCATCTACACAATAGTAGAGCCACTAGATAACATACATACATGCAAGATTCCGGGAAACAATGTAATAAATTAATGGCTCCAAAAGACAAGTTTAACATCCCGACTTCAAATAGATTTACATCAACATCAATAGTACTATTAACTAACTGTTCATTGTTTCAAAATTAACTCATGCGAAATAATGATAAAACGTACAAAAGGCAGACCAGGAAGCGATACAAAGCCAATACAATGTGAAGTAAGTGATTAATATTAGACGAAAACACGTATACATTGACAATAGGGATGTATTGTTTAGTCGACAACATATACACATTAAAGTTAAACATGAAAATGAAAGTTACTAGCCGCGCCCCGCGGTTTTATCCCGTTTCCGCGGGAATTTCGGGATAAAATGTATCACATGTGTTATTCTGATGTGTAACCTATATTACTGTAAAGTTTCATCAAAATCTTTTCCGTAGTTTTTGAGTGAAAGAGTAACAAACATACATCCAAACAAATTTTCGCATGTATAATATTATTAGGATTATTTTCGCATTTTATCCTAGAAGAATTTGGAGCGAAAGCTACCGGCTTATTCGAAATTGGGTAACAAGGAGAGCATTCTGTAACCATACACTCTCATACAGAAAGAGCTTTGGAATAGTTCATAAAACATGGCATACAGAGATACGAGGAAACATAAAACTCCCTCCTTCGATTTTTGAATTAGGTTAAAAAACAATGTCGTATTACATATTACCTCCATGGTCAAAATTCGTTCATTACCAAACGTCAATTCCAATCATAAGTTAAGCCACATCGACACGGGCAACTTGTATCTAATTATTCCGAGTGGCAATACTGGTGCTAATCAAATTGTCCACCTATGTTGGCAATTTGGAGACTTCCATTATCGAGTTATTGCGGCCGTCTTGTTGCCAGTTAGCGTTATACTGATGGATTGTAATAATTGCTAATGGATATTTTAGGATGGTTTATTAATTGACGTCATGTCCTTGATTTTATTACCACTGACACAAAAGGGGTGTTAAAGGCTTGATTTTGAGTTTTTAAGCTATTGCATAGCTTCTATCGCGGGCCTTGAGCGCGGGGACGGAATCCAGAAATTCCGTAATGAAAAAACCTCACGCAAAAAACCTAACGCTCCCCACTAACGCCATCTAGTGATAGAAAAAATAACTATGCAATAGCTTTACCGCGGCAGTCCCCGAGTGCCACACTCTTTTTAGTTTAATAGACGATAAAATTGTAAAATGAGGCATTGGCAGTGTCAAAATCTTTTCGGAATGTATTGTGATTAGTTCATTGAGCTCTGCTCAGTTTCGCTCCACTTCGATAGAAACGCACCTTTAGGGTCCGTTCACACAGACCGGCTCGGAGAGGAGAGCAGATTCTTATCACGTTGAAAACAGAGTTTTTAGTATTTGTATTAAGGTTTATTTTTGCATGTGCACTGCTTTTGTGATTAAGAATGCTTGAAGGCGCTTGGTGTGAAATAATAAGAGGAGCTTACCGGCTCCGATCGCGTAATTTTTCTCGATCGTGCAGCCGTTTGGCTCCGATTGCATGCTCTTTAACGCTCGCACAGCCGATCGGTTCCGATTGCGTGCTCTTTCTCGCTCGCGCAGCCGATCGGCTCCGATTGCGTGCTCTTTCTCGCTCGCGCAGCCGATCGGCTCCGATTGCGTGCTGGATCGGAAGACTGGTACTGCCTTTGTAGTGTACCCATCCGGCTCCGAGCACATCCGAACGGCTCCGAGCGCATCCGACCGGCTGCGAGCGCATCCGACGGGCTGCGAGCGTATCCGACCGGCTGCGAGCGATTCCGACCGGCTGCGAGCGCATCCAACCGGCTCCGAGCGCATCCGCTTTCAGGTCGCTTCCAGCCGGTCTATGTGAAATAGTTGGCGGCTCCGCTCCGACCAACTCCAAGCGCATACGATCCGGTCTGTGTGAAAAGAAAAATGCGCGCCGATGCTCTCCGAGCCGGTCTGTGTGAACGGACCCTTACGTGCTCAGAGTCTCTCAGACAGCAGAGTGAACAGGTGGTTCGTAAACATAGTATGTGCAGTCTGTGGTAGCCGCATGCGATGATTTTCGAATGTGCGTTCGATTCTTTTTACGGTCTTGTCACACTAACGGCAAAGAGCAAAGACAATGTCAACTGCAGCCGTCGTAAAATAAGAAGAGCCCTTAATTGTGAACTCAAAAATAAACAAGAATTTGTTTTCCACCCATTGAAGTAGAAATGTTTTCATACATCTTACTTAAAAGAATAATATTTTTTGCACTTGAAGAAATTGGGTACCATTATTTTCGTAATAAATTACAATTCTATTTTGTTTTGCCTAAACGTTAGTTAACATTAAATATTTACCAGAAATTAATGTTTTCCGGTATTGAACATTTGTATTATAATACATAACGGAGGTATAATTCATAATATCTATTCAGAGATTAAAAGGAACCGTTTCAAATAGAGATTTAATCTACAATAGATATGCTTTAATTTAACGGAATCTTTTCAAATATAAATCCCTACATTTAACTTTTCCTTTTAATCATAATAAAGATATAACTTTTTGGCGCAATAATTGTCTGCCACAGAGTATAAAAATGTAGATAAGACGCCAATTACGAGGCGTTACCTCGGGCTACCTCGGAATGAAACCGTTAATATTATACTAGACTGGATAATTTTCTTTTTAATATGTATTAGTTAGTTAATGTATATCCAGTCAGTTAGTGCCTTTAGGCAGTAACGAAACATTTTTCTATATACCTAATTATGAAAAAGCCCAAAGGTTTTTACAAGCTGGTACCCAAGTAAACATACTCGTAATATAAAGATATCGAACAAATAGAATAATTCTGTTCTCTCTTAATAGTTACCAATCTATTACAGTTACAATTCAAAGAAGACAAACAGCCCAAGAAATTTACAGACTTTAGTATTTATAGGCAATTTTTTCTAACCTAAACACACAAACTTATACCGTATATCGATGTACATATAGTTTAGTATTGTGTTGTGATGATAAGACCTGATTTCGCGGCTCAGTGACGTGGTCAGTGTAGAACGGACAATGGATACGTTGTCTTGTGGTAAACGGTTTCAATATTCATAAATATCAAGCGTGTTGTTTGTCTGTCAATGTCATTAGGTTTTATGTATTGAGTAATTTGATACAAATTGTTATGTGGAGCTATGGGATTGGGAGGCCGTTTCATAGTGGTTAGACTTAATAAGCATGAAGGCGGCGTCTACCTTAGCACAGAGAATTTATCTAGCAGAATATAGGTACTGTTCATTATAAGGCACCATTTTTCCATAGTGTAAAGAGCTTAGACTCTTAGAACTTGAAGATTAGTTTGGATCCGACAGAATTTGTCCTGTATAGGTTTTTATTTTTCTAAAATTGTCAGAACACCCCCCCCCCCTTGTTTTGACAGTTAACCGAATATTAAAGTTGCCAAAATTAAAGAACACCATATTTTGTGATAGTCTGTAGTAAACATTAACCATGTCCGAACTAAATCTTAGCAAATTCACATAAGGTCACGCTTCGAGTATTCATTTTTGAAAGGTTCGGCACTGGCCGCATGGGTGAAGACGTGACGAGCAATCCAATGCCTTTATTACATATGAATAAGATTCAAATTAGATCAGACCCAGATTTTATGGTATTTTTAATATTGGATGCGAAGTTTCCTTGGGGCTTACGGAGTTTGGTTAAAAAATTAGATAAGTGATTGAAAATTTACTCGAATAATTTGCAGTGCCTCAAATATATTTTCATTGGATTTAAGAGGTACTTTTATGAATTTACTCTTCAAAACCAACTAAGAATAGTAGTAGAGTTATAATTATGACATCATGGCCATAATAGTTTCATTTCTAAATTTGTGACATGTTGGGCGCCATTATTTTTGTTTCTCGTTGGGCGCCAATTAGCGCAGGTATAATTTTAAATTTATCATATTTTCCAAGTTTTTTCTAAGTAACATTTAATTTAATCTACATATTTTCTACGGTAAAGTATTTAATCTGTTTATTACAGCCGTTCATTTCAAAACTCGATCCGCCATTTTAAAACTATGCCATAAATATGCGTTTTGGACTGGATAGACGATTTTTATTAGAAAAAAACTTTTTATTCGTAAAATCTCCATAGAAGATATTCCACACGAGAGAGACCGCGGGGCACAGTGGTTATGATATATAACTGTTGTACGCACCGCGAATACCAGCATCTGTCGCCTTGACTTATGGCCAGTTCGACTTTACCATTAAACACATTGCACAGACACCCTACAAATGCTACTATATTAAACATTATGGTAAAATATTCAGAGCATACTAAGAACCTTGGCGTATTCACACTTTTACTATAACTTACATGTAAATAAGAATTTTAGAATATATAATTTGACAAAGTACTAAAGGCCGTAGCAATTTAATAAAGTACTATTGGCTAACTGAACCTTATCCTAGTCTCGAATGTTAATTGCTAGATTATGTTTTGTGGTTTGTTGCTACACTTTTTAGTTGGTTAAAATCTGACATAATTTAGTCCTGAATCTCTCCCATGAGATTACCCAGGACTCACGAAAAACAAGTCACACTAATCATTACGTACAGCGTCTCTTGTGGTTACGTGAATAACTCATTAGAAAACATACACAAATCGGTAGCGCTTAGATTGAGCGAGTTTACAAGGGTGGGAGAGATTAATAGATGAGGGGATAATTTGACATAGAATACCGCGTCTTTTATTAAAGCTCACTATTCACTATCTCGCCAACGCTGCTACGCTCATCCAATCTAAGGGTGTGTTTCCATTGAAACGGAACGGAGCAATGTAGACCTCAATCGACCGATCAAAACGCATTACGGAAAGATTTTGACAAAGTCAGTGCCTCGCTTGTGTTGTGATTAGCCAATGGAGCTCTGCACAGCTCCGGTCTATTTTAATTGAAACGCTGAAATTGACTTTAAGTGCAAGACACACATAATGCGGGTGCGGGTCACGTGACTTTGTATCTCTCTGCTTCACACTGGCTCGCAGCGGGCCGGAACGTATCAGTGTGATACCTTTCATAAGCATACAAGGAATAAAACGCCACGCAACTCGCATCTGACCCGTATCCGCGCTATGTGTGTTTGCGCTTAACGTACACAGAAATGAGCAAGTGAACTTAAGGTTGGATTTCACCGTTAGTATCTAAAAACGCGTTTAACTAAACTCGTTTATATGTAAACGCGTTTATATATCGAGTAAAATCTCGTTTATAGTCAAACCGATTTCACCGGCTTTTTGGAGTTAAATTTTGATCGTGTTTACGTAAACGAACATTTACCACAGATTTACATAAAATCATAGACAATAACCACAGAGTGCAACACTCCCGCGGCGGGAGTGTTGCACTCTGTGGTTATCCGCCATTAGGATATGACAGTTTATTATATTATTCATTCCGTTTCTCCTCGTCTTGTCGTCGAGTTTCGTGAGTGTGCTTGTGGTATTTTCGAGTGATTTTCCTGTAATTTTACAACTATTGCGTGTTTCCTGGACTCCGAATTCACAACAGACTGTTTTACTTGGCTTTGCATACTGGACTCGATTTCGTGCGCGATCTATTTACCTTGGCATTGTTTACTGGACTTTTGGTACCCTTGCGGCATATAACTATGTCGAAAAGGAAGGGCGAAGTTATGCCGAACATTGGCGCGAAAAGAAAAAGAGACCCAACTTTTGGCGCCAGCGAAAAATTGACGCTTATTTCCCTGGTGGAAAAACATTTCGACGTTGTGGAGTCCAAAAGAACGGATGCTGTCAGCATGCGTCAGAAGGCAGAGGAGTGGCGAAAACTTGCTGAAACATTCAACGCCACATCCAGCATCCATCCACGAGAGCCGATTGTACTAAAGAATTGTTGGGAAAATTTGAAAAAAAAAGCAAAGCAGGAGTTAACCCGACAAAATCAAAGTTTTATAGCTACAGGTTAGTCCAGATTATATATTGTATGTATTTTTGTTAATACTCTCCATATTGCATGTATGAAATATTTGAAATGATCAATATTTACTTTTATACTTAGGAGGAGGACCACCAAAAAAGCCCAATGAAGACCCTGCTATTGATCGTGTGATCGACCTAATTCAAACCAGGGTATCAGGGTTCACCAACATTTATGACTCCGATGGTACAAATATTGGTGAGTTTTATGTAAATACATAGATTACAGAACTAGGCTCTCCTACAGCTTAGATTTAAATAACCTGTTATTACTTCAATTCACTTTAAACACATCAACAGCATTACAGATTTAATTATATTTTCCAAAAGTGTGTTGTGTTTGTATAGTAGGTACAATGATTAAAAACATGCTAATTAAAGTTGTTCTTTCAGCCTCCAGTAACACTGATGAAGCAATGGCTGGGACTTCTCAGTCAGTGATAGTGATGAGTGGTATGTATTATTCTTACAGCTTGAGATATAAATCTCCTGCATGTATTTGTTCTATAAAAGAGTCTGAATTAAAAATTTCACTAAAAATCACTTGTTTACTTGCATTTGTGGCATTTATCTGAACTAGCTTGAATTTAAAATTTAATTTGGCAAGCATATTAATATTTTTGGTTTTTCAGATGCAGTCATTGAAAACCTGCAAGCTACAGAACTTGTGACTGTGACTACTGTAAGTACCTACCTAAACTTGGTGAGAGAATTAATTTTTATTTATATAGATTTTATAAAGTTGTGCTATAAATATACTAGTGGTTTGCTTTGGGCCCCAGGTCGGGTTAAAGTCCAGATCTAACTTAAACCATCCAGGAACACTCAACAGCCCTTACGGAACAGTTCACAAAGTACAGTTAGAAATAAAAATAATTGTAAAATTTTGATTAAGATTTCTATTTGCAGGACTGGGCCGAATACACTCCCACAATGCTGAGGAATACAATAAATTCCAACTTAAGAGCCCTGAGCCCAAGGTGGAATTCGAGGATGCAGTGCAAGAGGAGCAACAGCCAGCGTCTGCAACTCCTCTCCCTAGTTCAGACTACCCAGTCCCAACACCCCAGTAAGAAATTATTTTTAATGGAATTATCTACTAGCTTTGCCCCACCTTTTCATCTACATGAAAATGATGATAAGAAGTAGTCTGTGTGTTGTACTCAACATATGACAGAAACCAATATCCATCTGTCCTCACAAACATTTGCATCGCGATTTGATTCACATTCATAAGAACAGCAATTTTAAATCACTTTGCAGAGTCCAACACCGTGCTCCATCAACAAGTCGCAGGAGGCCAACGCTGAGGCGCGATGAGAATTTATCGGCTCATAGGATCGCGACCTTATCTTTGGCCAACACCCAGGCTACAGAGGAGCATGAAGTAAAAATGAGAATTTTAAGACTCCAGGAGGAGAAGGAAAAATAAATTTTGGAACAGGAGCGCCTAAAAACCAGGCAGGAAGAAATAAAATTAAAAATTTTAGAATTAGAACTTTCTAAATAAAAGAGTTTAAAATAAAAGAGTTTGTATACATAAAAGCATTTATTTCATTTTAAGTATTTCCTTAATTATAAAAAAAAAAAATGAGGTCATTAATTTATAGTCCATTTATTGATAACATTGAATTTATCAAGTTGATTGATGTGATAATATATAATTATCATTTAATAAGTACTCTATATTCCATGTTAATAGACTTCATCTTGATAATCTGAAAAAATAATATTGATCAGCTTTTTAACTATAAAAGTTACTGAAGTGTTTGGTGAATCAATCTGAGATAGTCATTATTATAATCTGACGTATGGCCATGTCTGACTATCCCAATAAAATATGATTTCCTCATAGCACTGAACTAACTGACTGATAGTATTACAACTACTTAAAATGATTTTACAAAAGCATTTATTTATAGAGTTTTTATAATATCCCATTTAGGCACAATAGGATAAAATGTGGGGGTTGGAATCTAGGAGGGTGTAAGTATAATCAATCAGGGAGGTAGGTAGTTTGAGTAAACTTACCTAGCAAAATAGTTGGTCACTATCTCACTGCGCCTTCTGTAATTCGGGTTTATTCTTTGTGCTCGTTGTATATTTCCATTATTAATATTACCCAAGGCTAATAGAGCATCCCATGAAGCTGAATTTATTATTTGGTTATCATTAGGAGGCATACTTTCCCCACTTCTTCTTGCAATATTGTGCAAGATTGCTGTGGCGATGATTATTGGAAAAGAATGCTCTACTGTAACTCCTAAACCAACAGCCATTGCTGGGAATCTTTTTTTCCAGACACCAAACAATCTTTCTATACAATTCCTTGTTCTTATTTGAGATTCATTATATAAGTTTTCAGGATCATTATTGCATTGTTCCAAAGGAGTCATCATGTACCTATTACATGCATACCCTGCATCGCCTACAAGCACTGCATTTCCATATTGGCCCTGTTCAAACATGGCTCTTCTATAACAATTGTTGAAAATGTATGAGTCATGTGTACTTCCTGGCCATCGAGCAACTATGTCAGTGAATTCCAATTTGGCATTGCAGATTGCCTGAATGTTGAGTGAAAAATAGTGTTTTCTGTTACGAAAGATCTCTGGGCTTTCCCCGCCTGTAATAGAAGTATAGTAAGTACTACATGTTACCAAAATGTTATTGGGGTTTGACATAATAATACATATTAATCTACCAACAAATAGGTAAATAATCTTAAACTAACCAGGTGATTTGATGAACTTCACATGAGTGCAGTCTATTGCACCTATAACATAAGGAAATCGAGCTCTCTTATAAAATTCAACTTGTGTCTGTTGGATCTCGTTTGGTAACTCAGGAAAGTAAATGTGCTGCGGTCGAAGTGAAGCAATGGCAGCACTGACTCTGTGCACAATTCTATGTGCTGTAGAAGTACTAAATCCACATAAATCGGCAGCAGTCATTTGATAACACCCAGTTGCGTAGAAACGCAGAGCACAAAGCAACTGATTAATAGGAGACACGCTATTGTTTCTGAAATCAATATGAACATCGAATTAACTAGTAATACCATTAATAACCTTACTTACGTAAGTATCTGATACAGAACGCATTGTTACATGAGTAAACATATGTGTTGATGCTTACATGTTTGAAGGAAACTCGATTTTATCTTCAATAGACTCCAATACCGACAGAACAGTTGGTTTTGTGAGACGAAATCTTGTAACGAAGTCTTTGTCATCAAGAGTATCAAAACATTCTTCTCTGACACGAATCCACCTTGGACGACGAACAAATAGGTCCTCATCATCACTACTATCTTCGAAGGCTAGTGCTAATGCTCTTTCCATTGTTGATGTGCGCAAAATTATTGTCAGTATTCTCCAAAACGTATAAAAAAGAAATGCAACGACATTGACAGTTCTTAAACTCGTTTATAGACGTTAAACCGCCAATATCGGGCGTTTAGGATTTTAAACGAGTTTTGCGTTAACTGCGTTTTTTTCATGCTGGTGAAATGTAAAATTGTCAGTTAAGAGCTTAAACGTGTTTATACATCAATTAATCGCGTTTTCATTCAACGGTGAAATCCAACCTAAGTATGCGACTTATTACAATACGGTGTATTACAGAATACCTATTTTTTTCTGTGATTGAGGGTTCTTTGTCTGTGATATACATACGGTAGAGCTTCCAACTATAGCACATAATTAAATACGATACATAGTAATACTTTAATTCATCCCACGCTCGTAATGCCTAATGAACGACCATTCTCACAAGTCCTTAATATATATTAAGTAATATCAACCACTAATGGCTTTCTATCTTTATGACTTCTTTCGCACAACACTTATAATACTGCTATTGAGTGTTTGATAACTATTTATTAATATGTTACCTTATCTGTGAGGCGTTTTGGGTTGCTTTTTTAGAATCTGACAGATCTTACATCTAACTGAAAAATATACAAGCTGTAATAAAACATTTCATTATTTTATAATAAACAAACTTCAAGCTAGAAACTCTAATTTAAGTGGAAACAAAACTAGCTCTTTTTCCTGTGTGAGCAAATAATTATTTAGCTAATGTAATCCAATCATCTCTTCTTATCAAATACATGTTTCCCAACCAAACAAGAATATAAACTTACAATTTAATATTCTGATGCAAATATTAACATTCTCATAAACGTATTTCAGTACCAACCGTATAAATGCACCCAACTGCAGACGCTGGCAGCACACATCCTCTTTACTGCTATAAAAATAAGGTCGACTTTCAAAGTAAACAACAAGCACTTACATCTTAGCGTAAAGCAAGTAACTTATGAATATAACACGTGATATCTTTCAACGCAACCCCGAGTAATCCCAGTGAGGGCCTCGCAGAGAGCCATAATCATTATCCTACAAATTGGGCTATACATAACGGCCTATGTAACGTACTACTTGTATGTATAGATAGCCTATCTTGTACGGCAATTTAGCCCTAAATGATTCTGCCATGTCACCACACTAAAGATGGTTACAAAGCATTAGTTCCAGGCAAATTTGTCAACACAATTTTATGATAATTATGATTTTTTTTATCTAGGCAAAATGGTTTCAATTTATAAAGTCAATTCCAAACTAAACACAATAATACAAAAAGCTACAAAAGCATACAAAAGCTATTAATATGGTTCTTAATTAAACTCAAGCCCCCTAATAATTATCCTTGCATTATTAACAAATGTAATTATCCCAAAACCAGAGGGTCGAACTGAGATGAAACAAATAACTAAAGCTCCAATTAACGAGAACCATTGCTACATTTATTTTTTGGACTCAATAAGTGTAATGAAATAAAAAATAAGATTTTTGTCGCTCTTTGTCCGGGGATTATTATCAGCCGGCCCTTCCCCCGGCGACATTCTAATTATAACAAGGTACGTCTCTATGGCATTTTATCACGTTGAAACAAAAGCAGGGCCGTAATAAAGATCCTGAATGGGCAAGGGCGGACACTGGACATGCAATATCTATATATCAGAGTTTCAATTACGTCCGAAGATCTGAAACATCAACTCTGGATTCCTAGCGAAGTCATTTAGATGAGCAGGTGGACGTAATCAGGACACCTCGTGCAGGGCAAATATTACCAATGACCTTGTTCATGGTATTGTTTTTTTGGGACCAAACCTTTCCTTTTATAAATATTCAATGAACAAATTACAGTACAGTTAGAAAGAAAACATTTATATTTGGATATCTCAAGGCATTCAGCGAGTACAATCGTTTCTTAGCTCTATCAAGAGTCATTGAGTGCGTTATCTCCATTTATTTTCTTCACATTTAACGGTGGAAACCCAGCGATTCGAACCACCGTTTATCGCCCGAAATTGGCAGTTACCTAGGTGCGGATTGCAAATACTTATACACAAAGCTGAAGTGTAAACGACGTTTAATATATTATCGGATAAAGTTTGTTCGAGAACAGTCATTGTCGTAAAAGACGAACTTACTTGAACGGTAAGTACGTCGCTTCGTTTGATTCTACAAATTGTGATGTAATAGAACCACTTACTTAAGTATTTTTACAAATACTTATACTACCTTGACTTATCCTAGTTATTGTTAAGTTGCCCCAGTCAAAATAGTTTTATTTAACTTTAGCGAATACATGGTACGTTGAGTCTAAACTATGTGTAAACGCTTTTGAAAATGACATCAATAGTTCTCTAACAAAATATAGGATTTCGAGGTATGTACCACAACCCAAACCTGCTATCTCAGATAGAATTTTGACATTACACTTTCAAATGTCAGTTAAATACAATGCGTTGTTTCATAACTTAAATGATAGTCTGTTAGTAAACAACGGTCAGTAGAAAGCCACGATTTTTCATTTTCTTGCGTCGTTGAGACTGACATTTTGTGTTAACGTTTACATGGCGTGTGAGCGTAAGCTAAAGCAACCCGCCCTCAGTCCTTACTCCGCCCCTGAAGATGTAGTTTAATTAAATCGTTCGAACCGCGATGCAGCGACGGACAATGGACATCGTCACGAGCGGCCATTGCGCATTAACGTCTCTTTATTAAACACCAGTCGAGATGCAATCTAACTCACAACTTTACACATGTGGGACTTACAAACGGGGAAGATGGCTGACTTGTTGGCGAATAAATGTCTAGTATGTATTTATGTATTTTTAGTTTTATAAGATACTAGCAGTCCCGCGCAGTGGTTCCAACCGCGACCCAATAGATGCTGCTAGTGTGAATCTAAACCATCCAGGGTGCCACCCAAACGCATACAAAAAAAATCATTCATATCAGTCCAGTAGTTTAGAAGGAGTTCAGTTGTTCTTAAAAAGCAATAAATGATTTTTTTATTTTATTTCTAGTAGATAAAAAATAGAGTAAGTAATAGTAAGTAAGATAGTAAGATCAACGGGACGGTATATTCAAGAGGCTCTTTGGAGCCTTTTTGAGAAAAAATAATTGAGTTCAGTCTGAAGACTCTGGAGACGAAAATATTGAAAGAAAATGCTAGAAAAATTGTTGTCATCATTTTCACTTATACCATTCTAGTAATTACATGTATATCAGATCATATTAAATCACTTCTAGTAACTTCTAGGGCTTCTGGATCAATTATCTTACTTTCATATAAACATAAGCAAGTTCTTTAAATTTTTATTTATCCACATATTTGTTTCATGTTGTCTATATTATTTAACCATGTGTCAGATTAATAGAGCATCTGAAGAATTCAAATAAACTGTAAAGTACATTAGTTAAGGATCGTCTTTAGTTTTATATGGTGTTTGTTTCTTTAATATAGTGTTACGATTATAACAGCTATATCACTTCGATTTTTTTGTTCATTTCATTTAAACGTGCATTTTATACTCGTATTCCTATGTAGAGCTCGTAGGGTAGTTTGACTAAGCGATTGTAGTTCATTGCAATTGGTAAACAACGTGCAGCTCGACCCCTACTTGGATGGGTGGCCGATACTGGCATTTCTATCTGAGCGCTACCGTGCTTCGTAGGGTACGTAAAATTGTCGGTCTCGGTTTAATTAAGTGTCGATTTAATGAACGTTTGAGTGTAACAGTAGGAGTGCCATTGTACCGAAGCTGTCATTTTAGCAGTTAAACATGATATAGAACTACACCTCCCAAAAATAGCTAGCTGGAAGTACCTAATAGGGATTTATTAGCTTTACCATCAGAGCTTATGTTATTACACGTTGCTATGCTTGCAGCTGGTGAACTCATTACAATCACTTAAAACTAGTCATATATCGATAGTCAAAACAAATCACTTAAAAATAGTTAAATAGGTACGGTCTCCTTTTACCGACGGATCATCCAGGATGTTTATCGCGGATGATCACAAAGGTGAGTTTTATCTAAATACCAAGACGTTTTGAAAAACTTTTAATACGATATTCACCCGTTAACGGGTGTAGAACTAGTTTATTTGAACCGTAAAACAAGTTTACTTCTCAAGCCAACACCTACTCGCAAGCCCTCCTGAATCGTGGACAAATAGTCTTTATCTCTCTAAACTTTGTTGTAGTTCTAACAAGATGCCGAACTTGCTCTTTGCAGCTCGAAACGATTCGAAAACAATTTTAATTAAGTTTATTCTGTATGCGTTTAATTAATATACATTCCTCGGTGAAGTTGTAACATATTTTTGCATTTAGATTTAAAGTTATTACGTAAGTACTGGCTGTAGATCGCTGTTACATAAGAGATTAGCGCATTCAAACAAACAAATAGCAAATAATAAGCACAATTAAAACAAACAAAAATAGTGACATGAGTGAAATGACATTTACATACTCAAAGACTTCGATCAACAATACACAACTAGATATCGGGTCACGTACAAAATCAAAGCTAAATACTGTCCGCGTGGATGACGTGTGACAGCTTATTTTGTTTACTACCGAACTGAAAAAAGAGTTTTAAAACAGTTCGAAGTTCAACCTAATTACAACCATGACACCTAGCAATAAAGTAGCAAATCTTATGAATAACATAAGTGACGTATAATAACGCCTCACTTTTCAAATGAGGCGTTATTCACCGAGACGTGTTTTTTGCGCCGACCCGACATCTAGTTGTGCATTGTTGATCGAAGCTCAAAGACGTCAAATGCTTCCTTGAAGATTTAATGAGAGATTTTGACATGTGAGTGCGTGTGAACGCCTCGGTGGTCTAGTGTTATGTGCACTCGCCTGCCAAGACTGAGGTCCCGGGTTCAATTCCCAGGTCGAGCGAAAAAACATGTTTCCTACTTTTCAAACATGGCTCGGGTTTGAGATCACCAACCCGCATTAGGCAAGCGTGGTGATTACGCCTGAAACCTCCTCACTGTACTGATATCTTCAGTGAGACGAGAGGCCTTTGCCCAACAGTGGGACATTACAGGCTAATACTACATACTTTGACATGTAATGTATGAAAAATATCTTCAATTAGTCAAGTGTCGATTTAATGGACGTCTCCAAGTGCAGCAATTAGTTACCTAAACACTAATAATGCAACGTGAGTAAATGAATATGAGTTAGGATATGTATCAAGATACCTACTACAAAAGTAAAAGATTAAGTATTAAGATTATCTTATTGTTATTTTATAAGAAGACTAGCTGCGCCCCGCGGTTTCACCCGCGTTGTACCCGTTCCCGCGGGAATTTCGGGATGAAAAATAGACGTTGTCCGATTCTCAGACCTACCCGATATGTACACAAAATTTCATGAGAATCGGTCGAGCCGTTTCAGAGGAGGTCAACCACGGTACCCGTTCCCGCGGGAATTTCGGGATGAAAAATAGACGTTGTCCGATTCTCAGGCCTACCCGATATGTACACAAAATTTCATGAGAATCGGTCGAGCCGTTTCAGAGGAGTTCAATTACGCACCCCGTGACACGAGAATTTTATATATTAGATGATAGCAGGTTAGCTCCTTCTTACCAAATTAGGAATTAGGTACACAGCCTCATTAATAAACGCTCTGTAACTAAACACTGTTATAAAGTGTTTTGTCTCTTTTGCCTTCGGAAAATTGCGTATGTCAGAAAGTGACAAATCATTTGAAAGTTAAAATGTTGTTAATATAAATAAATAAATAAATAAATAAATGGGAATTTCGGGATTTTTTTTACATAAATACCTTCCTCTTGAATCACTCTACCTATTACAAAAAACCGCATCAAAATCCGTTGCGTAATTTTAAAGATTTAAGCATACAGACAAAAGTAGCGACTTTGTTTTATACTATGTAGTGATGCCCATAGGGTAAAGGTAGGTACTTATTGTTTCATTTTATGTTCTGTTTATGTAACTATGTCTTAAAGAAGCTTATCAACGTCAGAACTCGTAGAAAAGGTTATTTATTTATTCCTAGTGACTACAATGCTTTGAAGTTAAATCGAAATGAGACTAAACAATTGAAACGAAAACATTTCACTCTTCAGTCTGTCTTTACCGATGGAAATTGTAATTACAGTTTTGTATTACAATCTATCACTCCATTCGTATAACAAAACATTGTACCCATTTCTTTTAAACGGTAAACAAATTCAGTTTTAAATAGTTTATTTTTTCTCGAATTCATTTATTCATTTCCAGTACTCTGGTCACTACAACCCTGGTCTCGGTGTTTTTAGACCGCATAAAGGCCTCCGACATGGCTTGACAACTGAAACAACCGGGGCCGACAGTTTAACGTGCCCTTCGAAGCAAATAATCTAAATACAATGCATGATTTTGATACATGTATCTATTTAGATTGGTTTATTTTTAACTTAGGTACGCTTTGTAATTGTTTGACAATTCTGTCAAGACAATCGATTGCATCTGAGTACTAACCGCCGCACTCAGAGTCAAATGAGATGTAAATGAGTGTTTTTTGACATGTAATGAATGAAAAATTACGTCAATTAGTTAATCGTCGATATAATTGTAATCTCGTGATTATAGCAGTTAATCTTTTAGTGGAGATTGTGACCTGCTTATTATATTAAATACTAGCTGCCCGCCCTCGCTACGGGTAAAGGGGAGTGGCCCTTTTACCCTGTTAGGGGGAAAATCCCTTCTTACCGAACACCTGTATTCTAAAAGGAACCCCCATGCAAAATTTGAAGCTCCTAGCGCTTATAGTTCAGAGATTACTTAATAATAATAATAAATACTTGGACAAATTCACACACGGTTAATTAGACCCAAAGTAAGCTCAAAGCTTGTGTTATGGAATCTAACTAACTGATACTACTACATATACATACACAAATACTTTATAAGAATATATAATTGACACCCAGACGTCGTCGCCAACAACTATGTCTTCACATATTGTTGACTCCGGGCGGGAATCGAACCCGCAACCCCTGACACAGTAAGCGCTCTCACTGCCACTGTGCCAACGGGCTTGTCAAGCTTAAGCTTTTCATAAATAAATGACTCGTTGAATTAGATGCAACTGCACTACGATTGAGCAGTCTTTGTTCTCCACTGACAAACCCATACGATATTTCAGACCGTTACATAGGTATTAGGGAATATTGTATCCAAACCAGCAATAGTCGAGCTCCCAAGCGAAGTTTCAGTAAGATTTCGAATTTAGTATCTGAGTCACGGCTCCACTCCCTACTGGCGAGTCACCGATAGTTCTATTCGAATTCAAAACTAGACATCTAGTACTTACGTGTAATGCCTGGGAGATACTGTGACATGCGAGTAATGTACTACTTACATATTTTAGTCAAATGTTTTGTTTGTAAGAGGCTTTTTATTTATGTGTGTATCGAGCGTTACTAATGGATGGATAAAGTGGGATCTGTTGTTCATGTGTTGCGAGTGCGTGTGTGTAGCAGGCCTAATAGTTTTACCTTTGTAACTTAGTAACTTCACCAAAGTAGATGCCCAGTTTTAGAAATAATCTTTTAGGAATTTATTCCTAGTTCAGGTTCATATTCAGATCCTCAGGGTGTATTAACATCCTCTGTATAAAAAAAACATATTTTTCATTAGTTGTACTGTATACTGTTTGTGTCTCATTGTACTAAATATACTTCTCATGTAGCTTGTACATCTTTAATTTTATTATCTATATTAATGTTGGAATCATCATGTTAAGGTGAACTATATACATATAATAATACTACCTATAATGATTTGTCTCTTAATGCTGATTATAATTATCGCTTCATTTGAGTAAACAGAGAAAGATTTTTTTGTCAGACAAGGACTTGGGTTCCACTAATTAATTGACAGCAAACTAATTTTGTGAAAATGTGGTAATTTTCTAAGCAGTTCTTACCAAAGTCTAGTTTCAGGACGGCTTATCGCACAGGTACAGCTTAAACTTCATAATACCTAACTAAGCTTACTTCTAAAACACGTAGTACGCATTACAAACGGCAGATTATATCCATAGCAAGTCCGCCCATCGCTGGTCTCCATCTCACGAACAAGAGCACCTGTAATTATATTCAAATTACTTTAACAACTTACCGAACAAAGACCTACCTGGGAGGTCGAGATAAACCAACTAGGGGCATGTACCTATGCAAATACTTATTAATTTACACCCGCTTTTAATATTAATTGGTAGTTGAGGTTTGACCTTAGCGGCTTAGCGGCATATATGGGCCTAATTTAAGTAGCTAGGTGTTTCCAGCGGCTAATATTATGACCTAAAACATAATAGTTAGGTACCTTCTACCTTTGAAAGCAAAAATAGATTTAGAATAGTAGCAGTGACTACATGTAGGTATCTGCCTGTGTAACATTTTGGTATTAGTATAAGCTTGCTTTGTTGCTATATTTCTACAGACTTCAAAAGTAAGAATACTCAGAATATATGTAAAAAGATTTGTTTGTGTACTCCAAAATAACTATCCTTTATGAAACTACTTGGGAAACATATCTAAAGATACCTTCAAAAGATAAAGATAGCTTCAATAAATTCTATCTTGGCTTTAAAAATCATCAACACGTGGATAAATAGGCATACCAAACGGTGTAGGTAATCAATATTTTATTCGATTTAAATATCTAAACACGAAAAACAAAGCAAGTTGAGAATACAAAGTTCTAATCTTCTTTTAAACCTCGAAATACATCCGATATGTATTCACAACGCGCACAAAAATACCTCATTAAAGAAGCTTCTGGATTCGCCGGATTTTACAAACATTTTTATGTAAATGTCGCCTCTTCAGGATAACTATACTAATCGCAATTAGATCTGAAGAAAGTAATTAACTTAAATACAAAGATGGCGAATAAACTCAAATAGAAATAAACAGAAGCACAATGAGAGATTTCAGAAATATTATTTCGAGAAATAACTTAATTAAGTAAAGTTTTTGCTTCTGAATAAATGTTTTTATAGTTATTAAAGCTTCTTTTATAGAATAAATATTAATAAGACAATGTTATCAAAGCCCTATGCGGCCTATGATAGACAGCCTAAGATAAAGCTGTCTAAGCTAAAGTCATAATCATAATAATATAGTGGAACTTAGGTTTTGCTTTCTATAAGTTGAATTAGTGATTTTGCTACTTGACATAAGTACAGTCGTATACGAGTAGGTACGGAATAGGTAGATTTATTTATTTCTTACTAGCAGCGCCCTGCGGGTTTACCCGCGTTGTGCCCGTTCCCGTGGGAATTTCGGGAATTTTTTTACATAAAAACCTTCCTCTTGAATCACTCTACCTATTACAAAAAACCGCATCAAAATCCGTTGCGTAATTTTAAAGATTTAAGCATACAGACAGACAAACAGTGTGACAGACACGAAAAAGAGACGACTTTATTTTATACTATGTGGTGAAGTTTAAGCGAACACTGCTCATTTTGAATTGGAACTGCGTTGACGGATACACTTCGCTTTTATTTTACATTTTTATCTGACGTTTCGGCCCCTTTAGGAACCATGGTCACACAAGACACTTCCGTCGTATATATTTCTCCGTATGAAAACGCTTTAAAAATTAGTAATTAGTTAGACAGAGGATTACACAACGAAGTTCCCACTGTAAGTCAAACGTCAAAAATCACAGCAACACAGATGGCGCTAGCGGTAATCACGATGGGCTCATTAATCGTAGCGGGGCACCATTTGTACCTGCCACGGTTTCTGACGGTGATCGCGTTGCGGTCGCGACTGTGCGATTATCTATTACGACACCTATTTACCTATTATAGTTATAATGGTATGCATTAATTTAGGCAGGTTAGTTGGCCACTAACCTGCTCGAAATGAATTAAAACCCTGGTGTCGGCTTAAAGGCCTCTAAAGGTAAAGGCCTTTAAAGAGTAAAGGCCTCTAAAGGTAAAGGCCTCTAAAGAGTAAAGGCCTCTAAAGGTCTAACAATTGGAACAACCGGAACTGCTTATCGTGTTCTTCGAAGAACCGTAGCTCAGATTAAAAAACCAATATCGACCTCCTATCCAAGTAAGAGTCGAGCTGCACGTTGAATATATGTATAAATAATAATATTGGTATGAATTAATTATAATACATATATGAATTAATTATAATACAAGGCCTCTAAAGGTAAAGGCCTCTAAAGAGTAAAGGCCTCTAAAGGTAAAGGCCTCTAAAGAGTAAAGGCCTCTAAAGGTAAAGGCCTCTAAAGAGTAAAGGCCTCTAAAGGTCTAACAATTGGAACAACCGGAACTGCTTATCGTGTTCTTCGAAGAACCGTAGCTCAGATTAAAAAACCAATATCGACCTCCTATCCAAGTAAGAGTCGAGCTGCACGTTGAATATATGTATAAATAATAATATTGGTATGAATTAATTATAATACATATATACTTATCTTATAAGCCGTGTTGACAAAAATATGCTATACGGATGGTGTACTGATTAGTTTTGTGTAGGAATAGCAGTTACAGAGAAAGAGTACTATTTGCAACTAACTTTAAATATATATAAGTTACTAGCTGTCCCACGCAGTGGTTCCACCCGCGACCCAATAGATGTCGCTAGTGAGAATCTAAACCATCCAGGGTGCCACCCAAACCATTAAAAAAAAAAGACGTGTGGCACTCGGGGACTGCCGCGGTGAAGCTATTGCATAGCATTTTGTATCAACTTATGCAATTATCTATACTTCTATACTAATATTATAAAGAGGAAAGGTTTGATTTTTTGTTTGTTTGTTTGTTTGTTTGTTTGTTTGTCTCGAATAGGCTCTGAAACTACTGCACCGAATTAAAAAATTCTTTCACCATTCGAAAGCTACACTATCCCTGAGTGCCATAGGCTATATTTATTCCCGAAATTCCCACGGGAACGGGCACAACGCGGGTATATGTAACCCAAGGTATGAAAAACATGCCTAAAAAAATTGGTTTTTGGCGTGCGCTACTAAATCTATTGATGATACACAAAAACAATGTTCTACACAATCAAAGTACGTATCATTGCAAACAAATAAGTTCGCGAGGGCATATGTCTAACTATTATAGTTAAGACACAATAACCGTTTTAAGTTAAAATTAATTAGTTAAAAAAGGAGTGTAATTTTAAGTTGATGATATTCATATGATGATATGAATCTACATCAAAATAAATGGCTCTACAATCAAGGTTAATTATGTTTCTTTGTGTACCTCTTTAAATTATTAAAATCGGACAGTTAGTTTCAGAGTTATGATGAGAAATATCACTACATAGTATAAAATAAAGTCGTCTCTGTTTCGTGTCTTTTTGTCTGTATGCTTAAATCTTTAAAATTACGCAACGGATTTTGATGCGGTTTTTTGTAATAGATAGAGTGATTCAAGAGGAAGGTTTATATGTAAAAAAATTCCCGAAATTCCCACGGCAACGGGCACAACGCGGGTAAAACCACGGGGCGCTGCTTACAAAATAATAATGCTCGATGGCGGGTCTCTTATGGCCACTTACTGTTTCGTGCGGTCAAAGCGCGCGGGGATATACCTACCTACGAACTACGAACGACGAAGACGTGCTATGTAGGTATTATCCCGAATTCTTCCTCACATGAAATCTTGATTGTGTATACATATATACTCGCGCGAGACATGTAATATTTTATCCCCAATTTCCCACTTGAAATTTTGATTGTGTATATTCCTGCGGGAGACACGCAATGTTTTATCCCGATTTTCCTACATGAAATCTTGATTACCCGAAGCGAAGCGAGGGCGGGCCGCTAGTCATCTATATAAGGGGTGTACGACTAGGTATTCGATGTCAAGGGTACCTTTAATATTCTGAATATTTTCAATTTGGTCTAGTGACTTCAAATTAGTCTCAACTCTTTTGATGATAGTAACATTAAAAGAAATATTTTTCAACATTATTAGTAAGCAAAAAAAAAAGACGTGTGGCACTCGGGGACTGCCGCGGTGAAGCTATTGCATAGCATTTTGTATCAACTTATGCAATTATATTTGATATCTCTTCTCTCTCACCCCACCCGCCTCCTTTCTCTCACCCCTCCCGCCTCCTCTCTCTCACCCCCTCTCTCTCACCCCTCTCTCTCACCCCTCTCTCTCACCCCTCTCTCTCACCCCTCTCTCTCACCCCCCTCTCTCACCCCCTCTCTCAACCCCTCTCTCACCCCCCTCTCTCACCCCCCTCGCTCACCCCCCTCTCTCACCCCCCTCGCTCACCCCCCTCTCTCACCCCCCTCTCTCACCCCCCTCTCTCACCCCCCTCTCTCACCCCCCTCTCACCCCTCTCTCACCCCCCTCTCTCACCACCCTCTCTCACCCCCCTCTCTCACCCTCTCTCACCCCCCGCTCTCATCCCCCTCTCTCACCACCCTCTCTCACCCCTCTCTCACCCCTCTCTCACCCCCGTCTCTCACCCCCCTCTCTCACCACCCTCTCTCACCACCCTCTCTCACCACCCTCTCTCACCACCCTCTCTCACCCCTCTCTCACCCCTCTCTCACCCCCGTCTCTCACCCCCCTCTCTCACCACCCTCTCTCACCACCCTCTCTCACCACCCTCTCTCACCCCCCTCTCTCACCCCTCTCTCACCACCCTCTCTCACCCCTCTCTCACCCCTCTCTCACCCCCTCTCTCACCCCCTCTCACCCCCCTCTCACCCCTCTCTCACCCCCCTCTCTCATCCCCCTTTCTCACCACCCTCTCTCATCCCCCTCTCTCACCCCCCTCTCTCACCCCCCTCTCTCACCCCCCTCTCTCACCCCCCTCTCTCAGCTCCTCTCTCTGCTCCTCTCTCACCCCCCTCTCTCACCACCCTCTCTCACCCCCCTCTCTCACCCCCCTCTCTCAACCCCCTCTCTCAACCCCCTCTCTCAACCCCCTCTCTCAACCCCCTCTCTCAACCCCCTCTCTCAACCCCCTCTCTCAACCCCCTCTCTCAACCCCCTCTCTCAACCCCCTCTCTCACCCCCCTCTCTCACCCCCCTCTCTCAGCTCCTCTCTCAGCTCCTCTCTCAGCTCCTCTCTCAGCTCCTCTCTCACCCCCCTCTCTCACCCCCCTCTCTCACCCCCTCTCTCACCCCCCTCTCTCACCACCCTCTCTCACCACCCTCTCTCACCACCCTCTCTCACCACCCTCTCTCACCCCCCTCTCTCAGCTCCTCTCTCAACCCCCTCTCTCAACCCCCTCTCTCAACCCCCTCTCTCAACCCCCTCTCTCAACCCCCTCTCTCAACCCCCTCTCTCACCCCCCTCTCTCACCCCCCTCTCTCACCCCCCTCTCTCACCCCCCTCTCTCACCCCCCTCTCTCACCCCCCTCTCTCACCCCCCTCTCTCACCCCCCTCTCTCACCACCCTCTCTCACCCCCCTCTCTCACCCCCCTCTCTCACCCCCCTCTCTCACCCCCCTCTCTCACCCCCCTCTCTCAACCCCCTCTCTCAACCCCCTCTCTCAACCCCCTCTCTCAACCCCCTCTCTCAACCCCCTCTCTCAACCCCCTCTCTCAACCCCCTCTCTCAACCCCCTCTCTCAACCCCCTCTCTCAACCCCCTCTCTCAACCCCCTCTCTCACCCCCCTCTCTCACCCCCCTCTCTCACCCCCCTCTCTCACCCCCCTCTCTCACCCCCCTCTCTCACCCCCCTCTCTAACCCCTCTCTCTCACCACCCTCTCTCACCCCCCTCTCTCACCCCCCTCTCTCACCCCCCTCTCTCACCCCCCTCTCTCACCACCCTCTCTCACCCCCCTCTCTCAGCTCCTCTCTCAACCCCCTCTCTCAACCCCCTCTCTCAACCCCCTCTCTCAACCCCCTCTCTCAACCCCCTCTCTCAACCCCCTCTCTCAGCTCCTCTCTCAACCCCCTCTCTCAACCCCCTCTCTCAACCCCCTCTCTCAACCCCCTCTCTCAACCCCCTCTTTCAACCCCCTCTCTCAACCCCATCTCTCACCCCCCTCTCTCACCCCCCTCTCTCACCCCCCTCTCTCACCCCCCTCTCTCAGCTCCTCTCTTAGCTCCTCTCTCACCCCCCTCTCTCACCCCCCTCTCTCACCCCCCTCTCTCACCACCCTCTCTCACCACCCTCTCTCACCCCCCTCTCTCACCCCCCTCTCTCACCCCCCTCTCTCACCCCCCTCTCTCACCCCCCTCTCTCACCCCCCTCTCTCACCCTCCTCTCTCACCCCTCTCTCACCACCTTCTCTCACCCCCCTCTCTCACCCCCTCTCTCACCACCCTCTCTCACCCCCTCTCTGACCCCCAACGCACAATCGCACATAACGCCGTGTCGAAGACTGCCGAACTGAAACGACGTTAGACGATGCACGGCCTTCAAGCCACACCTCCTTCCCGTCGGATCGGGTAAGCGTGAGGTTTTTTCGTTACGGAAATTTTGGATTTGGTCCCCGCGCTCAAGGCCCGCGATAGAAGCTATGCAATAGCTTAAAATCATTCAAATTGGTTCAGCTACTTAGTAGGAGTTCAGATACAACGGAAAGTGACATTGATTTTTATTGAGAAAGAATTAAGAACACTATCTACCTACTGTTTATAGGAATGTTCTTTACAAATATCTAAAATTAGTATCTTTATTAGATAAAAGACTGAAAACTAATATAATGTTATCTAGATCAAAATCCAACCATCACCTTTCGGTTGGATATTTTATCACGTATCCAAGAAATATACCTATCACGTACCGTTCAAAGAACATTTAATAATAAATACTCACCCTTTTTAATATAGGTACACACGTGTGTGGAAATATTCCATTTCCGAGTCGAGTCGGGATTTTCCGCTATTCCAACTTTGTTCTACCGGTCGAGATGCATGAATTTGCAACTTATTACGTGGAAATTGCATCTGTAATGTTTATCTTATAACACAATATTGTTGACAATAGGTATCTATCATAGAGTATGGGTGTTTCCTCAAAAACAAACTGATGAATAATTTTCCCTAAGAATGCTACGCTTCAGGATTTCGTAGCATGCTACGGAAGTTTGCTACAGCCGATACTTACTACGCGTGCTACGGCTGTCGGTTACGTAAACTGCTACGTAATTTCTCTAAAGAAACCTTAGGGTACATATTTCATACTACTGCAACATAGATACAACTTTTTATTTGAACTACGTGTTCTGCTACGAACTCAGCACACATTTTTTATGCTGCTACGGTCTTAGTTCCATCCCCATACATAAAAAATAAACACCTTAAACAAATCTCTTATTTTCTTTATATACAACATTAAGTAGGTAAGTTATAAATGTTGTAATATACAAATCCGGTGTCGCAATGCGTCATAAGAAACCGCGGATTTAGAGGCAACGAGCGGTGAAATGGTTGCAGCCGACGAATCCTTCCTAATGGCCTCAAATAAACTTAGTTCACATCTAATTGAAGAGCCGCTGAAACTCGGACCATATTTTGAAATATCAAAGAAAAGTTAAAGGAAAAATTTAATTTATTTTGTAAATGTTTGGGATGTTTCCAAGTTGGCTGCTTTGGATTTAAGGTGAGGATGTTTAGGGAACGAAACAATAAATAAACACTTGGTATAAAAATACAATTTTAATCCATTCAGAGACAGGATTTACGCTATTGCAATACACAGATACCTACAAGTACCTATATGTACAGTATAGGGCAACATGTGCTGCTCTTGAGGGAGTAGTAAAGGTTACTAATCTGTCCGTGTTTGTGATACGTTAAACTGCCATAGGTCAGCTGAGGGCGAGTAAGAAATGTCACCCTTAGCTGTATATCGAGTTATTCTCAATATAACAACCTAAAATTGTAACAGAGCGACCCCGAAAATACCAACAAAAGCATACCTCACTGGGGCCCAATAAAAAAAACTTCAAAACCGTTAATTATCGAAAAACCATCTCATTGGTGATTAATAGCGCAGCAAAAGTAATTTAATGTCGGTGTTTAATCGAGGTTCGGGTAAGGAATGATTTACTCGGGCAATCAAATTGTCAACCTATCTGATACGAGTTCTACCGTCTGCGAACGCGAATGATTTTTCAAAGCAAAATAACCGGAATTGCTTTCGGTTGCTAAAATTTAATGAAAGTGATTAATCTGTCATTGTGTTGTTTAATTGTGCTGTTGTTAGCAAGAATTTGGGGAATTGTACAACACTATTTGAAGACTAATCTGACTATGATACCTATATATACATAGGTAGGTTCAGATATCGTTTTTCTGTTACAAAAATCGTGTTAATGACCTAAACAACCTTTTGTTCTACAACTCAGGAAACTACGCCAATAAATAAATTAACAACTATGAAAATACTACACTGTTAAGAATCAATTAGGTCAATAGAACTGTACGAGTATATATCGATCCAATTCTGATTTTCAATCGCACCAATGGTGCATCGACATCGACAGTAGTGGACCAAAGTAATCAAGCCATACATCTAGGAAGGCGTGCATTGAGGACCATAACAATAACTCGTTGGTAATCTTATTGCGGCCTCAGATACAATAACAGTCAGTACGTTTGCAGGTATCACAAGTACTGCAAGTACCCTCGCAATTGGCTGTATGGTTCGAACGCGCTCCGAGCTACCACGGAATGGCGGCAAATCGCCAAATAGCAAGAAGATTGCACTAAATTGACTCCGATTCAAACCGAGTTAGGGGTAAAACTAATTTTCTAGCTGAGTGTTGTGGTTGTCGACATAATGTATTGTTTAAATTGTGTAGGGGTTGAAAGCTTTCGTAATTATCTAGGCACTAGTGTTTATTTATTTTGTATGTTTTGCCTTAACAGAAAGTAAGGTTTAATAGGTACGGTAATATTGATGTAAAGTGTTTAATAGTAATACAACTAGAACATTAATCCTATGTTTATATGTTGATAGAGCTTCTGACATGAAAGTTAGTAGCTTTGTATGTTTACATTAGTGTAATGAATTTGTATAGGCAACATACTTAGGTTGTGCAAATCAATCAAATACCTCGTAAGGGCCTCCTCTGATTAACGTTAAACAATTTTCCCAGACCTCTGCTTATGCAGAACAATTTATACAGAACAATTATTGGACGAAGAATAACTAAAAAGTACAATAAAGTGTGCGAGGTTTCATAATATTCATAAACAGAATAAGTTAAAGTTAGTTTCATTCAATTTTTTCCACGCGTTCGGTGCGGATAAGTGTTCGTTCATCTTTAAGTAACAAAATTTTAGCCGTAGTTTCAAAGGAATAAACCACATATTCCTTTGAAACTACGGCTTAAGCTGAATTTCTGACTCCACGTGGCAAATAGGCACGTGTATGTATACATTGTCGGAAATACGTTGAAATTGCGTGAGTTCATAGCAAGATTAACCACGTGGTCTCAATATGCACACAGCATATTTGGGATTTGATTACATTAAAAGAATCTAGGTCCTTGGTAGACACATATTATGTAACATAAGTATCCACATGTAGCTTTTGGTGTTGTTGTTTTGTCTATTAACGTTCTGTACTAATTTCCATTATTTTTACGTAAAATGTGTAATGAGAGACCTAACGATGTCGCAAAACGATTTGCTAAGAAAACCTTTTAAGAGGAAGATATATGAATTGGTACCTGTCTCTTGCAGCATTGCCTAATATGAGTTTTAAACTGATAGAAGAGATGATGTTAGCTACTAAACTATTACTATGCTCACAGCGAAGTTAACTGATGTGCAAGTAATCTGCAAAAGGACCTAATAACGTAGACCGAGAAATCTAACAAATCAGCATTAAGTTCGTTCGTAGGTGAATGAACAATGAATGTTACTTAGGTACTAAGCTGCGAACTAATGACTAGATTTCCTAGCCTAGATAAGAATAAGTATTAAAAGATTAATACAAACCATCTGGCATCAGATATATTCTGCAATTAGTGAAGCAATTAGCCACGTCCGGGCTGAATTAAAATGGCCATCTTGCGTACTAAGATGTGATATCCCATTCCAAGGGTGCTTACAGATAGTTCTCTTGATAAAATTCGAGGAATGTTAGTGTCTGCTTGACTTAATTAAAAAGTAAGGACGACCTATCCGTGTACAGTGCTTATGAAATCAGCGAATATAATTAGCACGAAAAATATTATACTAGTGGTCGATCACAGACATTACTGATTGTAACTAGGTATGTAACTTGGAACTGTTTTTCAGGTGGGAAAAATTAACAAAGTAGGAAAAATCCAAATAACTATAATCGCGAACATATATTTTAAATTATTTAAATTTAGCGTTGTTATATTATGTAATTTTGAGAACAACTAACGCCATCTAGTAGGTGGTCGATACATTTTTATCTCGTAGATGGTTCAAACCACGAAGCTAAAACAAAGAGGAGGTGTGGTAATTCAATTTCCTTAGGAAACGACGCGTGATAGCGGGGTGAGGGGGCACTGAGGTGATGTTAAGCTCCGCCCACTTCTCAATATTCCATCTATCGGCTAATAGCAAAACTACTAATTTAGGTTGATGTTGATGTTACTACGTAGTTCAGCTACCTCACACTAGGTGTCAAAAGTCTTATGGCCGGTTGCACCAAAATTTTAGTTTTTATACGAATTCAGTTATACGTTTTACGTTATACTATACCGTCATTATTACGAATTCGTAAAAGTACGTTGCACCAAAAAAATATGTGTCAAAGTATCCGTATATTTACTTGCTACCCAAATAAAGCGTTAATTCTACTATTTTACCTTAGTAGTTTTTAACTACCATGGTAGATTTTATTTTACATGTGGTAAGACATGATAACTAGTGTCAACAGCGTCAGTGGGTGACAGCTATGTACGTTTTTAGTATTTTGTATTTTGTTAAATTTTTTATAAGTTGTATTTGGGTTTTGATGAATATTGGTGATAATTTGCCGCAAATAACTGATAAATTAACAGTGGTTGAAAATGTTTATTAATAGAGTGATATAAGGACTTTCGTATTACTCCAAAATCGCACTAACAATACCTACATAGCTTGAACGAATCAATTCATCCTAGCTACTTATTTACCATTAATGGGAAATTTAATTTAATCACAATGAGTTGAGTTTGCTGAATGACTTGATTAAAAAATATAAGCACATACTTTTAAATAAAAAAACAGGTCAAGTTACTCCAAAACAAATAGAGGATGCATGGCAGCTCATAAATGTTGAATTTAATAGCACTCCTGCATGTTCAGTTAGCAGGAGCGTAACTCAGTTAAAAATAAATGGGATTACATGAAAAGGAATGCCAAAAAGGATGTAGCTGCCTATAAAAAAGCCCATAGGCAAACTGGCGGTGGCAAAGGTCCTGCTCCATTGGATGACACAACTGCCATTCTACTAGACACAGTCAGACACGAATCTGTCGAAGGTGTACCATCAAGGTTTGATAGTGATAACACCATCTCAGGGAATATAGCGGTCTTGAATAATGAAAGTATACGAAGAACATTTTGAGATTGTCACTAAAACTTCCAACGACCAGCAAAATATATATACACCAAAAAATTACAAAACTGATGTTGCTTTCTGCTTTTTCATTCAACCATTGCATTTTCTTATCTGCCAAAGCCACGAAGCTAGAACAAAGAGGAGTTGCCCTAAGCAACGTAGCACTGGGATTCAACTCGGTCCTGACGTTGTCATGGTGGGCGGAGCCACTTAGGCTCCGCCCACCTGAACGCTGTAGTATGCTATCAGCGTTCCTCAGGTGCACATGTGACGAGACTCGCAATAAAAGTGTGTTTTTTGCGTTTTTAACAAGAAAAGGATGAAGTGTTGTGTTTTACTATGTCAAAGTTACTCAGACAGACGTTCTGATAATATGAGTGGCATCTCATTTCATGTGTAAGTATTTTTTTCCCCAAATAAATATAAAAGTTCTAGAACATTCTCAGCTTTCAGCGTTAAAATTCTACTACTTGACACTAGATGGCGACACATTTCGGAAGAAAATACATAAGTTTACGTATAATTTTGCAGTATTATATTGTAATAATAATACGTAAATACTAAAAACTGTTATACACTTAGTCCTAAATACCTTTTAGTAGCTAAAACAGTACTTTTATAGTTTTTATTATTATATTATTAATGGGCCGCCATCTATCGTCAACTAGAATAACTATTTTAAACTTCAGAAATATCCAGGGCCGTACTCAGATTTTTGTAAAAATTTTACCAACTAATTTAATTAAAAGTAATTTTAATTATTTTTATATGTTCGTTTTAGATTTCCATCCGACGATAATTTAAAACAGCAATGGATTACAAAACTTAATAGACCGGATTGGACACCAACAAAATACACAAAAATTTGTTCTTGCCATTTCAATGATGTCTTATTATAGTAGTTTATGCAACTGTCATATAAAGAAGGGTGTACCCGTGTTATATGCAGTTGCATACACTACTTTATCTTCACTAATGCAATTAATCAAACAAAATTTTAAAAACAAAACACATTGCGAAACATTAAATTCACGCGTACGTGTATTGTCACAGTGAACTTGCCGCCATTAAAATCTAACCAATGAGAGCGCAGCTGCGCGCGCAGGGCCGCAGGACGCGATATTATAATGAGATTTTACGATATCGATGTGGATATTATAACATCATGTGCAATTGCTTAAATTGAGTGTTTTAGTTGTCTGCGCTATAACTGTAGTAATTATAAGTCAGGTATTGGAAACATAAATAGAATGTCACAACATTAGTGTAGATAAAATAAATAAATAAGTACATTCATGTGTTATTCTGTGTAATCTATATTACTGTAAAGTTTCATCCAAATCCGTCGCGTGGTTTTTACGTGAAAGAGCAACAAACATACATCCATACATCCATCCTCACAAAATATTATAGTAGGATGCAACAGTCTAGAAAGTGCATTTGACTCGCGTTTGTATCGATACAAATGCGCGTTGACGGCGCGTATAAAAAAAGCGGCCAAGTGCGAGTCGGACTCGCCCATGAAGGGTTCCGTAGCAGCGAGTAACATAATAAAGAAGTTCTTGAAGTTCGTTGTACTTGTTTTTTTATTTACATTTGAGTTATTGAATGAATAATCAGTATTTTTTTGCGGTTTACGATTTATGTCGTAAAAAAAAAACTACTAACTAGACCTCGTTCAAACCAATTTTCGGTGTTAGATTACATTGTTATGTACATCATATATTTTTTTTAGTTTTATCATTCTCTTATTTTAGAAGTTACAGGGGGGGGGACACACATTTTACCACTTTGGAAGAGTCTCTCGCGCAAACTATTCAGTTTAGAAAAAAATGATATTAGAAACCTCAATACCATTTTTGAAGACCTATCCATAGATACCCCACACGTATGGGTTTGATGAAAAAAAAAAATATTTTTTTCATTTCTAAGTATGGGAGACCCCCCTAAATTTTTTTTTTTCTATTTTAGTGTGAAAATATTAATGCGGTTCACAGAATACATCTACACACTAAGTTTCAACAACATAGCTCTTATAGTTTCGGAGAAAAAAGGCTGTGACATACGGACAGACGGACGGACAGACAGACAGACAGACATGACGAATCTATAAGGGTTCCGTTTTTGCCATTTGGCTACGGAACCCTAAAAACGTCGTGTGCAAAGGCTCTTATTTTATTACAAGCTTTTATTTAGTTTCACCTGTCCCGATGTTTGTGTGAAATTAAATCTTGCAAGTTAAATTTGGTCCACTTCCCGGTTACCGATTGAGCTGAAATTTGCAACACATCTTTGGTTCTGATGACAATGCAATTAATTAGTTGTAGTCGGTATTGTTATTAATCTAAAATGGCCGCCCTAACAAAATGGCGGTGTACATTTTTGTCGTTATTTATATTCGTGATCGCGATTGCAAAAGAAAAAAATGTAACATGCTTTTATTTAACAAAAATTGGGTACGTGATAAAAACGCAAAGATTTAATACAAGGTGTAAAAGATACTTAGGTATCTAGATAATTAGGTATCTAGATAATTAGGTATCTACGATATTATTGTGACGAAGACAAAGAAGCTTAATTTTTCGTTAAAGGTTGCAATGTCAGTGCATACATTTATTATCTTGTTTTAATTATTATTTTATTATTTTAGTTCATTTTATTAACAAATAATAAAAGATTGTTTTAAAAAAAAGTCTTTTCATTTGATTTATTTCCCTATAAAATTTTTTTGAAGCTGAGTTTTGAGTTCTGAGTACGTCCCATCACATTAAGACTTTTGACACCTAGTGTGAAGTAGCTGAACTACGTAGTAACATCAACATCAACCTAAACTAGTAGTTTTGCTATTAGCCGATAGATGGAATATTGAGAAGTGGGCGGAGCTTAACACCACCTCAGTGCCCCCTCACCCCGCAAACTATCACGCGTCGTTTCATAGGGAAATTGAATTACCACACCTCCTCTTTGTTTTAGCTTCGTGGCCAAAGCAATAAATGTTTGAGTTTAAAATAAAACTATGTTTTATTTCATCATACTTTTTAATATCACGAAATCCTGATATATGAATCACATTAAAATGCATTACATTTTTTACTTTATTAATATTTCAATTGGTAAAAAAGTCCCTCACAAGGTTATTCCGTGCAGTCACTCCATTTCTTGTTGAGGTTTCATGAAATGGTTCAGGTTTTTCAGCTATGGGTAAATCTGAATCTTCATAGGTCCATGCTTCATTTAGGTCTCTACAGATGTTATATAAAACAGCAGTAGCAACAATTACTGCTTCCATATTTTTTCTGTGTATAAGAATTTACTAACCTGGTGACTGTATGGGGATATGTGTACAGTCTATAGCACCTATGACCCTTGGAAATTGGGCAATTCTATAAAAGTCATTACAGACCTCAGAAATTTCATCCATGTCACGAGGCATGTATATATTATCAAGGTGCTAATGCTGCTATAGCCCGAGACACTCTGTGTATTGCACGACAAACACTAGCTATATGTATTCTGTTGATGTCACCGACAACTTGCTGCATGGAGCAGGTGGCATAAAACCGCAATGCAATTAGTAATTGATTCGATAACGGCATAAAAAATAACCGTCTTCCATGAGTAATTGGTCTACTCTTATATTTGTTCTTCTACGATGTCGAGTGAAATATTGAATAATTTCACTGTCACTATCAGAACTTGTAGAAGACATCTAGGTAATTTATTTATCGTGATTTCTAATAGAACGTTCTATAAATGCGTTTTATAAATAAAATAACCTCCAAACCAAAACAAATTAAGAAAGCAAACAAACGTCAGTTTTATTACATACTCTTTTTAACTTGTCAAAATCTTATACTTTTACGTTATGAGCAGGGTTTGACCTCCGTAAAAAGTAATAGTATATTGTAAGCGTAAAACGTATCGCTAAAACGTGGTGCAACAATGTTTTACATTATACGTTTACTTTATACGTTACTTTTTACGAATTCGTAACATGAAAGTTTTGGTGCAACCGGCCGTTAATGTGATGGATGGGACGTACTCAGAACTCAAAACTCAGCTTCAAAAAATGTTTATAGGGAAATAAATCAAATTAAAAGATTTTTTTAAAACAATCTTTTATTATTTGTTAATAAAATGAACTAAAATATGAAAATAATTTAAACAAGATAATAAATGTATAGGCTCTGGTAATTTTCTTTTAAGCTGGTCCTAATTTAAAAAATAATATGAAAACTAGTTATTTTTCCAAAATAATTAAAACTCGGTTACGCAAATAACATCCAAACAAACCGATAGATCCAGTTTTAAACTAGGTAAGGGCACTTTACTTCTTTAATTTTTTAAGGCCTTTTTTGCCACTATGAAGTCCGCATCATTGAAATAGCAAGAACAAATTTTTGTGTATTTTGTTGGTGTCCAATCCGGTCTATTAAGTTTTGTAATCAATTGCTATTTTAAATTATCGTCGGATGGAAATCTAAAACGAACATAATATAAAAATAATTAAAATAACTTTTAATTAAATTAATTGGTAAAATAAAATAAAAAACTGAATACGGCCCTGGATATTTGTGATGTTTAAAATAGTTATTCTAGTTGACGATAGATGGCAGCCCGTTAATAATATAATAATAAAAACTATAAAAGTACTGTTTTAGCTACTAAAAGTTATTTAAGACTAACGGCCGGTTGCACCAAAATTTAAGTTTTTTTACGAATTCAGTTATACGTTTTACGTTATACTATACCGTCACTATTACGAACTCGTAAATGTACGTTGCACCAAAAAAATATTTGTAAAAGTATCCGTATATTTACTTGCTACGCGAATGAAGCCTTTATTCTACTATTTTACCTTAGTAGTTTTTAACTACCATGGTAGATTTTATTTTACATGTGGTAAGACATGATAACTAGTGTCAACAGCGTCAGTGGGTGACAGTTATGTACGTTTTTAGTTTTTTTTTTGTATTTTGTTAAATTTTTTATAAGTTGTATTGGGTTTTGATGAATATTGGTGATAATTTGCCGCAAATAACTGTTAAATTAACAGTGATTGAAAATGTTTATTAATAGAGTGTTATAAGGACTTTCGTATTACTCCAAAATCGCACTAACAATACCTACATAGCTTGAACGAATCAATTCATCCTAAATTCATCAAAACAAAGAGAGGATGCATGGCAGCTCATAAATGTTGAATTTAATAGCAATCCTGCATGTTCAGTTAGCAGGAGTGTAACTCAGTTAAAAAATAAATGGGATTACATGAAAAGGAATGCCAAAAAGGATGTAGCTGCCTATAAAAAAGCCCATAGGCAAACTGGCGGTGGCAAAGGTCCTGCTCCATTGGATGACACAACTGCCATTCTACTAGACACAGTTCACGAATCTGTCGAAGGTGTACCATCAAGGTTTGATAGTGATAACACCATCTCAGGGAATGTAGCGGTCTTGAATAATGAAAGTATTGAGATTTTTTCAAAACCAGTCACTTTCACCCTACCAAAAGAAGAACATTTTGAGATTGTCACTAAAACTTCCAACGACCAGCAAAATATATATACACCAAAAAATTACAAACTGATGTTGCTTTCTGCTTTTTCATTCAACCATTGCATTTTCTTATCTGCCAAAGCAATAAATGTTTGAGTTTAAAATAAAACCATGTTTTATTTCATCATACTTTTTAATATTAAAATGCATTACATTTTTTACTTTATTAATATTTCAATTGGTAAAAAAGTCCCTCACAAGGTTATTCCGTGCAGTCACTCCATTTCTTGTTGATGTTTCATGAAATGGTTCAGGTTCTTCAACTATGGGTAAATCTGAATCTTCATAGGTCCATGCTTCATTTAGGTCTCTACAGATGTTATATAAAACAGCAGTAGCAACAATTACTACTTCCAAAAACAGTGGTTGTAGGTATTACTGTTCGTACCTACCAGGAACTGTGGCGATTAAGTACCTATTCATTCCGATGTGAAACAGTTCCCTGCAATAAGTTGAAACTGAAACAGACCTTGGAGTATTGGATCGAACTTCATGTTCAATGCATCTGCAAATGTAATGAGCCGTGGTTTTGCTGATTCAATAAGGGCATAAAAAATCACCGTCTTCCACGAGTAATTGGTCTTCTCTTATATTTGTTCTTCTACGATGTCGAGTGAAATATTGAATAATTTCACTGTCACTACCAGAACTTGTAGAAGACATCTAGGTAATTTATTTATCGTGATTTCTAATAGAACGTTCTATAAATGCGTTTTATAACCTCCAAACCAAAACAAATTAAGAAAGCAAACAAACGTCAGTTTTATTACAGACTCTTTTTAACTTGTCAAAATCTTATACTTTTACGTTATGAGCAGGGTTTGACCTCCGTAAAAAGTAATAGTATATTGTAAGCGTAAAACGTATCGCTAAAACGTGGTGCAACAATGTTTTACATTATACGTTTACTTTTTACGTTACTTTTTACGAATTCGTAAAATGAAAGTTTTGGTGCAACCGGCCGTAAGTGTATAGCAGTTTTTAGTATTTACGTATTATTATTACAATATAATACTGCAAAATTATACGTAAACTTATGTATTTTCTTCCCAAATGTGTCGCCATCTAGGGTCAAGTAGTAGAATTTGAGAATGTTCTAGAACTTTTATATTTAATTGCGTATAAAATTACTTAGAAATGAAATGAGATGCCACCCATATTATCAGAACGTCTGTCTGAGTAACTTTGACATAGTAAAACACAACCCTTCATCCTTTTCTTGTTAAAAACGCAAAAAACACACTTATAATGCGAGTCTCGTCACATGTGCACCCGAGGAACGCTGATAGCATAGAGCATACTATCAGCGTTCAGGTGGGCGGAGCCTAAGTGCCTCCGCCCACCATGATGACGTCAGGACCTAGTTGAATCACAGTGCACAGTTGCTTAGGGCAGCTCCTCTTTGTTTTAGCTTCGTGGTTCAAACCATGGTTCAAACTAGTATTTGATACTTTATGATAGTGTTAGGAAAATTGGATAGAAAGCAGAGTAGCGGATCAGGACCACAAGTAATGACGAAAAAATAATGAAAAGTGTATTACTTATAGTACTTTACAGTAAAAATCGTTACCAATGTAAGGTTGCTGTTCAAAACTGGATAGAATCATTAACATTATAACGAAATAGAGCTTCTCTTGCAATAAAATAATATAATACACAAGTGTTTCGACACACTCTCAAACTCTCGATACACTCAGATACACACACACCCATCTTTCACACACACACCACTCACACACGCACATAGCGCTCACGCACACCCGAACACACAATGTAAAGTTATGTTGCAATATATTACTTTGTCAAAATAAATAATTAATATCATTATTTTAAGCATTAAAATATAATCTTTGTAATAACTTAATAATATATCACCCAAACAATGTTTTGGAAGAGCGATGTCCCCTGGCACAGGCATTACGCTTAAAAGGGGATATCAACAAATTGTTTAAAAATGTATTATTGTATTATTATGAATAAAGAATAAAGAATTATTTATTTATAGGAATTTGGGTTTTAAAAGTAAGTCCAAGGATTTCGGTGTGACAAATATAATTCCATTTTATTCCAGGGTATAATCAGTACATTTATAGTATCCCAAACTTACTTGATGCAAGTGTGAAAAATCATGGCACCTTATTAATGAAAGAAATAAAAGACACAAATATATACATGCAGGATAATTTATTACACTGTACAATATTATGTAATTGTTTATAAAATATATATTTGTTCCAAAAAATATTGTCCAAACTCTAGTAGGTATATAGGCAATATTTAGAGTAAAATGTATCGTTATTCATGAAATTCGAGTATACGTCAGCTTTGCAATAGGCCAAAGGAAAGCGATACCCAGCAAATAACATTATATTATATTTTTATAAGTTATTTTATTATACAAGGCGTATACATACTGTATAAGACAATAAAAAAAACGGTTACAGAGTTATATTTAAAACTGATATTTCATTGAATTTATAAATAATACTAATTTGATTCATCACTACGATAAAAAAAATATTTAATTACATTCTTTATTATTTCTAATAAAAAAATATACTGGATATCGCTTTTAAAATTAAAATTCCAAAATTCTCTACTTAATATTATAAATGCGAAGGCGTATTGTATTATTTACGTCAAAACCATGTTTTGATGAATTTTGGCTTTGAAATAGATAGTAAAAAGTACCCTACCGGTGGTAGAGAACTTTTTATATCGTAATCGTAATTTCGCGGTGGGTGAAACTGCGCGGATTAGCTGGTATACAATTAATCTGCGATCCCATACAACATCTATTAGGGACCTGAGGTCTTGTATGATCCCATACAAATTATGTTCGACTGTTTTATTACTCATACAAAATGTAGATAATAGTTTAATAACAAAGACATTGCACAGAATCGTACGGTTAGCAAGAAAAATAGCTCAAAGTTATTCTACAGTTCGTTTACACTTTCTATTTTTTTGATTATTGATTATTACTTCTTAAATCTGATGTTGTATGATTATAGATTAAAATTGATAGCTTTAGGTCAGTCATCTATTTGATTTGCTGACCGTATGTACATAATCATTTACGAATAGCTAGCTAACAATTTGAGCTCATTCCTTTAATTCAGATTACAGAGGCCTGTGCATACAAATAAGTAAGTCACAATACAAATTATACCTTAAGTTTTTAAGAATATGGATTAAAATAGCGTAGACCCACAAATCAAGAGTAATACATTTATTTGGTCTTACCGATATATTTCTAAAAAGCTGCCAGCAAGTGGTCCAATGCAATTTTATATTGGTCTTTCAAATGTGCTCAATCTATTTTGATACAGTAATTCTGATTCAATGATTACCATAATCTTGTTACTATATTTTTATTATTATAAAACGTGATTATTACTGGTTTATAATTGAAAAATAAGCTGTAAGTGATTGTACCGCATAATAGCCGCGTTTTCATTCAGTGATCTGAACAGTTTTGGGCGAACATTCATTCTTGCGCGAACACTTGAGCGAGTGAACATGTTCGTTCATATGGAACATTGAAGTTCATTCATGTCGAACATTGTTCATATATATAAAAAAAATCATTTCCTCATTTTTTTCTATTTTGAGCTTAACTTTTATTTGTACAAAACACTAACTGAAAACGCAGCTTGAAATAGACAATGAACTGTCAAAGCATATACGAGCCATAATAAACTGTATAGTCTTGGAAATAGATAACCCTTTATGTATTATTTTATGATGAAGATTGTTAAACGAAGGACATAAGATTTTGAGCAATAATCAATATGAGAAGCATACCTACTGATGTTTCACTGAAGGGAACATATACTCATCGAATGGCACTATTAAATGCAATTTATCACGAAAAAACAATGAAAAATATACTGCATTTTTAACCAAATAAAATAAACTAACGTTTAATACTATTAAGAAATCCAAAGTACATTATAACGAGGTATGTACAAATAGCCTCAGAAGACCGTTCAAACAATAATATAAATAAATATCATCATAAATCTATTTAAATAACCAAAACATCAAATGGGACCCTTTAAAATAAATGATCTAAAGCTTACGAAACTTAAATTATGAGTAATTATTATGAACGCAGATTATGCGTGAATCACTTATTAATCAAAGAAGTCAGATCGATTCATTCATTCATTCAATTATTTATAAATATTAGTAATGACAACTCTTTATCATCTTTGATCACAATCCTAATGGAAGCAAGCCAGTACAAATAAAGATTGGTGCAATATTAAAAAACATAAGAACAAACAAACGTGTTTTAACCTAACGCGGGCCATAGACGATCAAGTTCACCATCAAGTTTGCAGCGGACTTGATGCGACGTCCAGTAAAGTTGAAGGTGTATGGCTATGGGTGTGCTTGATAAGTCTAGTAACACTGTTTACTGGACACCGCATCAAGTCCGCTGCAAACTTACCGGTGAACTTGATCGTGTATGGTCCGCATAAGAGCAAAATCGCTAAAATTGCCATCAGATCTTGGCTTGACTATCACTTGACATTTCTGATAGTAACGAAGCGGATTGTATAGGGGCAGATTATATTGTACATACTATGGTAGTCATTACAAAGACCGACTGCAGCGGAGCCTGAAAGGAGGGTTATGTGTTTGACCCGAATGTATGAGGTCATTGATTGAAAATACGTGAATTAGCGATACTAAGCTTCCTTACAAAGAGTTGTCATTAATAACAGTACATGAGACTAAAACTAATCTTTGTAACAAATGTTTAATGTTGTACTTATTGAGACGAGATGAGATTACGATGATTTGGGTTCGTGCCAAGGGACGGATTTTATTGAAAGGCGAACACAATCAGGTGATGTTGGAATGATTTAGGTCTTTACACTTAACGAGCACTTCATTTGACACTACCGCATCACTTAATTGAAGAATCACAATACAGATATGTTCATTCATTAGAATTATTTCGATGTTTAATATAATACGAATGTTCATATAATAATAATAAATATGAACATTGAATTAAGATGATATCGTAGAGTTTAACAGTGAAAATGCACACCTAAATATTCCAACATAACACCGTCAAATCCACCTTAAGAATAGAATCGCTGCAGGATAAATTTGAGCCTTAAAGTTCACGTCATTAGTTACAAAATCGTACAAAAAACTTATATACGCAGAATGTTCGAGATTAAAAAGATCATTTCGTTGCTGTTTACAGCCAAATATATTAACTTTTTATACAAATTTCATCACAGTTATCGATTTTATTTACATTTTTACTCCCTCCGGGGATTGTGTAAAAATCCATCCGAACAATTTATTTACGCGATTGTACAAACACCATTTTACAACGAGACATCTGTAACTACCCACTAATTGATAACGTTTTTATACTTTCAAACGTACAGTCGAGTTGGAAACATTTAGGAGATTTTAATCGACGCCGTAGTGCGAAATAGTGTAAACGGCATTTTTGAAAAATCGAATACAGTTAATGCAAGTTTTCATGTCCGTTAAATAGTCAATATTAATTCAAAATTGTCAAATTCAAAATATACAGATAGCTTAATTAATTGAGAACGCTAAGAGTGTAAAATTGTAAACGTCAATACAAATAATTACGTAGTTTAGTTACTTAAGAAACAAGCAAAGAAACTCGACCATACCCCCAACAATTGATTTGTCGCATCTTGGCACTGCAATATAAAAAACCTTATTACCAATTACCGCCGAAGTAATTAATAAATAAACTAACAGACACAATAAACTATTCCAACCAATCTAACGCCGAACTAAGCTAATTGCCTTGGTTAAATATAACTCGACCACTCTACACCAAAAATGGCAATAAGTCCAACTTAATCACATATTACCCATGTTCTAGTAGAATATATGTTGACTTAATACATTCTAAAAACACACTTATGACACTTTGACATAGAGCGTTCGATTTACAAATACAGCTGTACAATACAAAAGTGTGCGTAGTATGTATAAATATAAATGTTAATACAATAGGTACATAGTGCTATTTCACCAAACTACATAAAATTTATTTGGTAAATAAATAAATACGATCCATAGTACAACCATCACTATATAAACTAGGCCACTTACAAGGCCAGACGTCTAACAGTCCTGTCTTTTCATAAACACCACTAACTAATGGAAATACATTGCGTGCATACAGTTAAGTATTGCCAAAATATTATCACATATACTTTATTTCAAAGTTCATTTACAGTCTCGTTCGTTGCGTCACTGTAGCATCAGCGATTCGAGATTACGATTGAGTATCGTGTCTTTAACCGAATTGAATACCACTTCTATGTTCTTGGTATCTATTGCTGTGGTGAAGTGGTGATACAGGGTGTTCTTGGGTTCCCTGCGAACGTTCTCGAACATAGTCAGGAGGAATATCTGGACATCCCGTAGATTGTGAGGGTCGCCCGCGAACTGTGGATAGTACCAGCGTATGTCCGTGTCTGTACTCGCCACTTTCTTAGCGAGTAAGTCGGATTTGTTGAGAAATAATATAATTGATATACCCTTAAAGTTTATGTTGTTCACTATCGTGTCGAAGATATTGAGAGCCTCTTCAAGGCGGTTTGTTTTTCTGAAATGAGAAAGGATTATGTTATTTTACATGTTATTAATATGCTCTTAGAAATATACTTTACTAAAATAAAGTATTATAATAGAAAATAGACTTTATTAAAATCTATGGTATAAAATAACATAGAATTAAAAATATTTAATTTGATTAATAAAAATAATGGAATCGTAGAGAGTATCAATATTGATAACATCAGACATCGATTTCATATTAATCACATTGGTTTTACGAGTATAAAAGTAATAAGATATCCGAAGACATAGTTGTTCGTGAGAACGTCTGGGTGTGAATTATGTATTCTTATAAAGTATTTGTGTGTGTATATGTAGTAGTATCAGTTAGTTAGATGCCATATAGCTTTGAGTTTAGTTTCGGTCTAATTAAATTCTTCTTCTTCTCCATCGAGTGGATGGTCAACCTGACCAATCCTGGTGTCAGAGTTATTGAGCCGCTAAAGGCCTCTGACATGGCTCATGTAACGACTATCAAAAGAAAGTAACCGGGACCGACGGCTTAAAGAGATTTTTGTGAGATATTGTCCCCACCGGGAATCGAACCCGGAACCTAATGTCTAATTAACTTATTTTGATTTTAGTATGGAGACAGTTAAATAACCGATCTGATACATAAAGTACTTGTAAACCCTAAATCCCTAAAGGATGGGTACCACCACAGATATATATCTGTGGGTACCACACAGGTGACGCAGGGACAATACTCAATAATGTAACAAGAAAATTAACATTTCAAATATAAAGTAAATGTATTCCTTATCAACGTAAAGTGTCGTTGAATAATTCAAATTGAAACAAAATAGTTATCAGGCTATTAACACAATTAATTTAGAATCCATTTCTCAATGGAAAACTTGGGAAAACTTAATTAAGGCACGGATGAATGTTGCTTTGTTTAGTTAAGAAAAACGGCTTCGCTGATTGGAATTACAATACAAATAAACACAACAGTATTTATGTGACACGTTTTGATTTATTTTTAAAATCCCGAAATGGCTAGAGGAAAAGTATTAGCCTGTAATGCCCCACTGCTGGGCAGAGACCTCTGATCTCACCGAACATATCAGTACAGTGAAGAGGGTTATGCGTTATCACCACGCCTAATGTGATGGTAATCTCAAACCCGAGTCATGTTTGAAAAGTAGGAAACATGTTTTCGCTCGACCTGGGAAATGAACCCTCATTCTTGGCAGGCGAGTGCACATGCTACTAGGCCACCGAACCTAAACGAAACCTGGGTAAAAATCGAAGGATGCTATACCGTACTTTATCACCGCAAAAATGGAATAAAAATAATAATTTCACAGAATTAAGTAACTATGTACAGAAAACTTAAGTTAGTCAAATAACTTACACCAACTGAATAAACTAAGTGATATAACAACTGTCGTATGAAATAATTATTATGTCTTAAAATAACTGACTTATTTTTTGTATTAACATTCTTAGAACAACCTTGGTTAAGTATTGAATAATATGAGTAATTTTGTTTCTATTCAATTTTGAGTTAGATTTAATTTTAAGTATGACGCATCTTACTTAGAAATATTGGAACTAAGGATTCCGCGATTCGAGGTTACAACATTTAGCAGTGAGGTGTTTCCTTGATTCTTGGTAATTAGGGCATTGACTGACTAACGAATGATAAGGGTAGGTACCCGATTAGCCATAGCCAAGTAACAGGAGCAAGAATACACGAAAATAACGCGAAAAAGCGAAAGAGTTTTTTCCGGTGGCTACCATCCTCCGTAAAGCACGTTAAACTGTCGGTACCGGTAGTCACAGTCATTAGACCATGTCAGAGGCCTTAAGGTTTTCTAAGTAAGTAGCGCTCGTGGCGTAGTTTGACTAAGCGATGTTCGACATTGCGATTGTTAAGCAACGTGCAGCTCGACCCCTACTTGGATGGGTGGCCGATAGTGGCATTTCTCTGAGCGCTACCGTGCTTCAGAGGGCACGTTTAATTGTCGGTCCTAATTGCTTCAATCGTTAGACCATGTCGGATGCCTTTTTTTGTTCTAAAAACTCCGACACCAGCCACTAACCTTCTCGAAAATACGTTTACGTTAAAGGTTTCTACCCATCACACCGTATCATACCATGACCGTGCTATGAACGTTTCAGCACCGGCAAAATATTAGGTGAGAATAGTCGACGTTGTTGGTTGGTGACGGAACGGTCTAGTGAGCATAGTCATGCCTTTTTTTGTTCTAAAAACTCCGACACCAGCCACTAACCTTCTCGAAAATACGTTTACGTTAAAGGTTTCTACCCATCACACCGTATCATACCATGACCGTGCTATGAACGTTTCAGCACCGGCAAAATATTAGGTGAGAATAGTCGACGTTGTTGGTTGGTGACGGAACGGTCTAGTGAGCATAGTCTCATACGAGGGCGGGTCAATAAGTCCGTGACTTTTTGAATTTCCGACCTCTTTACTGAAACAATAATACTGGTCCCGTCAACAGGCATCTGTCAGTTGACTCCTCTGAAAATTTGAACTTGCTGCGTCAGTTAGTTTGTGTTTTACAGCTATCTTTATCAGACTACTCACTAATTTGACGAGAAAATGGACAAAAGTGAATTTCGTGTGCTTATTAAGCATTATTTCTTGCGAAAAAAAACCATTACCGAGACCAAGGCAAAGCTTGATAAATACTATGGGGACTCTGCACCATCGATTTCCATGGTAAAAAAGTGGTTTACTGAATTTCGTTGTGGCCGTACAAGCACTAAAGATGCCGAGCGTCCTGGACGCCCAGTTGAGGTCTCTACACCCAAAACATTCGAAAAAATTCACGATATGGTGTTGGCCGACCGAAGATTGAAAGTGCGAGAGATTGTGGAAGAAGTAGGGATCTCGCATGGCTCAGTGGTTTCAATTTTGAATGATCACTTAGGCATAAGAAAGCTGTCCGCAAGATGGGTGCCGCGTTTGCTCACAGTCGACCACAAACGCAATCGTGTAACAACTTCACAGGAAGGTTTAGCATTGTTTAATCGTAATATGGAGTAGTTTTTGCGCCGTTTTGTAACCGTGGACGAAACGTGGATCCATCACAACACACCAGAGACCAAACAACAGTCAAAACAGTGGGTTTCCAAGGGTGAATCGGCGCCAAAGAAGGCCAAGGTGGGATTGTCGGCCAATAAAGTTATGGCGACTGTTTTTTGGGATGCACGCGGGATAATCCACATTGACTACCTTCAAAAGGGAAGAACAATCAATGGGGAATATTATGCCAACTTATTGGACCGATTCAATGACAATTTAAAAAGAAACCGACCTCATTTGGCCAAGAAAAAAGTTCTTTTCCACCAAGACAATGCAAGGGTGCACACATGTGCAGTTGCCATGGCCAAAATCCATGAATTGGGCTATGAATTGCTCCCTCATCCGCCCTATTCTCCAGATTTGGCTCCGAGCGACTACTTCTTGTTCCCAAACCTGAAGAAATGGCTTGGTGGAAAAAGATTTGACTCCAATAATGAAGTCATCTCGCAAACAAAGGCCTATTTTGACGACCTCGACAAATCATATTTTTTGGAAGGGATAAAAAAATTGGAGAAGCGTTGGACAAAGTGTATAGAGCTCAAGGGAGACTACGTTGAAAAATAAAATATATTTTTAATAAAAAAATCTGTCTTTTATTGCAAAAGTCACGGACTTATTGACCCGCCCTCGTACTTTTCAATACAAAGAATAATTTTTTGCCTGACACGTTCATAGCACGGTCATGGTATGATACGGTGTAATGGGTGGAGGCCTTTAAGGTTTTCTAAAACTCTGATCAGGGTAGGCTATGCTACAAATGTACTTACTTACGGTTACTATTACAGTTCAATAAACATTATTGTTTGTTTGTGTTCGTTACTGTTCGTTCAATATTTTCGTATAAGCAACACCGATAACATACTGACCGAGTAATCCCGTAGTAAGTTTATAGATCGATGGAACCTTTATAATTAGCCAACTTTACAACGTTTTAATGTTTACGCTGCGATAAATTAGCTCTATAAGACGCGAGATATTTTTAATATACGCAGAATCTGTATTTATGGAAACGGATTTTTTTAGGAAAATATTTAAAGGTAAAGAAAACAAGTGGGAATTGATGTTGTTCTGGTTTCTGTCTTGGTTATAGGCTTTTGTTTGTAAACTACAACGTATACCTTGAGTAGGAAAGTGGTCAACGGTAAAGCACTGCTTAATTTCTAGACATTATAATATAATGTATGCCTAAGATTATAATACTAATGATATTATAATTAACTATCCGCGCCCCGCGGTTTCACCCGCGATGTATCCGTTCCCGCGGGAATTTCGGGATAAAATGTATCATATGTGTTATTCTGATGTATAAACTATATTACTGAAAAGTTTCATCCAAATCCGTTCAGCAGTTTTGGTGTGAAAGAGCAACAAACATACAACCATCCTCACAAACATTCGCATTTATAATATTAGTAGGATAATATAATTATCTATACTAATAATAATAAAGCTATTGATTGCGTTAAATTGTAAATACTGAAAGAATAATGATACATTGCCCGGGTTTGAGATTGCCAACCCGCATTTGGCAGACGTGGTGATCATGCCTAATCCCCCTCACTGTACTGATATCTTCAATGAGAGGCCTTTGGTCAGCAGTGAGACATTACAAGTTACTACTTTAATTTTTTTTACTGAAAGATCATTTTATATTTTATATTTTCGGTGAGAGGCTATTTTTCATCAATATATTCCTACAGTATATTAGATTACAAGGCAGGTGAAACCGCGACGCATTGCTATCTTAATACACATTTCGTGTAATGGAATTTTGTAAAAACCTTTTCATTACACTTTATTCACTTTAATCTAAAAGTGTCATGTGACGTACATACCTGAGTTTATGTTAATTTGCTAATTACACATAACTACGTAACGTTATGGAAACGTGATGAAATAATTATGTAATTAGTGATGTAAAGGAATTTAGAGATAAAAGTTGAAAGATAAGATAAGGGAAAGCGTTCGATTTAATAGTACAATAAATAATGTTACTTTAATAGCCAGGGTGTTTAAGGCTTCTTCTATGTTTGTGTTGCTTCAATTCATATTTGAAATCTATACTAATCCATACTAGTCTATACTCCTCCGTGGTCTAGTGGTTTGAGCGCTCGGCTCACGATCCGGAGGTTCCGGGTTCGATTCCCGGTGGGGATATCTCACAAAAATCTCTTTGTGAGACTGTTCTCAGTTTGGTTAGGGCATTGCAGGCTGAATCACCTGATTGCCCGAAAAGTAAGATGATTCCGTGCTTCAAAGGGCACGTTAAGCCGTCGGTCCCGGTTACTTTCTACGGATAGTAGTCGTTACTAGAGCCATGTCAGAGGCCTTTGGCGGCTCAATAACTCTGACACCAGGATTGGTCAGGTTGACCATCCACTCGATGAAGAAGAAGACTAGTCTATAGTAATATTATAAAGAGGTAAAGTTTCTAACTTTGTTTGTTTGTATGTTTGTTTGTACCGGCCCGATTTCAATTACTCTTCTTGTTTTTGATAGTCACGTTCAACGGGAAGATTATAAGCTATTTTTCATCCCGAAATTCCAACGAGACCGAGCACAACGCGGGTAAAACCGCGGGGCGCTGCTAGCCACAAATAAAGTAAACTAGTTGGGCGACTAACTATGGCGAGTTCAAAAGAATGCCACTGCAAGGCTTAGGTCTTTAACCATTTCCAATTACATTATTTTAAATTGTTTTGATTTTTTGAAGGAAAATTAAATCTGTATTCTGAAACTAAGATTGTGACTTCATCTTCTTCTTCATCGAGTGGATGGCCAACCTGACCAATCCTGGTGTCAGAGTTATTGAGCCGCCAAAGGCCTCTGACATGGCTCATGTAACTACTACTATCCGTAGAAAGTAACCGGGACCGACGGCTTAACGTGCCCTCTACTTCATTAACTCATATCTTATGAGAGATAGGCAAAAAAAGGCCAATAAATCTGTACTTTGAAGTACCTTCATCAACCTATGGTACTCTTCGCACTGGTTATGGCATGCTCTACGAACCTATATAATCCGTTATCCCATAGACAAGCTTATTTACAAAATTTGGCCCTTTACAAGCTAAGAGAGTTGTTACATCACCGAAAAAGGGCATCGAAATCCAATGAAAAACCTTGCCGATGATTAAATATTAGCTAATTACTGTAGCTTGTCGTTAATTACGAATGTAAACAGTTAATTAATGCAGTTAGCGATAGAGTACGTACGGAGAAGGCATCTGGTTGAAACTAGCGCCGTTTAAGGCAATATAATGTTAAATGTACTTCGCGGAGAAATTGTGCGTCGTAAATAACATACACGACAGCGGAATGTTCACTTTTATATGGTCAATGTTGAGTGCATACGGTTTGATTTGTATTAGTTATCTTATAAATCTTCAGATTACTTCAGATTTCTGCCAAATACGCAGATTACCTTTTCTTTACTTCGTATATCAAGCACATTATTAATATGTAATTTATTTTCATTCCTAGGTTTAATTCGGAAGTCAAACGAAAAGTATCATTGTAGCTTGTTTTGAAATATGATTCGGATCTAAGAATTTGGTACCACCAACTCGCAGTAGACAAGAAGTTTCTATTACGCCTAATCCTCCTCTCTCTCTCTCTACTGACATCTTCAATGATATGAGAGGTTTTTCCCTGCATCTTACTTACTGTTCTAGCTGTACGAGGTTATAAAAGAGTTTAAACAAATACTAACCTGTCTTCGGACAAGACCTGGTCAAACTCCGAAGACGATACAAGGAACAGTATCGACGTGACGGAGTCGAAGCACTGCGTCCACTTCTGCCGCTGCGTCCTCTGTCCCCCCACGTCGACAAACACAAAGGGGACGTTGTTGATGTTGATGGTACACTCCGAGATTCCTTTGGTGGCCTTCCGGCAGTGCAATATGTCCTGATGCGAAGGAACGTAGTCAGGCCGCGCGATCCTCTCGAGCTCGTCGAAGAAATAGCTGACGGAGTCGCTCTGAAATTTTGAAAAAAGGATTTTTTTATTTTTTGTTACCTGATATTATTATTGAATCATAGAGACGAATTAATGAGAATGTTTTGCCTCAAATCACTAAATAACTAAAAATCAGTAAGAAAGAAAGTTCAGTACTGATTTTTTCAGTGAGATGATCGACGAAATAGAATAGCTAAGGCCATTCGAGCCAATTTCAATGTATGACAGTTTCAAAACCATAAAGATTGAAATGTATTGTCCATCCCGTTTTATGAACACGTTAGTTATAGTCAACTGTTGTCACCCTGTGTCAGAGTTTGAGACAGAGTAAAGCCCTGGATATGATCTGACTGATATAAGCAGGGGCGATAAATTTAACGCGCCTTCAAAAGTACGACGGAGGTTAACATAACATGGGTAGCATTTCTAAATAAAAAGGCTGGAGATATTGCAGAAGGACAATTTCAGGTACTTTTACACCAAAAGGTCAAAGGCTCAAAAGATTGTGGGCAACACAAAGGCGGAAAACCTCTCTCACCTTTCACCCTTTCGTTTTTAGTTACGTATTTCAAATATTTAAGCTAAAGTATTCTGCTTCGGTAATTCTTAATCGAAAGAGAAAGGGCTGAATAAAACAAACAATGAATCCAACAACTTAGTAATAAAATATGTACAGCCAAGTTTCCTAAAGTATCGATTTATCGCAAACATAACCTATTTTAAGGATTTCTCCGTATCCGCGTATGAAATAAAATAGTCTGACTTCATGATGCATAACCGTTTTGATTACAATCGATAATTGCTTTCATAGAAACGGTATGGCGGTCGCGAAACAACAGTTTTATTTGCATACAAAAAGTACACACTGCAGTTAGTTAGTAGGAAATAGTAAAACTTCCAAATTGTCAGAGCCAGTGAATATAAGAGCTTCGAAGTAGATAATTAGATATATAAAACTAAAAACCAGGGTCGAAAACCAGGTATAAACATTTTAAAAGTATCTGTAGTCAGTGTAAGTGAGGTTAATGATATCTGTGCCGCTGTAATCACGTTAACATTTCAAAATACAGCGAAAAAGATCCGGTTGGATCTAACAGGACAGCGAGACGTATGACACCGCGATAGGTATACCCCATTCGCAACTCAAGAGCAAATAAAGGAAACCAGCAAACATTAACGGTTGTTCTGTTAACAGGTCGGTACGCAGTCACGCCTACAATCAGTTAAATATAAACGCATACAATGAATGACACGATTACTGTGAAAATTTAAACAATAAACTACAATGTTCTTACAATACACCTTCCGTGCAAATAACTCTTCAATTACGTATGGCGTCACAACGTAAATATAGAACGTTGACTTTACTTTTAGAACAATATCCAATTACTTTTTCCTTTTGGTAACCGAATTAATAAATAGTTTTTGTTAATACGCGTAGGGACTAGATATGCCCTCGGAGAATGTTAATAACTTGAAATAATTGGTGTGGTTAATTACGACAGACGATAGGAATATTACAGGTCGCAGAACATTGATGAGTCAATATTTTAGGGCGTGGTGGAGTAGCAAGACTTATAGATCCTTGACACGCTATGAATGTTACGACCTGATAGGAACTCTGTTGCCAAGTCCTTCTGTGACGGTGGTACATTAAAAATACCTACTTTGGGAACTAAACTAAATGTTTAACTTTCCTCAAGACTTTAGTGTCGGATTTGGCGTCGTGAATAATAAATCCTGTTTATTTCTCAACGTATAGATACTTAAATATAAGTACCTATAGAATACTTAGTGCTAACCCATTACAAGCATACCATAAAGTGAAATCTGTGCAATTCATTTAATATTATGTACCTACTCGTACATAGTTATCAGATACTAGAGAACCGCCTTCACTTCGTAATGAAATTACCCGTAAGAAAATCAAGATAAAACATCGCATTAAAATATATTCATCAACACATCCTCACTTAGCAGTTATAATATTAGTGGTAGGTATTGTGAGCCTGCGAGCAGATAATTTCTACGTTTACAAACAGCAGACGGGCCGCGAGTGTATAGAACTCTGATTTCACCATGTGTGTCGACGTCACGCTGACGTCTGCATGACTAATTTATTGTTGGGACCCGGACTATAATTTACAAAATTACGCGAAAGCGATCGTTTTCAAATTATTATAAAGTTATAAACCTGGAGGTCGAAAAATACCATTTTTTATAGTCGGAGAGTCAAGGGCAACCTGAACACGCACCGACCCATATTACGAGACCCTCGGGCGGAGCGATTAGAACGCAGCCACGTATAACACCACGCGAGGTTTAAATCTAGCATGCCGGCTGGTGCAATAAAATGCAGTTAAACACGAGACAAGAATGAGGCAGAAAGTAATGGTCAATGACAAACAATACGTTTTAAGGTTGCATACCAAATAGCTCGGCTAGCCAACTTCCCAGTACACTGCGCAAAACATAACTTTTAAATATGGAGCTAAGAAATACAGTTTCTAAGAACATTTTGCCAAACCTTGTACTGTTTATTATTTCTAAAACGGCGCAAAACTAAGTGAGTACGACAGGAAACAACTAATAAAAAGCATGATAAAGTGTAAAATAAAACTGATATCGCAGTGCAGGTTATCTTTTGTTGAAAACGTAACTGACTGACTGACGCGCCGAAATTAATGAATGGAGTGCAGACTTGTGTCGGATCATTAACGAAATGGGAGCACTTTACTGTGTTTGTCGGACGTTGCCGGTTCAAAGGCTATTGTTGGCATGTTTCGAACATAATTAGAGCCTGTATAAATGGTACAAAGGTTCTGCCACTTCACATAGCAGCTAGTAAATCAATGGCAACACACTGAAGTCCTTTGTTTGGGCAATAGTTAGTTATTATTTAACATCTAGCGTGCATCTAGTGTTGTAATCTACAGCGCTTGATACTGATAGCGCACGTATTAATTGCAAATGGTGTGTGATTCACTGCTCGCTGGTAAAGTTGAGAAACCAACTACCACGCAGGTGTTTATGTAAAGTATGACGTATTTAAAAGCATGTCAATTACACCTTCCTGTTCCGAGACTTGCGAAATTTTGGTCATTTGCAAATACTTGGACATGTTTTAAGATCTTCGTAAGTTAAACTATGGGTTATGCAATTTTCAAAGTACAGTAATAAGTAGTAATAATACAAAGTAATAATACAGGGACAATAGTGATTTATTATAAAAAGTTTTTGACAAAGAATCACAAGTGAAATGAACTGTTTTCTTAGGTTTAAGAAAACACTACTATTTTTTTATTGAAACTATGTTAATGGATAAACTTCTCGTTTATTTTACACTTTTTAAAGGTGCCAAAACGTCAACTAAAAGCGAAGCGTATCCGTAAACAAGGTTTCAATTCAAAAAGGCCAAATGTATAAAATATAAAAAATGTTCTAGAAAGACCAAACACTGAGCGAATAAAATTAAACATTCCAAGCGAAATTAACATGTGGTTTACAGATTCATAAACACCTATGCCATAAAAAATACAAGCAAAATATTATGATTACGTCATCAGAGCAGTGCCCAAGACACTTAACATTACGAAATATGAAACCCATAAATTGAACACATGCAAACCTGAAAAACTAACCGATCCTATTTCTGATTGCGGCCGGCCGGGCCGGACGTTATAAACAGGGCATGTTCATTCATAATTACTCACTAATCTTCGGTATTACATTGGTCGTTATCAAGCGTTATCTACTGTGAGGTGGGTGCATATTGCAATAGTCAGGTGGGTGGCAGGAATGTGGAGGGGATACGATCAAGATGCAATCAAACCCGTTTATCGTTATAATGACGACTTTTATGTACTGCTGTTGTGACGGTTTAATTAAATTATATATTAGTTAGGTAGGTACGTTTATTTTATTTACAAATGCAATTAAAATAAAATTTAATGAGTAAATCTACAATATTTTTATTCGCAGCGTATCTTCAATCTAATTTAGTACAAAAATGTTCTCGGTATTGAATAGGTATAGTATATTATTTCAAATACATGGCCTTTTTAGTGTCTCTCTCGGAGTAGGTAAACAGCTTTTCAACAAAATATAAACTATGAGTACAACATAATAGTCGTTATCACAAATCTAAGACCGCATTGCAACGAACAATTCCTACAAGGAAATACAAGAAAACCTGTCGTCGCAGATATCTGCAGAACGGCTTTTTATATAAAGAGAATCGTACAAATTGTTTCAAACATTGTAGGTAGGAGTGTAGCCAATACTAGGTAGTTAGATATGTGGTTACTTAGTTTTGGTTAGTTATACTGGCTTATCTGTTCATCACGCAAATCAAACATACAGATATTAATTTAACATGAAAACTAAACGATTTGGTATGTTTTCACCCTATACCGTGAACAAGTGATGTATTTGAATGAAATTTAACATTGATATAGCTTGGATTAGCTGTTGAAATATAGGCTAGGTTTTATACCAAAAAAAAGGATATTTGAGGACAAAGCCACTTAAAATGAATACTATCAGCTATTGTCTTCTTCTTATACGTCTTAAATTTTAAATCAAAGACTAATATTTTTGTTTAGGAGAAAATGTTGGTGATTTCATTCTCTGGGCACCACAAGCTAAGCCATTTTCTTACAACTTTAATTACTTTATTAAGATACCTCTTATGTAATTTCCTATACTTTAAAAGCAATAATTGTTTTTTATTCATTCATTCCTTAAATGAATCCTTATTCCCACTATACCTTACTTTTCTATAGAAGGAATTTTGGTTAGAAAATCGGCCTTATTCGTTTACATTACAGAACTCGTAAGACAGATCGTACACAGCGATGACGCAACGACTGACTAATCAGAGGAGATAACTAATGCAATTACAATTATTTTATTTATGCCCACAAGACGTCTGACTGTGAAACCACTGACTACTGCCCAGTGTCCACTAATGGATTAGTTACCGACCGATGTTTTCTCGTAAATACATTTGCAGCAACATGTTACACACTTTAGAACTTTGTCGAATTACAAAATCAGAAAGTCTCGTTGAATTGTAAGCAGTTATTGTAGAATATTGATTGTGACAAGGTTCTTAGTACCATAATAATAACTGTGTTGTTTGCAGTTAATATAGCACCTGCCGAGTTCAAAGTCTAATTGGCATTGCATTGTTATTGATTTTTAAAGTGAGACGTAAATAATAATGTTTGATATTTACCTATATTGATTTTAACCAATCTTGATGGAAAAGGTTTTAACTTGAGTTTGTGCTGCTAATATTATAAATGCGAAAGTTTGTAAGGATGGATGTAAGTTTGTTACTCTTTCACGAAAAAACGGATTTGGATGAAAATTTACAGTTATACCTATAGGTTATACATCAGAATAACTTATAGGATAAATTTTATCCCGAAATTCCCGCGGGAACGGGTACAACGCGGGTAATACTGCGGGGCGCGGCTAGTACTAAATAAATAAATTATGGTATACATTTCGGTTAGTGTCTATTTTGAGGTAAAGAACGATGTATAATCAAAATTATCGAATGATCTTGGGGCTTGATATCGAATTTCTTAGATAATGTAGAAAGCCAACATGAATTGAAGGGTAAAACTAGTTTACTAATAAATGTTAATAATCCTGGGACTAAATTCTTGGTAGGTACATAATTAACAATTTTATAATTCACTGAGCAAATTTATTTATTTAGTTAATAGGTACCTAGTTGTTTTACAAACTCTACTAAACTATTACCTAAATGATGGCTCCGATGATTTTTATTAGAGTAGGTACCTATCTAGTAAATTTATAACCTACTAACAGCGCTCCGCGGTTTTACCCGCGATGTCTCCATTCCCGTGGGTATTTCAGGATAAAAAAAATAGCCTATAACCTTCCCATTAAATGTGGCTATCCATTACAAAGAGATTTATTCAAATCGGATTAATAGTTTCTGAGATTAGCGCGTTCAAAGAAACAAACTCTTCAGCTTTATTATATTACTAGCAGCGCCCCGCGGTTTTACCCGCGTTGTGCCCGTTCCCGTGGGAATTTCGGGATTTTTTTTACATAAAAACCTTCCTCTTGAATCACTCTACCTATTACAAAAAACCGCATCAAAATCCGTTGCGTAATTTTAAAGATTTAAGCATACAGACAAACAGACACGAAACAGAGACGACTTTATTTTATACTATGTAGTGATAGATACCATCTCTAAAATCATAGTCAAATAGTAACTCTATAGATGCTTAGATAATTAAATTAGTATTCTGTGTAATAATTAAATTATTAAATAAAACAATATTGCTTTGTGTTCCCTTCATTAATAGGTTATCATGCATATTGATATCACTCACATGTTAAGAATATTGAAAAGTAATTCATATCATTATACTGTGGAAGACAAAACTGAATCAACTGGCTTTAAATCTTATATTTTAGCTTTAGCAATCACGCAAGATTTCCGTACCATTCTAAGGATAATTAAAGTATGTAGAATAGAACACAGAATAGAATAGAATAGCAGTGCCCCAAGGTTTTACCCGCATTGAGTTCCTGTGGGAATTTTGGCATGAAAAATAGTCACAAACCTTCCTCTTGAATAAATCTTTATGTTAGTGAAAACTGCATCACAATCCGTTTTTGAGAATACATACAGACAGCTTTTGGGGACTTTGTTTCATAATGTGTAAGATCTTAGTCTTTTTAGTAATTATGGCAGTCTAAAAATTACTTCACCAGGGGGTTGCCACTAAACTGCTTGAACTTACTTCATTTATTTATTTAGGTATTTATTTATTCTGACAATCCTATGGCCAAAACAATGTGGTCAATCACATTCTATTGATACCTTACTTAAGAGTATTTTTAATTCCCTAATCTCTGTAACTACCATTTGTTGTCACATTAAAAAGTCTTTGGTATATGAGATGAGATATGAGAGCAATATCCTAACCTAAGGAGGGTTAACGTTTTTTAAATATAAATAATGTATGACCTCCAAAAAAAACAAACTAATAGAGTAAATATACGGGTTAGTATTTTTAAATTGGTCAGTATGGGCTAGTCTGAAACAACAAGAGTTATGAAGATTTCTCTTTGATTTGATAATTTTTAAAAACAACATACAAGTTTTGTTTTAAAAAAGCAAAGATCAGGTAGGTAGGTATAATAATAACAAGTGTGACAGTGTTTGTCTGTCTGTCTTGTCTGTGTTATAACAATTTATATGTTATAATTAAACAAAACCTATATGTTTATTTATATGTATGTTTCTTTACATAAAGTAAACATCAAATTATCAATACCTAGCTGTGCCTCACAGTTTTACCTGCTTGGTAACGTGTATGTTGCTGAAAATCGCATAGAAATATGTTCAATGGTTTGGAAAATTAATTAAATCACAAATAACATACATCAATCAAGAAAGAAAGAAAATCAATCAATTAAGAGGCAACTTTTGGGAACTATATTTTATAATATGTAGGTATAATAGTCTGCTTGCATTAAGTAATTTACTACTTCACATTTAATGTCAAACAAAAACCGACAAAGCAACATAAAAAATGATGAAGCAAAAACTGTACCCAACCATTAATTATCATCAATTTTATAATCCACAGCATTAGTCAGTGAGCCAACATGATACAACAAGGAAAATCATACTAAATAAATGTGTCAGAGATTATTTACTTAACTCTGTTTTGATTTTTCTTGCTTTGTTGTCAGGTACAGTTTATTATTACAAAGATCAGTACGTCCCGCAGCAAATACCTAAACATTCCTGCATCTAAAGAGTAAATAAGATGCTTTAGCTTTGAATAATTATTGGCTAAAACCACTAATCATTCATCACCCCACAAACGAAAAATACTGGCAAGAAATATTGAATTACTAGTCTCGGCATACCACAATAACAAGGAAAAGTGTTTTTATTGTATAAATTATGGAGTTGGCTCATTAATATGTATGCAAATATACAATAAACATGTCACATAGTGAGCATGACACACACTGATGCAACAACAAACAAACCACAGTGTATCCCGGACCTTTGTTTATAAGGATTAAGATGTACTTACAAGCTGAAACTCTCTCCGCCTAGCGTAGGCTCTTTTGATGGCCCGGTCAAGCCACAGGGAGTGTATGTGAGGTGCATAGTGCATGAACAGCCTGCTGTCGAGCGAGGCAGAGCTGTTGAAGTGCAGCGCCTGCTGGCCCACGTCCAGGTTTCGCGGGTTCTCCCACGGGATCGCCAGCTTGTCCCGTGCGTCCACCAACACCTGAATCCCCTTCACAATGTTCTGATAGATCACATGCTGGTACTCCCGCACTAGTTCCGGCTCGAACTTCACTTTGTGTATAATCCTCATCTGTTTCAGGAATGTTGACTTTCCGCTTTCACCCGCTCCGAGCAGCAACAACTTGACCTGTCGCCGCAGTGTCTGTCTGTCCTTCTCCAGTATCCTGTCAATCTCCTTGCTCCTGGACCTTTGCTCTATCTCTTCTGGGGATAGTTTCAATCGCAGCCAGCACGTCAGTGCCTCTGTACAACAGGTACATGACCAGAAATCGTTGGCCATTTTGCATGATTATCGACGCCCATATAAAAGAAAGAAACCAAGTTGGTAATAGATGTCACGCAATATTTAAAGAGTACATTTTAAACACACTTTCACAATCGCACTATGTACGTACGCACTGATAAACGGTAATACATAGTAAAAATGTTAAGATCCGGAATTTAGTAATACACACGCATTCTTTACCCCTCCCAAACTCATTGAGAAATGAAATGAAAGCCCACAGATAATGACTATCAATCATTATAGGTTCAATGACTTATTGACAACTTCACGAACGAATGAAAATAAAAAAACGCCAATGTCGAACGTCATAACAACTGTCAACAAAATGTCATCGTTGAAAATTGTGTTATGAAACGTCAATGTCAAATTACAGCGTATTTAGAAAAAAGTTGCGCAGGCATACACGTGTTTCTTCATCACCAATTTCATTAAAAATACCTAGTAAATTCTGCTTTTATTTATGAGTTTCGTGACTAAAACTAATTGTGATAATTACATATATATTAACATCTACGTTGTGAACATGTAATTTTCACGTTGAGCTATGTCCAAAGAAGGTTATAGTCCGGAAAAGAAAGAAGGCGACAATAAAGTGGTATTAGAGAGATTGCAAACCTATCTAAAAGATAAGAGGAGTAGTGAAGTGGTGGAACCGGGGCTCAGTTACAACAAGCCGAGTACAAGCTTCGAGCCGACGGCACAAGCAGTTTCAGCGCTAGAAGACAATAGTAACGTACTGCGTGAAGTTTTGAACCACAAGAAAGCCGAATTTCTTCGACAACCAGAAATTGTAGAGTATATAAAAACACTGTCTTCTGACTTGAAGAAATAACATGGCTTTAGCAGCTCAGAGTACTGTAGCAGCGAACTTGTTAAAGAAATCCTTGAGCAGGCAGACTGCGATTGCTCAGTCCCGGTTAAAGTTTCAACCGAAGCAAGTAGAGAAGATAATTTTACTTTTAGTTGAACAGCAGTTGAGTGTACAGTACAATGACTTGGTAAAAGTGTTGAAAGATTGTCCATTGAATGATGAGAACTTTAAAAATGTGCTTGAGGACTGTTTGTCATGTGTGGTGCTTCTGGGAAGGAACTTGACGCCTCTGGTGAATGTGCTGTGTGGTCTGGACTGGGTCAGCCGCAGCGATGAGCTGGTGGACCTGTACTGCAGGTTCCTTATCAATCTGTCAACAGCTCACACTTATCATTGCCCGACAGTAATGACACATTTAGTAAAATTGTTTTATGGTAAGATGTAAAACCTTTTTTATTTACTCACACATATGAAATAACTTTCTCATTTACCAGCAGTTATGCAATATAAAATTCACTGTGTTAGTCATCTATTTGCATTGTTATTTACAATTATTTAATAAGACATTCATGAACTAAAATACCCACTAACTAACACACCTATAACATGTATTAATCTGTTGTCATCATTATTTTAGCTAAAGGTGACATCTGGGAGGATATTCCGCCTGAGGATCAAGTCAGAAGTTGGTCCAATATACACACTGTTATAGCTCAAATAGTTGCCATTATGCCAATGTAAGTACCTTAATCTTTATCTATCTTAATCTAAGTTTATTTTCAGCTATGAAACATGAAATTAGAGTGAAGTAGTTGTGTGAAAGAAAACTACCTCAAACCTATAGGTACTGAAATGCTACAGTAATGTATTTGGTAGCTATAATATCTCATAGAATTTATTATGAAGGACAATTGGAAAATTTGGAGTTAAGATCAATGTTGCACAATAAATGTCAATAGAAAAGTAAAGACTGTATTGTCTCACTGCCAGGCAAAGGCCTGAATAAATATAGAAATATGAGAATATACCTTTGGGAAACAAGGTTTCTAGAACTCCTCTTATATAAGGTGAATTCTTAGAACAAATTGTGAGAGTTCTTTCCGCCATCATGTTTCTCAGTATTGTGAAGTATTGGTGGGACTCTATCTAAGTACATATGTGGAAAGAAGTGTTACTAACCATACACTGATTTTCAACCCAGTATTAACCTGGAATATCCCACTGCTGGGCAAAAGCCTTTCTTTCTCATTGGCTGGAGATATCAGTAAGGAAGATTAGGTGTAATCACCAACCATGCTTGTCTATTTTAAATAATCCAATCTTTTAGAGATTGACAAAGAATACCTACACAAATAAAATAACCTTGAATATGTATTACTATAAAGATCACCACATGATCTTTATGATACACAACCAAGGTGAATATCAATGATTATTCAATTTCAAAATGTGATTTGATTCAATTTTGAAGAATCCTCTTGGTTTTAGGAGGGGAAACAATTGGTAATATATTCTATTACCCACTAAGGAGATGGGGCAAATCAACAGTGATTATTTACATCCAAATCATGGATTTTGGGTGAGGTAAGAATTACTCTAGGCTTGTATTAGCCTACTTTAGTACTTTGATTACTCCAGCCAAGTTGACTTGATCTACTCAAGCCCTGAAGTTTCAAGGTGTATAAAAATATGTGCAGCATCAGATTTGAGATGCATTTGAAGGTAGAAGTGGCTTTAAATGTGGTGTATGTTATAGTACACATCTGATCGGTTTGTAACTACCAAAGCACTACACCAACATTGAATTTCAAGCACCTTGAAATTAGGTCACATCAAATTGTATGATGTAATAGTCATTTCAGACTGCACTGGCACAGCTTGAGATGTAATATACATTATCATACATTGCATCTCTGGGAATAACTACGAATATTTTCGTTTTGGATTTTCCATCAAGATGTTATGGTGAGGTGGAATTAAGCAGTTTGGCATGTTTATTATGAGTCTCATAAAGCTGCCAATGCTTTGCTTGCTAATTAAGCCTCAGAAGGCTAATTGCATAGTAGGCCACGATATACACTTTACAATTTGTGTAAAAGTGTATTTCCTTTGCATGCATACTCATAAGTTGTCATGACTGGCAAACTTAAGTTTTTCAGTTTTTTATGAATAAAATAAACAGCAGACACTTTTGTTCACCCTATGGCAGCTTGCCAAATGGTCAAGAGATTTGGAAGCCTTGGTTAGATGGAATAATCAAAGATGTATAGTATATACATATATAAATATTCCATTTATATATTACTCTGGCAGGATAAGGGGCCAAAATCTCTTAACTGCTGCATTTACAAACTAGGTGAAATATGGTACATTTATAATTTATGGAATGTCTAGGCACGTCGAATACGAGAGGATGAATAGCAATTGATGCATCATTATGATTATGATGATGATCATCAAATTCCAAAACAACTCATTGTGAAATACATTAACCTTGTCTTATATAACGTGTCTCGTTCCAGGACTAGCGACCTCCTCCTACGCACAGTGGTAGCACAGTTCCCGTATTACAAAGCCGGCTGCTTTGCCAACAGAGCGTATGTGTACAATTTAATATGGATGGGAAGATACTTGCCGGCCCTTAGAGAAAATCTGATGCTGGCGATTATAAATAGGTAAATAATATCTTACTATTAATTGAAACATATGTTAAAGACATTATCATCACTATATATTATAAAACAAAGTTGCTTTCCGCTGTCTGTCTATCCCTATGTATGCTTAGAACTTTAAAACTACGCAAAGAATTTTGACGCGGTTTTTTAAATAGATAGAGTGATTCAAGAGGAAGGTTTATATGTACAAAAATTCCCAAAATACCCATGGGAACGAGCACAACGCGGATAAATCCGCGGAGCGCTGCTAGTATATATTAAAATGGGAACTTACTCATACGATGGAGGTTATTGTTGAGCGTTCCTCAACACATTTCTGTCATGTTAGGTCAATACAGTTTGGCCGATTGTGGCATTTCTGTTTGAGCGCTTCGGAAGGCATGTTAAATATGTACCAGTTTTTTCATTCATTAGACCTTGTCGGAGGCCTTGAGGCGGTCTGAAAACTCCAGGGTTGGCCACTGACCTAAACGAACTTACTTACTTTTAATTCCAGAATGATTGTAATGGATGTGAACATAGTAGAACGCGAGAAGACCAAGTCCCAGGACACCCAGTTTGAAATGGACCCTGATTGTGACGACGTGCAGGAATCCCTTGACGCTTGCATGCTGGAAGTGCTTCACTGGCTAGAAGACGAGAGAGACCCCGCCTTTAATATCATGTGCAATATATTTGAGAAGGTTGTGCTACCTACTTATGGAATTAGGTGAGTTAAGGCAACTGTTGCCCTTTTTCAAGCCTTTTTAATCTACGCCCAATTTCATATTAAACTTTCACACTGTAGTGACAGATTTTTTCAAAATTGGTTCATAAAAGATGGAGAACACATATAGTATGTACGACAATTCTTATCATAACATTTTAGCTGCGTCATAAATCTAATGTTGGGATGGAAACAAAGTGCTATGAAAATAATTATGTTCTTAGGTTTAACTTCAAAAATGCAAGTATTAAATTCTGTACAGACAGGTCTAACAACCAGTACTGTTACTGTTACTGTTACTGTTAGCCCGTAATGTCCCACTGCTGGGCAAAGGCCTCCCCCCACTCCCGCCACTCTTCTCGATTTTGGGCCACCAGTTGCCAGTCCCTTTTGTAGGCGTCCAGCTCGTCCCGCCACCGCCTGCGTGGTCTGCCGCGACTTCGCCTCGCTGTCTCCGGGCGCCACACAGTGGAAATTTTGGCCCACAGCGTGTCCGGCATGCGGCAGACGTGACCAGCCCAATCCCATTTTAGTTTAGCGGCCTTTTCACCTGCATCAGCGATTTTTGTTCGGGAGCGCAGTATTGTGTTGCGGATGCGGTCAATTCGTTTGACTCCAAGAATACTGCGCTCCATCGCCCTCTGGCAAACCTTGAGTTTGGATTTCTGGATGTTTGTCAAAGACCAAGTCTGTGAGCCATAAGTGAGAACGGGAAGGATGCACATGTCCATGAGCTTGCGCTTAAGCGCGATAGGAAGGTTGCCCTTCATCATCTCTTTCATCGACCAATAGCTCCTCCAGCCGCTCTCAGTGCGTCTCGCGACTTCTTTATCTTGCCTGCCTGCCTGGAGGGAGAGACTAATTGGCCGAGATAGATGTATTCATGGACATAGTGCATCACTTCGCCGTTTACCGTGATACGGTAGGCTGAGCTGTTTGTCATGACTTTGGTCTTTGACATGTTCATCTGTAATCCAACCTCAAGGATTGCGTTGCTCAGTTCTTCGAGCATGGCCTCTAATTCTTGGGCTGTGTTAGCAAAGAGGACAATGTCGTCGGCGAAGCGAAGGTTTGTCAGCCTCACTCCGCCGACAACAATGCCTCTATTTCGCCAGCCCGCCGCTAACTTTCTGAACACCTCTTCTAGTGTGGCCGTAAAAAGTTTAGGAGATAGAGGGTCACCTTGTACCATCAACCAGTACTATTTTTAAATATTTTTTTTTTATTTGCAGGCACGTCCAGTTCCTGATATTGTACACGATATCGATAAGCCAGCAGTGCTCGGACCGCGTGCTCAACAACCTATGGCTGGTGGCGGCGGGCCGGCAGGGGCTCGGGCCCGGCGCCGTCGCCACCCGCCGGACCGCCGCTAGTCATCTCGCAGGTTCATATTATGCACTATTTATCAAGCCTATTTTTTTTTTGGTGTTATACTATTGTTGAAATATCCGCATATTATTCAGTAATTAGTTTTATTATTTGATAATTGTCTATTATAGAAGTAATTTTTTTTTTTTTATTAACTTAATATGTCCCACCTCTGGGAACAAATTATATTGACAAAAATAAAATGGCGAATAATGAAATCAAGTTGAATGAAAATGAATGTTGAATGAAAGTAATCAGTGAACCTTATGCATCCTTACTAATCATAATATTAGTGTGGATCGACGAGCTCATTCATTTGTCTGTTTCATTCCAACCAATTTCATGTTGTAATAGTGTTGATTTTGATTAACGCTTACATAAGAAAACACTTTTATCCTCTCAGAGAAACCCTTTGTTCACCCCCACATTTTGATTGCCCCCAGGGCTGCTGGCCCGCTGCGTGCGCCTCCCGAACTCGCGGCTGACGCACTTCCTGCGCGTGATGTGCGAGTGGTGCCACGCGTACGTGTCGGCGGCGCAGGACTCCGCCGCCGCCACAGACAACCTGAAGGCGCACGGGGCCTTCCACGCCGTCTGCCACGCCGTGTTCTACCTGGTCGCGTTCAAGCATCACCATCTGTTTATAAGTAAAGAAAGTAAGTATTAAAGAGTCTATTTGATTTTTTTATATTATGTCTCATTGTTATATCTTGACCTCTACTATTTAATTGCAATGCCGAAGCCTGAACCTGTAATGTTATATAGAGTCCATACATAATACGGCTTAGTTTTTGGTGTAATTAACCGTATGTATTTTTTTCCGGATGTATTTATTTATATAACGTCCGTCGCGAATGACCATTTGATAGCAGGGCCGTACTTAGAAATTAGTAATTCATGTTCGAAGTGAGCAGTCTTTAATCATAAATGAACATCTTCCTTACCCCCAGACGTGCTCTTCGTGGAATCTCTCAACCTGCCGCGTCTGGTGACGTGCGCGCTGAACCCGCTCCGCAGCTGCCCGCCGCAGGTCTCCCGCGCCTTTTCCTCCGTCACGCGCGCCCACCAAGTGGTCTACTGCCAGCCAATATTGGAGAAAAACACACGGCACTCGTTGATGCGAACTACTGATCTCCAATATGATGAATGGTTCCCATATGATCCTTATACTTTGCCAAGGTAAGTTACAATATTCTAAGCACACTGGTTGATTGATCACCTTAAGACTTTTAGTTTAGAGCCGTTTCCTCTGGCTAAACCTGAGCCATTTTTTTTCGCGTGATTTTGTGATCTCAAATAAATCCTTACAGCCATATTTGTAGTTTTTTTCGCAGCTCGCTAAGTGGCTATGTAGTCTTGCATGGAAAAAAATGCAGAGGCTAACCGCAATGAGAACAGACTATCAATTATACGATTTTCATAACTTTGTTAATTATAACTGCTTCAAAGTTCGATCAACAATAGACAACAGAGTGTATTGTTGATCGAAGGCTTCAAAGAATTATTTTGAATTAAGAATAAAATATGCCCACAGATCCGGTAAAATAATATGGCCGCTATGCATAGAGTATAAAGACTGGTCAAAAGAAGGGGACGATGAGACCCAATACTCCGGGATGAAGAGGAAACTGGACCCTGAAGACGACGACTTCCTGATGGCCACGAGTCCTTCGCAAAGAATAGCTAGCTTATCTAATGGGGCGGCGGCAGGCTTTAGAACCAGTGAGAGTATATTTATTTAAAGAAATACCTATAGTAAGTAATTATAGACCTATACATAATCTATGTAGTGATATATTTAACTTTTATATACAAAGCGTATTATATTTCTTTTCGATTTTATAATATTGTGATTCATAAAAATCATTTAACAAGTTAGTCTATCTAGACACGCGGCAGCGTGTCAAGCCAAGTTCAAGCAAAGAAACGGCTAGCCAGCGCCGAGTGTAATATTACACGAACCACTTGGTGCCACTTTTGACCCTTCTATAACTCAAAACCTATTTAACGTAAACACATGAAACTTCGTGTGTTTAATTATATCCATTAGGACATCTAGAAGCCAAAATTTCATGAAGCTAGCTCAAACGGTTATAAAGATATGAACGTCAGAAAGTCGTAAATTTTAGTATTGACTGACTGACTGACATATAGTACCTAAACCTAACCTACTTCCAGATGACCTAGAAGGATGAAATTTGGAATCTAGCTTGGTAATTGTGTGTAAGCGTAAGAAAAAATCTAAAAATAAAAAAAAGTTAAAAAATAGGGGGGGTCCCCATACAAAAAAATATATTTTTTAATTGTAGCGTTGGAACCGTTACAAGCAGATATTTGAAACTATCCCATTATATGTATTATTATATTTGCTATTTAACTGCAATATAAACGTAAAGTTAAGTAAAAAAATAAGTGGTGTCCCCATACAAAAAAACTTGTAATTCGCGCCAAACAACCGGCCAACGGTGTGTCGTCGGCGGCGCGCGGTAGGTACTTATGACGCGGTCGGTCCACCATCGCCCCAGCCAATCAGCGTCACGCTCTGATAAATGGTACAAAATTATAAGCGGTAGCGATTTGGTTAAAATTTAGCGGGTCGGTTGGTTTATACCTGCATGGTAGTGATTTTATAGTCCACGGCTCACTAAAATAACAAAGATCAGTGCCCAAGGTTCGTTTCTCTGATTTCTATTGAAAATAAGAAATTATATTTTAAGGTATGAATTTGTTAGTTCGAACTCTTTGTAACTTAAAAGAATGTCTAATGAGTATGTATACCAAGGTCAAGGTAATAGCGATGTATTATTGTTACCGATATAATGTATGTATTGACTAATTTAAGAATGCTGGTTGAACTCGCTCGCGCCTTGCACTTGTACGCGGGGGCAACGCGCGGCTCACAAGCGCTATACGATACGATTTAAAATGCGAACGAACCAAAGTATGCTCTTAGCGGCGCTCATTCGCGCCAGCGTCCTCGTTATGCCCGGTTGTCTAGCGGAAACCCACCTATTAAATTGCGTTTTATGCTGCGTCGTTTCACTAAATTTATTTGAGTTATAGCTGGAATAGTCCTGATATAAATTATTCCTTTTTAATATTGTACTTTAACGGCATTTGTGAGTTATTTAATACTAGCTGTGCCCCGCGGTTTCACCCACAGCGCACCCGTTCCCGTAGGAAATACGGGATAAATAGTATCCTATATCCGTCTCCTGGTTTTAAGCTACCTCCCCACCAATTTTCAGCCAAATCGGTTCAGCCGTTCTCGAGTTATAAATGGTGTAACTAACACGACTTTCTTTTATATATAACTAGCTGTGCCCCGCGGTTTCACCCACAGCGCACCCGTTCCCGTAGGAAATACGGGATAAATAGTATCCTATATCCGTCTCCTGGTTTTAAGCTACCTCCCCACCAATTTTCAGCCAAATCGGTTCAGCCGTTCTCGAGTTATAAATGGTGTAACTAACACGACTTTCTTTTATATAAAATAGATATATAGATTACTTAGGTAAATTGTTTCTTTCAAAACCTCATTTGTTTGTAGCTCTTTTAAGTTAGTCAGTCATTTCATTTATTAGGTAATGGGCAATGCGTACTACTATCTCCAGCATCCAAGAGAATATAGAAAATAGTATAAAAAAGAAAACCATGCAGCGGAAACGCAAGAAAAAACAATAAATATCAATATGTACCTAGTTTTCTTTACAAAAAGTAATGATATCCCACCAAAAACATAAATGTAAAAAGGAGAGCCAAGTTCAATACAAAAATTATGCTTGGCTATGGGCTTCGCCGCAAAAAGAATGGAGATCTAAATGAGTGCCAAGTTCTAGGCATAATCTCAATATGTATTTATAGGAACAAAATAACATTATGAACAAGTATTAAACTCTATTTCTTCTCTTTATTGGATACCTACGACAATTGTTGTTATTTAAAAATGTGAGATCTTAAAGTGGGTTAGATTTAACTTGGCCAGTTTTTATCAGAATTAAAAAATATATATACCTTGTTGAATAATTTTATAAAATGACTGATGTTATGAAAACTGGTCAAGTCAAATCTAACCCACTTTAAGATCTCACATTTTTAAATAACAGCAATTGTCGTAGGTATCCAATAAAGAGAAGAAATAGAGTTTAATACTTGTTCATAATGTTATTTTGTTCCTATAAATACATATTGAGATTATGCCTAGAACTTGGCACTCATTTAGATCTCCATTCTTTTTGCGGCGAAGCCCATAGCCAAGCATAATTTTTGTATTGAACTTGGCTCTCCTTTTTACATTTATGTTTTTGGTGGGATTCATTTTACTTGTAGCATTTCTTATGCTAACTTAGATTTTATTCTGTGATTAAGCGTAATTTCGCCTATTTATGTATAGGTCTGATAAAAATATATTGTTCAAATGCAATTATTTTAAGCAACAATTATAAACCAGTACTGAAGTTTAATATTAAGTTGTTATTTTAATGTGAAGTTAAAGTAACCGAGAGATTGTTACACTTTCTTAATAAATAAACCAATATTTATTACAGTGTTGAATTTTATTTTAAAGTTTTATTTATTTACATTAAAGTAAGTACTAAGTGTACTTACAGCATAGCCAAAACGTACAGAAAGCCAGCACAAGATGTTTTAATGTTATAAGATTGTGTAGTACTCTAATTTATAATTGAAATCTCTCTGGTTCAATTGAGTTACTAGAAACGCCATCGCATCCGGCCATTAATAAGCTATACTGATCGCACAATTTTGAGGTGTATTGCCGATGTCCCTGAACGGGGGCAACAAGCATATACCTTTTCAACTTTTAAATAAACTAACATACAACTATGTCATATTGAAACAACCATTTTCTTGATCCAACATTTATTTACATTCAAACACGTCACATACAGCTCTACTTAAGCTAATATAAATAACATTCGAGTATTCACTTGATAATAATTGAGATAAAAATGCTGCAGTGTGTTAATATCATATAACATCACAAACTTATACAAATCTAAACTAACATAAAAAACTTGAGAGGTGTCAAGGGACACCCGGATGGAACGAAGTTTATTTATTATCAACAAAAATAATCGTCGCGACACCACACTGTTCAATGCGAAATAGAAAGACGAAACGAAAATATCTAGCTTGCTTTCTATGAGAGAGAGAGAGACAGAGAGAAACATGTGCACGCCAGAGGCATGCGCAAGTTTCTCTGTCTGTCTCTCTCTGGCGTGCGCAAGTTTCTTTGTCTGTCCCTCTCTGGCCCAAAAAATGTCGTTACCATTTTTTCCGTCTAGCCCCCTTTCGCAACGCGCGATAAGGAACTTCGTTCCAATAAAACAAACGTGTTTCAATTTGTTTGGTTGTACATTGATCTCTGGCAATGTCAGTCAGATTTAAAAAAATAAGGCTCCTTTTTATCCAGATATTTCAACAGGAACAAGTACCATGTTAAAAACCGGAGGTGCTTCTAATTAACTACTAAACTTATCATAATAACTATTCATGTTCTCATATCAACCATAAATAGTGACCGATACTCATTAATCTCTGAAGAGTCAGCCCACTTCGATTTCTAGAGCATCTTGTGTGATAATTTAGTTTAAACTCACATGCACTGTGAACGACTGGCAATCTAGCAACAAACTTCACTATGGTAGTTTGTCACAGAGATATCACTAAAAACCATGTCGCTCCTCTGCATGTGATTATATTCTCTTTGCTCCGTGAGTTGATAGGTAACTGTTCCAGCAGAGTTCTCTGTGTTGAAGGTTTTTAATTATTTATTATAGTTATTTCATTTAACAACAGCAAGATATGAATACTATTTTTGTACTGAGAACCCTTGAAAATTGTCTAATAACAATAAAACAACTAAGTACTTGTGCTAATATAGTTAGTACAATATTTGATTACCAGCTGAACACACTTGATGGTAAATCTTACACTAAGTTATCTTATTAATAAATAATTTTCTTTGTAATTTAAGTTTAATAGAGTTCCATGGCATTGAAAAGTCATTTTGATTATTTGAGGGAAGCATATAAGAATAAATTGATTAAATACTGTTCCGATATTTGCATGATTGCAGAGTAAAATTTATCCTAATTTGATACTTCAGGGATTTCAATTAACACTTGTAATTCTGCACTATAGAATGGTACAAGTGACAGTTCCTCTTTTTCTATGTAATAGCAATTTAAATAGTAAAATTGTACTGTGATATAGGTATTTATAAAATTGCAATGACTTAAACAATTGTAAAATTGTACTGAGACAGTTGCACCATGCTACAGTGTAAGAAACAGTTAATGATAAAATAATCATCTGTTTTTAGTTTGTTTGTTATCTCTTTTTATGGTACGGATGGCGTCTTCTGAACGAGCTTATTGTTTTGTTAGGCTGATGGTGTTTTGATTGGTACTGTGTTATGACCGGGGCCTCGTTAGCCGCCAGTTTGTTGATTACAAAGTCATCTCCCGCTTTCATATTCTCCATCGTTTTGAGCTTGGCCTCTATGGATTGAATGGCCGTCTTCTTGCTCAGCTTCATTTCAGGTTTAGCTCCTGATAATGCTGGTATTCCTAGCTCTGGTTTTGGTCTATCTTGGTCTTCCTGTAATGGGGTAAAGCTAAGTTTTAAAATGTTTATAGGTAAGTGGAATGTAGGTAGCCTTTGACTGCAGTGGGATTGTTAACTAAATACATAAATTCTTTAAAATAACAATACACTTCACAATAATTATGTAGGAAATAGAAACCTAAGTAATTATCAAGAGATAAAGGTGCCTGTTGAGCAGTGCTGCTGTTTGATATGATTGGTGGATACTGAACAAACCAAAACTCACAGTATTTTTAGCAAACTTGACACAGATTTTCTTGCATCCAAGTTGTTGACCGTTAAGCGAGTTCATCGCCTTGATGGCGTCCTGCCTCAGCTTGTAGGTGACGAACGCGAAGCCCCGCGGCTGCCCGGCGTTGGGCCCGCTGCGGTGGAACAACATGTCGAACTTCTCGATGTTTCCATACACACGGACCATTTTCAGTAATTGATACCGGTAATAAAAAATGGTACAGTTTATTCTATGTGCACAGGTGTAGTTAAAGAACTAATAAGGTTATTGTTTTAATTATAATATAAAGATTTCACTATAAATACAAAGAGTACATACTCATTAACTCTAGTGTCGAGATTTCCGATCCAGAGTCTCTTATCACAGACTTCACTTTGTTGTATTGGTTCTAAATGTAAAGGCACCTACAAAATATAATCAAAATTTATGAAACGATTACAGGAATCACAAAAAATAACACTTTGTTATAGATATATTATACCGTAACATCTTCCATGGCTGTGGACTAACTTTCTTTCTCTCAATATCTGAATTCGATGTCCAGTTGTCACAATATGTACCTATGATATTTTAAAACTTTATCTTAAAATTAGTTATTCATATTTAGACCATATAACGTTTTATTTAATTGTTTATTGCATTGAAATATCTTTGCAAAACGCAAGCCAAGCCAAGCAAAAAGCAAACTACTGACTGTCAGATTGTATTGTACTATACTACTACAAGTCAGTCACAGACTCGACGTCAGAGTGACAGGCTAGAATGTGACTTTGACAAACTGAACTGACAGTTTCAAGTATTGCACACTCTGTGTGTGTTGATTTTTTGGTGTTGATGTGGTGTTGACCCGTGTTGATCATGTAACATGATCAACACGGGTCATGTATTTAGTATACATCTCGGACCAATTGGTCCGAGGTATACATATAAAGTCCTTCTGTGATAGAACATGAGTCAGACCCACAAAGTAAAAAATCACCACGCGAGCGGCCGGCACGGCGGTGATTCTGTGCTCTGTGGTCAGACCGCAGACGCTGTGGCAGACGCAACAGCTGTTTGTCACTTATCGGTTGTGTTGGTTTTGTATGTCACTGTTACTTTACTTTAGAGATGGGTCGGTATTCATTTTTGGAATACCGTAACAATGTATTGGTATTGATGGTAATACCAGTTACCATAACTATTTATTTTAATAACTATGTATTCGCCGTTTTCTCTGATAATATATTGTGCGTCATAAATACCTACCTATTTTACGTTACAAGATAGTTAAAGAAAGGTTTAATGAAATAATAACAACAAAATTTAGTTCGTTTGATTATTTACATATTTACACAAAACCAATATTTACATACAGACTATTTACTATAATATCTACATTTAAAATTTTAGTTTTAAATAATTATTGAAAATTGAAATTATAAATATTGAAAATAAATAGTTATATTATTATTGTAAGCAAAGGTGTATCGACTGCGGGAGCGCGACGCTACTAAATTCCGTTATATTCCAATACATAGTTTTTCAGAATAAACAGTTATTGTGTATCGACTGCGGTAGCGCGACGCTACTAAATTCCGTTATATTCCAATACATAGTTTTTCAGAATAAACAGTTATTGTGTATCGACTGCGGTAGCGCGACGCTACTAAATTCCGTTATATTCCAATACATAGTTTTTCAGAATAAACAGTTATTGTAAGACCAATACCGTGTTATAGGTATTATGTAAATAACTAACTATTTATAATTTATAACGACCACCACTACTTTACTTACGTGCTTACGCCTACCTATGTCAATATTGTCAATGCAACCAATCAATGCCAATAAACAGCAAAAGTTTTCCAAACAAAACGAACAAAACAAGTCAAGAAGAGCTGTGAGGAAGAGAAGAAAACTGTTTGTATACGGGCGCTTGTGAAGTATTCATATTAATTAATATCTCATCCAAATTCTGTCCTATCTTTCAAATAGGCTTTTTTAATTTGTGATGTGATTAATGATTCATTAGAAACGTATCAACAACAATACAGGTATATTCGCGCTAAAAAAAGCTCCTATCAACAGTGGATGCGGAAACGAATTTACACTTTTTGTGATATAAATCATGACTGTACCCCAAACAATGAAGAAAATCAACAAAAGAATTCCTGGTATTTTATCGCCGCCCCCTAGAAGTGAAATAGATGGCAAAGTTACAGACATGTCATCAAAAACAATCCCCGAACTTATTGAACTTAGAGACAGACAGGTTAAGTTGTTGTACAACAAACCTTTTATAAACAAATTGGCTGATAAAGGCGCTAAGATTCAGGCTTTTCATGACAAAATTGTTGCTGAAATAAAAGATAAGCAGGAAGAAGAATCAACATGTCGGTTGATGGACAAACTGAACTTGAATATAGACAAACAGTCAGTGCAACAAGTGGAATGGGAAGGTAAGATAAAACAAAAGACTGAAACATGCTTAGATTCCGACGACGACAGTGACCCCGAAGATGTCCTTCACATCCTCAGTCAAGCGACAACACAAGAAAAGAAAATAAAAGTAATACCACCAGAGAAACCTTTAATAACCAAAGAGGACTTACTAAAAATAGATGACTTACCACATGTCAAATATCTTGTTGAAAAAACTGAATCGTCACCTAAAGCTAAACCTACCGGACAATTCAAACCGTACAGAACAACTATATCTGACGTCCACGACCCTGCAAAGGAAATCAATAGGAAGAAACATAAACACTGGGAGAATACAGCGGCAACACCTCCTCCAATCATCCACGGGCCTGCCAAAGTGTTAACCCTGGAAGAATCCCTAAATCTGCAAAAAGATTATAACATACATATGAGAGAAATCGAAGCTCAGCATGCGGCAGAGAAACTACTCTCTAGAGCCGGTATAAAGATGGCTGACTTACCAGAAGATATTACAATGTTTGGAAAGTATAGGGAAGTTAATGATGACTCAGACGATTCAGATCCTGAGGGTAGTGATAAAGAAGTACATGATGAAGAACCGGAGAGAGGAGGAGTTATATTCACTGTTATGAACTAATAGTAATCCAATAAATATTTTTTTAAAGTTAAAGCACTAGTTTTAGTAATTAAGTGGTTTATACCTACCTGAAATGTTGTATCTAAGATAAGTCAAACTTTGTTACGTGATACCTATATGAGAGTTTATTTTCAATAAAATAACATTTAAATAATTATGTCTTTTTATATTCAATCTTTGTTCCATAAGGTTATTAATTTATAAAGATTCTGATTCACTGGAGAGTATCATAAGTATCATAGAATCCTTTATTCAGCAAATTAAGAAGGATTAAGATTTTCAGAACATACTCATCATACTTCTTAATCGAGTGGATGGTCAACCTGACCAATCCTGGTGTCAGAGTTATTGAGCCGCCAAAGGTCTTTGACATGGCTCATGTAACGACTACTATCCGTAGAAAGTAACCGGGACCGACGGCTTAACGTGCCCTCCGAAGCACCCTATTCATAGAAATTGTATAGTGTTGTGTTGAATTTTTTATGTGGTTGACATATTTTAAAAGCCTACCAAAATAGTAATAGCAACTCACTCAGTTTGACATTCACAAACTGTAGGCGCCCACTTTACCACCACCCAATGACTCGGGATTAGCTATCTCGTTCGTAGTCGATTCGACGAACGAAAACGAAACGAAAATCATTTGTAGGCGATTTCTCGCCACTATCGGACGCGCGCGTTAATTACAATATATTTCGATTATTGAATCTGTTTATTTTTATTTGTGAAAATGGCACCAGTATCTAACAGTGTTATGGGAATCGACGATGATCAACGATTTGCCTTAATGAAGGTACGTTTTAGGTTAAGTTCGACAAAAATAATGAAAATATGAGCTTTCCTTTGTTGGACATGAGAAATGTAGAGTTTTGTTCCCATTTACGAACTGTAGATAAACTTGAGCGCATTAATTAAATAGCACTATCACTGATACTGCAATAAATCATTATTATAATATTCTGCGTTGTCAGGTTGATGATTATATTTTATTAAGATTAGCTTGGAGTAATCGTACGTATGTAGCTCGTTGATTACGATTAATATGCATAGGAGGTTGTTAAACGGTTCCTACTGATCGGTAAACACTTTAAAATCTGCGCTTTAATATTTTACTAATTCAATGCTGTACGTATGTACGCAAAAACTTACACACCTACTTATTAGTTATTAGTTTTCATAGGAACGTACATAATGATACTTAGGTAGGTGTAGGTAGGTACTACAGTGTAAGATGAGCAATTAGAATTTGACCTATGATCCTGACTGATTTTATCGTCGCTTGCAGTTTGAATACTCTGTTATCTCTTGTTATAATAACCAATAAACTTTATAGAGGAAGAGGAAATATTCATATTGCACTTATTTCACAAAGGTACTATTAGTAATCTGTAGTAATGGTAATCTATTAAATGATACAGTAAATATTTACCTACCTAAGTATCATTGAGACACTTTCTCCGCTAAGTGCCTAATCGGACTAATTTTGAGTTAGCTAGCCCGCAGTACTACATTATACCTACCTATGTTGCTAAGAAGTAAGAACCCTTTTAGAAAAAAACAGTAATGGGTAATGGCGATGAATTAATTGCCAACATTCATCTTTTTTAAAGTCGGTGCATGTAGTTCTAATCTGTGAATGTAGATCTAAATAGGTAGGAATATATTAGCTACCTACCTAACTGCTATACTATATGTAGGTCCATGAAGACCTGACCTACATAACTAGTTAAAAACACACTTAACTAAACTAGTAGCATTTTATAAATTGCGTGTGGATCATAAATCACAACGTAACATAATGGTTAGAGACGGCACTTATCTACCAGATTAAGTAGATATTACGAAAGCCCTTGTCCCTGAAAACCTACTACATTTAAATAGTACTCGTACCTATATGGCAGGTAGATACATATATTTCGTCAGTCAGCCCTTTCTATATCGGCCAAGCTTGAATACTTTATTTCCATGGCTAGCCAGATATAGGGTCACTATATGGCGCAATAAAAATACCTTGAAGGAATATTTATATATATGAACGCAACTATAAAAAAAAACAATATAAAAATAATGCCCTTTATGGAGGTTAAATATAAATATTACATACCCACGTAGATACCTATGCTGTTTTAGTTTTTTAATGGTAAACAAAAATAAAACCTTATGATGTAGGTAGGTAGGTTACATATACATACTCACTTCTCTATTTCGTGGTCTCACTTACATCACTAGGTTTTATTTTTGTTTTACCATGTTGTTGTTGTTTTACCTAGCGCATTAATTGTGGTTAAAATTTTGCACTCCGAGAATTTGGGCAATCGATTATATTACTTACAGTGATTTGTAGAACCTTGGTAACTTTGAAATTAATTTTCTTAGATATTTAATTGAAATTAAAGAAGGTAGGTAGTATAGAATTTAACCTTAAAAATTAATTAACTAAGTAGGTACCTACAAAAAAAACAAATTATTGAGGCGATTCTTGTACCTATATAGGTACTTAAGTACCTACTTATGCTTACAATATTTTTGATTAGTTTTTCAATGTTAAAGTATTAATTTACATGTTCGTTAAGATCAATATTTTACAATATAATTTTAAATATTATTACTTACGAAGAGTTGTTTTTGTGGTGGGTGCCTATACTTAACGTTAATCTTTGTGTATTATTGTTTTTACTTACTGACGCACCAAATAAACGTAGGTAAAACGTATGTAATACGCTACCTACAGTACTCGGCCGAACCTATTACTCTTCTGTAGAGAGTACCTAATCACTGGCACAATATCTTGATGTATTGTGTAGTTTGTTTATAGCTAATTCAGTTATCAGTTATCCATCATACAACCTTCACATTGATTTTCGCTCTGCAAATGTGAAAATTTGCTTACCTACTACCTATTGTCCCGAGGTCGACGAGCAATTGTTTCGGCCGGGTACTGTAATTTGATTTGGTACAATTACTATACAGCTTTAATCTTCTTCAATCTAAGACTTGGGTAATTAGTGCTGTATTTAAAGTAACCTTCATACCAAGGATAGTGTGAGCATAAATTCATAAAAATAAACAAAAACTTGGATAATTGCTTAACTTTAAGCACTCGTATGTACTGAATCCAATGACAGTTAACAATAACTCAGTAAGTAAAGGCATTCACTATAAGTTACGAAATGCAATGACAGCGCCGAATCAATGCAGAATTTGGTATTTTGAAATGTTTTCGGCCTTCAATGCTGTTGTGGTTATTAAATTCGAAGTAATTGTCGAATATGTCATGTACTTGTAAGTAAGTAGTACTTACGAGTAATACACCTTGAAATGTCCCAAAGTATGAAAGTGGGTAGTCGGGACATTACAGATCTAAGTCGGCCTCTGAATTTAGATACATAATATACTTTAGATATTTAGCACAGACCCTAAAAAGAACCAGCATAGGGCTCCTGTTTCCAGCCATTTAATACGTAAAATTGTCGGTCCCGGTTGTTTCAATAGTTAGACCATGTCGGAGGCCTTTAGGCGGTCTAAAAACTCCGACACCAGGGTTGGCCACTAACCTACACTAACTTACTGTCTTTTGGCCACTAACCTACACGTATTGTCTTAGTACAGTAAAGCAGTGGTGCCTAGGTCACAGAGGGTCGTCATGTGACCCTGAATCAGTCGCGTTTCCGTTTGCTAAGAGTTAATGAAGAGCACAAAATTATAACCAACTAGCAGCGCCCCACGGTTTTACCCGCGTTGTACCAGTTCCCGTGGGAATTTCGGGATGAAAAATAGCCTTTAACCTTCCCGTTAAATGTGGCTATCTATAACAAAAAGAATTATTCAAATCGGACAATAATTCCTGAGATTACCTCGAACATACAAACAAACAAACAAACAAATTAAAAATTTTACCTCTTCATAATATTAGTATACTCGTAGATTAGGTCCCAAAAATACCTAAACACTCAGAACCTAAAAAAAATAATATTTTATAGCCATGCTAATACCAATAATAGGTAACAATAAAATAAACCATTCGAAATTAACAGTCGGAAACACTCGGGAAGCCCTTTCAAGTTATTAGTTCTAAATTGCTTTACATACCTACCTATTTTTTTATTTCATAATTCACTTTTAATTATACGTAGGTATAACTGTTTGTTTACTACATACCTATTCCGGTTATAATCACTTCTGGTAACACCTTTTCTTTCATAGTAACCGTAGTGGTAGAATTTAAGAGTTGCTGGTAGAAAATATATTGGTAGAATTTAATAGGCTTGAGGCTTGTTGCCCCGAAGGGAACTAATAAAGTAACTAGTAACATACCTGCCTAGTTAGAAACCTAGATATTTACCTAGGTACTCGTACGCAACCTAGATTTAAAAGTAAACTTACTGTATAAGTATGTGTACTATGTTTTATCAAGAAACATTGTTAGTTACTTAGTAGGTATCGTAGTTGCATAAATCGCTTCAAACATTTAACTATTGCAAAGCAATAACTTTTACAACATTGTTACAAAAAATAATTACAACTACATTTTCGAAAGAAAAAGATAAGAAAAACTGATTTCTCGGTTCCCTTTGGCATAACCAACTATTTTATACAAATTACTACAAATGTGAAACGACGGTTCAGTACATATGGACAGCGGGTGCCAATGACTCCCCTTCACCGCTATTGCGAGATTATCCATCTAAACCTGCAAGTAATGCAAGTTGCGTCTCTACAGCAATCACGTTAGCTGACCATTAGAGTGGTTTAATGGATTTATAGTTAGGCTCCAATCTACGGCAGTGCTTACTTTTACTACATCATTGAACGCTTTTCCTCAAGGGAAGAAGTTGCTATTAATTGAAAACCAGTCATGCATGATAGTTTAAAGTCTCTTAAGACAAAAATAGAATAGAGTTAATAAGTACCTATAATCTATTTTTTTGGATTGGCACAAAATGTGGTTAAATGTCATCAATTTTCCAGCCGAAGACGATTGCTTCTGGAGAGGAAAAATGTTTAGAGATAGGGTAAGAATGAAATAAAATTACTAAACCTTTTTCCTATTCAGGAGCAATCGTCTTCGGCTGGAAAATTTACGACATTGGTCCACATTTTGTGCCAATCCAAAAAAAATAGAGTATACGTGTGTTTTACTTAATTACGTGCACAGACAATTAGATACCAAGATTAAAATGCTATACTGCTATACCTAAATACCTTAGTTTGATAATAACCCGTAGCATGAGGTAAGCATCGATTTGGGGAGCTAAAATGCAGTACATCTATACTACTCGTAATATTATAAAGAGGAAAAATTTGTAAGTTTGTTTGTTTGTATGTTCGAGTTAATCTCGGGAATTACCAGTCCGATTTGAATAATTCTTTTTGTAATAGATAGCCACATAACGGGAAATATATTCAACGGGAAGGTTATAGGCTATTTTGCATACCGACATTCCCACGGGGACGGGCACAAGGCGGGTAAAACCGCGGAGCGTTGCTAGTATCTAATAATCTTATTCAGACTACGTAACCGTGAAGTTATTGAACTCCGACCGACAATGAACGCATGTTATTGTGCACTTCCAGGATTAGCATAACCGGTAATGCGCGCATGCGAACGTCTGTATGTACCCGACTAACTTCAAATCTGACCATAAACTTGAAAAAGCTTATTGTATAACGCGCCTGGTTACGCCCACCATGTAGCAGTTATATGTAGTAGTAGTACATTACTACCTGCGCCCCGCGGTTTTACCCGCGTTGTGCCCGTTTCCGTGGGAATTTAAGAACCGCTCGACAGATTTTGTGCAAACTTCACATAAAACATCTATTTTAAAGTCCGAACAAAGCCTAAACATTTGATTTGTATAGGTGAGTCCGTTCTTGAGTTATAAAATTAAAAAAACACGCTTTTATTGCAAATTGAACTAAAAACTAGAAAATAATTTTTCTCCTCAAATCAAAATTATAATAAAATTTAAGTTGTAACACAATGATTTAATTCAGAGTAAAAAGCGTGGGGTGCATTTTAATGTAGTTCATAACTATCCTCTCATAGATAGTTACCAATGATGATTGTAATATTTAAAAATATTAAGCACCCCACGCTTTTTTACTCTGAATTAAATCATTGTGTTACAACTTAAATTTTATTATAATTTTGATTTGAGGAGAAAAATTATTTTCTAGTTTTTAGTTCAATTTGCAATAAAAGCGTGTTTTTTTAGTTTTTTTAAACTATAATTTTATTTTTTATTTTTTAGTAAGCATAACATTATATGCAACTTTTCATCCCGTAATTCCCACGGGAACGGGCCCATCACGGGAAAACCACGGGACGCTGTTAGTGTCTAGTACCATTTAGTAAAATAAAACAGAACTCCCGTTCCGTCCCACAGCGAGCGCCCGTTGATGTCTTTTATATGAAGTAATATTTTTTTAGTAAATCTGGCAAATCCATTAAGGATAACGGGAAACTGTTATTAAATTATTGCATTGTCATCGGTCCTTGATACATATGCAAAGTTCCAAAATAATCAGACTTCTGGAAGTTGGTGAAAATGATGTTCAAAGATTTCATTACATACGTACATACATACATACATACATACATACAGGCCAAGCTAATAAAAAAGCGTGTTAATTACAACGAAAAGTGGCTTTGATTTTTTTATAGAGATAGAGATATAATAAAGTTGAAGAGTTTATTTCTTGCTTGTTGACGCGCTTATCTTAAAAAAATACCAACCTATTTGAATCATTGTTTTTGTAACGGATTTCATCATCATTTATAATCATTGTTTTTGTAGCCACATTCAACGGAAAAGCTATGGGCTATTTTTCATCCCGAAATTCCAACGGGGATGGATTCAAGGTAGGTAAAACTGCAGAGCGCAGCTTATCAATGTAAATGGACAAATTAACATTTCCGGGTTTTACTGAAATGATTATTCAGATTTCGGGAGGTTAAGGTCAAGTTAAGGTTAAGGTTAGGAGCTAAGTGCAAGAAGATAATAGATGCAAGTAGTGGTAGTCCTTGATACGACTTGAATGTTCTTGCAAATGTAGATATTTATCTTATAAACAATTTTGCCAATAACATGTAACAAATAACGATAGTAGAGTTGTACTAGTTAAAATAATCATGTACAATGAATTTGACATTGTATGCACATAGCATGCAAATAATGAGATGGATGGTACATAAAAATATAGTAATAACTATATATACTTAAAAATAATATGTACCTAGATGAAATTAAAGTTAAGTTGATAAACAAATTATGTGCTAGTAAATAAAATACAAGTATGTAAATAGAAATTATATTATATAAACAGTTAATTATAAGTGTTATGAGCCCCAAATTTTGCTTGGGGGTTCCTCTTAGGATGTAAGTGCCCGTTAAGAAGGGATTTTACGAAATTCAACCCCTAATTCCGCTCCCTGAGTGCCAGTCAAGTCCTTTCACCTGAAGCTTGTTTATTTATATAATACTAGCAGCGCCCCGCGGTTTTACCCGAGTTGGTCCCATTCCCGTGGGAAATTTTATGCATATAAACGTTCCTCTTGAATCACTCTATCAAGACTATGTATTTAAAAAACCGCATCATTATCCGTTGCGTAGTTTTAAAGATCTAAGCATACATAGACATGGACGGACATACAGCGGAATGCGACTTTGTTTTAAACTATGTATAATAATACATATTTTTATACCTTTAAATAACATTATTAAAATATTATATAAAGTATAGGTAAGATGCAAAGGCCGCGTTAGCCTGACCATGAACTAGAATCTAGAATACATTTTGTTTATTAATATTTAATTTCGATGAGTCGGCGAGTAATAAATACATATCCAATCACATTCATCCTCGCTAAATTAACATTCGTAATTTTTTCGTCTATTTTTTTTAAGATAATTAAAAATCTTTAGACAATCAAAATGTTTATGTCAGAAATAAATATATTTTATTTATTTATTTAATTTGATAAATTAAGTAGTACCTACCACAAAAAAGCACGAACCGTCTTATTTATAAAAAAAACCTTATAGGCTTCACGTGTTCTATAGCCAAAGTATTCCATAAGTATTTAAAGTGTTATTTAAAATGCTTATTTGACTATTTTCGTTTCAATTACTTTAAAATCTAACTAGCAGCGCCCTGCGGTTTCAACCGCAGCGCACCCGTGCCTGTATCCTATTCCTGACCCAGATAACTAAACTAAAAAACAATCATTAAAATCGGTCCAGCCGGTCTCGAGTTATAAATGGTGAAACTAACAAGACTTTCTTTGATATAATTATATAGAAGAATTAAATAAGGAAGTATATTTATTTACGTAGACAAACCAAGCTATAAAGTATTCTTACGATGTTCATTCAGGTGTAGAGAACTTCTTTTATTGTCTATAAAATACGTTTGCCAAATAAAATTGAATTATGTCCTACATCACTGCTTTTTTTAAATTACAATCATAGTATGTACCTACTTATGTTCTTTATTTACACAGTTGGTCCTATTGTTATTACATTGCCGTAATCAACGGGAGGTTAAGGGGTTCAACTCCCCCTCCCCCCTTTTATCCCGAAATTCCGACGGGAACGGGCACAACGCGGGTAAAGTAGCGGGGCGTGGCTAGTATTTAATATTTAATTCAATTTTCCACACAATAAGCAAAGGAAGAAAATTGGATCAAATAAAATAGTTAAGTACTTAACTATAACCTTACATATACTTAGTTGAACCATAATTACGAAGTGCTAGTCTAGGTAATTATGAGTAATACCTAGGCAATAAATATTAAATGATTGCAAACTACATCCCTAATGGTATTTTTAAAATTAGTAATAAAGACTAATAAAATACTAATTGATACCTAGATATTAACGACTGTTGCAAACACTGCGTCTTCATTCAACATCTTTCAAAATATCTGTTTCAGAGCTATCAATAAACACACGTGCTCACTTAAAACAAATAAACAAAACACTTTATGTTTAGTTAGCGATGAGAGATTCTTGCGATTGTTTAGTAACGTGCACCGCAGCACTTGGATTGGCGACCGAAAGTGAAATTTCTATCTGAGCGCTGCCGTGCTTCGGAGAGGGCACTTTAATTTTAATCGTTAGACTATGTCCGAGGCCTTTAGGCGGTCTAAAAACTCCGACACCAAGGTTGCTCTCAAAATAAATGAATGAAATAAATTATTCAGTGATCTACAAATCAACACAGGTTGGTTCCCCTTGCATGATACTTATATAAACACTTGCATTCCCGCAAGTAGCAATAACCTTAAACAAAACTTCTCTGTGTTATATTATGCAAAAGTCATATCTTAAAAAGGTAACATTATATAACTGTTTATGTAAAACATTAATATTATATTACGTGCAGTAATTTTCCTAGAAAGTCAAGTAAAGTTGTAGTCATTTAAAATAGATTTAATGTGACAAGTATTACGGAGATCTGATTGGACTGCGGACACAGAATACCTTTATACTTGGTGACTAAATAAAATAAGACTTTAGAGTTTAGAAATCTTGTCTTTCATCTTAATAGTAGCATTTATATGGATGTACTGTTGTAAGATATTCAATTTAAATACATTACGAAGAAGATTTGATGAAGGTTGTAACCCGAATGTCCTAGAAAAAACTAATTTATATACTTTTTTAATTGAAATTCTTACCTATTTATGTATTTCTGAAAGCAGGGTTTTTTCTACGAAGATATTAACTAACTTAACTTAAGTAACTGATTGAATCCATCCTCCAAACCCTAATGGTAAAAAAATACAAGTAAAACCCACATGGTCAAACAATCCTGTGGGCGTCGACTTTTCCTAACCACTAGTGGTATAACCACAGCAGAAGTATAGCTATACTTCAGAAGTATAGCTAGTGGACTAGTCCACTAGCTATACTTCTGCTATCAAAACCGGATACATTAAATCAAATTACGATAATGTACGGAACCCTAACAGTCACGCATCCACTTTCACTGCGTTCGTTTGTAGTCTGTTTACGTTTAGAGCGGACGCACAAGACATAGGTACTCGTATCGCACTAGCAGCGCCCCGCGGTTATACCCGCGTTGTGCCCGTTTCCGTGAGAATTTCGGGATGAAAAATAGCCTATATCCATTACAAATAGTAAGTAGTATTAGTCTGTAATGTCCCACTGCTGGGCAAAGGCCTATCATCTCACTGAAGATATCAGTACAGTGAGGAGGATGAGGTGTTATTACCACGCTATATATGTAAGTATAGATAGTCAGCTATGTATAGTTCACCTACGTGCGTGTACACATTGCGAAACAAACCAAGGTCAGAAGGCTTCTGTTTAACTTTTGTTTATTTACATTTACGACTGAGTAACTGTCATTTATTTGTGTCATGTTTATTTGTTTAGTTTCGGATTAATTTGATTGAATTATGCCGAAAAGCAAAATCGATAGTTGGCCGAAAAGTGGAAATAAATTTGCCCTTTTTGAAATAGATAGAAGTATGATTAATATAAAAAGTTGATTCAATCTTTGTATTACTAGCAGCGCCCTGCGGTTTAACCCGCCTTGTGCCTGATCCCGTGGGAATTTTGGGATGAAAAACCCGAAATCGTTACTTTAAATGTGGCTATAGATTACTTAAAGAATTATTAAAATTTGATCGGTAGTTTGTGCGAGTTAAAACAAACAACAAATACAAACTTTTCAGCTTCATTATATTAGTATAGAATATGTATAGAAGTATATATTCTATACAAGCATTAAAATGCAATCTTGAAAATGCACGCTAGAAAATGACCCTGGAAATAAATATCTCCACTGAATAGGTATCGAAATTATGCAGATCTTACACTAACAAGCGAATGTCTGAGTGCAATTTTAATTCATTACATGCCATAATGGTGCAATCAAAAGTGTCAGCAAGAATCAAGTACATAGTTAGCTTCTTCTGTATTCTGCGATGGTTTTGCAATCACCTGTCATTGTGGTACTTTCTCTAGGTTTAACAATCGACGCCGAGGTTCAACATAGCCTTAGTATCACGTACCGTTGCGTAGATAGTTCAACTAAGTTTATAAAAACACTAGCCGCTCCCCGCGGTGTTACCCGCGTTGTACCCATTCCCGCGGGATTTTCGGGATAAAATATATCCATGTGTTATTCTGATTCATCCTACTAATATTATAAATGTATGTATGGATAGATGTATGTTTGTTGCTCTTTCACGCAAAAACTACTGAACGGATTTGGGTGAAACTTTACAGTAATGTAGGTTATACATCAGAATAACACATGGGATACATTTGATCCCAAAATTCCCGTGGGACGGGTACAACGCGTGTGATGCCGCGGGGCGCGGCTAGTAACCTATATTACTGCAAAGTTTCATCCAAATCTGTCCAGTAGTTTTTTCGTGAAAGAGTAACAAATATACATACATCAATCCTCAGAAACTTTCGCATTAGGAATTAATACTTATGCTTACAATTTTCCTGATCTCTCATCTCAACCTCTATAAGTTATTCACCTGACATTATCTAATTTTCAGATGTAATTGCACAATACATTCGCGATATGCACATATACATACCTACATATTAACTATACCCACTACAGTACATCATAGCTAAGTGGATTAGGTTAGTTAGTCGAATGGAATGTTTTATTGTCTATCTTGTTAGCACACAACTGCTAATAAATACGTATAAAATATGAATGTAGGTGCTAAATATTTCTGCACACACATATAATATCTAGATACCAACGCCTTATTTGCACTCCGCTAGTATCTTAGTCGAGTAGCGAGTATTTTAGTAGCTAAAGTTGTACAAACACCAACAATTTTGTAGAGTATCTTAGTGAATTATTAAGTCGATCAATTTCAGGGGAATTTCAGGGGGATCAAAATTCAGGGCACTTGACAAAAGGCTGCAACTCAGCTGTTGCTGTACGGGACAAAATCACGTTTGTTGTACGGAAGCCCCCTTGAATATTTGTTTTATTTTATTTTTAAATTGTTGTTATAGCGGCAATAGAAATGCATCGTTTGTGAAAATTTCAACTGTCTAGCTATCACCGTTCTTGAGATACAGTCTGGTCACAGACGGACGGACGGACGGACGGACAGCGCAGTCTCAGTTTTAGGGTCCCGTTTTTACCCTTTGGGTACGGAACCCTAAAAATCAAACTCTTCCGCTGCTGTGTCAGTATAGAAGATAGATCCAGTCTGTTGGTTTTCAATATTGACATACCTATTCTGATTTGCATTCGTCTCCGTTTGGCACTGACCTCTAGTAAAGGTCAGTGCTGTTTGGTCTATGTACTTATAAGTAGGTTAGGTACATAATGTGGTATACATTCTAAGAATATAAATATACGTGAACGGGAAAATCCTGTCTTATCATTTCTGGGCAGAGACTATTTGACTTGTTGATGTAGGAACTACATTTGCGTCATGTTTAAGGCGCGGGCCCACCGCGGTGCACGGAGAGGCTACGCACGTGTATTAAGCTTCGCTTTGTAAGAAAATGTATGTGGTTGTGTCCACTGCAACCCACGGAGAGGCTACGCATGAATTGACGTCATTGATACACGCGTGGCTAGCTCGAATAGGCGGTTACATAGCTCAACGCTGTCAACGTGGGTCTACGTTTCCACTGGAGTACACGAATATGACCCACGACTATGTACAGCTCACTTATCCCACCGCGGTGCACGGAGAGGCTACGCACGTGTATTAAGCTTCGCTTTGTAAGAAAATGTATGTGGTTGTGTCCACTGCAACCCACGGAGAGGCTACGCATGAATTGACGTCATTGATACACGCGTGGCTAGCTCGAATAGGCGGTTACATAGCCTCTCCGTGCTCCGTGCCACGCTATACATAGTCGTGGGTCATATTCGTGTACTCCAGTGGAAACGTAGACCCACGTTGTCAAACAAATTAATACACGCAACTAAAATGCGCCGCGTGCCCGTGCAGAGCATGCGCCGCGGTGGGCCCGCGCCTTTAAGCCATGCCAGGTGTAGGTAATCAACTTTGTTTCAATATTAAAAGCCGTATTGACCTTTCGAAGATTTTTTCTTGGAATATTGATTGCGAACTACTCTCAAATTAAAAGCGAAAACAGACTAAAAAGAGACTAATTATAAGAAGTGCTGAATTGCCGTACTAACCTAAATGAACCGTATATCGAAAGACATTTATTCATAAACGATATGTAGCTAAAAGTGTTATGAAATCTTTTGTCCCCTTTTGCTCTTTTTGAAAATAGCGAATGTCGGAAAGGGACAAACCATTTCATAGAATGCTGTTAATAAGCGTTTATGAAGAAGACCCTTAGTTTTACCTGTTTATCGACTATCAGCTTGATGCATTAAATTTCGCTTCCCGCTCGGTTTTTAAACCTAGATTAATATTAAGCAGTAGTTAAACGATCTACTTTTATGTGAACTATATCAATTATTACTGGAAAATTGATTACTATTATGAGTTATTGTTTGCCGTAGCAACTGGAATACGAGTTATTAAAGTAGTCGACTCGAATACCTTATGCAGGGTACCTAACTGACCTAGAGTCACCTAATTACCTAGAATATTTACTGTTACCGGGAGCAATACATACTTGTATGTAGATATAAACTATTTTTCAACCAAAAACAGCTTTTTCCAATAATGAAAAAGGTTCAGTGCCGGGGTAAAATTGGAATGTAATGACTAAACCTTTATCCTCTTCAGAAGGAATGGTCTTCGTCTAGAAAATCGACGACATTATTCCTACTCCCGTAAGAAAAAAAATAGTGTATCTTGAATAGGAAAATATACTGTGTGAACAAAATTCGGCTTTGTGATCTCCAAATAATAGCAGGTGCGGTGATTAGTCCCAAATTCCAAGGTTACGCTGTTCAAGTTCGTTAACGAACGTTCTCATTTTTCAAAGTATGACCACAATGCTGATAAAATAGAGATGATGAGACTGTATTTTACATATCAAGGTTCAAATTCAGCGTTTTCGAACCACGGTCAACTGAACTCGTTTTTAGTGCTTCGATTCTGAAGCGATTATTGCGATTATTGCTTGCACTTTGCAGTGAATTAGGAATAAGATGGTCTGATTGATTTCAGTTGTGTCGGTGAAATTGGGGCTCAGTTAAGTAAGCTCTACCAGTGGTGCCATATGATAGTGACATACGCTTACACTCAGTAGAGTCAAAAGGCACCACCAGACCCAGCTAAAATACCTACGTAAATAAACGGAAATATTGCATTAAATATCACACCCAGATTTTATCCTGGGAAATGACGTTAGTGCTAAATTGAAATACGAAATTAAATAATTAATTTACAAATATTTATTTTAAACGATTTATAAACTACAACAAAATAAATAATGTTAAACAATAGACTAGACAGACTTTATTGTTTCAATTTTATCTTCTCTGTGGCGAGTGCTAGTTTGCGGATGTTGCATAGACAACCGGCTGAGGCCTCTTGCAGTATAGGGTCCTTTGACCCAATGGTTTCCAGGAGGAATTGGACTACACCAGCCTGTGGAATAATAATATAAAAATATTATTGTAACTTGTAACTCCGCTTGTCGAGGCAAAAAACATGGCAAAAAACACAAACATGTTATAATTACTAAGTTGTTAGATAATGTTTTGAAAAGCCTAAGGTAACCAAGTAAAAAATACATTTAAATTGGTAAGTAGTTAATACTAATTAACTAATTAATATTATATTTTTGCTCAGGGATTATAATATCCTCAAAACTAAGTTTATGGCTTCTGACACAAAAAAGGTTTATTGCTAAAAACCTCATTTATTACAGAGATTTTAATAAATGCTAATTAAAATCTCGGGTATAGCTGGTCATAAAATGGTGTATTTAGGTGGTCATGATACGAGCTTGTTTGGTTTTGTTATCTATGCGTTAACGTCACTAAATATTGGGGTAAATCCTTGGGTATATCACCACTATAATTAATTAAGGTTGAATTAAGGTGAAGAGGTTAAGTATGACACTAGTTTGTCGACTGGCAAACTTCAAATAATAAGTTATGTGCGACAGTACCACGTCTTTTCTTCGTGGTCTGTGGTGTAACGAATTACTTGTCCGAAATTAGCTGAGTATCCGGGTAGGTATCCAAAAAAACGAACGAGCAACAAATGTGGCCTTTTACTGTACTTTTTTCTTATCGACACTTACTACTTACGGACTAACTCATCACGTTGTAATGCAAAAACATTAGGTATTAAATCATTACAAAAAATATGAACATCACACAGGTTCCTGTTCGCCGCACACAATTTAAATATAATAATTATATTTGTATGTGTTTGTGCTGTGATTTGGAGAAAAAAACATCATCTATATGTAATTGTATGTAGCGAAAAAAGTTTTTGTGTAGCAATAATTCAGTTGTGGTTTAGTACCAGAATGCTCAGTCATTAGCAATTATTTGAGCACAGGCACGATCATTCAAATGACGTCGGGTTGTACAACTTCCCTTTGACTGCCTAAAAGACCTATGTTTAAGTTTACCCGGCAACCGCGCGCTAAATGTTTTAGTTTACCCGCCGCTACGGCAACCCTGTCTGGTTTCTAATGAGCCTAAAGTGGCATTACCCCACAATAGGCAAGAATGCTCATTACGCCTAAACCTCCGCCGCCGCCTGAACCTCCACTTTATCACTCCCTTCAGAGAGACGAAAAGCTTTTGCCCCAAAGTAGGATCTTCCAGATTACTCTGAAAGACCGTAACATTCTAAGAGGCCTTTGCTCAACAGTTATTGGGTCATCCAGTGAAAACTACAGAATAAAGAACGATACATTCATAATACTTACAGCATGCATAGTAACACAGTTGATAGAATAGAAAGACAGGTGATAAAGAGCCAAAGCTGTCGCTCTATGGACGTTAGGGTCCCGTGACGTCATATAGTTGACCAATGGCGTGATGGCACCACGTTTGCCGAACTCCTGGCGGTTTTGGGCCCAATCGCAGCAGTAAGCGATCGCCACACCCAAGTTGGCGCGTAATTGATCGTCGGTTGTGCTTACTGAAACAAATGGCAAGGAATTGTGGTGATTTTCCACCGGAACTAAGCTAATTTTGATTGATCGATGGATAGAAACCACTATCGTTATGTTACGATGCTATCCTACGTTTGTTTCATATTTGGTTTAAGACAAAACAAAATCTTTAAAGATTGTATTTGAGTAGTATAATGGATAAAAAAAGTTAGTAAGTTCGTGCAGGTTGGTGGCCAACCCTGGTGTTAGAGTTTTTAGACCGCCTAAAGGCCTCCGACATGGTCTAACGATTGAAACAACCGGGACCGACAATTTGGAGTAAAATGTATAATGAGGTCTTAAATTCTCAATGTTCTCAAATAAGAAAAATGTATCGGTATTATCACATTTGATATCTATGTAGTTTGCACATATATATAATAGTATACCTATGTAAGGTGTTGTCTTTATTTGTTTAATTTATTTTGGAATGTTATCTCAAAACATTTTTTATTATTTCGAGTTTATTGCTTGAATAATTGGTTACCTAATTAAAACACCAAGCTATAAGAACTAATAATAATCGTAAACACAATAGGTGACGAAGGCTTCATGATTGCCATCAACGCAATGACGGGTACTCACGAGTTACGAAGTGGTTATGAAATAATTTCCGCGTCATTAGTACCCGATAAAGTCAAATCTATAAATTGCAAAAAGTGCTATGCAATAAAATGTTGCTACTTGCGGTTTGGCACAAACAAATGTTAGTTGCAAGTACAGTTAGCCTATCAAACGAAGTAGGATTTAACTATACCAAAGTTTGCTCACAATTTTACGCCACTTACCAAGCTTAGACAGTTTACCGACAACACCATGATCAGATATAACTGCCAAGTTCTCATGATCCCTGGCTATGGTAGCTATGGCGGCGCACACAGCCGACAGCACGTTCCTATCATCAGAGTCCAGGAGATCTACAGCCAGTTCCAAAGCGCCCACAAAAGACCGGACCATTTCGCCGGAATCTTGTGCGTTCTGCACGCATGGACTCAACGCTAGGGCTGCGTTAGTTTGTACTTTCTTGGAGTCATTCTTCAGTAAAGACCAGATAAGTCGGACCCCGTCCAGCTTGTCAATCTCGTACATGCAGTTCTGTTCTTTGGCGCATTCCATCAGGACTAGCGGCACGTTTTCCAGGAGTGGCTTGTAGGTGTTGTTTAGGTGATGAACTGGAAAAAAATAGTGTCATTCACAAAATTGTGTATAAAAAAAAAATTAGGAATCTTACAATTGGGTCACACCATAAAGCGTTTAATCCATAACCAAATATATATAGTAAATACAAAACTCCTTACTCAGCATCGGGATCCCTCCATTGCTCCTAATCTTATCCCGATTGGGAGGATACTTGGCACATTCGGCGAGAGCTCCCGCTACATTCGTGAGCACACCATCATTCTCATCGTCCAAGAGTTTGACGAGAATCGACACGGCTCCGAGAGTCTCCAGTCTCTTGACACTGGCGTCACTGTTGGCACATTTCCATAGGGCTCCCGTGACGGCGGCTAGTAGAGGTTTGTTCGCCCTGTTGGTGCTGTCTTGAGCAGCCTCAACGAGCAGTTCCAAGCCACCAGCCTCGCGGATCATGTCTCTAGTGATAGAATCACTGGCACATTTGTAGATCGCCAAGCTGCAGTAGGTCTAAAAGCATATAATATATCCATCGAGAACCAGAAAAACTAGCATTGATTTTACTTCAAACAAAGGAATTCGTTTTAAAACGAAATGAATGTCAATTATAGTCATCATTTGACTCAAATTTTCTTCATTTTTGGAATGTGTGCAATTATCTCGGTATGAACCAAAATTAACATTAACTTTTAATGATGCCTATTTTATTTCCAATAAACAAGCTTACCTTCAAATCTTTGTCGTTGTTCGCCAAATGTTTTATCAAGTCATTGACCATCTTTTCCGTTTGGATTGCCAACTGGAAGGATGTCTCAGTAGCGCACATTTGGAGGAGGCCTACAGCCGGTATCGCCACGTCAAGGTGTATGGTCTTCAGTACCCTAGCGATGAGGGGAATCATGCCATACTTCCTCATAGCCTCTCTGTTTCTTTGGGAAGACGACATCGACCACAAAGCTTTGGCACCAGCTCGAGTTATGTCCAAGCATAAAGTCTCATCCTGGTTCAATTCTTCCCGTGGTGTTATCAAATTCCTGATAAAATGAAACGGTTTTTCGTGTTTAATCTATAACTACTTTATCTATTTAGCTATTTAACTAAACAATGAAATCCAAAATGACTTACTTTTCTTTCACATCCAACAAATCAATCAACTTGGGTATACCGTTAAACTTTCTACAAAACTTCCTGCTCTTCCGGATTCTTCCTAAATTGGCTATAGTTTCGGCTGCTAATATCTGAACATCTCTCGCGGGGTCCGATATCAGTCCAACCAATAAAGGAATAGCTCCCAAATCTGTTATCTTCTTCCTAATTTCTATATTCGGCGTTATGTCTTTGAGAACAGCTAGACCTCCCAAAATACAGCACAGATCTCTGGTCTCCAGTAAATTGACCAGCAGTTCCAATCCGCCTATTTCTTGAATCGCTCTTTGATTCACTTCTATAGTAAGGTCGTGGTCTTTGAGGCACGATAGAGCGACCATAGTAGCGGTTTGGTTGCCGGCCTTCATGTATTTGACTAATTTTTGTATGTGCCAGTATTCGGGAGGGATTTCTGTGGATTTGATGAGATCTCCCCAGTTGTCTTCAGAGGCGGAGGTGGAGGAGGGCGAAGACGCTGAAGTATCAGACCCTTCCGTGACCATCACGATCCGCGGGAGCCCCACGGTATCCTGCCCTCCCTCCGCGCTAAATGTAGATATGTTATCGCCTTCCGCCATGATCTGATTAAAAACTTAATATTGTAAAAATAAACTTATAAGAATGCTTCTTTAGAACAGTAACAAGTTTTGACTTTTGATATATCAATAGTGTGTGTTGCTTGGCAACGTCTTTTTGTTTTGATTGCCATTTAAGAAACATTTATAAATAGACACTCCTTTACCTTATCGAAGCAAAAGAGATTTGATCAGTGGATTTTGATACACCCCGTACCGTATATTTTTTCCAAAAGAGTAAAATTCCTTGTAACATTAGCATCAGTCACAATTATATTGCCAGGTTATTATCAGCACAAATTGCCAGCCTTCAGATCATAGTGATGATCCCATGATGAGTTTTAAGGTTAACGATTTAAGTTTAATCACTGAGTTATGATGCGTTTACACTTTGAACCGCTCGAAACGTCATCGCGTATGGAGTGCGGTCTCGCGAACGGATAGTAGTATTATTATATTCAACCAATCTAAAAGACTGACTTTTAAATATTGATTGTTTCAGTTTCGAAGGAGCGTCAAGGATGTGATGAAGCCGGAACACAACGACCACTTCCTGCTGAGGTGGCTAAGAGGTGAGCACAACACAGGCATAGATAATAGGCAGTCGCTTTCTTGCATGGTAGTTACGGGGCAGATGCAATACATATTTGTCTGATACTAAACTAGGAGCTAATAAGTTTAGAAATACATTTACGCATCCCCGGTCTTCTAGGGAGATGATCGGAGTATATGGGACTCATACACCGCGGAGGGGCATATACCCGCTAAAACCACACTCGGTAACACCAGGGCGTTTGGCGTCGGGGATACGGCGACAGCCCCCGCATAGCGAATCTCCCCTACAACATATCTTGTCTCCCCGACAACCAATAAGCTTGATTGTCCCATGATAGTGCCATGATGCAACAAGCTATCATACTATAAATTTACTTCTCTGAGTTTACCAATTACATGCATTACGCCCGAGGTAGAAACATTCCGGCTTTAATTGGCGTTATTCTCTTTAAATACAAATATGTCCTACTATCCAACTTTTGGATGTATAGATAATTTCAAACCACGCAGTTCTAATCCCATTACTCACACCTCAACGTCCGTAACCATGATGCGCGCACGCATCGTGTTTATTGCTTCGACCTCCTCTACGAACAGAACAGTTAAAAAAAACTGGTTTTCTATAAATAACTTTATTTCTAAACCTTGTTTCTTAACTGCATTCACAATATGTAATGACTACTTAAATACTATATAGGAGGCTAGCTCCCTGCGTAAGAATTTCGGGATGCAAAATAGCCTATAACCTTCCAGTTGAATGTGGCTATCCATTACAGAAAGAATTATTCAAATTGGATTGGCAGTTTGTGAGATAAATTCGACAAAAACAAAAAAACGAACTCTTCAGCTTTTTATATTGGTAATTGGTATTGGTTGTATTTCTGACTACACCATTCCCACAGACTACGCATCTATCCAATGATTAGATACCTAATCTTATCTTTATATTTTTTTCAGCAAGACAATGGGATGCTGATGCGGCTGAGAAAATGTTAAGAGACGTAAGTTTTCTAATATTTACTTTTGTAAACCTCATAAGGTACTTATGTACTGTGAATTAAACTTTTATAGGTACCTGTACCTAAGTGCGTCGGACCTTGATTAGGATCATTAGCTATTTGGGTTAATTTGATCCAACTAGAAAGATAGGATAGCTTACATCTCAATTTATGTCCCAATTTAGTGATTAGAGTGGACAACTTACTTTTTATATGGCAAAACAACGTTTGCGGGGTCAGCTAGTCTACACTATCTACATTACATCTACACTAATATTATAAAGAGGAAAACTTTGTTAGTTTGTAATGAATAGGCTCAAAAACTACTGGACCGTTTTTAAAAATTCTTTCACTATTCGAAAGCTACATTATCCACGAGTAACATAGGCTATTTTTCATCCCGAAATTCCCACAGGAATGGACACAACGCGGGTAAAACCGCGGGGCGCTGCTAGTATAATATATGTATCTTTAAGAATCCTACACAAAGTTGCAAATCACGCTAATGAGTAAAATAACTAATGTCTATGTTCGTAAACAAACAAAAGCAGTAATTGTACACGCAGTAAATACTGGGTAGGTACATTCTCAATTGATAGGTACCTCATTAGACGCTCGAGTAGGTCTGTGTGTTAAGTTGTAACATGCAATGTAGTGTGTAGAAGATAATTAACTGCGCAAGTTAACAATGACCATGATATTCTTTGTTTCTAAGCAAGTGCCTTGATCAGTTTGGAATTACCATCACGATTGCGCACGTGAATTTTGCCTAAAAGCAAGCATCAATTTTGCTGAACTTGTAAGAAACTAGTTTTAATAAAATCTAACAGTAGCATAAAGTTTATTAGTCTTTATTGCCAGGATATGGAGGTAGGTATTTTTAATAATTAGTATATCTAGTTTTATTTATACCAGATACCTTGGTATTAGAAATATCCTTCATTCATATCTTTTTGTTTGGCTCCTATAAATCGTGTGTTAACTAATTTCTTAGTTAATTAGTCTTCTGTGACCACGGTTCCTTCCTGTATAGGGGCATTGAGTTATACGTTATACATATAACCCAATGTACCTATAGGGGCCGAAACGTTAGATAAAAATGTAAAATAAAAGCGAAGTGTATTCGTAAACAAATAGTAGTTTAATTTTTTTTGTCATGTATCCTTCACCTTGTCATTTACCTTGATTCCCTTTTCCAGTCCCTAAAATGGAGGGAGAAGTGGGGAGTAGACACCACCCTGCAGGACTGGCAGCCTCCTGAAGTTCTAGAGAAGCACTTCCCCAGCGGAAGCACCGGTTTTGATAAAGAAGGGTCGCCAGGTAACTATGTAACTGAAATCTTTAAAATTATACAGGTGTCATGATGGAGTGAGCTTTTTACACCTGCGTTTTAGCATTTGATCTCAGTAAACCTAGGATTTGTTAACGTAAGGAGTTATTGTTTATTAATAGGCTACCTATCTGCTTAAGATATAATAGAAGTTAATTATTAATATCAAAGTAAACAAGTTAAGAATCCCCGATACAAGACTATGACTATGGGAAGGGATACAGGCTACTAGGCTGTTTACTCTGAAATTTCCACGAAAACTGGGTTGCAGCGAGACCGCTGGAGAACTAGTAACTGCATGCATACAGTTTCCTTATAATAAATTTAATTAAAACGGAATCTGTATGTTAAACTTTACCTCCACCTCCCTCAACTTGAATACTCATCTACTCAATAAAATGTTCAGTGATAGTGGTCCCATTCGTGGGCCTGGACGTGTGGGGCCTGCTGCACTCGATCAGCCGGACTGACGTCATCAAGATGGTGCTGAAACACCTCGAGAACTACCTGGCGATAGCGAGGAAGCAGGCCGAGACGCACGGACCGGCGGCGTTGAAGGTTAGTACTTTTATAAGTCTAGGATTCCAAATATTCCATGTATTGTTGCCCTAGTTGTTCCAAACAGTCAATATTTGAAGCAATGCTCCAATTAGCAGGGTCAGCAGGTTAATCTACCTTCCTTCGAAAGGACTGAGGTATTCAGTGAATAGTATCAGATTATTTATAGAAGGACTGTAGGATGCCCATGAAGCGGAGCGAGGCTACGAAGCGCTCAGTGGACACTCTTAATTGGTATTTAACCCGTACTGTTCGTGTTAAACATTGCTTATCAAAATACTTACGACACGTGTGGTGGAATGCATACTGCTATGCAGCACCAGCAAGTAACTTTACCTACACTTTGAATTGCGTCAAGATATGGAATGATCAGGGCCTTAGAATGCGTTTCTCATGAGGACATATCACATTGTAAAAGACTTCATTCATATCAATTTGCAGGTGACAGTTTTGTTCGACCTGGAAGGGTTCAACCTGCGCCAATACGCGTGGAAGCCGGCGGCGGAGATGGTGGTCACGCTGCTGCAGGTCTACGAAGCAAACTACCCTGAGATATTGAAGATCTGCTTCCTTATTAATGGTAAGTTGAGAAAAGATTGTGATTCGATTTTATGGATATTATACCTAGAATTGGATCCCATAAATACCAACGACTATACAACGTTACGTTGTATGATATATTATAGCTCAGATGAAAACCCACCTCAACTACATAGTTAGTCATATACATACTCGTACAAAACATAAAATAAACTGTACAAACATTTTTAGTATAGAAAAACTATGATAGCAAAAGGCTTTCCAATGTGCAAGATATTTCGAAGCATCGAAGTAAAAGGTCGATAACCACTCTTCTTTGACCTTAACAAAAACATCACCTCACCTCACATTCTTATTCAAAAACCAATTCCAGCTCCAAAAATGTTCGCCCTCGCCTTCTCGGTGGTGAAGAAGTTCATGCACGAGTACACGATCTCCAAGATCAAGATCTACGGCACGGACTCCAAGAAGTGGATCCCGCAGGTGCTGTCGGCGGTGGACGCGGCGCAGCTGCCGGCGCACTACGGGGGCTCCCTGCTCGACGACAACGGGGACCCGAGGTGCAGCCTGATTGTGAGTACTGTACTTGGTCACTTCGTAATTTGGAATTTCTATGGCCATTTGATTTAGTTAGTGGCTAGTCAGTATTACTAGGTTTGAAGTCTCTGGCTCATGAATGCGATTATGATCAAATTAGCTTACCTAAAAATGTTGAGAGAAATTATGTTGCAGAAGTTTGTTTTTAAGCTATTGCATAGCTTCTATCGCGGGCCTTGAGCGCGGGGACCGAATCCAGAAATTCCGTAACGAAAAAACCTCACGCTCCCCACTCCGACGGGCAAGGAGGTGTGGCTTGAAGGCCGTGCATTTGGCATTGGCGAATTGGCGAGTTGGCGAGTTTGCGAATTGGCGAGTTGGCGAGCTGGCGAGCTGGCGAGTTGGCGAGTTGGCGAGTTGGCGAGCTGGCGAGTTGGCGAGTTGGCGAGCTGGCAAGTTGGCGAGCTGGCGAGCTGGCGAGTTGGCGAATTGGCGAGTTGGCGATCTGGCGAGTTTGTGAGCTGGCGAGTTGGCGATCTGGCGAGTTGGCGAGTTGGCGAGTTGGCGAGTTGGTGAGCTGGCGAGCTGGCGAGTTGGCGAGCTGGCGAGTTGGCGAGTTGGCGAGATTGTTTATATTGAGTTGTGATGTTGTTTATATTGAGTTGCGAGCTGGCGAGCTGGCTATTTGGCGAGTTGGCTATTGCATAGCTTCTATCGCGGGCCTTGAGCATGGGGACCGAATCCAGAAATTCCGTAACGAAAAAACCTCACGCTCCCCACTCCGACGGGCAAGGAGGTGTGGCTTGAAGGCCGTGCATCGTCTAACGTCGTCGTTTCAGTTCGGTCGGCAGTCTTCGACACTGCGTTGTGTGCGATTAGACGTATTAAATTATAATTGCATAGGTTGATACAAAATGCTATGCAATAGCTTTACCGCGGCAGTCCCCGAGTGCCACACGTCTTTTTTTTTTAAGGCAATGGACGTATGGAGCGTGGGTCAACCTCCAATAAGAAAGAAACTCATAAATTAAAGAAACACATTCATCAAATGAAAGGCTCATAATGAATGCAAACGCGTACATTCATTATCAGGAAGACTTTGCCCATTGTCCTTTGAAATTCTTAGCGAGGATTCAAACCCAATGAATGACATTATTAACCTTATAATAGTATTCGGTTTAGTAATTGTAAGTTGGTACCCTCAAACACTTACAATACTTAAAATATTTATGTCTTTTTAATCTCACAGGTGAAACCGGGCGGTAAAGTTCCAAAGCATTACTACTCCAAGAACCCCGGCTCGGAGTCGGAGAAGGAATACAAGCGAGTCACCATCAAGACGGGAGAGAAGCATTCCGTGGACCTGCTGTGCATTGACGCGGACAGTGTCCTTAGGTGAGCAAGCTGAACTGCTGCTAATGAAAGACAAATGTTGGATCCTAATTGGTCCGTTGCTAAACCCCTTGATTCGCCAGGTGCCTATGACAGACAGGGTCGAAACCCCGCCCTGTAAACCAAGTTTTTGGAAATAAATGTTTTTTTAAATGTCCCTTCCAGATGGGAGTTCGGTATAGACAGCCACGACATAAAGTTCGTGATCAAGCGGCGCGACGAGGCCGGCGCCGTGGAGGTGGTGCACGGGCCGCGCCGCGTGGGGGGCGGCGCGCTCGACGTGGGCGTGCTGCCCGTCGCCGGGCCCGCCACCTGTGAGTACACACTACGACCTAGGGACGCCGGCGCCGTGCAGGTGGTGCACGGGCCGCGCCGCGTGGGGGGCGGCGCGCTCGACGTGGGCGTGCTGCCCGTCGCCGGGCCCGCCACCTGTGAGTACACACTACGACCTAGGGACGCCGGCGCCGTGCAGGTGGTGCACGGGCCGCGCCGCGTGGGGGGCGGCGCGCTCGACGTGGGCGTGCTGCCCGTCGCCGGGCCCGCCACCTGTGAGTACACACTACGACCTAGGGACGCCGGCGCCGTGCAGGTGGTGCACGGGCCGCGCCGCGTGGGGGGCGGCGCGCTCGACGTGGGCGTGCTGCCCGTCGCCGGGCCCGCCACCTGTGAGTACACACTACGACCTAGGGACGCCGGCGCCGTGCAGGTGGTGCACGGGCCGCGCCGCGTGGGGGGCGGCGCGCTCGACGTGGGCGTGCTGCCCGTCGCCGGGCCCGCCACCTGTGAGTACAAAGACCTAGGGACCCGTCTCTTGAGTTTAGCTAAAATGTGTACTTTTGTATATTTTTGCATTCTCCGTAAAAACACTTCCCCAGACCTCCAAGTCAGTACCCTCGAAGAGAATATTGCTTTCTGAGGTAATTCATAACAAAAAGGATCTTGATATTGCCAGGAATCTAAACCAGTTCTATGATCTAAACTAAACACATCTATCCATTCGCAGATTCCGTAATCTTCGACAACAAGAGCGCTTTCCTCCGAAGTAAGAAGGTGTTCTACGACGTATTGATTTCCGTCCCGACCAGAGACCTCAACATCAGCGACGAGCCCGATGATAGTGCCGTCTCTGTCGCCGCCGCATGCGCCTCCAAGACTGTTAAAGCTAGTTAGAAAGAGGCAAAAGATATTTGTAAAATGACAACGTTATAACCAGGCACGGTATTAGAAGGTTATAAGAAAATATGACCTCTAAAATCAGAAGACCCATTACTAAACTACAGGGATTTAATTAATTAGATGCAGTGACGGATCCAGGATCTTGATTTGGGGGATTGACCCTGAGATTAGGAGATAGATTTGGGAGGAGGTGACTAAGATAAAGGTTTTGCCAAGGAAAACTAATTTTTTTGGGAGAACTCAGATGATTGTGGCGAACCAAATCTATGGATAGAGCCGCGCCTGGTGAAGTAGGTACATATATATAAGTTTTCGTATTTATAAAACATATTTACTGCTTTGACGTTTGTTATGCAAGTAACAATAAAATTAAAAGTTAATTAGGACCTAGTTACCTAGTACCATACCTATTAGATTTTTAGCTAAATGTAATATAGTATAATACCTCTATGTCTGGGATTGTTCAAAATTAATTAGTTTTTGTATAACATAGTTACAATGTTATTTAGGTTGGAATGAGAAAATATATGTAATGTTAGATAGTCAGGTGGAGGCTGAATGACAATAATTATTGCATTTAAGTTTTTTACTTGCTAAACTTTTCAAATAATGTTAAATTCATTAAAAAATACAAAAATATTAAGATAGTCTGTATACTTATAAGAATGATTTAAATGTTATGTAAATAATGGAAATCACTGTTAATCTGTGATATCTACGTTAATTTTAAGATTTACCAAAAAAAAAACCTCAAACAGGCTGTGATAATGTGGTGCTAGAAAAACAAAACATTAAAATTTTAAAGATGGATTCCACAATAACAAACTTATCGCTCATTGCATGTGTTTGATCATCTTGGCGGGCTACATAATACTTGATGCTTGACTTGATATATATTTTGTAGCTCTATTATCTTGGAAACATACGAGTCTCCGTCGCGTCATCTGTAAAGGTTCTAAATTCATTCATCCCACTTATCGTTATCGCAGATCAAGTCATTTGTAGCTGTTCATATTCTTACAGGCGAAAAGATAATTAGGTACGTATCGGTAAATAATCTGCTTTGGTATGGAATGTATTAGTTAACCTTAAAAACAAGAACTACCTAACTCTATCGTATATGAACAGACTTGAACTTTTAGTTTAACGACATTGTTGATCGATTTCAAAAAGGTGGTAGTTGTTAACTACCTAAATCTAGTTTGAAGTCGGTTTACTCAGTGAAGGCCCTATGACCACATCCTACTACTTAGACTATTTTAGGCCACGAATGCACATTTAGGGGACTTGCTTAGCGCCTAGAGCCTAGTGACTTGCATTCTAGGTAAGCAACTGGCTAGGCGCCAAGAACGGGGTACGGCCTCAAGCGAACATTCGCGAACGTTTGCTCTACCTTGATATGCTCTAGGCGCCATGTAAATCGCCTGCTCGTGCGTTCGTAACTTCAGACACTGTTACATTTCCATGTGATGTGGTCTCACCCTAGATTCTTATTTTCTCAATGTTCGTTCTGATAGTTTGTTAATATGTGTTAAGTGTACAGGTAAATGGATTAGATAGCAATGTTATAATAAAACGGATTAATGTTATCATTTGTTTCATTTGATAATACCTACCTACCTTCTGAATATTTCTAGAAATTCTTTCCAAAGATAAATAAGCCCATTTGCATCTTCATTCCATAATCATACATAACGTAATCATTTAATACCGCAAAATGATTAATCATAAGCAATTTTTCATAGATTATCACTATGAATTGGTGATTAACACTGTTATACATTAGGTATTCTTCCAAAAACATAAATCAAACTAGTCTATACAAATAAAATGCAACATTATGTAATGGATAGCTGATTATTCTTATATACAATACAAACATGAGGCACTGGGTTCAGTCTTCATCTTCGAACAGTAGCTGAAGAAGGTCTCTCTTCCCGCACTGACTTCCTTCCAGCCTCTGGACTCCCTTCCATCTTATAATAGTTGGAATCACCATTAGACGGCAGCGAGGGTCCGTTCTGAATGGACACTCTTTATTTTTCCAGCTGAAAAATACAAAACATTTGTACTGATAGATGGTCTGATAGGTGGCTATTCCTGCTAATGGCTAACGTTGGTATAAGGGTGTGGGTTTGAGGCAGCCTGTTACTATTCAGCAAGTTTCGTTGAGTGCCACATCTACATTCTTCCAGGACACGCAGGGCATGCATATTCCCAGGAAGAGTAGCAGAGTGCTAAGGCCGAGGTGTGCAGAACTTGAGGCGAGGTTCCCGAGGTGGTGGTGGATGGACTTGGACTGACACTTTACTTTTTGTATAACTAACAGTGTTATGTCTATGAGTCTACATAGTAACAAATGGTTTTTGTTATTATAATAGCTCAATATAATTCCAACAATGTAAGTCAGTAATGAAACACCCACTTTGTTATGATAACAAACAATGTAATTGCTACACAAATACTTACAACTCTCGATCTCCAACATCAACATAAACATAAGTGACATTCTTGTTCAACTCTGATAAAAATGCTTTTATTACAGGCTCAGCTGAAACAATGTAAATAATCTTTAGACTGGTATTTATTGATAAGCTCTAGGTTTATTTTCATTGAACTGAAGCAGGCTTATGATATTATAACTGATAATTATGTATGTCTTAAATTAAAGCCCCATATATATTGTAAATTTTGTTGCACAACTGTTGCTCAACAACATTTTTTTTTTACATGGAAACTGTGCAACACAAATGTTGCCTGCAACATCTTGACAGTAACTCTGCAACATGTTTATAAACAAATATTTAAAATGAATATGGGGCTTGACTCTAACCCATTGTGCAATAGATGCACCAGCTGCATCCATTCTCCTTCCTAGATCCCATAAACATAAAATAGACATTCTTCTTTTTATCACCTAATTTATCACAATACTCTGTGAATTCCTCATAATTATTTAATTGATGAATTTTTATTTTTTCTTTTGAATGGGCTCTATCTCTAGGCATTGTTAGAATTGTTATTGTTTTGTCAGTTGGTATTGTTATTGCCATTTCAAGGCGAGTTAAAATCAATTAAAAAAGTTTTAAATGTAAAGAGGTCAGTTCTATGATTTGGAATAATCACAGAGCATAGAAGCATGCGGCGGTGTAGCGGCCGGCCCGGCGGTGCTTCTATGCTCTGTGGGAATAATAATATTAACAAAAAATAAATAAAAAAACTACTAGTCATTATAATATTAAAAAGGCAGACGTAATTAGATTCTTGCAATCTTATCGTTTGGTAAGGAGTAGGTATGTGGATATTAATGTCCTAAGATACAGGTGGATGCAGTTGCTGGGTGTGTATGTGTAGATAAACAATTTAGAAACAGGGTACCTACTTAACTGATTTGTTACTATAGCTAGAGTTAATGAGTTGCTGACTCACGAGCATATTTTAAACTGACTTAGCGATATCTAAATATTTCTATTTAGGGAAACACAATAAGGAAGTAAGGATCACATAGATATTTTACATACCTTCAACACAGTCCGGACACCAGCTTTCGCCACTGGGCAGTTTAGAACCGGTAAAATGCATCAAAACATCGCCTTCGCCTTGTTTTCCTTCCAAATCTTCCATATATTTTGCGAATTCCTCGTAGCTATTAATTACTATGTTGGACAACATTTTTACAAAAATCACTCGGTTCAAATTCTCAATAAAATTATTACCCCGTGTATTCCGGAGAAATGATGCTTTGATTGAACTTTTCAGCATATATATATATTAGTAAATGATAATTGATAAATGATAAGTAATGTCAATGTCGGTGTCGGTACTCGGATCTTTTTTCGACATTCAAAATTACAACTGACAATAGAATGCAATTGTCAATGTCAAACTTTGGCAGTGACGTTTTTGATTTTAGCTTTGCCATAGACAATAAACTATTTCACGGTTTGTTCTACGCGTTATTTGTATGAAATATGATTATATCTTGTTAAACTAAACATCAAACCACACACAAAATGTAATTTCATTGAGTGCGTGAAATGAAATTCTATTTGAAAGCGCGCAACGGTTGCGTGAGCGTGAGATTTGTTCGGTTGAAAAATTATAAAATTTGAATGTTTTTATTGAGTTTTATGAATATTTATTTGTGCTTTAGTGTGGAATACCAAAACAGTGTTAAATATGGAAGCTACATCAACAAAGAAGCCAAAGACGATGGCTGAATTGCTGCCAGGCCTAAGTGGTAATGCATAGAAAAATTAAATATTTCTGTTCAAAACAATTTGCTATTAATCCTATGTTTACAAAAGATCAGAGTATTTGTAATATATTAATTTACGTTTTGTTACTGTAGCAATGTTTGCCATACAATATAATTGTTTTAACAGGTATATTATCGAAAGAAGCTATGATTACACTGACTGCGAAGAAGCAGCATCGTAAAACGACTATAGTGAACACACGCACTGCTGAAAAAGTGCTGAAGCCACTAACTATAGCTGAAATGAGGGCTGATATACTAGGTACAGTTCCACAGTGTTTTCTCGAATGTTTATCTTTCCTAAACTCTTCTCTGCTTATAATATGTGGTTGTAAGATCATACATTCTCATTTACTATTCTATTTTCTTTGATTTACAAATTCCACTTAAAACAGAAGGAGGAACTTGTTAAGCACTGCACTTGTAAAGAGACGAACTTTTTTCTGATACAAACTTGTGTCCCTCTATAATAAGTCATGTATATTTTTAGCTCTAAGAGTGCAATCTCCGAGGAGATATGCCCAAAGTGCACCTTCAGCATCAGCTAAGAAGAAGTGGAACTCTTCAGTAAAAGTTGAGAAAAAGACTGTGAGTCACACAGCCAATAGTCAAATGAAACACAACTCCGTGAGGAAAGTATTGAACTTTCAGCCTCCTAAGCCAAAACCGGCAAAAGTGAGTGTAAGTTTTAGTACATTTATATCATAGATTTCCAAATTTTATAGGGCCTTTTGTCTACAAACGAATAGCTAAATCTATTACCTGTTTGGATAAATTAACAACTTTCGCATGCAAAAATGTATTAGTTACTTACTTAAAAACATTAAATTATGACAACACAGAAAACCTATTGCAAACAACCATATAGATTGATATGATGTATTAATTCAATGTCCTGTTTCATATTAGTCTAAACAAACTAGGCAAGACATCATGTGTACCTAGTAATAAATCAGTACTATAAAATGAATACTTAGCCGAATAACTGTCCTCTGAGACACAGTTACAACTAGTTCATAGGGAACTCACATTTGTAGCTTTATAACTAAACGGTGCAACTTATTTTTATGTATCACACATAATATCTTGTAATATTTTGTCTGTAATATAATATCATATTTTAATATTTAAATAGAAGTAATTTATTATAAGATAGTTACTATTATATTAGGCAGCTTTTTGGAAATAAACATTTTGTATTTCGTATTTTTTTTGTATTTATATTACAATGGAAAAAAACCTTTCAACTTTAATGCTAATATCCAGTTATTTTGTTGCCAGACGGTACCGAACTCAAGGATAACCATGATGAATACTCAAACACCTAAGTTCCAAAAGCCCGAAATTAAAGTTAAGATACCTGCCCAAAACCAAGGTAAGTCACAAAAAAATACAAGCAATTTCATATATTTTATGAATTACATAATATCTACATATATCATACTTTTCTCATTACTCACTTTCTAATATTATTTATTTGTTTCAGCTCGCAATGGAGTCAGAATAAGCGGTATTTGCAACATCCCTGAAACACCACTCCTCGGAAACAATGCTAAAAAGCCCATAATCATTCCTAAGATCAGAATGACCATAGCTAATAAGGAAAACCAACCTTACAACACAATTAATCGACCTTATAGCAACAAAAAACTTGCATTTACTCCTAAATCAGCAAAAACCAAAAGGATCCCAGACATATCTCTAATCCCAGAGACACCAATGTCAAATGAGTCTTGGAAATCAAGCTGTGATGCGAGCTTCTTGCAGAGAGAGAAGGAAATTGAAAACAGTGAGGATGAAAAAAATACTTTCGAACAACATATGAGTGTAGATAACGCTGAAAAGTCTGCCGTGTCCACTCCGTTCAAAGAATACAGAAATGTCAAAGAGTTCTTCAATAATTCCAGTGAAGTCATGGACAATACAGAGTACCATGATAACACTATAATGTGTTTTGAAAAACCACAGAAAAATGTCAGTAGGGAGGAGAGTGTGATAGTATCATTATGTGACATGCTCAACAAGGCAACCGTCTCGACTGACAAACAAAGCACAGAGCTTGAAGACCTGCTAGAAGTAGAGAAACAAACAGAAAATAATATTAAAATGATAGATAATGGTTTAAGGACATTGCAGAAAATCAAAGAATCACAGTTAAAATCCCTGCAGTATGTTAAAAAGATGATACAAGAGAAACAAAATACTGGAACATCTGAGAGTGATAATAATAAGACTGTTGTCGAAACCAAAGAACCAAAGCCTCCAACTACTCCTGAAAACTACTCGGAAACGGGAAACTCTTGTTCTGTTATCAAAACAGTGAAATCTCCTACGTATAAAATACCTAAGAAAAACACTTGTCTAAGAAAGAAAGTGTTTTGTAAGTCAATGCCAAATGTATCCGCAATTACACCCCAAAAGAATATGGGAGAGAAGGCGTTCAGTGTTTATATGAAGATGAAGGAACATATGAATTTCTTGACCACTCCTGTTGTAAAGGAAAGAAGGGCTGAAGTACCAGACACACCCGCAATCACTTCACACAACCTTCAGCAACAACTGGATAAACTATATGCAAAGAGCTAACATTGTCATATTATAATTTTTAAGTTAATTTATAAAGTTTTAATATAATTATTAACTTAATATAAGCTACCGACTGGCATTGGTATCATGGATTCCAGAGAATAAAACTTATTTATCTTTATAACTAACAATATAGTTCTTGAAAATAAAGTAGATAATCTTTAGGACATAATTAATTTTATAGATTATAATTTGTAATATATTACAAAATGTTTAATTTGCAATTTATATTTTGATAATAAGATAAGATTTAGTAAAATTATAGAGATACATTTATACAAATGCTGTTCTCATTTTTAGTCTATGACTGGTTTGACAGAAGGATTACAAAGTTTGTGTTGCGGGTGGAGAAATTTGGAACTAATTTTGTATAGTTGGAAATGTGCAGTAAATGCGATACTAGCGCCTATTATGTTAATTTGGGTTAACAACTTGATAACTTTCGCTGCTTTGTTGTTTTGGTGGGCTATATCAGTGATATCATACGATCCGTGCTGTTGTTACGTCCGTGTTTGCTTTAAAAACTCATCTTAAGCTAATAATAACCTATAAACATAAAATGTCACTCTCAAGACCTATTATGAACCTAGTTTCATCATATTTGCAGAATTTATACTTACACCCCATCAAAACTAAGGCAATCACAAGGTAAATTCAACATGTTTATTATTTTTTACCGTATTATTACTGAATTATATCGCCTTCCTATCCAAAGTCCAATTTATGTAAACTTTATGATCCAAGTTAACACTTACTTACTTTTACGTACGTACCTATCTGCATAGCAGTACTTTTCTCTTTCTAAATATTTAACTACATACCTAAAGATGAACTTTCCTTTCTAATTTACTTACTTTGTAATGAATGACTGTCAAGTTTACCTACGTATAATAACGATAATAATATGCAAAGGATATCAACATTGCATAGCAATAATGGCAATTACTAACTAATTATCAATTTCATGCATTTAATACTGTACTGCTGTAAAGGATGTATTATTTACAAAACATTATTTAATAAAGTACATATTTTAAAAATTCGTTATTTTATTAACGATGCTGTTTTACCTAAATAAATTAGATAAATTAGATTTAATTTACTGGATTGTTAGATTATTTATCTTTTTAAAGCAAAATTATTGATAAGATAAAAAGTTTAAAGTGTAATTGGTAGTGTAACAAACGATAAATATTAAATAATTTCACGATAACAACAAAGATAGTGGAAGATCATGAGAAATGGCCTGAAGAAACATTCCGATCTCTACTTACGCACAAAGAAATGTTATTTGTTTGATGTATGTTTTTTCCGGAGGCATGTTTAGATGAGGCTCTGATGACTCCTTACGGATTAACCGAATTTATTGTCGCTTTTCGTATGATAGGTGACCGACTCGGCGTTTTGCTTATACTTGAGTTACCTAGTTAGTTTTGGCAAATATTATTAGCAGTATTATTACTATTACCTAGAGTTTATTTTAACATATTTTTAATTATTTTCGTTTTCAACAAGACCGTGTTTATATATGTTAAATTTTTTAATATTATGTTTTTAATTTCAGCTGTGTAGTTGGTACAGCGGGAAGTATAGCATCACAATTGGTAGCCGGTGGCAATGTCAAACTGGACCCTATTTTGGCATTTGGATTGTATGGGTAGGTATACAAACTGTCTCGGACAGATCATTACGCTTACTGAATACACTGACTCCTTAATTTACCTTACCATCAGAGCTAAACCTCATTTGGCTATTCTATAGTACTGGTGGAAAGTCACTTATGTTATACCATGATTTCTTAAACCGAGCATATTCTTGTTAACTAGCTTTGCGCATTGGGTAATCGGCCAATATATAAATATATATGTGTGTGTGTGTGTTTGTATGTATGACATCACTTACTATTTGTCCAGCACTTAAGAGGAAGACGTGTCAAAAAAATTCTACGTACGTGGACATAAACAACATACTTACTTATGTCTATGTACGTAACAAACTTAACAGAGGTGGAACTTTGATTTTAATTCATTTCATATGAAAAATATTAACAGATTTATTTTCTTCGTTTCCAGATTACTCTTCGGCGGCACAATCCCTCATCATTTCTACAACTTTATAGAAAGCGTATTCCCTGAAGATGTAGTCTCATATTCGCTCGCTAAGAAACTTATCTTTGAAAGATTGATATTCGCGCCAATAATGCAGGCGTTCTCGCTGTACACTCTCGCTCGGTTCGAGGGAAAGAACCACGTAGCTGCCTTGAAACAGCTGTTTGCATTGTACATGACTGTACTGGAAGCTAACTGGAAGTGGCTCACGCTATTCCAAGTCATCAATTTAGCTTTTGTACCGCCTATGGTGAGTATCATCTATTTTATGCTGTACTGCCGCACTCAGAAACGTTCATTAAATCGACACTTAACTAATTGACGTCTTTGAGTAAGCACGTTATTAATCAAAGGTCAGAGTATCCGTTGAAGGAAAGTATGTCATCCTTTGGGCATTGCTGGATACAAAGGCTAAATCTCAACAGAATCTGTTCAACCGTGGGTTTTACACTACCCATAACATAACTGTAAAAACAATTAAAAGTTAATGCTAATTTTTCCTGAAAAATTCACACACGGTTAATTAGATCCAAACTAACTGATACTACTACATAAACATACACAAATACTTTATATGAATATATAATTGACACCAAGACGTCTCCAACTATTGTATAACTTCACATATTGTTGACTCCGAGCGGGAATCGAATGAAACGACAAGTTATCATTTTGTTTCAGCTAAGAGTTCTATTCATGAACATCGTCGGTTTCGGCTGGGCCATGTTCCTCGCCACGAAGAGACGCCAGCAGAGTCAGAAGAAAAACTAAAAATCTATAAGTGATTGGTGGCGGCCGAACGTTAATTATCTCTGTGATGTACTAAATTAAGCGCCTATCGATAGGCTAGTTATTGGGGTCATGTGCTATCCGAATTTATCAATCGCCTTATTTTTATATATCTCCGCGTTTGGAGACTGCATGCTCAATGATAGGGGTTTTCAATTGTAGTGATGAATGTGTACATTCCTGTCATAGGATAAGTAAAATACCAAGTCAATTTAACTTTTTTATTTTGAGTATTGGTTATCAGACAACAGCGTTTAGGATCAAATAAAACTTAAACTCGTTTTTCAACGGAGTTTCGTCTACATTCTATAATTAAATCAATTCGTCGCTGTGGTGCATTTCTTACTATTTAAATATATTTTTGTATCCTGTTTATTATAAATAAAATGTTGCTGTTAATAAAGAGTATTTTATTTTCCTATATATTGCTTTCTCTTGCACTCCTCGGAACTATTTTATGAGATTCATAGTAATAAATACACATTAAGACTAAACCTTACATCAATAATAAATATTAGGGAAGAAAATAAATTAATAAGTTATATTGCACCTAAAAAAAAGACTAGTTATCTTTGGCAAGTATTGTTAACAATTTTGCATAAAATAAATCATTTTGTAATAATATTATCAACATAAATTACTTAAAATAAAAAATGGTTGATCGTAAAAATCAAATAAATTATGTATTTACAACAATATCCTACGGGTACTACTTTCGATTATTAATTTATTATTGTTATGACTAATTGTCTCCGATCACGACTTGTTTTATATACCTTAAAGTGTAAAGGTACTTTTTTTTCACAAATTATACATTTAACTATTCTAAGTAATAATTTAAATAAATTAATAATGTATATTAGCAATAAATAAGTTTTTGTAAATAATTTCAAAAGTTTCAAAGTGACTAGGGAATGAAAAAATTCAAAAACGGTAAAATGAGATTCGAGTTTCAAAATTATGACTAGAACTTGAATACAATTCAAGTACAGAGAAAACTAGTAATTAGGAATATTCCGAAATAATCTTAACATTATATATGATACACAATAAATTAGCTTAAAAATCTACACAACCTACACATAATGGAATGAAAATTCGCAAAATATATTTGTAAATCATCGAAAAGACTAGAAAATAGACTGAGATCTTTGAACTTAAAATGACGATACATGTGTCATTAGTTGGTTACTGATTGTACTTTTATGGTCGTACTAGTATTTTGATGTACAACCGGTAACATTTTCTGTACGATAGGTAGTTTTTTCTGTACGATGGTAGTTTTTTTCTGTACGATTGGTAGTTTTTTTTACGGTTGGTAGTTTTTAGTGTATGGTTGTCAGCTTTTCTATTCTGGTTTCGGAGACCCTGACCAGCTTCTATGTGACGAACGACTGCTGTAGTAGCTCCCCGTAGTAGGCGTTGAAGGTGTCGGGCGTCGGTAGGGGATGGGGCGTTTCCGAGCACTGTTAGTGGTTAGTTGTGTTAGTAACAATAATCAACGTTAGCAATTAGTTCAGTTATATTATCATGCAATAAAGATTTGGCAATAAATCAAACTTGGCAAATAACTTACCGTATTTTGTGACTTCAAATAAATATCTACACTGGCTTACAGCGCTACTTAAAACATCTACCATGCGGCGATAAAAGAAACAAAATAAAATATTTGAAATAAAATTTAATGTGAGAAAACATCGGAAACAAAACACACAATTGCAATAGTAATGTCCTCTATAAACATAGCACATTTCTACATCTTCACTGTCCGCTAATTCTTATGTTCCTTACATCTATCTTCTCGGGTTTAATCATATCTTCGTCGATATTTATATTTGTTTTGTGCGTATTTTACATTTATAATGGGTGCGCTACGGAGGAAAAATACATCAATTAAATTACAAAATAATATCTACACAACGCAGTTTACGATATCAAAATTATACAGAGTACTGCACTCATTGTCTCACTAATAATATCAAAATGAGGTTTTACATTTAATTATAAAATAGTGTATAAATATGACACACCCATGTTAGAAAATGTATAATATAATGTTAGGCACCACACACAATTATCACAGCCCTATTGAACCGAACAAACGTGATAATGTGAAAATAATTAAATCTGTTAGATGATTCATTACTAGAAACTTATTGAAAAATTAAAACATAGTTATAAAACTGTGGTATTGTCACAAACGATACTAAGTAACGAGTCTAATGGACACAAATGGATGCTACATTTTCTAATTTTTTGACAAAGCTGTGATTGGATGTCACGTAGCATCATTTTTAGACATTAAAACTAATCGATTGGACACTAGCACTTCACTAATCGGAGCTACTACTCGAATCTTCTGAACTGGTGCTATATTTGCGTGACTTTTTTCTATAAAGAAAGAAAAAAAAACAAAAAATATATAAAAGGCACACAGATAAAATAAATACTATAATGTGATGTTCCATTCAAAACACGTCACAAATATTTAACTGTAAAAAATTACTTGGTTTGGTATTAGCAAAGAAATAATTTAAAGAAATCCGTAAGTAAATGAATGAGTTAAGACAATATTTGACAGTATGTATCTGTTTAGACTAGTTAAATTAGCTAGGCCATTGATAATATAGTATAGTAATTTACATAAAATATTTGTGACGTGCTTAAAATTAAGTAACATTAGTGATGAAAATATATACTGAAAAAAAAACCTATTATAAATAAACTATCTTACAGAAGCGACACACAAACACAAGACTCGTGACACGGACGACATCTACAACTCACGTCATACACAAGTACGTACTACAGTGATTTACATCAAGTATAAAAAATATCGATGTATTTTGGTTATCAAGATATATTTTTATATGTTTTTTATAAGTTAATCGATAAAATGAACATTAAAATATAATTTATTTTGAATTGTCAACAAATAAACAACACATTGCACTAAAAAGGTGTTATTTTTTAACGTACACAAATCGATTACTATAAAAATGCTGCATTTTAAAAACTGTTAGTATAAAGGTGCATTATAATAAATCAGTGTAGTCTACATTGCATGGCGTAAGACAAGCGCGGTTTCAGCTTTAGGGAGGTCACACACTGTCATCGATAAATGTTAACCCATAGACACTTCTACATTAATGTTGAGATTAACTATAAATGCTTCTCGTGTATAATATTTTTATTTCTTAGTGGTTAATGTGACTTCGCCCACTAAAACAACGCCTGTAAGGATAAGATGCACGCTAAGACAAGGTATTAATCATCATAGACATCTATATGAAGACAAAGGATAGAAGAGACGATATTGTCTTTGGCGTGCATCTTAGCGCTGATATACCGTGTATAGTCGCCATTGTCAGTATTCTACCTGGTGATACGTCGTCGGTCGAGGAAGGAAGGCGAGCCGGCGCGGCGCGGAATGCTCGGCGAGCGAGACCGAGCGCCCGAGCATCTACGGTAATCACCGTACACCCCCGTCATTGTTCTGACATTCTCAATGTTGCATGCATTCATTTGATCGATTCATTGATTCATTGATAGTTTCATTTCGTTCCGTTTCAGAGTTGTAAATGTTAAAGAGAATTGTAATATGTTAATAGTGTCGTTATAGTTAACGTTATAGTTCTTTGATACGTTGTTTCATTGGTAATTTTGCTGAGGTTGCCAGTCGTTTTATGAAACAACTTGATTACGTATGAGACGACGAAATCGATATAGCTACTAAAGTTGCATACATCTTATCACAACTTAAAATGCTCAATTATATCAATTGAACATCGAAGCCGTGATAGTATATCGATTGCCTCGTCTCAAAATACCCGCGGACATTCACCTGGAGGAACGCGTGGAGCGAGATGAGCTCCGCGACGACCGAGACGAACTGCGGCTGCTGTAAGAACTGGACCGACTGGACCGGGACCGTCTGGAAAAGATGAGATGGATTAATCATTTCGAACTGATAGATAATTCGTTTTGGGTCTTAAGGAGCTGCTGGCATTAGATAGAGTTTGTTTCCAATTTCTCTTAAAACTGGGAGTAGTTTAGGTCTGGAACTCTTCCAACATGTGATTTGGACTCTACTACAAATCAAGCTCGGTGGATCAAGTACTAGAAATCCCACTACTTACCTAATAAGTTGCCCAAATCCTCAATATTCAGATGACTAATTTTGTATTAACGAAATAGACCGTAATAGTTTTACCCATCGACCTCTGAAGTTTTTCGCAATGGCATTTCAACTGACAAACTTTACAACTGTAGTGAGACGATTGTGATAACGTTCTAGAGAACTGAAAGGAGTCGACCATGGAGTGGTCCATGAGAAGTTATTTCAGCCGTATGCAGTAATAAAGTTTGGTACGTTAAGGCCCTTACCTAGACGATGAATATGATCTAGACCGTGATCTAGAGGAGCGGGACCGTGACCTCGACCTCGACCGTGACCTCGACGACTTGCAGCGCGACCGCGACCGCGACGACGACCGCGACCAACTGCGACGCGACGCACTCCGTCGCTTATCACGTTCCTTCTTATCTTTATCATCGACTTTGTCAACTTCAACCTTTTCGGGACTAGTCTCGATTATTTCTATCGGAGACTTTTCTTTCTCGATCACTGGAATAGGACTTTGCTTTTCATCCTCTTTGTGTTTTTCTGTAGTCGTTGATGTTGAAGGCCCGTTAGTTTCTTCTGGTTTCCGGTCCATGGATGCCATTTGCGCGAGTTTTTCCTTCAGTTTTCGCAAGCCCTTGATGTCTTGTTCGGCGATCCACTCGCGTACGTCCACTTCCGATTCGATTTCGGAATCGTTTTCACTGGACGAGCTACACGCGTGCATGCACGCTACTTTGGGCAAAAACTCCTGTTCTTTTTTCCTCTTTTTGGGCTGCAAGTCTGAAGGTGACTTGATGTACTTGCGCTTGTCTTTTTCTGGGAGTTTCTCTATGATGTCTTTGTATCGGTCCGGGCTGCGTCGCGCGGGGGAATAGCTTAAGCTGGAAGTGCTTCTGCTCTTTCGCGCTGATTGTGACCGACCGCGGTGAGATTCCTTTTTATCTTTGTCGTGTTTGTCCTTGTCCTTACGCGCCGGAGACTTCTCGTTTGACTTTTTACTTTTCACTTCAGGAGTGACGCTTTTCCGCTTGTCTTTTTTGGAACTTTTGCGCGGCGGAGACTTGGACCGACTCGGCGACCTGCGTTTTTGATTTTCCCTCGGTGATCTGGATCGGTTTTTTGACCGCGTATCGTCGCGTTTACTTTCTACAGATTTTCGGTCTGATTTCTGTTTGCTTGACTTATGTTTTGGAGACGCTTCTTTTCGTTTGTATTCCGACGAGATGCTGCGTCGTCTGTGTGCGGGAGACGCGCTCTTTTCCTTATTGTATCGAGATTTTGACTTTTTATCTGAACGTAGTTTAGGCTCCCGTTCGGATTCCGTTGAAGTTTCCCTTCTGTCGTTTTTGGACTTCTTGTTATTCTTGTCCCCGTCTTTGCGCGACTCTTTCTCTTTGTTATTCTTGGGTGACCGTTCTCTGTAATCTATCGAAGACTCACGCTTGTCTCTGGATGGACTTCTGTTTTTACGCCGTCTTGGTTCACTGCTATCCTTTTCCTTGCGTTTGGATTCATCGTTGTAGCGATCATGATTATTCTTGCTGGCCTTATCGTTTCTGTCATCCTTTTCATTCCTGTAGGAGTCTCTATCTTGCCTCTTTTTTCTGTAATCAGGTGATTCACTTCTTTTCGTTCTTCTGTCTTCTTTTTCCGGGCTTTCTTTCCGGTCTCTCTTAGAGTCTTTCTTATAATAAGAGTCGTCTCTTTTCTTCTCTTGTGGACTCTTGCGTCTTCGTTTCTCTGGTGGAGGAGACGCGCTGGACTCTCGGGAGTATTTTTTATTTCGTTTCTCCGGTCGTTTGGGTGGTTCTGACTCAGAATCAACAGACGAACGTCTGTCTCGTTTAGAATGTTTATCATTTTTAGGTCTTTCTTCCTCTTTGGACTCGCGTCTTTTATTCTCTATTTTGGTAATGTATGACCTTTGTCTGTTGTTGTACTCGGGAGAGGAATCTCGGTCGTTCGAGAAGCTTCTATCACGTCTTCTGGAGTCAACCGGGCGCGAGTTCCTGTGTGACGTGTCATTATGTTCGGTACGCTTGTCGTATTTGTCGTACTTCTTCCTGCGGTCGTCGCGGCTGTCCGTCTTTTTGTACGCATCGTCATGGTTTCTGTCCTCGCTGTGACGATCGCGAGGCTTCTCTTTTACGTATTTCACTGGAGAACTGGAATGGAATACATCATTACTTCTTTATTATTTAATACATACTTAGATTATTCATTATTGTGATCTAATAAAATGTTTCAATTACAATAGGTACGAAATAATGATATTTAAAGGAACATAATATTTCATGTCCATAAATTTTCCCTTAAAAGTATTTGTTACTCAGAGTAAAGTTAAACAAATCTGATTGGTTTGCTGTGTATATTGTAACGATATCTCACCTCTCCCTGCTCGAAGGTTCAGTGCTGGCCCGACGTCTGCCACTCGATTTTTTCTGTTTCGAAAATCCAACAAAACACATAAATATCCAAATTGACAGGGAACAAAGTGAAACACCGGTGCCAATACAATACTATAGTGGTAATGGCAACTAAAACATATCGTACTATAATAAACATTTACGAAAAACTCTTCACGCAACCTTGAAGGTCGAAACAACATGAAGAATTTCAATTGGAACAAATAAAATAATATCACTTTACACATGCACACTAACAAGGAATAAACAAACAAAATAATATTTACCATAAAATAAGCTAACGAATGGAAGCAAGTAGAAATAAATGTATAATTCAGTTATTTTCATATAAGAATGTTATATCCATCCATAACATTCTCTTGGTCATATATATATTCAGGGGTTGAGTAATTGAAATAATAATATGTTTCGTATATAGTTGGCACGAGTGTTTGTATCATTATACTATATGTTAGTTACACATAACAATCAACATAAGATACATAGATACATATGTAAAGTACACATAAAATGATATAGTATAACACATTGGGACAACATACCTTATCGAACAAACGGTGGTGGTGGTATATACCATTTAAATTGGAGCATCCTTAATTAGTTTTGGTTAAGTCAGAGGGAGAATGTTATGGATTAGTTACATTTCAAACAAAACTTCATTTAATGGACATAGATTTACGTGTATTGGAAAAACGTGATATAGCATTCAATAATACCATTAAAAAACATATAACAATTTATGTTTGTGTAGTTAATTGACACGTTTTACCAAGACACGAGACAATAATAAAACCACCATCTGTTTAAAGGACTACAACACCATGCATTCAGAACATTAATCTCCACAAAAGCCCGCCCGAAGCCCGCCGGCGTAGGCACACGGATCTCCGTCCAGTTAGTGACACCAGTATGCATATACCGTTACAATCATTATGTTACCGTTAATATAGTCACCTAACAGTGTTTACGAGTAACGAGTGTTATTTTTGTGATATACTTACAGTATACGTTATTTCTTCAGATAAAGATGGCTATCCTATGAAATGATGCACAGTTAAACAGATAATTTTTTACTCGCTATTTTTTTTATTTACAAAAATAAAAAAATAATCGAAACAAAATTATTAAAGGAAATAATATATTTGAAGAACATAGAGTATATAATTCCGCCCCGTCAAACAAACTATTGATTTATGATGATGAGATCGATATTCTAGACAGTGTTGACGATCCTCACGCCTTAAACTTATTTAGTCTATGGCTTATCTCTTTTAAACCCAACCCCATGGAATCAATTTATTATTCAATATACTTAAAACACTCAAATGTCAAATATATTGGACAGATGAACCTGTCAAATGTGTATCTCTAAATTGCCAATCCACTTTATGTTGATAAGTCGAACATGGCAATAGACTAAAAAAGTTTAGGACAGTTTAGAATCGTCAATGAAGGCAGTAACTATGAAGATAACAGGCAAATGTCTACATTAGTCCAATATGAAGAGAGCAGAGAGAAATGAGATTACTCCATGGCGAGTAAACAAATACACAAACAAAATAATAATGAAGCCAATTGTTTGCACATAGTGACATGTCTCAACTTGAAGGGTGTTCGGTCACGAATGAGCGGAAATTATATGAAAAAAGTGCTAATAACAGACTATTTTTCAATGTAACATACTGTAAATGATTATCACATTGGCGGGAAATAGGTGACAGGAAACGTCATAATTGTCAAGGTCGTTTGACAGTTACTATAACAACTTGCTAAACTTCAAATTCTACAATTGAGTTAACATCATTCTTAATTGTTACAGTGTGACATTTCTCTATGACACTTTCCCCATCCAAACATGTGATTGGGCCCTATTCTTCAACGATTTATTTGAAGGAAACTGATGGCCAGTGACAAGTGTAGGTAGTATCCCATAGGAGACGAGGGAGTGTTGTAAAACAAAGTAACAATTCAAATATTATTATAACCCCAAAACATCCCAACAAAATGTATTAACGAGAGGCATTGGTAATGCAAAGATTATGTTGTCTAATATAATGTCAATAGACAAAAAATCCCAGAACACATCTATAGTTTCTTACTAAGTCTATCTTCATTGTCTGTGAAAGAATTTTCATCACAATGGATGCTTAAACTAAAAAATCAAACATATTCTTTGCATCAAAAGCCCAAATCAACTAAAAGGTATGTAATTTTGCATCATAATCTTATGGTATCAGGGTGTATCTCGTGTGTGAGATGGTCAAAGTGGTAATACCTTCTTTTTCTTCTTGGTTCTCTCGTCGTCGGAGCTGGACTCGCTGTCGGCCGCCTCGGAGCTGCTCGAGCTATCGGAGTCTGATGACTTGGAGCGCTTCTTCTTCTTCTTGCTTGACTCTTGTCTGGAAATGACACTGAGATTAGGGATACTCTTAATATTTGAATTTCTTACCTTATTAATATTTGACTTTCTTAAGAACGAAAAGGTGAAATATAATTTTTGAAAATATTGTTTTTCAGTGTGATAAGAACATTAGTAGTTTAATTTTACGTAGAGTTAACCTTAGTCGTAAGCCATTACCTTGTCATATATTCATAATAATTGGCGTTACCTTCCCGAAGTAGCCCAGGCTTAAATCTGTCTAACTTTCTATAACTAACACATATTAGACAACCACTGCATAGTCTGGCTTACATAAAGAAACAAAACTGAGACCATGGGTCTAAACTAAACAGACTATAGATATGACTGAGTAGCTCGGCTAGACTCTGGACTATATGACAATATTTTAAACCCTGACGCAAAAGAGGGGTGTATGTCTGTGGCACCGTAGCTTAAATCAGATGGATCGATTTTGATTCGGTGTCATTTATGCGATAGCTAGTTTGCTTGGGGTGGTTCTTAGCTTTGTTTGGTAAAAATCGGTCAAGCCATTTTTGCGTAGGGGTTTTTATAATAAAGTTTAATTTAACTGTTTACTTAAACTTTTTTTATTACGATAATTCATTATTTTTAATTAAAAATTGAGGTATATTTTTATTTGCCATAATGTAAATAAATCACACCCTGTTAGTCATAGTTCATTTCAAATCCATCAAACTTAAACAAATTAGTTTGAAACAGCTGTTTCCCAAGGTATACCTAATTAAATATATGTATGTACTTAGTTCAACCTACGGAAGTATGTGATAACAACAAGTAACAAATAATAAGTAATGTGATATCAAATTACCTATTCATGAGGTGCCACAGCAACCTTTTTTCTCTGAAATGTTTAACTTATATTTAATTTTAATGGCTAATTAATGTCCTACCTCCTTAATCGTTTGCTTTAGAAGGGTCATTTTAGAATTAAAAATCATCATTTTCAAATATATTCACTAATTTTGAATGAAGAAAACTTGTGTTTGTCTTCTGTGACCAGTTCCTGTAAAGGTGCCGAAGCGTCAGATAAAAATGTAAAATAAAAGCGAAGTGCATCCGTAAACGTTCAATTCAAACTGAGTACTGTTGTATATTTTCCCTACGTTGAAGGTTTTCCAATATAAAATAACTAGCAGCGCCCCGCGGTTTTACCCGCGTTGTGCCCGTTCCCGTGGGAATTTCGGGAATTTTTTTACATTAAAACCTTCCTCTTGAATCACTCTACCTATTACAAAAAACCGCATCAAAATCCGGTGCGTAATTTTAAAGATTTAAGCATACAGACAGACAAACAGACAGACACGAAAAAGAGACGACTTTATTTTATACTATGTAGTGATTACCCCACTTACGTTTATTCATACTTACCTTTTTGACAACCGCAGTGTCACCTGTCTGGATTTAAATAAATGCTATATAAAATGTAAGTCAAATGATACACTTTATGCTAAAAAAATACTTGACTATAGTAGGTATACTTCTATAAAGTACTTACTTTTCTTTTTTATTCTTTTTCGACTTTTTCTTCTTCATTTTCTTTGCTTCTGGTGATGCACTGGAATTATGAAAAAAAACATGAACATCTTTTAATCTATTATATTCTCCTTCTCACTGTAGTAGTAGTAGTAGTAGTGTTAGCCTGTAATGTCCCACTGTTGGGCAAAGGCCTCTCGTCTCACTGAAGATATCAGTACAGTAAGACGTCTCACTGTACTGATTGATATCTTTAGTGAGATGAGAGGCCTTTGCCCAGCAGTGGGATATTACAGGCTAATTTACATTACATTACAGTGAATTCAAAATTAGTTTAAAACAAATATATTTGATTGAATTGATGTATTCCGTTTTACCAAGTATTGTGTAATCTATTTAATGAAGAGATTTCGATTTAAATTTATGTGTTAACTTATACCATTTCAACCATTTTGACGTATATGGAATAGATTACAAGGAGTTTTTTAATTAAAACTAAGGACAGGTTCATTGTTATCATTTACAAAATGGACGAGACGTTTTATATTACTTCCTTCGTACAATGTTTAATTTATGTTGTTAACTGATTAACTCCACTTGTTTAACCGACTTGAAAAAAGGAGGAGGTTTCTCAATTCGACCGTATATATGCTTATTTTGCACTCGATGTGTTTCTATGTAAAACGATTCTAAATAACCTAGGTCTACAAGATTAATAAATTAAAATATGTATGTCATACCCTAGCTAAGTCATAGTCACTTCACAAAATGAGACGTCAGAAATTTAAAATAAATTCTAAGGGTACGAAATTCGACTGAATTTTATTTATGTAAACAAATATTACTTAATCTCAAAAATGTCACTGATAAACTGATTCTGAAAATTATTTCAGTATTTGTTTCGTAAAGCTTCATGGTGCTCTCATATAAATTACAAAGTTTTAAAGTGCATGTTATTATTTAGATATTAATTATTAAGTCCAGTACACACCTGCGTTTCTTCTTCTTCTTCGGCGCGGCTTCCCTCTCGTGGCTCGGCGTCCGTACGAGCGGGTACCGCGCGGCGTGTTCCCGCGCGCGTCGCTCCGCGTCCAAGCTAGTCCCCTCGACGAACCGCGGCGAAATACCGAAAGCATCGCGCAGACGGGCGTTCTTCTCTTGCTGAGCTTCGGCCACTGCGTGGGTTTCGCGAACGCTGCGTGTGGAGCGGACATTATGGTCAATACAGGTTGATGTTTAATTGCGAAATATTTGTTAAAAATTATCGTTGCGTTGTCATGTCGGGCTTAAGATATTGATTGCGTTGGTCATGGATATATAAATTATTTATTTTAAGGAGATAGGGTAGTGTGTTGTGTACACAGATACTAAATATAGTTATCATAAAACTAAGTATTATCAGTAATGAAAGCCTCAAATACATAATTCTAACTAATATTTACCTGTATAGCACCTAAGTGCGCTAAAATGAGGAAACATTAAAATAATTTAGCAAACTCGTCTAGTCTCACGTTCTAAAAGTGTATAAAATTAATTAAGGGTACCGTGGGTGAATTGGAACGCGTTGCTTTTAATGAAGAGGGTGTCGAAGGGGCGCGGGCGAGCGGGGCGCTCAGTAAAATGGCTATAAATCGATAAGATGCACACCTGATGACGGAGCGCATCGACTTCCTCTCGCGGTCCGCGGTCAGACAGACCTGCAAGTTGTCGCTAACGTGTCTGTCGGAACAAGTGCAGCGGCAGCAGCACGAGTTCCGCAGACCCTCGATGATGGTGCGCAGCGCCGGCTCCAGCGCGTCCGGCACGCGCGGCCCCTGCATGTCCCCCGCTACCTCGCTCGGGCCCAACGACGAAGCCCTAGCCCTCCGCTGCGGCCCCGCCACCACCGCTTGGAACGTGCCCCGCCACAACCTCTCAAAAACTACCCTATTATAATCGCGACGCGGCGCCCTACCTCTAAGCATGTTAACCTAACTTACATCTAGTGGAAGACTTGTTTACTTAATCTAGGTATGCGGTTAAACCGCTGGAAGACTGTGTGATGCTCGGTAGGCGACTACATGTCGGAGCGGCCGGCGACGGGCCGGCGGCGCTACTGAGAGGCGCGGACCGAGAGGCTGCGCCGCGCACCCACGCGCTGCGCAAACAACGGAACTGCGCTCCGACGCGACGCCGCTCACAAAGGAGCGCCCCATCCCTCCCCGCCGACAGATAAATGGACCAATTTCCCACGCCCGCTCCAGGGAAATAATTAAAACGTGTGTCACTAGGCTTCCAACAATATTACTTCAGATGGAGTCGTCAGTGAAATATGTATAACATAATTTGCAGTTACACCGTCTTATATAAAACGCACACATTTAATTAAGATAAAAGAGCAAGGTTAGGTACAAAATAAAACGCCATGTATAACGGCGATATTGTTAGGAAGAAAACATTTTAACGAACTGCGGTATGATTTGATCTGTACAAAATGATCGGTTATAGATACAATGATGTTTTCATAATGGACAATGGCTATAATCTCGGCAATCGGTGTCATCGGGTGGGTTTAAAATTATAATTTAGCCATGAGTACTGGCAACACAAAAGAATGGCAAGGTAGCGTGGCAATATAATTTTAAAAATGTGCAGCAATGACACGATCATTGAACGCAAAACGACACATCTACTACACATACACACATACATACATACATACATACGAGTATATCTAAGCAACAAGGAAGCAAACGGTGTCAATTGCCTTAACAATAGGTAGGGCTATGTTAAGCTAGGGACATGTAGGTCTAGTAAAGGTTTCTCTATCGTGAGGCTTCCTATTCAACGAACCATGAAAACGATTGACACCTTTTACAAATGAAATTGAAAAATTAGCTAGTAGAGTGAAAATAACAAGTTTTCACAGTAACACATTTATTTTGTTAAATTCTCAGGCGTATGTTAATAAATTAAGTTTAAGCAAAATGTTTTTTTTTTTTAACCTGTATCGTCCCACTGCTGGGCAAAGGTCTCCCCCAAACGCTTCCAACCTTCTCTGTTCTTTGCGGTTTCCCACCACTCGCTGTCGAAGGCGACAAGGTCATCCTGCCAGCGTTTCCTCGGCCGTCCGCGGCGCCGCGCTCCGCTCGGGGCCCACTGGGTGGTGATGTTGGCCCATCTCTCGGGGGCCATCCATGACACGTGCCCCGCCCACTCCCATTTCAGCCGGGCGGTTTTGGTACCGACATCGGTGATGCCGGTAAGTGAACGCAGCGTGGTGTTACGCACTCGGTCGACTCGTTTGAGTCCGAGGATGCTGCGTTCCATCGCCCTCTGGCAGATCTTGAGCTTGGACTTCTGGAGCTCTGTTAAAGACCATGTCTGTGCACCGTAAGTTAGGACGGGCAGGATACACATGTCGACGAGTTTGCGCTTGACTGACATGGGAAGGTCGCCCTTCATGTGCTCTTTCATGGACCAGTAGCTCTTCCAGGCATTGTCGATCCGGCGATCGATCTCTCGATCTTGCCTGTTTTCGAAGCTTGGTAACTGGCCCAAATAGATGTAGTCGTCGACATATTGTATATCCTGCCCATCTACCGTGACCTTACGTCTCGTGCTGTTAGACATAATTTTAGTCTTCGTCCTATTCATTTGAAGTCCAACCTCAAGACATGCTGTGCTAAGCTCTTGAAGCATTTCCTGTAGCTCGTGGGCAGTTGGGGCAAAGATGGCAATGTCGTCCGCAAACCGCAAATTTGTCAGGCGTTTGCCGCCGAAGACGATACCTTTCGCCGCCCATTTCACTGAGAGAACCTTGAACACTTCTTGGAGGACTGCAGTGAATAGAGGTGGGGAAGTAAATGTTAAAATAAAAAAATACGTTGAAACATAAACGGGATATAAACTGTATTTCTCAAATACTAGCTAGCTTTTAAATATGATTTGACGCAGACCGACCGTAAAGTAGATTAACGTCATAAAACATCTTACGTTCGCCAAAAAATATATAATTCCCGTTTTATAATAATTACTAGCAGCACCCCGCGGGTTTACCTGCGCTGTGCCCGTTCCGTGAGAATTTCGGGATGAAAAAGAGAACCTTCCCGTTAAATGTGGCTATCCATTACAAAAATAATTATTCAAGTCGGATTACTAGTTTTCTGAGATTAGCGCGTTCAAGCAAACAAATAAAACCAAATTCTACAGCTTAATTATATTAGTAGACTAGCAGCGCCCCGCGGTTTTACCCGCGTTGTACCCGTTTCCGTGGTAATTTCGGGATGAAAAATAGCCTATAACCTTCCCGTTGAATGTGGCTATCTATTAAAAAAAGAATTATTCAAATCGGACAGATAATTCCTGAAATTAACATACAAACAAACAAACAAACTTACAAATTTTACCTCTTTATAATATGTAGTATAATAAATATATCTTTAGGTAGTGTTGAAACACCGCCACTGGGGCTGGCCACTAACCTACACATTTCTATGAAGTCACTTTCAAAACATATATATCAAATAGTTTCTTAGGTGTACAAAACATAATCGAGGTACAAAAACATATTGTAGAGCTATTTTTACATGTTTCGATAACAGTGTGACGTAACAAAACTGTGGGAAACTTAAAACATGTTTCATATTTACAAAACGAAATAGTTCCATATAATGTTTTCTATAAAATGTTGAGTCTATATTGAATGGATTTATTGCATCGCTACATTAAGTGTACGAACGAAAAATGTAGGCCAGAGAAATGTAGAGTGCTGAATAAATATTTACGTTTTACAGTTCAGTGTATCTGAATAATGAGAGATAATATTTTATCTTATTTCCCGGCTTTTGTATACATTTATTAATGTTTTGTCTAATGGTTTGATTTTTGATTGAATACAATAGGTAGACTTGGAAGTAAATTTACCTATACAATCATAAAATATCTGAATTATCAATCATGCCTAAATATCTGAATTATACCGATTATGATGAGACATAAATATGTATCCCGAAATTCCGATGGGAAGTCTTGATTAACAATAGGATGAGAATTTACCTAGTCAAAAATGAAGTGGTTGATTGACAGAAAGGAATGAGGATCTCTAAAGGTAAATATAATAATATTTCGAATTGCAATAAAAAAGCTTAGGAAATAGCCTAATTATTTCTTCTTCGTGTCAACGTCTTCAAAGCATATTACGTGTTTAAACAGGCTTGTTTTTTAATTTGCACTCATTTTACTAAATTAAACGTGCCTGTATCGCGTTAGAATTAAAAACGTACTAGCCGCGCCCTGCGGTTTCACCCGCGTTGTACCCGTTCCCGCGGGAATGTCGCGATAGCCTATGTCCTTTTTCAGGCTCTGGTCTAACTGTGTACCAAATTTCATTCAAATCGGTTCAGTAGTTTTGGCGTGCAAGCGTAACAGACAGACAGAGTTACTTTCGCATTCATAATATTAGTTAGGATTATAAAATACGTACACGACTCGCGGTATAGCCTGAAATAATAATAAATATCCTCAAAATAACCTCTATTCATCAAAGTGTAAATGTTCTTCTGCCACACAAATCAATAACCAATTCCAGGTACTTCAAACAATAAATATCTCAATTTAATGTCATCTACTTGATCCTGATCTAGAAGGGTTCCAACTTTCGTGCCAAGAGTACATCAACTTATCTTGAATCGTAATACCGCGTAATGCTATCACGAAGTCAGGGACAGGCATCGTAAACCTTTTGTGTTATTGAACATGCCATGACGCCGGTTAAAATAATGAATAAAATAATGAAAAATAAATAACTTTATCAAGTTATTACAGGCTGATAAATATAAGTATGTGGTATTAAATATTGCAAGTAACGGCATGTATGAATGCAGTAAACATGAATATATTCTGGTACAGTGAATGAAGAATCATACTCCAATATCTAACAAATAAATCAAGACATAATACGAGTATACTCCTACTTATTCTACCACTACCCTTATCCATTCTATTCTACGCGTCTCTGTTCATGGTATGACAATTACAAAGCCAATACAACAGTCATTCATTTTAATCGTACTTTCTTTCAAACCCAACTATCCAACTAATATTACACTCAAATAAAACCAAAAGTCAAACTTTCCTGAAGCTGAAAAACTTCAACATTACCCGACCACTCCCAAGGAAGTTTATTACTGTGTTTTCGTGTGGTGAAAATAACAGCTTGGTTTGGCGACCGCGAAATTGTTACATTTTTCAAGTTTCATGTACTCTTAGTTAGGTGGCTTTGATTGCGTAACCAGAGAATAAAGGGAGGGTCATGCTATTAGGGAAATTAAACACGACTACGTCAAATTATTTTCGTGTTAAAGTAGGTGTGAACTGAGTATCATTAATTATACTAACAACTTTTGAAATGACATCACTTATTTTTATTTAAGAACTAGCAGGGCCCTGCCGTTTTACTCGGTCTCGTGTGAAATTTCGGGATGCAAAATAACCTATAACTTTCCCGTTGAATGTAGCTATCCGTTACAAAAATAATTATTCAAATCGTGCTGGTAGTTTCTGAGATAAGTCCCACCTTACAACCACAAACAAAGTAAGATTTTATTACCTCTTTATAATATTAATAAAGAAATAAGAAACGAAATAGGAAACAATTATTGCTACAGAAATATTATAAAACAAAAGTAGAAAATTAAACCTAACTACAAAATCCACCTGACATCAAATATTCATAACCAATAAGGTTTCCACCGGCTATTTTCATCCCACCTAATAAAAATTCCTACAGTAAAATTTAATTATCCACCCAACAAACCTAACTGCTGTACAAAGGTACAAACAAAACGTATTAATTAAAAACAACAACAAACTCGTACACGACAAAAAAGAAAGCTAATTTAATCCCCACAAGTGAGGCGGGTTGTTATATTCCAAGTGGGGGGAGGGGGTTGAATGACATTAGCCTGGGAGGGTGTTTCACGTACGTCATGCACCCAGATCGATATGCAACAACCCCTCTAGAACGTACACCTCACTGGGGCGTAATATGACGTGAGGTAGACAAATACTGCAACGTTAGATAACTATGTTTAGTGTCTGTTGAAACTTTGATACTCTAGTGTTGGGTTAGGTTAGGTTTCAGCTTGATGTCATAGTTAAATAAAACCCATACTTATGAGATCAGCACCAAAAATTCGCTACAAAATAATTATTAGTAATGTTACAGCTCCCTGCGGTTTTCCTCGTAATATGAATGATTTTTTCGGGATAAAAATAGTCAGCTCTAAATTCCAATCTAACTTTGTCCCTTTTAACCATATCCGTTCCTCCACTCTGATGTTATTGAGTAACCAACAGTACGTAAAAAATCTCATTTATACTTGAACGAGAACTTGGTGCCTTAACCTATAATGCGTATAATAATGCAGACCTAAACCTAATAAATAAAGAAGACCTTTTTCAATTTACTTCTAAACTGAGTTACTGCTCCCTATCTAAGAGGAAAAGATCCCTTATTGAGATAAATGCGAACATTTCTGAATGGAAGTCTCAAGTTTCACTTAGTGGTTTATAAAGAGAATCTAATTTTGAAATAAATGTATTATTCTATAGCGCTTGTGGCGTAGTTTGACGAAGCGATGTTAGCACATTGTGATTGTTAAGCAACGTGCGAACCCTTGGATAGGTGGCAGATAGTGGCATTTCTATCTGAGCGCTACCGTGCTCCAAAGGTTACGTAAACTTGTCGGTTCCGGTTGTTTGAATCAATAGACCATGTCCGAGGCCTATGGGCGGTCTAAAAACTCCGGCACCAGGGTTGCCAACTAATTTACACGAATCTACTTGCTTACGTACTTTATATGACTTTTGAATAGAAAATTAAGTTTAAATCTTATATATAAAATTCTCGTGTCACAGTGTTCGTTCGCGTATTCCTCCGAAACGGCTCGACCGATTCTCATGAAATTTTGTGAGCATATTGAGTAGGTCTGAGAATCGGCCAACATCTATTTTTTATCCCGAAATTCCCGCGGGAACGGGTACAACGCGGGTGAAACCGCGGGGCGCAGCTAGTAATATAGAAACTGGAAGTTTAAAACCTAAACGTCGGTAAAAACACGGACGGATTCCTATAAAATTGACGTACAGTATAGTTATCAAGATAATATACCTACAAGCAGCATCCCGCGGTATTTTTTATTCGTCTTGTACTTGTTACCGTAGGAGTGGGATGTAAAGTAGGCTTTAATAATCTGGCGAATTTGGCTGTCATTGACAAAAATATATTTTCAAACCTAATTCGTCCATCCAGAAATAAACGCCTTCAAGAAACAACCTCATCTTTATTACATAACTTTAGTTAAACACATAGGGCTATATTAATAAACGCGTGGTAAACAGTTTAGCTATCAAATGGTTTGTCACTTTCTGACAAACGCAATATTCCGAAGAGCAAAAGAGACAAAACACATTATAACAGTGTTTTAGTTTCACAGCGTTTATTAATAACTTAATAAGGTAGATAAAGTATCTAAATCCCTAAATTCATGAACGGATTCAAGGAGTATATATCGTACGGTGTGCTGCCAGTTACCTAATCTATGTATTTATATAAATCCAATTCACTATTGCACCACGTATTTATTTAAATCCATCATTGCACGTAAACTTTTGGCAGTAACAATTTGAATCACCGCCGATCACTTCTCGTGGCGGATAAAGATTTTTACGAGTCGTAAATCTATAATAATACTAGCAGCACCCCGCGGTTTTACCCGCGTTGTACCATACCAGTTCTCGCGGTAATTTCGGGGCAAAATGTATCCATAAGGCATAGTCACCACACTTGCCTACTGTGTGACTGGTGATCTCAAATAGGAAGAACTGAAGGAATTTGTATATCTGGCTCAGGTGCTTTGCAACCCTAAATAATGTGTATCCAATATTTCCTACGGTACCTTAACGTAGGTAAGAAATAGTGAATGATGTTGAATTCTTTACATTTCTAACCCAAATCAATTTGCAGTACGCACAACGTTTAGTGTCCAATTAGAGGCGCAATTGATTTAATTTCACGGACTCAATGCGAATGAAAATTAATTAAAATACTCGCTGTTGACGGAAAATTGTGTTAATTTTCAATTAATTGATAACACTGACGGTTTAATTGCTAGAATGATTGACTCGAGAGCAATTCATTCCGCCATATTTCTATTGATTCTGAGTAAGCTTTACTTAAGACTTTTGTCAGAGAAACAAATGCCTATTATCATACCAATTTAAGATACGTTCAGACAGTGTTTTCTTTCGAAAAATTACGATTTTCCTTCCTCTTTCCTTAATTAACTTTTTATGTATTTCCCTCGTGCGATTTCATAAATACCTTTCAATATATATCAGAAAGTTTAAAAGCAACATTATGTATGCCATAACATGACAATATTAATGTGTTTAAGAAAATAATTATAAAATATGTTCGACGGCCAACTGTAATGAAAGCAGCGTAAGCTACAATATATGTGCCGCGGCACGTTTTACCGCCCTACATATATTAACACCATCCTCACCACTCCATACAATAAAGTAATTTGAATACAGACGAAGTAACACGTTTTCTAACCATTAAAATATATTTGCAACAATAATACCTTCATTAAATAAGCGAACTGAATATTTGTTACACATATGTATTCCCAACATTGAATATCGCACGAAATCTAAATTCAACCCAACCATTCTGTTAAATAATAAAATCAAATAGCGGAAAAGCGAGAAATGTTTTCGTGTCCCAAAAAAGGTATCGGAAAATTCAATGAAAAAGTAACGAAAGATGAATAAGTAATACTTACGCAACTCGTCCGAACTCGTCCCGGGGGAGGTCCTTGTCGCCGTTGGTCTCAGAGAGCTTCGCCCGGAAGGCGGCCACCCGCGCCGCGATCTCATCCTTCGGCAGCCTGCGCAACCAAACCAAAGAAACGCTCATAACATTACGCTAACCCCACAACCGCATCCGACAAAAATACGGAATACAATGAAAATAGTAATAAATTCATATCGTTCCAGTACCAGTGCATAACGCCGCGAGCTATAAATGTTGGAATTAATTCTGAGTACTATAAAAATATGCCGATAACAAATACTTTCGTGTGTTTTCATTGAGCTGTTGAGTTGGACTGAGTAATGTACGTGGCTTGCTGCCCTGTAAGGTCCGATGCGTTATCGATTTTGACTCACGCGCAAGGGACAACAACCCTCTTTATGGGGTGCAAATAATAGATCATGCGCGCAACTAGGGTGTTACTATAGCGCAGCGTTATGCACAACGTATACTGTATACAAATCAATAAAACCTGGGGTACTACATGTGACTTGTTAAAACAGGTAGCAATAAAACTTTGCAGTAATTTGAGTGGTTTTTTATTACCTAATATTTTATGGTCTGTTCTACTGAATGGTTTAAATTTTTTAAACTTGCTTTTTTCATAGATTCATTTTAAAAATAACTTTTTTTTGCCTTTAATTTAAATGGTACAAATAAATAAATAGAGATTTAGATATAATCAAAAATTTGTAACAACAAATTCTAAGATCGATAGGTATATAAAAACAAGTGCGAGTCGGACTCGCCCATGAAGGGTTCCGTAGCAGCGAGTAACATAATAAAGAAGTTCTTGAAATAAATGTTTTTTTATTTACATTTGAGTTATTGAATGAATAATCAGTATTTTTTTGCGGTTTACGATTTATGTCGTAAAAAAAAAACTACTAACTAGACCTCGTTCAAACCAATTTTCGGTGTTAGATTACATTGTTATGTACATCATATATTTTTTTTAGTTTTATCATTCTCTTATTTTAGAAGTTACAGGGGGGGGGGACACACATTTTACCACTTTGGAAGAGTCTCTCGCGCAAACTATTCAGTTTAGAAAAAAATGATATTAGAAACTGCAATACCATTTTTGAAGACCTATCCATAGATACCCCACACGTATGTATGGGTTTGATGAAAAAAAAAATATTTTTTTCATTTCTAAGTATGGGAGACCCCCCTAAAATTTTATTTTTTTTCTATTTTAGTGTGAAAATATTAATGCGGTTCACAGAATACATCTACACACTAAGTTTCAACAACATAGCTCTTATAGTTTCGGAGAAAAAAGGCTGTGACATACGGACAGACAGACAGACAGACGGACGGACAGACAGACAGACAGACATGACGAATCTATAAGGGTTCCGTTTTTGCCATTTGGCTACGGAACCCTAATAGTCTAAATTACATACATAACTTGTCGCGCCTCACGGTTTCACCCGCATTGTGCCAGTTCCAGTGGAAATTTAAAACAGGGACAAAAATAGCCACATTCGTCTTTTATGTAAATACAAAAAAAAACTTATGGGAATGTTAACTCCCGCAATTAGAGTGTTTAAACAAACAATTCAGTTTATTATTTTGAATAGATAGATGATAGCACAGATTAATTATTCTAAAGTATCTTCATAATGATCTAAAGTTAAGTGGGTTGCCACTTCTTGTAACTAATTAATGAACTAATTATTGTACTCAAAAAGATAATAATTGTTGTTTATAAAATCAGTTTTAAAGAAACTTTTCTTCAAAATTTCCAAGTAACACAAGTTAGAAGTAAAGGTGAGACTAGTATAAAAAACCGGCCAAATGCGAGTCGGACTCGCGCACGAAATTTTTAGTATTTGTTGTTATAGCGGCAATAGAAATACATCTGTCTAGCTATTTCCATTCTTGAGATTCAGCCTGGTGACAGACAGACGGACCGGCGGACGAACGGACAGCGAAGTCTCAGTAATAGGGTCCCGTTTTTACCCTTTGGGTACAGAACCCTAAAACATAAGAACTATACATAAAATAGGGACCTATGTTTATCACACTGTATACCATGATCCTATTTATAGTGCTGTCCCTCAGCCTACATAGCATACATTGCAGGCCACATAATTATGTATGCCCTATTTATCTGGTCCAGTGGTCAGATTAACTTACAATATGGAAATAAGCCAATACAAATCACAATTAATTTGGCATTAATCCAACTGGTGTAAATTAAACTAAACCATTGATTATGATATTCTATCACATTGTATCAATGTAGGTAGATTACATTTTACTTTTTTATTAAACAATAGCAGCGCCCCGCGGGTTTTACCCGCGTTGTGCCCGTTCCCGTGGAAATTTCGAGATGCAAAAATAGCCTATAACATTCCCTTAGAATGTGGCTATCTATTACAAAAAGAATTATTCAAATCGGACTGGTAATTCCAGAGATTAGCTTGAACATACAAACAAACTTACAAATTTTACCTCTTTATAATATTAGTATAGATAAATTAAATGCAATGATATCTCTGTCTGTCTGTTTAAGTATCAAGTGGTTTCCTCTTGATACTCTACCAACTTTTTATTCCTATGAGAATAGAAATGCTACAGGTCAAACCGCAGGGATCAGCAAATAAGAGCTTGCTACAGAAACAATAGCACCAGTCACAAATAATGGTAATGATAAAGAGGTATATACTATTTTAATATACAGTAAATAAATAAAACCCACTAGGGATTGTCGGCATTATGTCTGTTGTTACTTTATGATAAGACATGCACAAAATGAATACATAATTTTAAAAATTGCATTGTTTGAACAGTGAGTCAGAATTCACAGTATTAATTGATGAAGTAGTCAAGTGAGTTAAGGCAAAAATGATAAACTATAAGGATTAACTTTGAGATCTGTAGCTCACAGACAGAGGCTTGTATAATTTCATTGCTGCAAAGGACTCTTAGGTCACTTAAAATCAGAAATGTGAAGATTTGCTGTACTTATTTACCATATTTGTGACATCAATCCTGAATGATGTTTGAATTGTAAATAAACAAACATGGCCGCCTCAACAAGGGCAAATAATATATTTATTTTGAGTACCAGGATAGCTAAAATACTTACTGCTGCACTCAAAGACATCCATTAAACCCACAATTATCTTATTGGCATAACTTTTCATATGTTACCCGTCAAAATCACTAATGAAATATCTAATGAATCATTTGATGTCTCCGAGTATGGGTGTTAATCTGGTACCACCTTGTTTTTAAAAGAATAGGAGCCTTATTAACAGCACTTTAGCTAACAAATGGTTTGTCCCTTTCCAACATAAGCTATTTGCCAAAGAGCGAAAGAAACAAAACACTTTAAGACACTGTTTAAGGTATAATTATATTGTTTATGTATAAGGCGGTAAAGCTTATGAGCCTTTACTGTACAAATGAAGTGTATCATATCAAATTCAGCCTCTAGATACATCGTACAAGCTTCCTAACATTGATTGTTTGTAAGTTTGAACATATAATATATAAACAGAAAGATACATTCCATAATATCTGCTTACTGTTACTAGCCATTTCTTCCGCAATTTGGTGTCCTTGATGCGCCCATTTTGCGTGCCTAACTAACGGCTTAGTGCTTGGCTTAATTTTGAAGAACATGTAATCTAACATAAGGAAAGATTCTATAAGATACTGTTTATTTAAGACATATTGGTGATTTATTGATCAATATGTGACCCAATTTTATGCAATATAAAATTAAAATTACTTTAAAATAATGCAACCCGGACAAAAGTTAGTTTTAAGTGCAAATTTAGTGTAATGCCACATCTACTTCGACTGCAATGATTTGCTTAGTAACATTCTAACCAATAATTTGAAGATGAGATGTAGCATAATACTCACCCTTGGTCCTCAAGGTTGTCTTCCAGTTCAGCACACTTCACTTCGATCTTCCTCTTCCTCTCATGATCTAAGATCTCCTGGTTTGGTTGTTTGTTAGATTGTGAGTCCAGCTTCGCAATCTCATCCTCAGTCCGATAATTCACCGTATCTTTGGTTTTTCGCACCGTAGCCCAATTCCTTTGTACGTAACCATTGGTACCCGATCCTCGAGGTGTCGTCAATCCAATTCCATTATACATGATGTTTTATTTACCTAAAAAATATAAAATCAATCGTCGGTGTATCCACTTGTGTTACAGTAGGTTTCTTAACCTTTTACATAAGATTATTTGAATAATTTCAAATGTAATTGTTTTTGAGAATATAAATCTAGATAAAACCTTTAGTTATATACATTTAAATACGCACCAACAACATCCACAAGACTAAATTATTATTTTCTAAAATAAACGCAACACGTCCATCTTGGACGGTTTTTGATTGTCACAGAGTAAATAATTGAATGATGAATGACGAATGAGTAATTATTGTGATTAGGTCTGAAGTTAGCCACGTGTCTTCACATAATCCAAAGACAGACAATCTCTATTGGTTTCTGATGGCAACACCGTATACATGCTCTGTAAAATTGGTAAAAAATGATATTTGACATTGATTGACGACTGATCTGACACTGACTACTGATGTTCACTGATGTTTTTTAAAACAATCACAGAAAACAATCGGCTTGTTAGGTTATGTTGTGATTGTTTGTTAATTGTTTATTAAGTGTTCAACAAAGGGATTGAATTACATAGAAATAAATATGATGGACAAAATACTATACAACACTGTTCTTTGCCAAACATTTTCTCCATGTGGTAAATATTTGGTCGCCGGCAATATATTTGGTCAATTAGCTGTCTTTGAGTAAGTGTTTATTTATGAATTCATATTTTTTTAACATAAATCCCACCAAAAACATAAATGTAAAAAAGGAGAGCCAAGTTCAATACAAAAATTATGCATGGCTATGGGCTTCGCTGCAAAAAGAATGGAGATCTAAATGAGGGCCAAGTTCTAGGCAATATCTCAATATGTATTTATAGGAACAAAATAACATTATGAACAAGTATTGAACTCTATTTCTTCTCTTTATTGGATACCTATGACAATTGCTGTTATTTAAAAATGTGAGATCTTAAAGTGGGTTAGATTTGGCTTGACCAGTTTTCATTACAGCAGTCATTTTATAAAGTTATTCAACATATAACAACAAACTGGCCAAGTTAAATCTAACCCACTTTAAGATCTCACATTTTTAAATAACAGCAATTGTCATAGGTATCGAATAAAGAGAAGAAATAGAGTTCAATACTTGTTCATAATGTTATTTTGTTCCTATAAATACATATTGAGATATTGCCTAGAACTTGGCCCTCATTTAGATCTCCATTCTTTTTGCAGCGAAGCCCATAGCCATGCATAATTTTTGTATTGAACTTGGCTCTCCTTTTTTACATTTATGTTTTTGGTGGGATATCATTACTTTTTGTAAAGAAAACTAGGTATTGATATTTATTGTTTTTTCTTGCGTTTCCGCTGCATAGGTACTTTGGTTCGTTCGCATTTTAAATCGTATCGTATAGCGCTTGTGAGCCGCGCGCTGCCCCCGCGTACAAGTGCAAGGCGCGAGCGAGTTCAACCAGCATTCTTAAATTAGTCAATACATACATTATATCGGTAACAATAATACATCGCTTTACTACCATGCAGGTATAAACCAACCGACTCGCTAAATTTTTACCAAATAACTACCGCTTATAATTGTGTACTATTCATCAGAGCGTGACGCTGATTGGCTGGGGCGACGGTGGACCGACCGCGTCATAAGTACCTACCGCGCGCCGCCGACGACACACCGTTGGCCGGTTGTTTAGCGCGAAATTTAAGTTTTTTTGAATGGGGACACCACTTATTTTTTTTATTTAACTTTACGTTTATATTGCAGTTAAATAGCAAATATAATAATACATATATTGGGATAGTTTCAAATATCTGCTAGTAACGGTTCCAACGCTACAATTAAAAAAAATATTTTTTGTATGGGGACCCCCCCTATTTTTTAACTATTTTATATTTTTAGATTTTTTCTTACGCTTACACACAATTATCGAGCTAGATTCCAAATTTCATCCTTCTAGGTCATCTGGAAGTAGGTTAGGTTTAGGTACTATATGTCAGTCAGTCAGTCAATACTAAAATTTACGACTTTCTGACGTTCATATCTTTATAACCGTTTGAGCTAGCTTCATGAAATTTGGGTTTCTAGATGTCCTAATGGATATAATTAAACACACGAAGTTTCATGTGTTTACGTTAAATAGGTTTTGAGTTATAGAAGGGTCAAAAGTGGCACCAAATGGTTCGTGTAATATTACACTCGGCGCTGGCTAGCCGTTCCTTTGCTTGAACTTGGCTTGACACGCTGCCGCGTGTCTAGATAGTACCTAAATGTTACTGTTATGTTTAATGCTTATCTTATTTTACAGCCTCGATCGCGTCTTGAACCCAGTTGTAGAACTTTTGACGTCAGATTACAACAAGCCGAAACATATCCATACCTTAGAATCCGGCGGTCAAGTCTGTAGTTTAGCTTCAACAGAAAAGTTCCTGGTGGTTGGTTCCGTGAATGAAATCACTGGATGGGACTGGAAAGGAGTATTTAGTGGTAAATTGTCAAAACCTTCTTGGTGTATAAAGATACCATCACAGTCTTCTATAGAACAGTGTGATGTGAACTCTTTGTGGCTCTCCGAGGACGGTGAGAAGCTATACGCCGGCTGCGGCGACAACAATGTGTACGTTTATAGCACGGATGAAGGGAGACTGCTGTCCACATACAAAGGACACACAAACTACATACACTCTGTGCATGGAAAGTAAGTACATATTTGTTTGTAATAAAAAATTATATGCCCTAAGCAAGTTTTGACCATTCATATTCTGCCAATCTCTCTACTAACTTGCCTCTTTCTAATCCACTAGGCTACTCTTGGCCTTATCAACCTTGTTGTAAACTTTCTAGATATGATTGTTCTGTGTGTGACTACCAAATGACACCAAGATTGCACCTCAAGTCCTAATCTGTACACTTATCTATTTTCCAGAAATGACCATGTAGTAAGTGCAGGTGAAGATGGCCTGGTGATGCTCTGGGACCTCAGAACTGGCAAGTCTCACAATAAACTTGAGCCCCATGCTAATGGCAAAGTGAGCCGACCTGAGATCGGTAATTGGGTGGGATCTGCATCTATTGGTGATGATTGGATCGTAAGTTCATAATGTCTATTTTAAAATGTTAAGGTATGTGCTAAGAAAATAATGTTCATGCTAATGTAGTAGGTTGTACAGGAATTATTTCACATCTCTGAAAATGGTGGTCAGAGTTATTAGATTCCGTAATGGATGTTATGTAACAATATCTGACTGAAAAATTACATTCATTAGTTAATTATTGAGTTAATTATATCTCTGAGTACGGCAGTTACTCATATAACAAGTACTGTCTCTTTGTTTCAAGTATTAACACTTTCTTTGATTTCCAAATAAAAACAAAACAATTTAACACTCCATCAGGTCTGCGGCGGTGGTCCCCGTCTAGCCCTCTGGCACCTACGCTCCTTAGACGCCGTCACAGTCTTCGACATCCCCGACCACGGGATCCATGTGTCATTCTTCCACGACGACTGTGTGGTGGCCGGTGGGGCTGCCAAGCATCTGTACCAACTGTCGTATTCTGGCGAATTGAGGGTTGAACTCCCTGTATCATCGACTACAGTATACTCAGCTGTACTAAGAAGTAGTCCTAACAAAGTACTGACAATAGCAGGGTCCAGCCCCGATATAGACTTGTGTACTTCTCTCAACTACAGAGATCAAGTTCTCCATTTTAGATAGGGGTAAGTTTGTTTAATAATTGTAAAGAATAAATGGTTTAAGTAATTATTGGGTAGTTTTGATTTTGTTAGAATAGTGTAGACATATTTAGATTTTCGTCTAAAGTCGTAGAAAATATAAATTTAAAAAAAATCTCTATATGAAGTAAATTGAAGAAAAAGGTATTCAAATGCTCATCTTTCCTCTGTTATATCATGGAATATGGAAGTGAGTAATCAGTAATATATTGTTAATAGATGCAATGGCATTACTAACTTCTTATACTTAGTTTTTGGTAGGTGATATGAGGAACAACACAAACCACTATCAAACTTAAAATAATTTATTAACTATCAAATATATCCATGGCCAGCGACAGCGGCCGGTATGAACCCCTGACTTCCGTCCTTTTTCCTCACGAAGAACCACTCGGAGTCCACGTCTGTCTCGCTCGCACCCTGCACTAGGCCTACCACTTCTCCTTTACTCACAGTCAACGTTCTATTCATGTCACTACCTTTATAATCACAGGAGACCACTAATAAAGTCTGTCGCTTAACTCTTTCTGAACACACTGATTTGGTTTTGTACTCGTCTATAGAACAGACGGATTTAGTCTTTAGATAGAGGGTGTCAAAGTCTTTTTCCGCGCATATTGTCTTTGGTCGCCGTTTGGCGCGGCCCTCGGAGCGCGTGCGGCCTCTCAGCTGTTCCTTCTCTGTGTCAGTGAGGTTCCCGTTGCCTCCGGGCCGCGGGTAGATGTCTGTACTGCTTTCCCAGCATGGCGTCTTCTTTTGGGGTGACCTGGAATTATGAGGACGGGATGATAAAGATAGTTTAACATTACAATCGTCTTATATTCTATACAGATACACTATACCCTGGGCTTTGATTATATATTACCATGTGTACTTGCAGTAAAAAGGAGGATCATTAATTTTGGAAGAATGTTTTCTTAGATAACCCTGTGCTTAATAAAATGTCTAGTTTATAATTTATAGTATTAATCAGTTTGAAGTAGACATCCAAACCAATCTTGTATTTGATTTCATCATACAACATAAATATTCCCAGCTAATTAAGATTAGGTACATCATAATCACCTACCTATTAGGCAGTATCCCCAAAGGCAAGCAGGCAGCATACAGCACGTATCCCTCATCTCCGTGCGGGGTCTGTGCGTACACCCACTGTTCGTTCTTGAACACCGCGTTGACGACCGTGCCGAGCGGCAAGGGATGCTCCACTTGCGTGTCCTTGTGCGTCTGATACAGGGTGGTAGGGTACGCGATCACCACGGGGATGTTACCCGGACGGTCTATTGTAGCCTGGAATTAAGATTGATAGAAAGATAAAGAGCTTGACATGTACTTGTCTCGTTGGTGTCAAGAAGCTCTTGATAGAGCCGTATAGAAGAAATGGAGGGGACTTTGCCCAACAATGGGACAATTAAGGCTCATCACTACATAGTATAAAATAAAGTCGTCTCTTTTTCGTGTCTGTCTGTCTGTTTGTCTGTCTGTATGCTTAAATCTTTAAAATTACGCAACGGATTTTGATGCGGTTTTTTGTAATAGGTAGAGTGATTCAAGAGGAAGGTTTTTATGTAAAAAAATTCCCGAAATTCCCACGGGAACGGGCACAACGCGGGTAAAACCGCGGGGCGCTGCTAGTATAATAATATAATAGAAAGATAAACACCTTATTGTTAAACCCATTAATGTACACATTAACATACACATGAAACCATAAGAGTTAAGTCTGAACAGAATGAAACGCATGAAACAGAAAATAAATTACATTAAAAGTTGTAAAATGGACGGCTTTTTCGCTCAGAGCGATCTCTTCCAAGAGCGATCTCTTCCAAGCAACCTATGGGTTTCTTAAGGGTTGTAGACAAATGAATCTTCTAACATATTATAAAACAAAGTCCACAAATACTGTCTGTTACGGGGAACGAGCAAAACGCGTGTAAAACCGCGATGTGCTGCTAGTCATAGACATAAATGAATAATTTAACCCATCGGTTAACATTATTGTACTAGTATAGTAAGTATAGTTACATCATTTCTATTAGTATAAATTACGTCCGCGATATTATTCGTTAGGAGGTGTAACGTACTTTTACTTTGACCGTCAAGAGATGGCACTTATATCATTAGTTGAGGCATTCCCGACACCTATAATACGCTCATAACAAAGGTGTTAGGGCTCTTTCAAATTTAGCGTTTTAAGTCATCCTTCTACATGAGTTATGAAAAACTAAAGAACTCGGCGCGCCGCCGCCGGCTGCGCACTACTACGGCGCATAGCCGGACGACTAATAAAGCTTAAATTGAAGGATGCCTTACTCTCACTTTATGAGATTAATAATACTACAGTTTTACAACGTTACTCTTTGATAATTCAAAACTGCAAATGCAAACATAAGCTTATCAAAGTAAATAAATTATTATTTTATCTTTTAACTAGCAGTGCTCCGCGGTTTTTGCCACGTTGAGTCCGTTCCCGTGGGAATTTTGGGATGAAAAATAACCTTCTCGTTGAATGTGGCTATCTATTACAAAAAGAATTATCCAAATCGGAATGATAATTCCTGATATTAGCTCGAATATTCAAACAAACCAACTTACAAATGTTACCTCTTTATAATATTAGTATATAAATAGGCATTTTAATCGGTTGGTACTCGCCCTACTTACCCTAGTTACTACTCGCCGTTGTACTTATTAACAACAAAATCCTCTATAGTATAAATCCGTCTTATATGAAATCCATTTACTTTTATTTCGAGGTATATTTGTACTATATTACATTCTGGTTTTCTCTCGTAAGATGATTATCTAAAATCTCCGCGTTTAAAAAGTTCTTACATAACTTTGACGCAGCAATTTACACGAACTCACTGCGACAGTTCTGTGTTTAACCAAACGGAGTCACTTTCTAGTTTTATAATCGCGACACGTGCTTACATAATAATAATATAATATAATATACCCGGACAAATTCACACACGATATAAATTACATATTAAAAAGTTGTACATTCACACTTTGATACATTGAAGTAAAAATGGTTTTGAATTTACATTTCTAAGGCTTAGATATCGGTTATTTAATATTTAATGAACACTTCACATATTTAATCAAATTAATTTAATACACATCACTTTAATTTTGTTTTTCGTTTCTATCATTTCGAGCTCTTTGGGGACTTTGGCCTTTTTGGTTGAAGATATATTACAAACGCAAAATTAGCTTTAAGAGTGCCTTTCTTACATATCTACGCAACTCCATGTTGCTATGCTGCGTTTGATTCTATGATATTAAAAGCAGTATATCATATTGTCCTCTGGTTATTATCGCATGTAATAATAACTATTGCTACATAATAATTTATATTGTACTAGCCGCGCCCCACGGTGTTACTCGCGTTGTACCCGTTCCCGCAGGAACTTCGGGATAAAATGTATCCCATGTGTTATTCTGATGTAAAACCTATATTACTGTAAAGTTTCATTCAAATCCGTTCAGTAGTTTTTCTTGAAAGAGTAATAAACACGTACATACACCCATCCATCCTCACAAACTTTCGCATTTATAATATTAGTAGTATTCTGTTCTATAGCAACATAGAATAGCATAGCAGTGATGGAAAAGCGAAAGGTTGTACCTAGATAATATACTCCTTCAAGGGGACCTCAGTAAGGTAAATCTCTTAACTACGGTTGTAGTGATATGTATGTTTATTATGCCTTATTCATTTCATTGATATTCGTATTTATTATTTACCTAAATTATAATTATGTAATCAAACAGTAGTAACAAACTTAAACTTAATATTATTGACCAACTCTTACATAAGTCCCGAGTTTAAAAACCGCATATTTTTTAAATTATTTTTGTAAGTGATGTAACAATTATATAAATACTTAAATAACTGAAATATTTGTACACATTTGATAACTGTGTCAGACCGTCACGGTATAACTATTTCAAAAATAATTTGTTCGGTAAAAGTTTAGATTTCTGTTCTTTCAGTCTCCCGTTCGTTTGTTTTAGTATTTTATATTTTCATTTATTTAACTCTTTTGTCTCTACTTGAATGAGTGGCCGATAGTGGTATTTCTATCCGAGCGCTACCGTGCTTCGGGTCGGTCCCGGTTGTTTCAATCGTTAGACCATGTCGGAGGCCTTTAGGCGGTCTAAAAACTCCGACACCAGGGTTGGCCACTAACCAACTCGAAATTAATGAATTTATTTTTAACACGTTTTACTACAATTTAGTTTTTGGCGACGACTTTTAAGTAAGTAAAGACAGTAAGGGCCATACCTCACCGAGATGCCATGGCGACGTGGCCAGCGACGTCGCCATGGCTACGTCTGGCGTCCCTGCGTCGCCAGACTGAGTCGCCAAATCGCGTCGCCAATGCATTCAGTCCTGTCTTGAAACAGTCAGGAATGGACGTGGAAATGACTGCACTGTTATTATATTATTAGTATTACCAGCGTCGCAAAAAGATGAAACGAAAAAAGAAAAAGATATGGGTACATCCGTATGTATCAAACCGAAGCCAAAGAGGTGTTTTTCTCAAACTCTATGAAGATTTAAGAAAATACCCTGAAAAAATGTTCAATTATCTGAGGATGTCACTAACATCATTTGATGAATTATTGAGTTTATGTCGGAATGATTTAACTAAACATGATACAATTTTAAGAACGCGGCGACTGGTTGGCGACTAAGTGAGTGACGGAGCATTAAAACACGTGCAAACAACTGGCGACGTCGCCAGGTAGCCAGCGTCGCCAGTCGCCGCATGCGGAGCGGTCGACTCTGGCTATATGGCCCTTAGGGCCATACCTCACCGAGATGCCATGGCGACGTGGCCAGCGACGGCGCCAACTAGTTCTTATTGAGATGTATGACGGCTAACTCACTTGGCGACCGACTGGCGACGTTGCCAAGTAGCCAGCGTAGCCAGAGTCGACCGCTCCGCATGCGGCGACTGGCGACGCTGGCTACCTGGCGGCGTCGCCAGTTGTTTGCACGTGTTTGAATGCTCCGTCACTCACTTAGTCGCCAACCAGTCGCCGCGTTCTTAATATTGTATCATGTTTAGTTAAATCATTCCGACATAAACTCAATAATTCATCAAATGATGTTAGTGACATCCTCAGATAATTGAACATTTTTTCAGGGTATTTTCTTAAATCTTCATAGAGTTTGAGAAAAACACCTCTTTGGCTTCGGTTTGATACATACGGATGTACCCATATCTTTTTCTTTTTTCGTTTCATCTTTTTGCGACGCTGGTAATAATATAATAACAGTGCAGTAATTTCCACGTCCATTCCTGACTGTTTCAAGACAGGATTGAATGCATTGGCGACGCGATTTGGCGACTCAGTCTGGCGACGCAGGGACGCCAGACGTAGCCATGGCGACGTCGCTGGCCACGTCGCCATGGCATCTCGGTGAGGTATGGCCCTAAGACTGTAATGTCCCACTGCAGGGCAAAGGCATCTCGTCCCACTGAAGATATCAAAATTGAATGCCTCAAAATAATTGCTATAAACGCCCTAAAATATTTTTTACATACATATTATGTGATCAACACGTGTTTGCTTAAAAGCAGAAATTGATTTTAGTTAAAAGTTATCGGAACATAAATCTTAAACATTAATTAATCTTAGACTTTCGAATATTCAAATTAATTATAACCTAATACAAAATGAGCAACGCAAATACGTACAGTATAAGAATATTATTTAAAACATCGCGCTGATTCGCTGCGGTCGGGGGTCGATGATAAATCACGGGGCGAGGCGGCCGAAACAATCTTCAGCCGAGACACATGTTATTACTCACATCATTTCACAATTAACACTGGAACATTTCACCTCCACATTCGAGATAATACATTATATATTGTTGCTTAAAACTTTTAACATACCTCGTTGATAAATGACACCGCACGCTCTCCAGATAATGCTAACCGAACCACTATCAATGAAAGCCTTCCCGCAACGAAATGTTATCAATCAAGATTACGGTGCAACCGCTGTTACAGATTAAAAACGTTACTTTTTCCCACTGAGTGAATTCCGAAAATCGAAAATGAGTTGCAATTTAGCTGTGTCCAATTTTGCGCCAATTTCGCGGCTTACGGTTTAAATCGATGGATATCGTGCTCCGGGGTAGAGCCGCAAAAACTGCGCGCCGTAATGTCATAATAACATTGAACATAATAAATAATGTACGTAGGCCGGGATTTACAAGTGCAGTTAAAATTCTTTTGTAAAGTGGATCCGAGGCGAACAATGATTAATTATTTTTTGCATTAAAAGATAATGTTGAGCCTTTAGATAAGTGCTTTAAATTGCTATTACTGTTATGAGAGTTTCATGCAATCTATTAAACATTAATGAGTACGTACCTCTGATAAGAATCTGTCCAAGTCTCTGATATCGTACCCGAACCGTTCGCTCTTCTTCTTTTTCCTCCTGTGTCGGTGTTTGTGCTTCCTCCTCGAGTAGTCCGTCACACTGGTGTCCGAGTCGGAGTCCACTCCGTTTGCAAACTCCTCGCACGCACTCCTAAACCGAAGGTTGTGATAGTACTCGTTGCGACCCACGACCCGGTCCCGCACTTTGGACTTGCACTTTCTATAGCGTTCGGTTTCTACGACTTTGTTGTATCTTCTATCTATGTCACTCGGTATCTTCTTGGGTCTGTCTTCGTATATGTTGTCCGGTAATTTGTCGAGGTTTTCCTTGAGCACCCAGGTGAGGGATATCTTGGACTTGTGGCGGTGCGCCAGCGGCGTGGAGTGCCACAGGCCCATGTCTCGGATCTCCTCGTACTCTGGAACGTCCTCCTCATCGGGTGTCGTCAGGTGGCAGTTCGCGAGCAGATCCAATACGTCGCATACTGGTGGGTTCACCTGTGAAGGAATTATTGGTTTTATTTTTGCTAATATGTAATTATTTTATATCTTTTTCCTTTTTTAAATATTGATAATTCACCTGGTTAACTAACTCCGGTTCCCTCTCAATAACAAAGTTGTCTTCAACACTGTACGGCGGTGGCAGCTCTTTGAATGTAAATTCTGCAAATACAAAACGAAGGCAATCGATTAAAAATTACAATAGGTCGTAATTAAACGGATGTTCAGTAACGAGATTTATACCATAGTCGGGTGAGCGTATTATTGGGCATAAATAATGATCGCGTAACAATGAGGCGGGCGGGCGCTAGGCGGTCGCGGGAACAATGCGCGAGCGTGCGCCACCGGCCGCCGCCTCGCGACTCGCGCTGCGCCCGCGCACTGATACACTATCGCCCTCCTCCAAAACAACTACGTTCTCACCGCACGCCCCCGACACGATCTGCGAACGCAACCGCTCACGATACCTTTATTAGCCCACAATGAGACGCTCCGAGCCGGACCCTCGGAGCCGGTAATGTTCCCGAGGAAATTTGACAGTCACGAGTCTCTAATTGGTTCGCGCGAGTCAAACAATGCCTCGCCGGCCGCAGTGCGTTCAAACACTTCTCACGGTGTTGTATTGTTTCAGCGTTTGACACCTGTGTTTACATTTCATTATCTTGTATGGCGGCTCATTTGTGATGCTTTTTATTTGAAGAAATACCTTGTTTAATTGTTCCGCGTTTCTCTGGAACACTGTAACTCGGCTCGTGTTATATGGAATGGTGTTTGTTCAACGTTTTCGTTCGTCAAAACATCTACCTTTGTGAAAGAGCCACTCATTACATCTGTCATACAAAAGACATCAACGGGATCCCGCGTTTGTGTTCCAACATTTACGCATACTCGCCCCATCGCACGCGTATTTAATGCACAAATATCCAATTATGTTTAACAGTAAAATTAAGATTTACGGTCACCTCGTTTGCGATATGGTTATTTTAATTCCGTATCATCAAGTTTAAGTAACCATAAAAATACTTAAATATGTAAACCACCTACAGGCGATTTTGTTATTTACGATGTTAGTTGACAATTTTACAGCTTTCGTTATTTACGCTTCCGATATAACAATCGGGTTCGTGTTAATAAATTAAGGTATATTTTAATGGTCGCGCCGAAAAATGGAAAGTCTGAATGTCGTATAATTCCGCTGCTAATTTCACGGTTTTATTGAGTTTGATATTACGCGGGTCCGCGCACGTAATTGTTATAACATTACATACGAATGCGTTCGTTTATGAATGTTATTCCACATGCGATATTGCGAAAATTAATTTTAATACCTCCCACTGAGACGGTTTTTTTTCATGCATTGAAGTTAACTCGAATACTCTTACGCATTTTATAAGTTCCTTGTTGATTATTAAATACTTACCTACTATAACTCTTTTACAGCAAATCGTATTCAACATATATGCAAATAAATGTCGAATTCGGCTGTTTAACAACTAAAATTGGGATTGGCCATGACCTCTTTATAAATAGACTAGCAGCGCCCCGCAGTTTTACCCGCGTTGTGCCCGTTCCCGTGGGAATTTCGGGATTTTTTTTACATAAAAACCTTCCTCTTGAATCACTCTACCTATTACAAAAAACCGCAACAAAATCCGTTGCGTAATTTTAAAGATTTAAGCATACAGACAGACAAACAGACAGACACGAAAAAGAGACGACTTTATTTTATACTATGTAGTGACAAGGAGCACCCTAAGGTTTTACCCGCGCCTGCGTTCTTCTCGGAATAAAAATAGCCTATAATTGGATCCTTCCCCTTGTGGGAGCTATCCATTAGAAAAATAATTATTAAAATCAGATTGGCAGTAGCTAAGATTCGCGCGTACGAACAAAAAAATTCATGCTCTGCAGCTTTATTACATTAATATAGATAAAGTATACATTACGTAAGAATGCGTGTCCTCAAATAGTTGTAGTTAAACTATGTATATATTTTTTGCGTCCCCCGTTGATGGGGCGTGAAAACGGAAGACAAAAGTCCGTCCCGGGCATGTGACTATTTCGGGAATGTGTCCCGACAATGGGCCGGCCCTCCACATCACGACCTGCCCAAATCGTGCGCAGACGCATCACGCCAACAATCCTCTTTGTCAACCTTCGGGACACGCGTGCCGAAATACCCGAAATAACTTAGTTTTGGAATTTTGAGAGATGCCAGCAGTGGAACATTACAGGATAAAAAAGTAAGTACGTGTAGGTTAGTGGCCAACCCTGGTGTCGGAGTTTTTGATGGCCTTCGACATGGTCTAAGGGTGCGTCCACATCTGGCGAATGCGCCGCGAATGTGCAGCTCGCCAGCCATGTGCGAGCTGCCCGCAAGCCGCGCGCGTGCAGTCACGGCAATGGTTTGGTGCGCCTCTTTAGTGCAACTCATGCAAGGCTCGTAAAAGGCGCGCGCCCAGCGCGCGCGCGGCCCACGATCTGCGCGCGCACAATTATCGCGCTTACAATTGCGCTTATTGGCTCAGTACTTTAGGCAGACGCGAGCCGCTAGCGCGCCGCCCGCGCGCCGCCCGCGCGCTGATCGCATACGGCGCTTAGGTTGCGAGCGAACTGCGCGCGAGCGGCGCAAGAGCGGCGCACGAACAAAAATGCACGCGCGCAGCTCGCGGGCAGCTCACAAACGGTTCGCGACCTGCGCATTCGCGGCATATTCGTCAGATGTGGACGCACCCTTACGATTGCAACAGCACGGTAGCGCTCAGATAGAAATGCTTCTATCGCCCACCCATCTAAGTAGGAGCTGCACGCATGTTGCTTAACAATACCAATAAGTTAACATCGGTTAGCCACACTACGCCACGAGCGCTACAGAATAAGGGCGCTTTCAATTTATGCGTTTCGTGTCGGACCGCTGCGGTGCCGAAGCGGTGCGTTTGTCGTATTGTGTACGTACGATCGTGTGTTTTCATACAAATCGAGCTGCTCGGCAACAGTGCGTAATAAAATTATTTCGCGGTACCGACGCCGCACTGTTACGACAAACGCATCGCTTCGGCACCGCAGCGGTCCGACACGAAACGCATAATTTGAAAGCGCCCTAATACTCCATGTTAAGGTAGGCTATACTATACAGTTACTACACTTCCTATCTAGTTAGTTACGCTTTATAAAAATAGATACGAAGAAGACCACTTTTTAAAACGCTATTGGAATTTTAATGATCGGATTTTCGAACAATAATGTAAAATAATAACTTTAGATCACATGCAGCTATATCTTCAGCTCATCATTCTAATTCTGAGCCGATCATTCCTAGAACTGTAGTACTACTTGATTCCTCCCCCCGGATGACTACATTGCATAATCTTTTCCGATAAATCTATCGTTAAATGATCGCAAAAAATCCACTGATCGTGATCGCCGTATCTGACGGAATCGTTCTGTACCAACATTTACTACACAATACATACTTAAGAGTAATAAAATTATCATATTTAACGGTTTAATCCGTCTTCAAGCGATATTTCTAACAAGAATTCGACAACATAGAAAATATGCGTGCGCAGGTCGATATTTACGAAGTCTATTTAATTATTTAAACACCTATAAACTGAAAATACGGTTGTAATAAAGATTGTACGATAACATAAATATATAAAATGAAAAGGAAGTTACTTTTTAAAGTTGCTGTTCACATTCCAATACACATACCATTTGTGAGTACGTCTGTTAATCCTCCGACGAAATAAGGATGTATAAGTATTAAGTTTACTTAACAATTTGCGGAATTTTTTATTATCAGCTTAAAATTCTGGCTGACTGGCTAATAATAAGAAAATAATAAGCACTTGTTTATAATCTATATATTATATATAAAATTCAAAGTCCTGACTGACTGACTGACTGACTGGATGGTAATCAACGCACAGCCTCAACCGCTACACCTAGAAACATGAAATTTGGCAGGAAGGTTCTTCAAGTGACGTAAGTGCACACTAAGAAAGGATTTTCGTAAAATTCCTACGGGAACGGGCTCAACGCGGGCAAAGCCGCGGGGCGCTGCTAGTTACTTAATAAGCGCTGGCTTAAACAATAGGTGTATAAGAATAACAACAAACGGATACAGTTTAAAAGATAATAAACTACGTATATCAATTTTGTTCTGTTCAAAGTACTAAGAACACTTTTTAAATATTTTGAAATGTACACAAGTTTATTAACAGCGTAGAAGTATGTTTTAAAATGTAAAAAATAATAGTTAAAAATCATAAATTGTACAAACATCCCACATCTATGAGTCGTTCCATTAGTTCCCATGTTATTACGAAGATCATTATCGATAATTCATAACAACTTTAGATATATATTTTAGGAACGCCTCCATGCATATTAAACGTTATAATTATAAATATTATCAACGGTATATCACGTAAACTGATAGTCAATGTTATGGCTTCAAATTGCTATAATATTATCGCAAATCAGGTGTGAACATTTGTGTTAACTCCAAGTAAGTACCAAGCTTCAGGTATTTATAGGCGATACTTTGTAACGCATTGTACGAGTAGTTTAATTTATCGTACAGTGTGCAATAAAAACGTGAATATATATTCGTAGTCCCATATTTAATGGAATACTATTTTCAGAATAAGGTATTAAAAGTGCCATAATATACAAACAGCGATGCGTGGTTTTTCTTGCTTTGTAGTTTCCGGGGATCAATGGCAAAAATGTATGTCTTCTGTAAGCCAAACATTTAAATCTACTAATATTATAAAGCTGCAGAGTTTGTTTGTTTGTTTGAACGCGCTAATCTCAGGAACTACCGATTTGAAAAATTCTTTAAGTGTTGGATAGTCCACTTATCGAGGAAGGCTATAGGCTATTTTTCATCCCGAAATTCCCACGGGAACGGGCTCAAAGCGAGTAATAACCACGGGGCGCTGCTAGTTCCTTTATAAAAGGAATCATACTATTACATACGTAATCTCCTGACAAGTTCGTAAAATGTTTGTCCGTTCACTCTTAACTCAAGTCTCGATAATAAACCAACGTACACAACCTATTCATGTATTGGACAGTAAAAAGACGCATCCTCATCAAAGTTACTTAATATTCAATGAACACCTATTCTTGAAGATGGATCGTCGAAGCAGTGAAATATCACCAATAACATGTGCACTTAATGACTTGGTAGCCAGTAACAATACAAATATAAGGTAAAGGATACATAAAGCTTTTAAAGTGCCTCAACATTTAAAAAATACATAAAAAAGTATTAGCCAGTAATGTCCCAATGCTGGGCAAAGGCCCCTCATCTCACTGAAGATATCAGTACAGTGAGGAAGGCATAATCACTACGCTTGCCAAATGCGGGTTGGTGATCTCAAACCCGAGCCATGTTTGAAAAGTAAGAAACATGTTTTCGCTCGACCCGGGAATTGAACCCGGGACCTCAGACTTGGCAGGCGAGTGCACATACCACTAGACAACCGAGGAGTTCCAATTAAATCTTGTTATTAAATTAAATCCTAATGCCAGCTTTAAATGTTCACTCTTAGGTATCTGTATAGTTTTTCACAGTTAAAATAGATGTTTACTACACTAGCCTATGGTTGTTTTTGGTCATACTTTTAAATCGATGGAATTGGTACTTTATGCAACGCTTTTTTAAATTCGCAATTATACAGGCTGTGTTACTTAAAACCCGTTTAATTTGGTCAATATTGGAAAGATGTCCAAAACAACAAGTGGTGAGCGAATCCCGCGGAGCTCGGGCCGAGACTCAAATTAGTGTTCGTTAAAGGAATCGCTCGGAACAGGCAGAAGGCATATTAAGGGTAAGTGTAGGCAACCGATAATTGTGCCGTGAGAACCGAGTCCGCATGACGTCTCCGGCTAACTTGATCGCATCACGATCGCTTGTTATTTTCGCTGCCCGACGCGACGCCTCGCAGTGAAAGTAGTAACTATTTTAGAAAATATTCAAATTCTCATATTTTTTACGACGCTGCTTTTATCGGTATAAAGTTGTATATAATTGTATTCCAATAATTTGAAATGCGTGTGTATTACCGTTTTAGAACAGTTTTATGCGTGTTATGTGCCGCGATGGGGAATTAATGGTCTGTTTTGAGTTTTATTATTAGTTGTATTGGAGAACATTTTATCAGTGCATTTGAATAAGCTTAAAAGTAGAATTAACATAAAGCACTCTTAAGTTATGTCTAGTGAAATTGAAAGCAGTTAGATTTCATAGTACAAACGTGTGGGATGATAACTTAGTTACGTTCCTCGTGTCTACTATTACCCAAAGCTAGGCCATGTTAGACCATGTCGGAAGCCTTAAGGCGGTCAAAACTCCGATGCCAGGGATGACCACTTATCTTTACGAAATAGATGAAAGAATTACTACTACCGACTGCCCTAGACTACAGCCAAGGATCCTATAAAAACTTAGCCATGACGAAGCGATTACCATTCAGCCAAAGCTTAAATTCCACCTCTACTTTCAAAAACAATATTAAAATGTTTTTTAAGAAGCCGCCTTCTTTTAAACAAACAAGTCGGACAAACAATAAATATGTAAAGTTAAACATAAACTTGTACTTGTTCTCCCATTACAAATAAACTCGGAATGATAATTATACCATCTACTGCTATTAACAGTACTTTTTGTTTACTAACTCGAATCTATTTGACGAGAATGTTTGTATGATAATAACGAACTGTAGTAATGCGTAATTTATATGTGTATATGAAGGTAAATTTCTACACCAGAAAGTTACCTGTGACTTTCCACAAAGGCTTATACTACGTTCAAAAATATAGCATAGCAAAACGTGACGTAGTAAATAATTTCAAGAAGGTTAGTGGCCAACCCTGGTGGCGGAATTATTAGACCGCCCCAAGACCTCCGACAAAGTCTATCGATTGTAACAACCGGTACCGATAATTGAGCGTGCGACCCGAAGCACGGTAGCGCTCAGGAGAACTATACTACGTTTGATATAGTTGGTAGATACCAAAAGTAGGAAAACATTGATCTGGTGGAAATGCACCTTAAGAATTACCCCAGTTCAGTTATGAATGGATAGATAATACTATATCGATCATACGAGTATCTGTTATTGTTGACTACCTTCTGTCTTGCACGGTATTCCTAAAGCATGTGTTTTAGTTAAAACGAGACAGGTAAAAGTTAGCAATTAATTAGACTGACAAATCTGTTGAGCTATCCATCTAATCTAGATCTGCAAACAGGTTTCAAAACTTGATTTAATACCAAACCAACTCCATCATCATCAAGTTTGTTTTTCAATCAAATACAATCGAAAGCGAATCGCGATAGAGGTTAGTAGATCGCAAAATCGTCTCAGAAATGCTTTCATAATGCCGCAAAACAACATTTTATGGTTTACGCCGTGGATGGGGATAATCGCAAATAGCCTATCATTTGATACGCTACCGAAGGAACCCCGAGTGGTGACATCCAAACGAAATGGATTTGGATTCATTCAGTTGTAAAGTTATAGGTAGGTAGAATATTAATAGGATGCATTACTAACATTCCATTTGTCTCAAGTTCTTGAAGACTACTACTATTCGATTCCTGCCCGGAGTCAACAATAAGTGTGTGTGTGTGTCGGAGTGAAGACATAGTTGTTGGCGACGACGTCTGGGTGTTATATATATTCTTATAAAGTATTTGTATATGTATATGTAGTAGTAACAGTTAGTTAGATTCCATATTACAAGCCTAGAGCTTAGTTTAGGTCTAATTGACCGTGAATGAATTTGTCCGGGTATATATATAAAAAAAATTAAAATAAAAAAAGAATTAAAAGAAAATACTTATTCTAAATGGTTGTTTGTACTTGTAAGTTCATATAAATGTTACATATTCCGATTTCACCATTGCTCTCAATTTTTACGAGCGCCCTTTTCGCGTGACCAAAAAAGAGTGATTATTGAGAGTGATGTAACTTAACTTAAGGTACTTCAACTGGATTTTTTTAATGTGACACAATTTCTTAATTCTACGTAGTTGTGTTTTGTAACTACATACATATTATATTGATCCCAACTAATCATTAACAATTCGTCATACCGATAGTATCAAGGCAGTATCTAAGAAGGAATCGCCTCTCGCCAGATTTCGGCGTCCGGGAATCCAAAGAGCAGTGCCGCATCGGTATTCGGGAAACCGATTAAAATTTCAGAAAAAACAGCTATACGTATAATAATTTAAGGTCAAGAGGAGCGTGATCTCGACGTGGTGGACAAAAATTATTTATTTGCGTGGGGCGCGGCAATTAGGGGGGCGGGGCGCGTCTGCGAGCGCGACCTCTCGACCCGCGCCTGCGCAGGCGGCCGGGGCTCCGCGCCGTCCGCGCGCTCCGCTCGTCCTGTCTCGGAGCCCCAACAACCAAATTGCATTCGCATTTTAATATCTACAACACGATTTAACCACATTTCTGGAATTCTCTTCCACAGAATTGAATTTAACCTTTGGGTCGGATGACCGTAATTGAGTGACCTTTGCGCGAAGTTATGCTATATTTCTTGTACGCATTGCAATGCAATTATTATGAATGATTGGTATTGTTTAAAAAGTACCTACCTATATGGGCTCTTTTCATTTGGGCCTGTTTAACCGTATCGCTTAAAATGAATGAGTCAATGCGTGCTTGAATAAAATAGAGAGGACATTTGATGTGGGTTATGATTTTATGACATAACCCTTTATTTAATACATAATACATATTACTATATTTAATATATATTACTCCACGTTCGGTATTTTCTGATATCTTACTTAAACATTTAAGTACTTCATTAGCAAAATAATTTGGTATGTTAACATGTCTAGATAGGGCTCTAGGATCGACACAACGAGTGGACGCACGATCCCCGTCAGTTAACGCAGCGCAATCGACGGAGCTGACAAGAAGATGAATGGCTCCGAGAATCGTGGCTAGTTTTATAATTTAAAATCATGCGATATTCTGTGAAACAATGCCAGTTTCTAAACTTACATACCTACGATACAGATCACTTTTTTCAGCGATAAACCGCGTCAACTGAATGTTCATGTAACATTTTATTGTTAAATGGAACCGTTTTGTCAGCATACCCTCTAACAAAAAAAACAGCAAATAGAGGTCAAGTTTTGAAGTCTGTTAGTAAATGTATCCAATTTATTAAGTTGTATGGCAACAAAATATCTAACTTTATTGGCATTTATAATCTTATAATATCAATAAATATTGATACTTCAGTGGGTAGAGACTAGGCCAAAATTGAAATCTAGAATGTCATTCAGGTAATTGATATTTAACTACATTGTAGAAATACTTGTAAGCGTAGTTAGTCTACAAGATGATGACTAGCTTGAACTTAATAACTTTGAGATACATTGTAACGATATCGACTGTAGAGGTACCAAAGTATTGATCTTGGTGCTCAAACGCACGCATGCGCGGAGCGGCGAAATGTGGGCGGCGCGGGCGCATTTTGAACCGCTCGGCGCTCTATGTAGATATCTGATGGTATATGCGTTGCTCCTTTTGTATAATTTAACGATGAGAACTAGCCAAGACGAATATCAATTTACAAGAACATGATGAAGTTTAATTCGCTCAGATAATTTTCAAGCTTGATATCCAGGAAAAAACATTCCATTCAAGACTTGGTAATTCTTTCATGTCTGCGCGTTAATTAAGTAAGTATGTATTTTTATTATATTACGAAATAAGAAAATGAATTTTCGACAAAAAAGCGTTTATTTCAAATTAAAACATTAAAGCGAGGCAGAGATCGCCACACAAAAGAAAGACATCAACGGGGTCACCCCAAAAAGTAAAAACTAAAATTATCAATGTTATTTTAGTTAAACAATTAGAACATTCTAAATGCAAATATTATATTTCAATCTTAATTACCCACATCAAAAAACAATCCCCAATATACATCTCTAAAAACCCAATAAAAACGCTCCATCTTCGATTACTATACACGACCGTACAAAATGCCTCCAACCTCTTCAAAAACGTCAGTAAATAAAAATATAAAAATACTTACTATGTTTAATCTTCCTGAGGATCTTCTTCATGTTGAACAGGTGTTCTCTTCAGGGCACGCGCTCGCTACTGATCCTCAATGCGCCGGGAGTCATGGTCGGCTTCACACCGGGTGGATAAACTCAAGTCTCAATACCTAGTGGTAACATATGGATATATTATGCACCAAGTGCTAAACAACCAGTGGGCGGCGTGTGTCATCAATGCTTTTAGTTTAGTTAGACAAAAGATTGGAAGAGCTTCATCCTTTGTGAATGTGGGTAGATCTTTGTAAACAAAGCAATTTGGTTATTTAGTTTTAAGACAGCTCGTTTTACATGATCAAGTTGATCGATAGCAATTTAGATTATTTTGGTAACTGCTAATGCTATCTAAGTTATGTTATTAAATACTTTATCGATGGATATAGTTCCTTTATTATTATTAATATATAGTTTTTATCCCACTTTAACTTTTCCACATCAGAGCAAAGCTTTTCCCCTCAAAAGTTATATAAATAGGTTTTCTTAAGTAAAATAAAATATAAGTATGTAAGTCCGAGTAGGTTAGTGGTCAACCCTGGTGTCGGAGTTTTTAGACCGCCTAAAGGCCTCCGACATGGTCTAACAACCGGGACCGACAATTTAACGTGCCCTCCGAAGCACGGTAGCGCTCAGATAGAAATTTCACTATCGGCCACCAATCCTAGTAGGGGTCGAGCTGCACGTTGGTTAACAATCCCAATGAACTAACATGATTTAGTCAAACTATGCCGTGAGCGCTACAAGTATAAGTACATACTGTATACGAGTACTTTACTTATACGAGCATAAAAAGACCACTATCCCATAAGTGTGCGTGCGTTATAAACTAGATTGTACGATAAAATATATTGTAGACGTAGTATTATAGTAAAGCTGCAGCGGAAGCGCGCTCGACAAAGCACGACCGCGCGAGCCCCGTGCGATATGCTCCATGGAACTTGCATTATGGGCTCTTCAGTATGTTCGCAAGCTGACTGGAAATATAAAGCCTCTTTATATTAGACTCTTTGACAGAAAATATCAATTAATGACAAGTATGATGTTTATACGACGAATAATCGGATTTTAGCCAATAACAAAAATTGAATTGAATTGATGATTGGATTTTACGCAATAAGTTTATTAATTAAATGCTTAATATAAAGAGCGTTTCTAAATAGAAAGACAAATAAATAAATCAGATAATTACCTAATTGCATTATTTATTATTTTTGTACTTTATAATAACAATAATAATTATGAGCCAAATAACAGGGCCAATACTCAGCCCCACGACTGCTGGGTCTACAGTGCAGTCATCAGACGAGGGCACAACGACAACCCAGTCGACCGTCACCGAGATCACGGCCTCGAAGATCAGCTTCTCGGAAGATGTATCTACTGCACCTCGGGGCTTCAATTTCATGGAGAAGCGGCAGAGAGTCTCCGTAATAGTGGACAATGAAGACCTCTCGCCAGAGAACCTCGTGGACTCCGCCTACGTCACCATGGAAGACACTTTCTCCCACGCCGCCTTCGAAACCAGACAAAGAAGAACCAAGAGCGATACTCTTGAAAAAATAAAGTCAAAGTCGAAGTCGGTCATGGACACGGGCTTAAAAGTGTATGCAACAACAATCTCCCTTGACGACATACAAATCGATCACACGCTCAATACCGAGGAAGGGTACGTTCCCGACGGAGTGGATCTAGACGCAGCCCCTTCCGCTTTCTACCTGCCCAAAGAAAAACCCATCATGTCGCACCTACCAGAAATGTTTATAATCCTTAAAGAAACGCAGACGCATTTTTTGTTCGAGCTGCCGAGCTATTCGTACGATAAGGGCTCAACTCAAGCGACTGAAGTCGAAGCAGAAAATGAATATTATGAATATATAACTGTGGGAAAAGGAAGAAATAGGAAGATGGTTAATGAGGAGACGCAGACGAAACCGTACACCTTCCAGAGCCGGCACACACTGGCGACCCGTCCTCAGAAGAAGAACGCGTCGTCGTTCGCGTCCATGTGGGACATGCACGACACGTACGCCAAGCTGGCGCTCATCCGGCCCGCGGAGGAGCCCGACGCCATGGTGCTCTACCAGACCGCCGCTGCCTACTTACTCCGCAAAAAGAAGCCAACAGCCTCCGCTAAAAGCAAAACTTTCGACGATATTGCCTCAACCCCACAATTTCTTGACGCAGTACAAGTAACCGAAAGAGTCCTCGCGTCCAAAGACTACTCCGATGCCCAAAAGAAATTCCGAGGACTTGTTTTGATGGATCCATTATCTCTCGATTTGATTTATATTTATTCAATGAAACCTCTTTGGACGCTTGAATGTCCTGATACCGCCAACCGGCCTATAACCAGTATATCTTTTAACCCAAAAAATGGAAACATTCTAGCTGTTGGCCATGGAAAATTTAGATATGCGGAAAATCATATCGGTATTGTTGCTGTTTGGTGTACAAAGAATCCTTGCAAACCTGAGAGATTGTATAGATTTGAAGATCCTCTAACATCGTTATCGTTTTCCGAGAAGAATCCGAATTGGTTGGCGTGTGGGTTCGCTAACGGCGATGTCATCATACTGGATATAACTTCACATTTTGTGAAGACAAAGGCTAGAAGCAAGCGGGACACGAACCCTTGCTTCGACCCGGTGTGGTCGACAAGCTGGTGCCCGCTGGACCGCGACACCGAGTACGTGATGACGGCGGGCCAGGACGGGCGCATCAATCGGTTCATCAGCACCAAGACGAACGACTTCATCTGCTCGCCGATGATGAGGATCTCTACCGTCGAAGGAAAACTTAAAGGACTGAATATAGCTAAATCTTGTTTAAAAGTAGACGTCGCTATAACGAGGTACCCGGCGGCTTTGTGCGTCAAGTGGCACCCGACCATCGACCACATCTACATGGTGGGCACGGACGAGGGCTGCATACACAAGTGCTCCACGCACTACTTGAACCAGCACATTGACGTGTTCCGGGCACACGACGGTCCAGTTTACTGCATGGAGATTTCGCCCTTCATGAACACCCTTTGCATGACGTGTGGAGCCGATAGCGCCATCAGATTGTGGATAGAAGGTATAGACGACGAGATTATGACGTTGCCTTGCAGTGCCGCGGTGTACGGGGTCGCGTTTTGTCCCATAAATTCTACGGTTCTGTTATCGGTGAGTGGTAACGTGCTTTCGATATGGGATATGCGTCGGAAGACTCATATGCCCTGCGCGGAGTACACGTTCAGTAATAATGTAGTGTTGACGTACGTCAAGTTCTCCGCGTCAGGGGACAACGTGTTCGTAGGAGACACCGCGGGGAAGATATACACGTTCCACTTGGAAGACACGCCCATACCGCCCTTCTACCAGAGGAAACTGTTGGACGAAGCTATAAAGAAGGCGCTCTGTACTCGGCCTCAACTTTTAAAACAACTGGAAAAGTTGGAGAAATTCAGAGAGAAACGCAAATAATATTTTTAACGCCTATCAAATCTTCTTAACAATTGTAATTTTATCTAAATAGTAATCTTTGATATTTAAACCAGCACTACGAATGTTTAAGTTTTATTATTTATCATTTTCATCAGTATTATTTTGTTAAATAAAATAAAATCTTAATTGTATCTAGTGCTTTATATTTTATTCTTATCAATAAAATTAAGGGTACAAAAATTAAACTTAACAATCTGAAAATAAATAAGAGGAATACCTTTACAATACGCTATACATACAAAGTGATAATAAATAACATATAGAAGTATATAAGTCTTATTTACACGTAGTAGTAAAAGTAGCATATGCCCGTTGTCCCCATACGCCGTGTCCCCGTTTAAATGGACAGTGGTACTTAAATTAAATATTTAAAATTACTTTCCGTTGTTACCGTACCAACCAGTATTAACCAATCCTATGGTATTACTATATGTACATGCGAAAGTTTGTGAGGATGTATGTTTGTTACTCTTTCACGCAAAAACTACTGAACGGATTGATGAAACTTTACAGTAATATAGGTTATACTCAGAATAACATATGGGATAAATTTTAACCCAAAATTCCCGCGGGAACGGGTACAACGCGGGTAATTGACTAATAATGGCTGGGTAACGTTAGGTAAAAACTGTGCTAGAACCGAATTCTACGAAATTCTACAAGGTACGAGGACAACAGGAAGTAATTTAAATTTTAAATATATCATTAAAGTACCGCTACTACACGGTGTTCGGGGACAGCGGACATCATCCGAAAATCGGTATATAATGTGAATATGACTAGGTTTTGGAGAGTTTTTGTAACTGGTACTCCTTCTTCAGTTCTTTGAGATTAGTCTCTAGTATCGCCACCTGTTGATAATAAAATAAAATGAATGTATACTAGATGCTAATATTATAAGTAGCGACCCGAAATCTATAGAATTTCAATACATTATCAACAAAAAAATTATATCAATCTTGAAAAATATCTAAGTTGAAATACATGATTGGTGACCATTTTGCATGACATGCTCCGAAAATCCTTATCATCACCATTGCAATTGCAGGATTGTTCGTGAAACGGTTGAAATCAAGAAACAACAATGTCATTCGGAAGTAACAAATGGCTGTAGGCGTCGCGAAATTTGTGTAATTGTGAGGGGAGAGACGCTGTCGCCAGCGCTTCACCCACCTCCTGAAGAAGGTCTCCAGACGTGATCGAAACGTGTTGAGGGACACTCAACAGCTACCACCGTCGTACGTAACTTCCTGCTTCAACAAATAATAATTCCTTGATTTGAATCTCAATTCTCAGCATACCTCTTCGAATTTGAATTCCTCACGTGCCTTCTTGATGTACTCTCGGATGATGTTCATCTGTTCCAGCAGCGGGTTGTCGTCATCGTCGGCCGCCTGCGCGTGGTTGTCGTAGCTACTCGACGCTGCAAAAAAAAACCACAACTAAAGATTCGCCTTCAAAACGCCTACGTGGTCTAGTATGTGCATTCGCCTGCCAAGACTGGGGTCCCAGGTTGAATTACCAGGTCCAGAATACGCTTCCTACTTTTCAAACATAGCTCGGGTTTGAGATCACCAACCCGCAGTAGGCAAAACTAAGCTTTTTTGTTTTTATAAATGTTTACAGAAAAAGAAGTAAAAAAAAAGTATTAGCCTGTAATGTCCCACTGCTGGGCAAAGGCCTCTCATCTCACTGAAGTTATCAGTACAGTGAGGAGGATTGAGCATAATCACCACGCTTGCCAAATGCGGGTTGGTGATCTCAAACTCGAGCCATGTTTGAAAAGTAGGAAACATGTTTTCGCTCGACCCGGGAATTGAACCCGGGACCTCAGTTTTGGCAGGCGAGCGCACATACCACTAGACCACCGAGGCGAAAAAAAAAAGCTGTTTAAAAATATGTTTTTGGAATTAAAGCTAAGAACATTATTGATTTAATAATATTATTAGGAGCGAGGGGCCTCTACCAACAACGTTTCTTTCTGCTGAAATTAGCTGTTTTGTTTTCTGAATTTTTATTTTTCTATTAATGGTAGCAACAAATGATAAATACAAATTAAATGATATTTTATTTATTTATTTTATTGGAACGAAATTCCTTATCGCGCGTTGCGAAAGGGGGCTTGACGGAAAAAATGGTAACGACATTTTTTAGGCCAGAGAGGGACAGACAGAGAAACATGCGCACGCCAGAGAGAGACAGACAGAGTGTACGGGCCAATACTTTATTGCCCATACAGCACTTTGATATAATTGTACCTAACTTTAATTAGTCGTTACTTGACAACACTACACACCGTACGTCACGAGTGTAAAAACAAATTGTATCTATCAATAAGTGCGACTCAATAAATACTTACTACTAAACTTAACGGTAGTTTGCTTTGTGTGAACATAACAACATAACCGCGCGGCGCGGGTATTGCTTACGGTAATAACCCCAACACAGAGAAACATGCGCGAGAGAGACAGACAGAGAAACATGCGCGGCGCGGCGCTCTCTCTCTAGAAAGCAAGCTAGATATTTTCGTTTCGTCTTTCAATTTCGCATTGAACAGTGTGGTGTCGCGGCGATTATTTTTGTTGATAATGAATAAACTTCGTTCCATCCGGGTGTCCCTTGACACCTCTCAAGTTTTTTTATTATGTATAATCGTTAAGCCAAGCTCGAAACTCGATCACTAACCTACCTACGAACTGGCTAAGCCTAATTTATCCAAGCTCGGGTAATTATTAAGTGTGGTACGCACCGCTGGGGCCGGCGTCAGCGGAGGGCTGGCGCTGGCGCTCGAGGCGCTCGCGCTCGCGCTGGATCTGGCGCTCGGCGCGCTCGTAGCGCTGCCGCCGCACCTCCTCGATCTGGGCCTCCGTCGGCAGCTTGCGGAGGGACAGGAGTTCTTCCTGAAATAACACTCGACAATGGCTATTTCAATTTATTTACATACTATTATATAGTATGTGCTGTAACAATATAACAAGTCACACTGATGACGAGATACTGTTCATATTAAACTTAAAAAATAATAATAAATAATAGGAAATAAAAGCAATTCTTCCTAGAACAATCTATCAATCTTCTTTCTACATATGAGTCGTGTTAGTTACAACACTAACAACATTTTCGATTTTTTTATATTCGTCCGGTTTATGATAAAATATTAATAAAGTCAAAGTTTTTTTTATTGTAATAAAAACCAAATGCTAATATTGATAGAAATTAATAAATTATGGAATTCATACCTTAATATAATGGGCAGCTGCTTGCCTAATAGAGTTCTGTAGCCTGGCCTGCCTGGTGCCTTGCTCGGCCGGGAATGTGGTGATCTGTTTACTGAGCAGGTCAATACCTTCAGCCAACTTGCCGATGCGGCCGCGCATTGCGTTCACATCGCTCAAGTTATATGTTGTCTCTCCATCAAATAAACTTTGACACATCTGGAAATAGGCATTTGTCAGACTCATAAAAATATTCTTAGTTTTCAAAATTATTCAGCTGGGAATCCTTTTATATTATAAATGTGAAAGTGAAGATGTATTGAAGTATGTTAGTTAAATAATAACTACTGTATGGATTTAAATAAAACAGTAATATAGCATACATCATAAAATACATTTTATTTTCTACTGGTATAACTGGTATAACCGCTGGCTACTACTGCTCTTTACTTTTCATTTTAAAGGATAAGTACGAGAACAAAAAATAAACAATAACCTTTTCATACATAGCCACTGACGGTGTAGCCTGGTCCATCAAGCTTCTCATCTGTTCATACGCCGTCACTAACACAGTCTTAGCATTCCGACTCTCTTGGATCTGCCGTCTAATTTCAATCAGGTTGTAACAATGTTCACAGAGTCGGAGGCCATCCTTCTCTGAAGACGGTTGGTCGGGAGGTTGTGATTGATTTGATACTGAGGGATCTACTATGGTTCCTGAGAGATAAGGAAATAGTTGATTAACTTATGCAAAACCAAAATAATTCATATTTATAGACCTCTACAACACAAAATAACTATTCGGTATCAGCGCCAATTTAACATTGATCTTAATGCCAATCGGTCATGCAAATGAGCTTTAATGATAGAAATATCTGTGAAATATGATTTCACAATACATACATACATAAAAAATACAAACTAAGCGCAATCCTTTGTGAAATTAATTATTAAATAGTAAATACTATGTAATACTCACTAGCAACATTGAGATCTAAGAATAATGAACAGTCATTACAAAGTAGAGAGCCACAGAGTCGGCAATGGTGCTTCCGCCTCGTCAGGTTGAAGGTCTTAGCACAGTTCGGACATAACTTTACTGAGGAGCCATCTAGCCATGGTACTATCTGAAAAAATATTAAAGAGGTTGTTATTTTGTTGAGGTGAGGTAAGAATCACATAACATAATTTTTACATAATACGAAACAATGTCTCATACATAATAGCCAATTATGTCAGTTCTTATCAGAAATACTGATTTGTTATCAGTAAAGAAATCAACTACTAATCCGAATAAATGAACGAATGTTATAGCAAAAAGTGCCAATGTACAGTACTTACATCCTGTTCATGTTGTTTCCTCTGGCTGGGCTCAGAGGGCATGTTACACACTAATTTGTCCAGTCTTATCAATAGCTTGTTGGTTTCCGAGGCGTATCGCTCCAGTCTAGCCGATCTCACACCCTTGAAATAGTCCGTGGAGCTCCTTGAAACACCAACTAACTGTTCCTCAACTTCATAATATTGCTCCTGATTACTGAACTTTAACGCTCTGTCAAATGTCTCCAACAAATCTGCGTCATTGTTATTCAATATTATTTTCTTCGCCTTCCCAAAGATACTCTTCAGAGACCTGAGTACGTCCTGTTCTTCTTGGTGAAGACTCTCGAAGTGACTGGTCAGTTGACTGGCGGACCTCAAGTCCGCCTTGCATATTGGACAAAGGAAACCTTCCAATATCTCATCATCGTTAGCTGTAGCCATTTCCTTCGCCGAGCAACTGTTTATTTGCTTTTTACAAACTCATTTAATTAATGTTGTAGCAAAATACACCCTCTTCGAAATTAGTCCGATTACTGCACTAACGTTCCGTTTATTGTTTTCAATTGAATACAATTTGAATATAAAAATATTTAATTGTATTTTAGTAAGCAGTTTAACTTTGAATGTTATAATCTTCACTTGATTCTTTCTACATTTATTCATTATTCAACATATAACTTCGGAACTATCAATAAAATAAACCAATACATCAACACTAATTTTATTCTTGTAACAGAACGTAAAATATCTGACATTTAATCCACAGATTAAAATTATCCGTTTTGACTTTGAAATTCCCAAATATTTTAGCCGGAATATTTACCCGACTGCGACAGAAGGAGGGTATTGTTTTTTTATGGTGATTGGATAGGTTGTCCGCTTACATTGTATTTAAGTTTCCAGTGCTAAGACCAGGAAACACGTGCTAATAAGTCCTTACAGTCTACCTCTAACCTCAAATTCCTCAAAATCGGTTCTGCCGATCATATTTGTGATCACACTTGCTTGTCACATTGGTAGGAAGTCGATTATCATGTTGATGACCATGAATAACGTATTAAGGCCATTTCTCCAGACTTTTGGGATGCAAAGGAAGCAATAAAACATAAAATATCACATAACTGATTTCATATATTCAGTGACACTATCAAACAATTGCTTTAATTCTTCAATATCTGTTTTAGTCTCTGGCCAATCCTGTTTCTCTGCAGCTCTGATGACCCCCTGCCCCGTGAGGCGAGCTGAAGACAGCTGCGAGTTGGCTTGCAAGACATCCTTGTCTTCCGCCCCCTGTCGAGCCTTCAAACTGTAGTCTAACAAGTCTTTCGCAAGCTCAATCACTTTCTTGCAAGATTCCGGGTTATTGGGCCAGTCTCCACTCTGAAAACATAAAACCGAAAAATATATGCCATACCATATTCATGAGGAATTAGCAATATACTATTATAGTACACACACATACCAATTCCCACCCGTTAAATACATTGTTTATTTACCTGTGTAAATCCTCTATAAGCTTTCAGAAGTCGTTGGGCTTTGAGCAAGTATGTAGGACTAAGATCAGAGTACAGCTGCCATAATGCAGGGTTGGTCTGGTGGATGGACGTAATTCTGCCAAACAATTCCAACATGCGCTTTTGTAATCTGCGAACAATTAAACAGAGACATTATTTTTAATAACGTATTTACGCTGAGAAAAAATCTAAATCATCCTCATCATATCCTTTTCAAAAATCATGGATCTGTCACTTAATATCTGACATGTATTCGTGTGTTCTGCAGGGCAAGCATATAACTGAACACATAATAATATCTCTTACTTTTTCAAATAATAGGAAGCATGTTGCCATTTGTAAACAAAATGTAGAGAAAACACCCACAGATAAAAACCAATCGCATTTAGTCTTAACTTGAGAGTAAAAACGAGAGATTTTGACGTTTCATGTAGATATAGAGAAATTTGTCTAAAAAGTAGATATAAAACGTTGAGAAAACCTTTGTCTTCAGTTATATACTTGCCGGGCAGGTCTTCAATAACCAGATTACCCAACGCGATAAGCAGTAGAAGACGAGCAGCATATTACCTGTTTGCGCCGCAGCCGTCGGCGTCCACAATGTCATGCAGCACGGCCCGCGCGAGCAGCGCCAGCACCTCGACGTCGTCGAAGCGGCGCCGCAGGTCCAGCAGGCGGTGCACGCCGCGCATCACGTCCTCGAAGTGGCCCGTGTCCATGCTCACGGTGATCACGTTCTCCCACAGCTGGGGACATACAAATAACCAAACATGTATTTTTCTTAGATCTCAAAGAATAATCTACATCTGGAGATGGTATCATGATGAAATACAGATATCTACAGGTGTCCTAGTCCAGTGGTCGGCAAACTTTTGGCAGGCAAGAGTCACAAAGTAGACAAATAAAGTAAGGCGGGCCGCATTTGTGAACATTAGACAAATAATGTGGATGACCAAACGATAGTTTGGGCTGCGGGAAGCAAGTGACGTGTCTGCGGGCCGCGTGTTGCCGTGTTTCCGATGTCCTAGTCCATTCCATACCTTCCAATTATCATAGTTGAATCTGAGAGCTTCCATCAGTGCTCTGTACGCCCGGTTCTTGTCCTTCTGGTTGAGGTACACCTTGGCGAGGTTGTTCCAGGCTTCGAACGAATTCGGCTGCAAGTACGTGTAGCGGCGGTATGCCTTCGCTGATAGCTCCCACTGCTCAGTCGTAAGGGCTGCGTAACTGTAATAGTATTTAGAAATTGGATTTGTCGTTCATAATATAGTTAAAGTTAAACATGGTTAGGTATTTTTTGAGAAATAATCGAGATTATTATTTCAAATGTTGTTTTAGTTTCTCTCCAATTCCATGAAGCAAGTTTCTTGTAGTTAGTTCTTTTTGGTATGGTTTATTTCGGATTCCTTTTATTTATATTTTTTGATACTGTGGACGCAAAATGTACTTGTTGAGACTTTTCATCATTACTTTTTCTACTTACTACGTACTGTCGTTTGGTTATTTCCTACTTACCCCAGCCTCAACCAAACGCCCTCCTGAATGGAATTGATCTCGACCGACTTCTCGTAATGCGGTATGCATTCTTCGTACTTCTTGTGGTCGAACAGGAAGTTGCCCCAATGTCTCTGAGCCCTACTGCTCTTGTGGCATGAGAACTCCCACGCTTGTTCGTAACATTTCACGTCATCTGGGGAATTAATTCTTGTTAGACTAACTTTGAACTTTAAACTCCGATGGGAGCTCTTTACGCTTCATAAACGAAAGTGTAACGTAATAATAAAATTACCTGTAGCGTCTCCTAACAAACAATACAATTTGACAGTCGGATTCAAATCTATCTGTTGTTGGATGATTTCGGCAGCCTGAAATACAGAAAAATGATCTTAAAACATATATTTCATAACTAGCAGCGCTCCGCGGTTTCACCCGCGTTATACCCGTTCTTGCCGGAATTTCGCGATAAAAAGTAGCCTATGTCCTTTCTCAGGATCTGGACTAACTGTATACCAAATTTCATTCAAATCGGTTCAGTAGTTTTGGCGTGAAAGCGTAACAGACAGACAGAGTTACTTTCGCATTTATAATATTAGTTAGGATCATATTGGGTTAAAGTCACAGCAACTTTACTATACTAACTTTATGCCTCAACTGCAGCATGGTGTAGCAGACGATGACGTCTTCCCAGAGCTGCAGCGCGAGGAACTCCTCCAGCGCCGCCTTCACGAGCCCCAGGCTCAGGTACAGGTCGGCGAGCTGCTGCCGCCACCACCACGACGGCTGCAGCCCCGACGCCCACAGGTACGATAACCTGGACCAAGGAAAGTACCATGAAAATACTAGGGCAATGAGGCGCGAAAATGCCAAATATTATATCTTTTATCCCAATAAGAGAATTGCATAAGGACCCCAGAAGAATTCTGGGGTAATGTGTAGCCAAAACCTTCCTCTCTGTCTTTTGGTGAAAATTGCTTCAGAATCCTTTCAGTACTTACTTTTCCTGATTGGCGCAAAAGATGTTTAAAAAAGGCGCAACCAATACAGCCAGATAGACACAGCAGGAAATAAACAGAGAAAGTGTGTAGAACTGCGAGGCGCTACGATAAATGAATGAATGAACCTCGAACTATAAACAAACCTCGTAGTAGCCGCCACACTAGTCTTATCGTTGACTATAGTCTCCGCCTGCAACATCGCTCGCTCCACCGTACGCTTGTGGTTGGCTTCGATACGGCACCGGACCAAGAGCGCGGCGACCCGCGGGGCCCACGCGCCGCGCGGCTGCGACAGAATGGCTTCGATGTATGGGGCTATCTCTTCGTTCATGAGATCGTCCTTGGGCTGGGATTTTTGGATGTATTGCCTGTAAAATTGTCATGGGGTTTGAGAGGAATAAAAACTAAATAATTGACAGAAAAACATTGCCTCAATCAAATGTGTAAGTTTGTTGCGTTTTTACAAACTCAAGCAAGGTGTTTAACTTCATGCACAGTTTACCTCATCGTATATTTGATATAGTGTATGTCTATGGGCTCCGGGGGAAACAATCATCTTGTGGCAAAATGGCAAAACACCTTGGTGGTCTAGTTGTATGTGCATTTGCCTGCCAAGACTGAGGTTCCGGGTTCGATTCCCAGGTCGAGTGAAAACATGTTATCTACTTTTCAATCATGGCTCGGGTTTAAGATCACCAAGCATGGTGATTATGCCTAATCCTCCTCACTGTACTGATATCTTCAATGAGATGAGAGGCCTTTGCCCAGCAGTGGGACATTACAGGCTAATACTTTATTATGTGGCAAAATACAACTGCATGAACACCTCTCTGAATACTCACACTGTAACCAAACATAAAGTTTGCTCTAAGCTCGGTAGCTCCACCTGACTGATCTGCTCAGTGTAGTGTATTTTATTCAACCTCACATCATCATCTAGTTCAATTTCCTTCGGCAAATCAGCTTGTCCGTGACTGTCTTCAGGTGATGGACGATCTATGGCATTGTCCAGTTCACTGGCTAGAGCTAGCTGGGGTAGCAACTTCTGTTGGAACTTTGTTCTCTTCCCCATGACACCTGGAGAAAAAAAAATTAATACTAGTTTAATTATGTTTTTGTACTTTCCTTGTGTGATACTCACCCCTAAGATCCACAATTAAACCAAATCATAGTAAAAGTCTTGAAGAATTCAAAAGAGCTTTTACATTATATTCCCTACGTTTCGAGGGGATTGCACATCTCGTGGTCGCGGGTGAACAAAAAGGAAGAGAAATAAAAAAAAAGTTATTACATGCTTTATTAACTTTCTAATGCTAAAAAACCTGTGTGAGTATGTTTACTATGTGTTCAAATTGTGTAAGTTTAAAAAAGACTTTATATTGTTGTGAGTTATCTTATCACTCACCCGTCAACTCCAACTTCAACCCAGCCAGCTCCTTCGCTTTAATCAAGTACTCCTCGGTGCCTTGCACCCGCCCATACAGTAAATATGCCTGTGCTATCTCTAGACATATGAGCAACTGAACTCTAGGGCTATCTGTCAACACTAGCATCTCATTAGAGAGCCGAGCAATGAGCAGTTCCAATTCAGAGTACAGTGTAGCACTGGTGTCTTCTAGACATCGCTGGTGTGTCACTTTGCATCTGAAGTACCACCATAAGTGGATCTGAAAAAAAGAAGTATGTACAGAACAATATATGAATAAAAAGATACATTTATAGACAAGGAATATATTCTCGTTTTCTTTTTTACTTAATGTAGATTTCTTATACCAGTTTAGGACTGACTAATATGTATGTTATTTAGTCCAGATATATTTACTAAGAAGTGTATAATAATAATCTTACCAAGCTCTGTTTAACAGAGTAAAGAGCACCAAATAGTTGACTAGCAAAATATAACAGTTCTGGATACTTGATGTTCGTGTAAATCGGCTCTGAATCTCTCTGTAGCTCCACATTCACATCAACATCCTGTGGCCATTGCACTCCTAGGTATTCCCCCAAGTCCAGTGTCTCAGAATTAGCATTCCAATTATAATCACAAAATGTGAGAAACAAACCAATACTCAAACTAAGAACATTCTCAATGTTTTGTTCATCTTCAAATGAGGATTTTAATTCTGCATGTAACAGTTCCTTTTCTAAATTAGTAGACAGAAGTTTTTTACATAGTTCCTTATTTTCAATTGGCCATTCATCTTTCCATAACTTTTGTAAGACTGTGTTATCTGAAATATTATGTATGGAAACTTGATTAACGGATATTCTTGATGGCTGGTAGTTAAAACAATATGTTGGAACACAAAACAAACAATAAACACTGAAATGTCCTTAATAAAACTAATTTTAATAAAGTAACCACAATCTTAATAAAATATTATAACCTCACCAGATTTATTTTCAATGATAATATCGTAATTACACATGTATAAAATGTTGTCGGTCGACATAATTATTTTCACAAATTAACATATAATAAGTAGAATTTATTTCACTGAACTCCTTCAGCAGCAAGTAAGAGAGTTTATTTAAAAAAATTATAAAATAAAAATAATTAACTTTTGTAAGCAAAGCAAGTCCAACTTGACTACTTTTTTTTATTTATTTATTCATCCAATCCAATCCACATTATCCACAACCACAAACCCACAGACCACGAAACAAGCACAAACCACAACCACAGACCAGGAAACAGACACAGAGACCAAGAGAGACCGCAACTTCAACTCCATTTCCAAAATTCCATTCACTTCACTCACTCAGATTCCCTACAGAGACAATTTTTATACAAACAAAGATTGCTTCATTAAATAAGCCTGCACTACGGTTGTAAAGCGGTAATATTACTTTCGTAAACTTACGTAAAATACCATATTTTAGGTAAAATACGAATAAATTACGGTAAATTACGGTAAAATTGGTAAACCTAACCACCACAGAAGCAAATAGAACGAAAGAAAAGCGGCCAAGTGCGAGTCGGACTCGCCCATGAAGGGTTCCGTAGCAGCGAGTAACATAATAAAGAAGTTCTTGAAATAAATGTTTTTTTATTTACATTTGAGTTATTGAATGAATAATCAGTATTTTTTTGCGGTTTACGATTTATGTCGTAAAAAAAAAACTACTAACTAGACCTCGTTCAAACCAATTTTCGGTGTTAGATTACATTGTTATGTACATCATATATTTTTTTTAGTTTTATCATTCTCTTATTTTAGAAGTTACAGGGGGGGGGACACACATTTTACCACTTTGGAAGAGTCTCTCGCGCAAACTATTCAGTTTAGAAAAAAATGATATTAGAAACCTCAATACCATTTTTGAAGACCTATCCATAGATACCCCAAACGTATGGGTTTGATGAAAAAAAAAATATTTTTTTCATTTCTAAGTATGGGAGACCCCCCTAAAATTTTATTTTTTTTCTATTTTAGTGTGAAAATATTAATGCGGTTCACAGAATACATCTACACACTAAGTTTCAACAACATAGCTCTTATAGTTTCGGAGAAAAAAGGCTGTGTGTTGTTATTTCAGTGGGTTTGGGTTTGTTGATATAAATAACTGAGTCCAAATGTTATTATTCATTTATTACGTAGTCCAAAACATAGTAAACTTACTTCAAAAGGTACCTTGCAACAAACAAAAATATAGTGAGTATCTAAAATAACACATTAGTTTACACATCACACGACAAACAAAAAACATAACTTATTTATACATACCTTTTGAATAATCTGACAATATTATATTAATCAACACATTGTTGCTCAATACATTATAATACTTAAATAAATATTATTCGGAACACATTCCTTTCAGTCTTTTCACTTCGCCATTATTTTATGCTATAATGAAAATTCACAAACCAGAAAACAAGAGAATTCAAAAATACTAATTCAAAAATAATTCTAATGTTCGACTGCCAACTTATTAAAAGAATAAATACATTTACATACAAGAAGGTTTACTAAAATAAAATAAGACATGGAGGTAGAATAATATAAGCTGTGAATTGCTCAATTCTCAACACTCCTCCTTGATCAATTTACAGCGAAGCATCTCAAAAATTCTTCTGTTGAGTGGCTTGGTAAAAAATGTCTGCAATCTGATTGCTGCTCTCGACATGTTGCAATGTTACAGTGTTGCCGATATGTTGCTGAATGTACTTTCGTGGTATCTCAATATGTTTCTTTCCTTTAGTCGTCTTTCCTTCGTGTGCATTCTGTAACATATGTATAGCTGACATGTTGTCAACCTTCAGAGTAATTGGCTGATCACTTTTCAAGATACCAAGTTCCAATGCAATTCGTTTGATCCAGCACACATCGTCAATTACAGACACTGCTGCTCGGTACTCGGCTTCTGCAGTTGAAGTTGCCACCAATCGCTGCTTCTGTGAGTACCAGATCACTGGTCCTCCTCTCATCACCAATACTCCACTCGTCGACTGTCCTGTCTCAGAATCTCCTCCAAAATCTGAATCGGTATATGCAACGAGTTCTTTGTCTCCTCCAAAGTAAATTCCTGCTGTCGCTGTTCCTCTCAAATACTGAAATACACGTTTCACCATTGCCTGATGACTTTTCATGGGATTGTTACAGAATCGACTGAGATAGTTCACAGCGAAACTAATGTCTGGCCGAGTGATTGTAGCTAAGTACAATAAACTCCCTATCGCCTCGCGATAATTGTTGTTTGCTGGAAGTGCCTCGTCGTTCTTGAAATCTGTCTTCTTGGTGATCATTCCTTGCTCAATAGGTGTCGATGCTGGATTGCACTTCTCCAGTTTCATTTTTGTTAAGATTTTCTCCGTGTAACGAGGCTGGTTCACGAATATACCTTCCTTGTTGATCTTGATTTCCATGCCCAAATACGTCAACTTATCCAAAGCTTTCTTGCTGTATGTTATTTGAAATTCCTTGCTTATCTCGCTTAACAATCTGTATATTTCATCTTCATTCTTTCCAGCTATCAATCCATCATCCACGAAGAGTGATAACATAATGTTCTTGTCCTTGTTATAATAAATACACGGGTCGTCATCAGTATTAATCAGACCTATCTTCTTTTCAAAGTATGTGGTAACCCTCTCGTTCCACATCCTTGGAGCTTGTTTAAGCCCATAAAGACTCTTATTCAACTTGCAGACTTTTTCTGATCCATCATTGAACCCTTCCGGCTGATTCATAAAGATTACTTGCTCCAGATTTCCATACAAGAATGCTGTTTTCACATCAAACGATACTAACTTCATTCTCTCTGATGCTGCGTGACTTAGAAGTAGTCGAATCGATGCATGGCGAGCTACTGGACTAAAAGTTTCTGCGTAGTCCACTCCCTCCTTCTGTTCAAATCCTCTGGCTACAAGTCTGGCCTTGTATCTTCCATCTGCCTTCAATCGAAGTACCCAACGACAGGTGATCGGCTTCACTCCTTCTGGACAGTCCACCAGTTTCCAAGTTTTCATTTCCATTAACGAGTCGTACTCCTCCTGCATTGCTTTTCTCCACTTCTCATCTTTGAGTGCTTCACTCACCGGGATATCTTCTGTTTCACCTATCATGGCTACGTAATCTCTCAATCTCGGTGGTGGTTGCAGAATTCGACGATCTCGCAATGTTCTCCTTTCTGGCTCGTCTTCTGGCGGTTGTATCTCATTTTCATTGTCACTTGCCTCCTCAGCACTTTCTCCGGTTCTGTAGTTCTCATCATCTTCCTCTGATTCACTGCTACTTTCCTCTTGCTTTTCAGGTGTACTTTCTGATGCTGATGTCTCAAATTCAGTGCTTTGTCTCAGTCTTATCCTTTCTTCGTCGAAAATTACATTATCTGAGCTAACAACATCTCTCTTCTCTTTCATGTAGATCCTGTAGCAGGGCGAATCAATGTCATAGCCAACCAGAATTCCCTTTTCTGATTTTCTATCAATTTTGCCTCTCTTCTGTGCTTGTGTCAGCACATAACATTTACATCCAAAAGATCGCAGTTTCTCAATTTTCATTTTCCTTCCAAACCACAGTTCTGCCGGACTTTTCCCTGGTACATTGCTGGTTCCTGTCTGATTGATCGTAAAAATCGCATGGTTCATTGCCTCTGCCCAAAGTCTCTCGTCTAAACAATCTGCATGTATCGCTGACCTGGCCGCTTCGACAATCGTTCTCATCTCTCTTTCAATCCTTCCATTTTGCTCAGGCGTATATACATTCGTAAAAGTATGAAAAATTCCCAGTTTGTCCATCATCTCTTTCGTTTTTGCATTCTTCAGTTCCGTGCCGTTATCAGATCTCAGACTCTTCACTCGTCTTCCTAGTTGATTTTCTACAAGTCTCAGGTAGCTTTCAATTTTCTCAGGAGCCTCACTTTTCGTCTTCATAAAATAACAGCTTCGGTAGTGAGTGAAGTCATCTTTCAACATGAGCCAATACCTAGCTCCTCCCAAAGATGAGATGTTCATCTCACCGGTGTCGACATGCACAAGATCTAATGGCTGCTGGGCTGTCTTGGGATTGTTCGGATGTGATGATCTATGTTGTTTCCCATATGAACACCCCGTGCACACATAGTCATTCCAATCATCAATATACTTGATACCTTTCCTTTTCAGTATATCCCTCACATACTTTACATTTTGATGAGCGAGTCTCTCATGCCATATTTTGATTGACTGGACTATCAAACTTGTCTCTTCTTCTCTTCTGAGCATCATCTGATAGAGATTTCCTTTACGCCTTGCTATTGCCACAATTTCCTTGCCATCCTGATTGTAAAAGGTTGACTCTTTTCCATTTGCTTTCTGTACATAGCCCTTATCAAGCATCTGACTAACAGAAAAAAGATTAAAGTTAAGATTTGGAACATAAATCACATCTTCAAGTACCACTGGATACCATTGTTGACCATCAAAAGCCTCCATTTCAATGTTCCCAACTGCAACACCATCTAGCCTGGTTGAGTCTCCAATTACAATTGAAATGGGCTCGTCTAGTTCAGTAAGCTTTTCGAACCATTCTCGATGAAATGTCATATGTTGACTGGCTCCACAGTCTTGATACCATGATGTTGCCTTATCTTTGAAGATAACATTGTCCACTGTCGAGAGTGCTGTGGTCAAAAAAGCCCTCTTTTGTGGTCTTCCATTACCTGACTTATTTCCTTCTTGACATTCCTTTGCAAAATGTCCTTTCTGCTTGCAATTATTGCATGAGTATTTCTTTTTACAATAATCGATATATTTCTGACATGGCTTACCTCTGCACTCCTTGAGCATGTGACCTTTCTTTCCACATTTGTAACATGCTAGCTGACATTTATTGTCTGACGACTGTCCGTGTTTCTCACGTCTTGCCATGAGAGCGTTACTAGTGCTGCCCTCCGAGTTTGTCGTCAATTCCTTTAGTTGTTCGTCCTCAAGTCTCAGACGTTCGATGAGAGTATCAATATTCTTAGTAGGTCCTGTCACGTTGTTCCAAGATGTCCTGAAATGAGCCAATTTCGCTGGCAAGACACTCAGAATCCTCGTCATGATCCAACTTTCTTTCATAGGTTCATCATCAGTTGACACCTCTTCAGCCAGATCCAAAATCTCCATACAATTCTCTACTGCTGACTTACATTCATTATACTCAAAAGTAAAGAACTTAATTCGGGACGTTTCTAAAGTTACATCAGTCTTTGTGCCATATAAACTAACTAATTTGTCAATCATACCTTTGGCTGTTCTACAATTAGCAATTTTATTTGCAATCTTACTACTTACATTTAAACCTATCAACATTTGAGCTTCGACATCTTTCTTTATCCAAGCTGAAACGTTTTCTGCTGACATAGCACCTTCTGGCTTGACTTTCACACCTGTTATAAGGTCATACAGATCTTTATTCTTAAGTGCTAGGTTTAATTTAAATCGCCATGAAATGAAATTAACATTTCCTTGACTATCTTCAGTTAACATCTCTAACTGAGATCTTACAGTATCCATTTTGCTTAGACTTACTACTGACAATTTTTAATAAACAAAATGAATTCAAATTCTTTCGTGGCGATTTTCTTACTAATGGCGACTTGCGTATCTCAACGTTGTCTTGCTGTGCGATGGCTGCTCCGATGTTGCCGATTCGTAGAGTCGGCCGTGACTGACATTTTGGACTGCTTTCCTGTTCACTTTTTCAACAAAAACCCTTTACGGCTGCCCTGGGCCCATAACCTGTTGTTATTTCAGTGGGTTTGGGTTTGTTGATATAAATAACTGAGTCCAAATGTTATTATTCATTTATTACGTAGTCCAAAACATAGTAAACTTACTTCAAAAGGTACCTTGCAACAAACAAAAATATAGTGAGTATCTAAAATAACACATTAGTTTACACATCACACGACAAACAAAAAACATAACTTATTTATACATACCTTTTGAATAATCTGACAATATTATATTAATCAACACATTGTTGCTCAATACATTATAATACTTAAATAAATATTATTCGGAACACATTCCTTTCAGTCTTTTCACTTCGCCATTATTTTATGCTATAATGAAAATTCACAAACCAGAAAACAAGAGAATTCAAAAATACTAATTCAAAAATAATTCTAATGTTCGACTGCCAACTTATTAAAAGAATAAATACATTTACATACAAGAAGGTTTACTAAAATAAAATAAGACATGGAGGTAGAATAATATAAGCTGTGAATTGCTCAATTCTCAACACTGTGACATACGGACAGACAGACAGACAGACGGACGGACAGACAGACAGACAGACATGACGAATCTATAAGGGTTCCGTTTTTGCCATTTGGCTACGGAACCCTAAAAAGCTGTCAAAGTCAACGTCACACAGACGGACGAGAGGTGCAGTTTGCAGTAGTGTTTGTTTACCCATGGTGTTTACTTACACAGACACACTTTTTACATTTGTTAAAATGTTCCGTCATCCGAGTAGCATTAGCATTTTTGTACTCCGTATTACAAAATAGACACACCACATGTTTTATTTTATTATGTTCATGTAAAATTTGGAAATAATCCCAAACTTTGGCTTGATTTCGTGGCATCCCGCCGCGCCGGCCGGCTTGCTGTATGCTTCGTCTACCTATTACGGAACGGCAACAACGCAAAATGTTATTGCAAATTGCACTAATCGGCAACATCCTACGCAAAGCGTGACGTTGACTATGGCAGCTTTTTCTTTTGTTCTATTTGCTTCTGTGGTGGTTAGCTTTACCAATTTTACCGTAATTTACGGTAATTTATTCGTATTTTACGAGCGTTTTCGGTAAAATTACGTAATTTTGCAACCCTAGCCTGCACCAGTGCCTGCAAGCATTCATAGAAAAACTGGCAGCCCTGCTGACAAATTGGCTAAAAGCTCTGTTACCACTTACCAGCGAGCGAATCTAAATGACAGTGACAGCATGCTGCGATGAATTTTTTCATTCATTTTTAATGATTTCATTCATTCATTATTCAATTGAATTTGTGATTGAATTTTTTCGCCAAAAAAAAAATGGGTGATGTGTGTTATTTAGGTTAGGAAATTCGGTAATTTATTCAATTAAAATGAAATTTAATAAAAAAATGGAAGTTGGTTTGGTATCCGTTACTTCAATTCTCTGTGTAATATTATTTCTTAAAATACTTTCAAAACTAAGGTAAGTTTGAGGTTAATGATGGACGCTTTCCCGCCGATGTTTTTCAATTAATAAAAAAGTAATTACTGTGTTTTCAGGACAATACTGCCATGGCGTGTAAACTGTTGGTTTTGCAATAGTTATACATGGGTTAAATTCCCGGAGCATAATAGCTGGACATGTCCCAAGTGCGATCAGTACAATGGGTTTACAAAGGTTAGTTTCGCCTGGATCAAAAAGTATGGTTCTATAAAATCTAATATTATAATAAGTCATGACCTTGAAAGGATTAATATCATTCCACATAAATTTCTCTTTCACCTAATTTAGTTAGGAGTTAAAAATATATTTTTAATAATTGGCAAAGATTCAACAACATACTGATATCTTTCATTGGCCCTGGTTAGATTTTTCACATGAGACATGTTTCAGGATGGAGACTATAATAAAACATTAGTACTAACCAATGACTCGGTTAATACATCAAAGGTGTTCCAAAAGAGTCCCCCGAAGAATGGTTTGTGTAAGATGTGTAATATCAACCAACAGCTGAAAGTGGCTCAGTTGGCCAACTTTGTTCCTATGAATGAGAAGAATTTCAATGAAGAAATAGAGGTGTACAGGTAAAACACTAAATTAATCTTATCTTGATAATTGTTATTCAAACATTGTACAGAATGTAAAAATTCTTATCATAAAATAATTGAACATTATGTGTGTGATAAGCTCTTTAGGGCATTGTTACTTCCCAATACATTATTAACTTGTTATTCTTAATTAGTTAATTGCCTACTTTGAATTCAATAATGTATTAGCTAATGTGCTAGGTACTTTGAAATTAATTTATACTAATACTAGCAGCGCCCCGCGGTTTTACCCGCGTTGTGCCCGTTCCCGTGGGAATTTCGGGATAAAATGTAGCCTATAGCCTTCCTCGATAAATAGACTATCTAACAGTGAAAGAATTATTCAAATCGGTTCAGTAGTTTCTGAGATTAGCGCGTTTAAACAAACAAACAAACAAACAAACAAACAAACAAACAAACAAACAAAACAAACTCTTCAGCTTTATAATATTAGTATAGATTAGTATAGATAAGAAATCTGAAGAGATGCATTTTTTGTTTGTTTGAATGCACTAATCTCTGGAATTACTAGTCTGTTTAAAAAAAAGGGCCAAATGCGAGTCGGACTCGCACACGGAGGGTTCCATACTTTAAAAAACGGCAAAAAATCTCGTTTATTGTATGGGATGCCTATGAAAATTTCAACTGTCTAGCTATCACCGTTCTTGGGCTACAGCCTGGTGACAGACGGACGGATGGACATTGAAGTCTTAGTAATAGGGTCCTGTTTTTACCCTTTGGGTACAGAACCCTAAAAATATTTTTGTAATGGATAGCCATACAATAGGAAGGTTATAGACTATTTTTTCATCCCGAAATATCCATGGGAATGGGAAAAATGCAGGCTAAAACTGCGGGGTGCTGCTAGTAATGTATAATCATTCTTCATACATAACTTGCAGTTATTTATATGGAAGAATATGTTACTTATGATTGATTATTTCCAGGATGCAGTTAGAAAAGGCTTACCGACTATGTAGTCCTTGCAAGAAAGTATTACAGAGCAAGTTACACAAAGAAAAGGAAACATTACTCGGTACAAAACTGTTACAAACCAGAACTCCTGAGAAAAAGACACAGAAACATGACAAACAAAACAAAGCCTTAAAAAACATAGTAAATGGCATCTCAATGATGATCGCTACAATACTACTTGTATTAGTGACTTATGAATTCTACAATATACTCCCTATTAACGAGAATATACCCAAAACATTAAGAAATGTTACACAAATAGTTAAAAGTTTAATAGACAGATTATATTCTATAATGAAGATGAAGATGCTGCTGACATTCCCATCCATTGAATCTTATGTTTACGACAGTAACAATAATATACATTTTGATATTGACATGTTACCAACTAGTTTTGGTTTCCTGAAGAGTTTACCTGTTAATATAACCATGCAAAAGACTTTAGGAGGCTTTGTGTGTTTGTTACAAATTGTAGGAAATGTACTGAATGTGAATAGCCTCAAACATACTATTATTATTGACTTGCTCTGGTCCATCTTTGTGATGAGTTTGGCCGACTATGTTGTGCTCAACCCCTGGGTTGGAAGCTCATTAAAGGTTTGTACTTTGCACTTTACATGTTACATATAGTTCTATTACTTTGTTCCTTCCTCTTAGCCTTTCTTATATATATAACCACAATGTATGTTGTTTAATTCCAATGAATGTGTTTTATATTATTTTCAGTTAATAAGTGCTCTTACACTTATGATTGTATATAAAAACCTGAAGAAACCAAGTAAAAGTGCCATGATGAGTCAAACACCAATGAAGAAAATGAAAAACTTGACGAGTTCAAACTTGAACCCATTCCTTGATGACGAAGACATGCTGGACACGGACGATGATGTCTCTCTGAGTAAATTTGGTCTCCACAATCTCTCGGAATCATCCAATGACACGATGAGCCCCTTGAACTCGAGTGTCAAGAGTGGTAGGTGTTTTACTCCTAGAAGCGATACTTTATGGACCAAACCTAAACTCAATTCAACATTTTGTGTAAACCCTGTCATATGCAAAAGTCCAAGTTCAGTTTCAGAAAATGTATTTATCAAACCATCATTTAATAAATATCAAAAACTAGCTAAAGACGATTCAGACTCTGATTTAGATGAAAGTATCAGTTCCTTATCATTAGGTGGTCCAACAAAGGCTAAAAAGAAGTCAAATTCCATTTTTTCTTTGCGGAAATTTACCGCCACTCCCAACTTTGCTACTCCAATGCCCACTTGTTCGAGACCTTTGATATCTCCTAGTAAATTGGGTCATAGCACGTCGTGGGTCGCCGGTGGTTACTGGGGCGCCGAGAGTGATCGGCAAACCATGTTTAACGCTGACGGCAGTCGCTCCTCCAGTCAGAGTTCAGGGTTCGAATCGCAGACGTCGAGTATGAACCAGCGTAATGTATTCTCACAGCCACCGTCGCGCGAAGAGTCTGTTTGTGGCGAACCGATGGTTCTCGATCGTTTCCCGAATATGAGTAATCTGAGCAGTTATCACCCGGTCCAGCCGTCGAGTCACATGAGTTCGCCGGTGTTCCCTCAGATGCAGTTCAATAACCATGTACACATACCTCAGGCGCGATTCGCCCACCAATCAGTTCCTCAGAATGTATTCGCTCAGAACACTCAGTATGTACAAAGCAACTTGTTCAAAACTCCCGGCCGGTCTGGGCCCATCAAGATGTCTCAATTGAATTCATTCACTTCTCGTTAACGCTCACTCGCTTTTCTCGCTTCAGCCACACACGTGGCTTTAGTTCGCAACTGGTTACGAAGCTTCGGTTGCGTACGCGGCTGAAGCGGCTTTTCTTCTATTTTTCAACTACCTAGGTATACGTATTTTTTTATTTTTAGGTCATTCTTTTTATTCTTGGATACATTTTTTAAATTTCATGAACTGCCATTATCATTAAGTTTTGTTAAGTTATGATGCACTTGTTAGATATAAGCGGTTGTTAGTTGTAATTATTGAGACTAAACATAGCTGTAAGTATATTTGCTGATCTCGTGTTGGTGCCAGTCAATGGCTATATGAAAGCATTAAGAATTATTGTATTGTTACAATTTTTATATGGACGTCACTGTCCTAATCTTGAACAAAATGTGATATTGTAAAGACTAGTAAATTTTGCGAAGAGAAGAAAAATGATTCTTGATGTTATCATTTTTTTGGTTTTGTCATCTTAAATCGGAAACTTTTTGTGAAGCTCCTGTAATAAAAAGTGGATAATATAGGTCATATGCTTGTTTTATTTGTGAGAGTTCCGTAGGATGGAGGAATATTATATACAAAACTATTTAAAACTGCTCTGATAAGCGCGCGCACTCCGTGCACAGAATACAACATCAATCACCAATCAGCGAATCGAAGCAGACCTGACTGACTGGACCTATAATGTGCACACTCGCTGTTAATTTCAGACCCACTATGTCATTGGATCGAGGGCAAGAACTGACTGACAAAAACTCCCGACCCAGGGTTGACCATTATCTTGTACACAGGGATGACTGATGGATGATATACTAACGAGTTTCTGGCTTTCCTCTCGTTGGGCTGCAAGTACTGGTGCGGTTGCGGAGGCACGTACGTGTCGTCGTACAGCGACGCAATGTAGTCGGACACGTCGGTACATGCCCACTCATGCTTCATATATTTTCGCAAACCCCATTCAGTTACATTTCCCTGTAAATAAAGCATTATGTTGACTTTTGACTCATTATCGTCATAAAGTCATACATCCATTGGAATCCACTGTTAAACCGATTAGGGTGAAATTTGCATGTTATAGACCTAAAGTCAAACAGCTATATTGTACCGACGTTTTGTCTCGAAATTCCCAACCGTCTCCATTGATACCTATGAGAAGTCGCACAGGAAAGGAAGAATGCTAAGATTTCTGCGTAAGTAGGTCACACAAACTAAGTATATATGTTACGGCTAATACCCGAAGTGCGGCTACACCTAGTTTTAACCGGCTAAAACTAGCTGTAGCCGCACTTCGGGTATTAGCCGTATGTCATTTTAATGAAAAGAGAGAGTTTAAACATGAAAAAAAAAATAACCCTAACATACCGAATTACTTACTATTCGGTAGGTTAGGGTTATTTTTTTTTTTCATGTTTAAACTCTCTCTTTTCATTAAAATGACATATATATGCACCTAGTTCTAACCGGCTAAAACTAGGTGTAGCCGCACTTCGGGTATTAGCCGTAACATATACATTTTGAACTTCTATATTTTGTGGTAAGTATAAGTCTCGGCAGTAGGAGCACAAACAGAACTGGAACGGTGAACAGTTGCAAGCTCTCTACTTTCCCTTGAAGAGGGGATTAGAGATTTCATGCATAGTTCTGGCTATTTTAGTCAGAAGATGATTTACCGGCAGGAGGTAAGTGACTAGGTACTAACAAAGCATTTCATCAAATCAGGTTGCGGATAATATTGATGCTTGCACCGTCTGTAGTGTCGCATATCGGGCCCACAGAGCGGTTTCGGCAAGTGATTGTATACCAGGTCGTTAACGCTTGCATAGTTGCCGCAAGTAACATGACTGTCGTGTTTTATTATTGAGCACACATTTCCCTAGAACAAACAAGAGATCATCTACCTGAACCAACCTAAAAATAAGTAGGTAGTACGCTTTGTATTAGCTTCGTGGTAGTACGTATGTTGTACAGTTCATATTTATTTAATTATGTTAGGTATTTTATTCTTCATCGTAGATTCGTAGCTGGATTTCAGTTTCGGGACTACGGAGTCGAAAACACCCTAATTTATAATGTTTGGGTACTTAGGTAAGTAAATGAGTACGTAATGGGGTTTCCAACCATAAGGCGATTCTCACATTGCCCCGCACTACGCAGTACGCAGCGTAATGCGTGAATGCGAGTTCTATCTAACGTAGCTAGTAAGTATCTCCGTTTGTATAGAAAACACGCACAGTTCAACCTGTTCAACACACTGAAACTGCATCCACGCGCGTTCATACAGATCACGCGTCTACAAGCTGAGAAACAGGCATTCCCGACACGCAAGGTATGGCACACCGGTCCCGCAGTGCCGTGCGTGATTTTAGGAAGGGATTGATGTGTATTTGAAAATGGATCTCGAAGCCGGCGCGGCGTGCATAAAAAACCCGCATGATGATGCAGATCTCCCGTAGATGCGTCGACACGCAACATGCAGCGTGATGCGAGGCAGTGTGATAATCGCGTAAGCCTCGGCTAAGCCCAGGTCGAAGATTATTGAATTTTGAGAAAACCTGCAAGCCATTTAATTTATTGATTCGAAAGTCAGGTTGCCTTGATTCCGGTTTTAATTTCTTGTAATCAATTTGTTCTCTTGGCGGAAAATAAAGGTTCCTGTCTGGAGGACATTCTATTCTGTTTTCTACCCAGTTTCCTGAAAATCCACAGAATTGTGTTGGTAGTTAATAAATGGAAATAGGACCTATTAAGCATTTCAAATTTTTATAGTGGGTATACAAAAGCAGTGTTTTATTGAATGCTATATTTTATCTTACCCATAAGAACTTTATCATCATAAGTTGGGCCAGTCTTAATGGCTTTACTCATAGCCACTAGCCGCGGAGGGGATGGAGCCCTTGTAGTAATTTGACCAGCCATTAGATTGCAGGTACTTACCTACCTATTTCTAAATGTTTGCAATTAAAATATTTCTAAAATAGTAATAATGTTTATAATTAAAACTTGTTGTTTATAATGCTTTATATCAAAATTGGCAAAGTAGTAAGTGATTTATACATATAAATGACACCTATGACACTTTTCCTCTATGGAAAATAAGAAATGAATTGTTAACACAGAACAAATAAATAAGGTTTACAACAAATAGTTTAAATCTCTAGTACATTTTACCGGTAAAACCTTATCTCAGTAAATAATAATAATGGTATTAAATTACATTATTTTACTTAACACAATTACAATTATTTATTAAAATACGAAACATAATTCTTAATTGTACTTTTAAATGGCAACAATAAAATATTCACATTAAAATTAATTGGATCCAATATTTATTATCGTAGACAACACAGCCAATTTAACTTTCTTGGAATAGTCATGAGCCATACCATGTTATGAACTTTGAATATCTAATTACCAATTAACACTTTAATCAGTGTCCATAATCGAAATGCTCCTCGGTTTTGGAAATGATTGCAGTAGCACCAACAGCTGGTTCTCTAGAGGACCCGACTGGTTCACCAGGTTCTTGAGATTCTTCTCCACATGCATCACATCTTGATTGATAGTCTCCATACTCTGCAGATAAATTTATTTATTTTTATGTTGTTAAGAGAACAGTTCAGGTTTCAAATATAATGTTAAGTATTTACCTGAATAATTGAAGTGTAGAGATGTTTGAATTTCTTATCACTGTACCGAATAAAACTACTAACATTCGATTCAGCGTCGGATGGTGCTATTACAGATGCCATTATAATAAATGTTACTTTTGTGGTTGGCTATGTAATCTTTTTGTTGAGTAACTTATAAAAAGCTACTGCACATAAATCCCTGTTTCAGTTTTATACGTACATTCTTTCCATAATTGTTAGTAGTTAGTTATTGTTTAAGTAAGCGATAGATTTATAGACTTAAAATTATTTCTAATTCTAACTAAATTAATAACCGACAGAAGTCAGAACTCTCTAAGTATAATAGTTTAAAAATCAAAATACACGTAACCGGTAACCGTAACCATCACCTAGCGAAACGAAGAAACCGGATGTATTTTTTATGTAATTAATTGTAAACAAAATTCTAGTTGTCAATGTCAAAAATATACATTTGACAGTGATGATGGCAATATGTCATAAAAATAACAATTTTGTTTTTAGACGAATGTTTCCCATTCTTAGTTAGTTAGTTCCCATTATAATATTAACTTTTGATATCAACTGAAAATATAATAAACGTATTACAATGCAGGCATTGTAACAATCTCAAAAATAATTTAATATAAAAAAAGTTTTCGAAAATTCATAATGCGAACAGGAAAAAAATATTTCTGAACGAGTTATGTTATGTCAATGTCAATTTCTAGGCCTTCGCTCGCTGCGGATTGTCTGAATTTGTCTGCAGCAAAAAAATTGGAAATAAGCCAATTTTATCGAAAAAATGTATTAAAAAATCATGGAAAGTGAATTGTTAAGTGATTATTGGGTATTTTGATCCACCTAAATAACTCCACTGTCAAGGTATGTACCGTTATTTAGTGTATTTAAAATCGATTGTCATAAAGTTTTTACGCAAATTGAAAAGCTTTTAAAGCACTAGCGCAATTTTCCACTTTTTTAAACGTATGTTTTTATACATTTCGCCAATCATTATTATGTAAAATGCTCAATTTTATGATAGCTAAATCTACAATTTATTAAAATCTATGAACCCATTTAAACTTATGAGTTATGAATTAGGACACTGCAGTTGTTCGTTATCCTATGCTTTAGTCAATGTATTAATTAATTATTCATACTTAATTATATTCTACAATATTACACCATTTCTCTTAAATTTTTAACATTTCTAAACCTTATATGCTAATGTTTAATTGTCTGTTTATTATGAACTGCCATTTATTGAGGTCTATAGGTATTTGGTGTATCATGTTATGGTGTAAATATGAAAACACACCCGACACATGATATCCACCCTGATTGGGTTTCTAGAGTTGATTGCATCTCTTAAGTACTAGAAGGTCATAAAACTAGTTTATAAAACAGTAGAAATTAGAATATTATTCAGGTAGATTTGAAAGTTTATTTATTTGTATATATATGAAAAATAATTGTATAAAAGCATGTTTTTTTTATTTTTAAAATTTTCTAAGCATCATTTATGATACAAATTGTAATTTTTTTGTAAATAAACTTTGACCAAAACATACTAGATAACAAAAGCTTTGTAAAGTGTCATGTTATTCCTACACTATATGTGTTTCTATAAACCATTATACTGAAGATACAAGTGCAAGGAGATCATACAGAATGAATAATAAACAAGTGTTAAAAATATTCCACAAGAAAATAGAGTTTAAACAAGCTTTCATTTTTGTCATTTAATCATACATTATCATCCAAACCAATGGAATGGAATTTTTCAGCTTAATCGGAAACCGGGAAGTGAATCTTATTTTACTTACAAGATTTGGTTACAGACGCTAGACTATAAAAAGTAGGCAACTTATAAATTAATATTTTTTGCCTAATATCCCATTAATCCAAACAATACACATTAAACTTAAAATAAAATAAATCTTGTCTGTTAACCGCAGGTACACACAATGTTGGTTGGTTGTAAAATATTACGTGAATTCACAAGTTCAATGAACTCAAACTCCACTTCAAACAGGATCGTAAAAAAATAGATGTATAAAAAAGCAACAAAATAAACAAACATATAATTTTCATTATACAATAATCCAATTAGTAGAAGTCCGGGTGTAAAGATCAAGTAGGTGTTTGATTGTCAGATTGTTAGGAATCCTTATGATGTACGTAAATTATAGGCGGTGTGAGAGTGGGTCGGTGCCGGCGCCGGCCGGGCTGGCGTCGCGGCGGCGGCGCGCCCCCGCCCCCGCCGCGGCGCGTCGCCACTTACTCACCCTCAGATAACCACCACTATCCTCCACTTGCAGTGCTCCCAACGTGTCGCTATTTTTTTATTTGTAACAAAGCATACATTTTATTTGAGACACGCGTTCGGGATGTAGCTATCGCGTGACTTCGGGAGTTCGTAGACAGCCTATCCTGAAATTTGAGGCCGCCTTGTTTCGTGATTTCTTAACCGAATGTAGTTATCGACATTTGTCATGCTGTGTCGATTGATTGGTGTTTCTTTAGATCGTGTCATAGTTAAACTATTGGAGACATGTTAAATTAACAAATGTTTATGTCGTTGTTAGAATTATTATCGGGCTGGGTTTGAGTGGAAATAACTTCGTGGATTGGGTATATCCGTCTTGAAGGATGTTTTGTAAATTTCGACTGTCGCACAGACAGTAACCATTTATAATTATAGGTTTTAGGTAAAAACACAAAAATACCTTACATTTAAACATATTTACAGTGATTTCTATTAAAGTAAAAATATTAATTTCAGTTGGCGTAAAATGATACGCTAGACTCTGCCTGTGGAGTCATGACCGAGGAACATGTTGTCAACTGCGCTAACACTGTCGGTACAACTAGCGAGGACGACGATGACGGTTCACAACAACTTCTAGGACATTCGACACAAATTACTGACAATGTCAAACAAGTTGTAGAATATTCGGCACCAAATAATAATGGCGGTTCCAAACAAGTTATAGAACATTCGACACCAAATACTGACGGTTCACAACAACTTCTAGAACATTCAGCACCAAATAATGACGATTCCAAACAAATTCAAGAACATTCAGTACCGAATACTGATGAGGGAACAACTTACACATCGACCTGTTGCTCAGAAAAAGTTCTTGAAAAATCTGTACCAAATACTAAAGAAGGATCACCAAATACTGACAAAAAAATTAGTGCCAACGCGTCAGCTTCTTGTGTCAAAGAACCAGAAGACGTAGTTAACAATGATGCAAGAGACAGTGTTAAAGATTTGCAGAACAGTGTCAAAGAATCGAAGGATAGTGTCAAAGGTTTACAAAAAAGTGTCAAGGATCAATTAGAAGACAACGTCGGAGATTCCAAAGATAAGGCAAGGGTGAATAGTGACAAAGATATTAAAGTTAATGGTATAGAATGTATGAATATTGAGGAAAGTAACAATAATGAGGAGACACACTATGTTAATGGTACAGAAAGTACGAATATCGCGGACAGTGAAGATATCGAGGAAAATACGAATATCGAAGAAAGTAAGAACTTCGGGGTTATCAAAGCAAGAACTGTTGAGGATTGTAAAGAGAAGACAGTAGTGTCTACTGGACAGAAGAAGCTAACTTGGAGTGTTGAAGGACGAGAAGTCAAAGTAACATGGAGTTTGCCAGAAGGAGTCGCCACGCCAAAGGACTACATAGCACTATGTTCTATAGGTGAGTACTCACTTAACTATTATTGTTTAGTCATTAAATTAAAGCCTCTAGAGGTTTGTGGGCCTACCCTGGTGTGGGAAGTTTTAATTAGTCGCCTAAACTAAAGGATTCCCACTTGGTTTGAATGTTGACGCGACCGATAACTTAATTTATTCTATGATTGAGATGGAAATACTACTCAAACTATACATAGTCAAGCTCTTAGATGATATTCTATTTAGTTCTATCGTATCAATATACACTTAGTTAATAGCACTTTAATCTGGACTACAACTAAATGAACGTTTGAAATATGGGATCTTCACCCCATATTTCAATTTAAGGTTATTATAAAATGTTTCCTTCTATTCTATACTAGCAGCGCCCCGCGGTTTTACCCGCGTTGTACCCGTTCCCGTGGGAATTTCGGGAATTTTTATACATATAAACCTTCCTCTTGAATCACTCTACCTATTACAAAAAACCGCATCAAAATCCGTTGCGTAATTCTAAAGATTTAAGCATACAGACAAACAAACAGACAAAAGTAGCGACTTTGTTTTATACTATGTAGTGATTAAGACTATTTCAATTCATATTTAGAGATCATACATATGTATATTAAACATAGGTCGATGTCCCCAATCGTCAGTTCTACGTATTTCTATATTAGCCACTAGCCGACATCCATTATTTTTATGTCCAATCATTTACGCCAATCGAAGTCAAGAAAGCAATCATACCTCCTTAAGGACCACGAAAGTGCAATTACGCCCACGATCAACTTTAATTGTCGGCTCATCCAACCTGTTTCCGAACCATTAGAAACGTTTACAAATTGCCACCGTTATTGTATACAATTTGCTAGAATTGGCAATAACGTTTAGTGGTACTGTATTGAGATTAATTGGATTAACTACGTATATCTAAATAGATGACTAAGTTACTGACTGTGGTTCAAAATAACGTTTAAATGTAGGTTGGTTTTGTGTTAGTCAACTTGTGGGTTTCTGTGAGCAATCGCGGTTGATATGATCCGGAGGGGGCGGCACGTGCGGTGCAATAGATTACATAAACCGCTGGTACTCACTCACTTACCCGCGCCTTTCACCGCCACCGGTGCCTGCAATTTTCTCGCGTTGCGAAGTGATTATTGCTGTAAATCCACAACGGGATCCGCAAAGACAAGCCGACTTTTTATAAGCTTTAACTAGCGGGACCTAGCTTTAGTATGCAGACGCGCAGACGTAATCGCCATTCTAGTCTAGACAATTAAAATTGCTGGCACATATTTATGATATCACTGAATATGATGTAGGAAATATTTTACATTAACTTCAGATATTTAATTATGAGAAGAGAAATTTAAATAATTATTGTCAATTGTTATTATTGAGTCGCCGCATTATAATATCGTCGAATTTCTCCGACTTTCGCTACTGCATTCGGCCATATGTAATTGTGTCATGACGGTGGGAGTGTCGCAACTCGCGGTACGACCGCATGTATGCCGCCCGGCTTACATTGCCATTGCAAAAGGGCTATATTATTAAACTAATGGATTTATGTTGCAATTTATTTATTTCCAACGATTATATTATAACTTACAATAAATGTCGTGACTTTTATGGAATGATACCAAAACATTTTCCGGTTTTTATGTGAGGTGTCTTTTCGAGCGACAGGTCACACTATTCTGTAGTATATACCACTTATAATTGAACAGTTTTTGAAGTTCCGTACCACAATACTAAAGGCACCAAAAATACTATCTCTCCCATTTATCTCCACCAGGCATCTACAGACCAGAATATGAAACCTATAAAAAGTTTGACCATTGAAAGTAACATATAGATAATTTTAAATAACCAAAGGGTTCCCTTACCACTTCGTCAGAGTTTACCTAGCTTGCAGTTGTCTGGTGTTTCTGATACATATTACAATAATAGAGAAAGTTTACAAGATTAATCATTGAGCAGTAGGTATACCGAGTGAGGAGTACCGACTACAGTGTAGTGATATGATAGTGAGGAGTGATCGTGCAGTATGAATGGCCGGGCGCCGCCCCCCGCGCCGCGCCCCCCACTCGGTTGTGAATGGAGCCCCACCGGCGCGTGCCGTGGACTCCATCAGTCGCGCCAACGACTGCCCAGCGGCGCTACCACGCGAGCGCATGCTCCCAGACAAATACACGTTTCAAATCTTAATCTCGAGTCTGTGCTCCTCTAAACTCTTAAAATTCAAGTGATATCACCTTTAATTGGATCGGTTCAGTGCAAATTGTATCGCCGAGGTGTCGAAAGAGATACTCGGCGTTTTGGAAAGCAACGGTAGTCAGTCTGACGTATACCTACGGTGAGTGAGCTACTCGGTTTTCTTTCATTCACTTCTATTTGATAGTTTTTAAAATAGCTTCTAGATTGTTGTTTTTGTATCTTTAATGTGACACGTAGGCTATCGGTATTGAATAAAATATACAGTGGGTTGTGTCGTAGGTGGGGAGCCCACGTTATTCTAATGTGGTAGGTGTAGTACGGTGTCACATCCATCCTTGGTGCCTACTTGTGTCTACTATCACTATCACATATTATAATTCCAATACACCTACCCTACAATCGAGGAGAACCACAAAATCGCCGGCGAAATCGAAAATGATCATTTATTTTCTTAAACCAGTAAATAACTTAATATTGGTTTAAGAAGCTTTGCTTTATTTTTGGTAATGTAATGACTGACTAACGACGGTAATAACCATTGATTAATTATTTATTTGGCAATAAGTGATCGCACTAATGTTTGCATTGGTTCTAAACCTGATTATACAAGGGCAAATCAGCACATTTATAATGACAGATGCTTTTCGTTTTGTTTATCATTTTATTTATAAAAAATGGCCAGACGTGAGGCGCCCGTGCAACAATAGCCCGCATTTAAGAGGCGCTAACCGATCTCTACCTGAACTCAATTCTCGCCAATTTTTTTAAGGACAAGCGATCACGTCAGGTCAGAATTGATGAGCCCCTATTGTTTGGTTGACGATATCGATCTGTTTCGGTGTCACACCATTTTACAAAATATATCGCTCTGAGAGTGTTAATTAACATCTTTAATAGTATCAGGTTCGTAAATGCGAGTGAAAGAAGTTAAATATGTAATGCATAGGAAATGCGTTACAGCCGAGTCACGTTAGCTCGTAAACTCCGGCGGGCTAATAAAACGGCCATCCATCACAAGAGGCCACCAGCGGATATTAAATTGACACGCCTCACACTGTACACTCCTTCCCATTCCATTACTCTGTTATTACTTACTGTATTAGTTCTGACGTTTTTGTTCGAGAATGCCACCGGTAATAGGAGCAAAAACATGATTACTGTGTTAATGAACGTCCAATATTAGATTTTATTGTATTTTATACATGACTAGCTGTCTGTTTGCAATCAACGAGTTGCATCTACGTACTACCTAGTACATTAATTGAGGAAGTCGAGTCTGCGGAATGTGATGTTATCTCATTAAATTATCGAGTACCTTAGGAGTTTGCGGTGGTTTTATGAAAGTACTTGCCGCGGAAAGTTAGATCATTTACCAGATCGGATAGGCATTTTACCTCCGAGATAGTGCGTAGAAAACTTAAAGTTGTTATAATGTTGCGCTGCGTTCTCGATGAATGACCGACCCGGCCGACCCGACCGAGATCTTTCAAATTAATATGATGCGTATCGATCGCCTCCCGACCGACACTCGAAATAGCTCTTGATATCTAAATAATTACTGTCAATTACTTTTTATAACCCTCGGTGTTCCGTTTCCCTTTCTTGAGATTGTCCCTTCCTTCGGGCAGACTTAATAAATTCCATCTACTCCATTTACATTTCATTTCCTTCGTTAAATAATTGTACGTGTATAAATTACACATTCATTGAATATTATTACATCCTGCGCTTATATCGTACAATTATGATACTATATTTGTACCATTTATTTTGTGGGACTAAAACTATTTTGCTATTTATGGTCTTAGACAGACGGTGATTTATGTTTATTGCATCTAGAATTACCATTAATGTAGCGAATGAACGTCTAGTTCTGAATGATATTCTCACGGAGTTTTTAACTCGGAAACTTCATTAGTGAAGCGGACTCAAAGAAATTGTGGGACAATTTCTCACGAGCGACGCGTTATACGAATCGACTGGCAATTCGCATAGTGTTGTAAGTTAGTCACCTCTCGGAAACTTAATGAGGCTATTTTTCATAGTGCTATGTGAACAAATGTTAAATGTTTAACAATAAGTTGTGTGAACAAGTTCTACCCAACGTTATCCCGGTAATGCAATGCAATGATGTTTCCCGCTGCATCCACCAGCTCGTTAAAGCAAATTACTCTTCGACACGTCGTAAAGACATTAACTTTACACTTGGAGAGAGAAGCATTGTTGCCGAGTGAAAAACATAGAGAGGAAGCGATAAATTATGTTCGAAGTTTATACGATCGCCCGGTAATGGGCCCAGTTCTGCGTTGGCGCAACGTCATTTCTAATTTACCTTTCTACCCTTATACATGTGCTTTCATTGTGTCCCGCGCCGTTCGTGTTACAGATAGTTTGTGCTTAATTGAGAAAGTAATTAAGGTTGCAGCGACACACCCGATGTACAAAGACACAAGCTCAATATAGCTTAAATAATGTAGGCTGTTGATGCACGCGTTTTGCTCCAATTTCGCAACACTCGAAATTGCTAGTAGGCGCTACGTAATTCGGTTAGGTTTGAGTAATTAACATGTTCCGGTAGTGGCTCTGTTTGCGTTTCACGTTTAGTTGTTTAGTACAATAATTGTATTCGGAAATAGTCCCAAACAAACCGTTTGTAAAGAGTCGGAAGTCTTTACAATTGGAACAAAGGATGAGTTGACTTTTGAGCGGTTATTAATAATTGTCCCTTCCGGAACAACCCCCGGCAGAGGGTGGAATCCGTTCATGCAAAACGGAAGTAACATACGTCCGCCATACTGTACCGTCATTGTCGGCACGGGCTGCACTTCCTTCTTTTTATGGTGCTAAAATGTATTAGCCCCAAAACTTTTGTTACTTCTGTTTCTTTTACTTCCCACGACTATTACGATTCGAAAGCAAACACAAATTTGTACCTCTTAGAGCTGCACAAACTAGTAATCGGTTAAATGGACTTCTAGAAACTATTAACATGTTAATGTTATTGTAAATATATAGATAACTTTATTATCATTGAGCCCGTTTTCCAAGAAGATTAATCAAGGATCGTAACGTAATAAATGGTAAATACATGTAACCATTTACAAACTGTCCTAATACGACATAGATCTATTGATGCGCGTTGAATATAATCGCTGCCCTCCAATGGATACTTAAGTAATTGTATGCTGGACAAGTTTTATTATGTTTCTAATCCATACTCATAGACATGACTGAGCCTTCCGAAGATGGGGGCGGCAAGGACGATGGGTGCGATGCGTATTAGTCCAACTAAGGCACGTTTTTCACGGTAGTATTATAAATTATTGAGGACGTGATCGGCCATGCAACCCAGAATTTGCGTGGCATTAACTTTAGAAGTTTTTAACAGCCGTGAAAAGATAAGTGAAGGGTTGAGGTGCTAATGCATGTGTATAGTCGCATCCGGTCCGGCGGGTCCGTTAATTGATCCGCGTAAAAGGGATATCGTGTAATACGGCCCGCCCCCGCCAGCATCCTGCCCGCGACATCGCGGCGACAGCTCGGGATCACCGCTGCCTCAATCACTACACTTACATTAAAACTACTTGGCCTATAAAATGTACATTCATGCTCTTCATCCCAAGCCAATCCAGTCCATACAATTAAAGCGCATCACGGACCTTCGTTCATACGTTAAATCTTTTATTATTGCTCGAGCCTTTTCATAAAGGATCGTAATTAGCTTTATGGCTATCAACTAATAAATCTAAAATTGCATATAAATTTGCTAATGGCACTCAATTTTATGCCTGGATTAAGTTTAATGACATCAGCTTCAAGGTATTATTGTGATTTCTGCGCGGGCTTCGTTTTTGTCGTCTCGTGATTAAATCTGTTGCGGTTATCTGAAATCTAACAACTCCGTTCTCTCGGTACTAATTGGACTTTTTATATTACACACCATTTGTGTAAATGCATATTTAAACATTAATGTTTTTCTTCATGGATACTTAACTCATTCGTTGTGAATGTGATCTGAACGTACTGGATGTTCCCATGACGTTTCTGGAGTGTGACCACCTCTACTCTATCATTCATGTTCATGCTCATCGTAGCATGTAGCTTGGAAACTACTTGTTAGTGCACCCGAGGAAATCATGTGAATGGAAAACTTTGTTACTTACTGCAGTTGCCATCTATTGCATCTAGATAATATAATTTTCTCGGAGTTTCAGGGCACTAAACACCAATTTTCTGGAACTATATTAATAACTTTTCTAATAAGAGTGGGCGGTAAAGGTACCGTCCTCGGAAAGGAACAATCGCGAAAGTTCCTGGAAACAATGAATGGCCACGTTAGGTGTGGTGAATGGAAAGATAGTACTCATCGACGGAAACAATAGGTGTTAACTTGCATGGTTAGCGGCTCCAGAGGATGTGAACTGATTACTGATACTACTTCGACGTATCCTATTAACATCACATAACTTTGTTGTGCCGGACGCTCCACCTGTGATACTTAAGAATATCTTATCAAATCTGGTGGAGAGGATGCCCTCGCCCCAAGTCTTTACCGATACCAATGAACGCAAAATTGTTTTAAAATAGGCATGATACTATTTAATTCCTACATGCAGAAATCTTACTTCAAATCAATGAATGGCTAAAAATGTCTGAAATCAATAGAATTTAAGATAATATTTAGCTGAGCCATAGTAACGACATCAATATGTTGCCTTCATTTTGATTTATTCAACTTTCTAAATATCTCGTAAGTTATCCACAATCTTTAATCACTGTCAAGCTCCGACAATGTTGTTTTCATTCAGTTCGCACATCTAAAGGCAAGTGTTAGATAGTCATGAGTCTGTAATTTATAACAAATAATGTTATTCATATATTAGAAGTTCATGCGTACTCGTATGTTATGTTTCGTGGCGTATGTAAACAATGGCTGCGGGTTTACGCCGATATGAACCACCTTGTTTTTATTTCACTTATCATTCAACGCTTCATCTATTAAATATACTACCATTTTTTAAATAAAAAAGGTATTAATTAGCCTTTAATGCCCCACTGCTGGGCAAGGATCTCTCATATCACCACGCTTGCCTAATTTTTAAATTACTTAATGGAATTGATTTTTTATCTATTCAGTATCATTCTTTTTGTAATAAATATCTAACAGAAGTTTAGAATATTAGTTTATCACCATGATTTTTTTGAAAATTAGCTCCTACTAACTATTTAACTCACTTTTATTTAAAAGGTGATGGCGGGTAAAGCACATATATTATGTATAATTAATTTATTAGCGAGAGTGTAGGATCCGGCCGGTGGCAGCGCCCGGTACCAGACGCGGGCGGTGCGAGCGCAGGAAACCCGCAGGATACAACAGAATTAGAATCGCAAAAACCTGAGTGTCTCGCCCACTTACGATATGTCAACCGCACTTCCCCCATCCGCCAATCAAAATGCTACCATTTATAGAAGAAATACATAATACCTCATAAATAGTCCAGCCTGGTTAGAAATCTATCCATAACAAAGTAAGAAAACGTGAATTATACTTGCAGAGGTAGACTTGTTATTAATATTCGTAAACATTACAAAGTATTGTCAATCCCGTCGATACAAAATGATTTGAGAATCGGCGTGTCGTTTTATTTTCGATGTTTCTCGTTGTCCAGTGAACGGAAGTCATTATGCGCTTTCCGTTGTGCGTATTGGTGCCTTGGTAAGATGTATTTATTAAATAACATAATAATTTAACGACTTCGTTTTTCAACAAGAGGTTTTCAAAACGAATACTGTCGCTTGTGTCTTTTTAGTGGTGTTTATATAAGAGTAGTGGTACGCGGAGGGCGGCTTGGCGGCTCCTTGCACGCTCGCGGGGGCATGCGACAAATATTGACTCGCCAAATGTTTGTCTAGTAGAAAAAGCACGTACCTCTGTTATGACTACTTTGTACGCCTTAGGTGGTGAGGCGGTGACGGCGGTACAGATATACAGGTCCGCGCTGTAAAACGATGAGATAACACACGAATGTTTGCACTAAACAAATCATGTTTGCTTACTTTATGTCCCTAGGATCGTTGGCACGGATTACTAGCGGTAGGATATATGCATCCTCACGTTCTATTTGCATTGGTTTATGGACGTGCATTCAGGCGTCGTCAGCGCATCCACTTCACGGTTTTAGCGGATGCTTTTGTGCTCTGAGGCACACCTGCCGCCACTTACCATTATATTAATAACTACTCATTAGGTTATAACTGCCCTTTATACCATTCTAGATTTAAACCTAATTCTATAAAAAGTCATCATAATTATGTACGTTAATGTATAGTGATTTCACTATAGCCAAATATTTAGAAATACTCCGGTTCCAAAATGTCCCTTAGTAAAATATTTTAGTCGTAATTTTACAAAATAAACTCTGTATTTGAGTCGATTTGCCAACGCATTTAGCATCCGTAAACAACAGCAACGCTCGTCAAGGCCAGCAATGTTTACGTTCCTAACATAACTAAAATGAACGAAATTAATGTACAAAGTAGTTTAAAAGGAAGTACCGAGTGTGTTGTAAATAAATATCTTTCAGATAATAAATCATTTAAGGTAAAATGTTAAGGAAGTAGATGTTTAACCAGATCACATTTCTTCATCGTAATAATAACAGCTAGTATTGGGTACGGAACAAGAGTACTGATGTATCATAAGTCGCGATTTAGTCCCAAGTTGCGAATCACCAGCGGAAATCAATGCCAGTAATGAGCTTCGGATGTCGCTCACCTATTGTGCACAGCTAATAGATATCGACTTCCTTAGTTCAGCCAGTGGTCGCAACAACACCACTCTTTAATGAGCTATTGTTCAAGACTCTGGATCTGATTCTGTTTTCAAGACGCAGACCATCACTGCCTTCTGTTTGTTAAATGTTCTAGTCTAGTCGATTACCTACCGCCAGATTGCTTGTGCGATATGCAGATATAAAGCACGAGTAACAAACCTGCATAACAATACATACTGCATTTGCAATACTTTTTAAGGTTACATCAGTCTAGCAAGGTTTGTTCGCATCGCATCTTTTAGCAAATTGCTTTAAAATCATTGTTCGTGCATGAGACTGGATCTCCAATTGTAGTTCCTCACTTAATTAGTGGTCACGATCTTGACCCGCGGCTCTACGTGAACTTATTCAACCAAGAAATCTACGGATGGGAAGATTTGTGTAATACTGAAATGTCAGCGGGCTCTGAGTTTAAATACCTAGTATATTTATTAGTAACTTTAGAGCAGATGTTGAGGTGTAAAAGTCGGAGTCATTAGTCGAAGCCATAATCCGTTGTCGGCACGCGCAGGCACGCAGAGTTAAGTGGGTTACCATGTCGATCCTGAGGAGCTCAAGGTCGGAAACTTACTGTCCAAAATATAATGTATTCCTTCTAATAATAGCACCCAAAGAAATTAATTTTAATAAATTGAGGCACCAATCAAGTTTCAATATTATCGTCCTTGATGTGGTTGGTCTCGTTTCACTTCCTGTTACGAGTCGAATTGTAAACTCTGAGCACGTCACTCATTCAGACGCAATCAAAGGATCGAGAATAAGATGTTTGCCGCTTACATACTTATACGTTTTAAGTGTGCATCATTGATTGACTACATTTCCTGTTTGTGTATAAAAATAAAAGGGAATCTTATTTATTTATCATTGCAATAGTATCTAACAAAACATATCATTAGTGAAGATTTAGTCGTCTGCAATTTTGTTCATTAATGGCCCATCCATGCATAACGTTCCACGATACTACATTTATAGTTTAGTTTACTATGAAAGTATATAATGAAGATGTGGGTATAGTAGGTAGTCGGTGTCCGGTGCGGCGCGGACGGCGGGTGGGTGTCGCGATCGCGGTTAGAGAGCGCGGGCGCGGGAGGGCCAAAGGGTCGTCTCAGGCGCGCCAAGGCCAGCGGGTTCGTTAGGGCTATTCATGGATGCCTGCGCGCAGCCTCCCACTCCCGCGGCGCCGCGACAGGATATTCTCCTTCGCCAACAACTATTCCATTCGAACTGTCCGATTCATCAATTTGTTTTTTAAAATCGAACTCGTAGCAAAAAGCTTCAATGCAACCGTAATTCACCGGATGCACTAACGAGTGTAAAATTTTTTAAACTCCACTGTGTAGCATTAGTTTGTTTTTGTTCGCCGCGTTTCCGCCACGACTTTATCCGTTAACACGACTTATAGCTACAACGTTATCCATTAGAGCTTATTAGATTCCATTAAAAGAATTCACGACAAATTAAACTGTCTCCCTATAGAACATTCCTTTCTTGACTAGACGCCATAAAATACAACATATCCGACGTCAGTCAGTGCAACATCATGTTTGCTGTTTCCTACTATAGCTGAATAGGCTCTAATAAACAGGAGATGAGGCTTTTCATCTGAATAGAAATATTTTGCGTTAGACGAGATACTCCGGTTCAAGCAACATGTCTGACATTTACATAGGAAATTGCTATTGCGGTTGGAGTATAGGTGTACCTTGTGGCCTGTTCTTGTCATATACACACTAGCTAGCGTATAACGATATTACATTCCATAGCTCCACTGACTGTCTCGTGAGAGGTATGAATATACGAAAAACAAGTTGACGGCATTATATGAAAAATTAAATGCCCATTAACATGTTAACGTAAACCGAGGCGTTCATAATTTAAAACATAATTTATTATGTAAGGTCGTTGCTCCTTTAATATAAATAGTTTAATTGCAGTTTTTAAGGATGTGATTGAATTAGAGGAATGTGCAATGAATCACGTTGCAGGTCAACGTGGATGTGGAATGAAAAGTACGGCCGCGTATTTCGGACGTGCATTGTAGGTAATTCGTCATGATTTGCGTATGTAAATCAATGAAGTTTGGTTGTGCGGCCGTAACGGTATTTTCGTCGGTCCACAGCAGGAAAGCGGATGCTATAAACACACTTTCAGTCGTGTAACCATCGTACATACCTCGCCTTTGGTAGAGGTAGATGATAAACGATCCGGCGCGGCTCGGGGAAGTGGTTATCTGCCGATGGATATACGACTATTTACTCACTGAAAAAACTTTTATTAGATGCTTCATATTTTCGATGGAAAATTTCAAATTCCAATCCGTAAATAAGACAAATATTAATACAACAAACTACGTTTCCACGGCCAGGAAGTGAGGCATTAATCATGAGCTTTTAGTGTTTGCCTTTACAAGTCTTTTCAAATATTTATGTTGGTCTATTGAAGCCTTTCTATGGAGAATGGTAGTTGGAGCAAGGTGCCCGCCCCCGGCCGGAGCCCACGCCCGCCCCCGTCCAGTTTTCATGTCACCCTACGCACCGATTCTTATGAAAGTCTCTTGGAACTATCACCGCTATTTGCAACGTTACACCTTGCACAACTGTTTTATATACTCGCACTACTATTTATAGCACGGGTCTGTAAGACTTGTCGTATGTTTAGAGCGTGCCCCTCCCACATGACGGTTTATCAATCAACAATCAAGGATCTATTGAATGGGATCGATAAGTATGGTGGCGAATGTAGTGGGCGACCGGTCGTCGAACTGCGCGGGCGCATGCTGCGGTGGTGCGTTCTAATTCAATTTGACAACGATCTACTAGGCGTCAGCGTTATCGTCACCCATCCATCTAGGTACTACTCAATAATGAATGCGGATATTGCACGCCGTTTGTTCAGTCATCGTCAAGTGGATGACCGCAGTTTATTTGTAGGTTGTTCCTAATTCAAATGATATGAAATAGATGTATCATGAAATAGCAAATCTTTCACATTAATTATCAGCATGTATTGTCCGAGTGATAATGTTATTGTGCTAAGTTGGACCGGATCTGCAAGGATGGGTCGTGTCACCTTGAATGCCGGATGTCGGCGCTCTGACGGAGAAGCTATCGGCCGTCAATCGTGTGAGCGTCTCGCCACATATTATACTTGTCTGTCTGTTTGTCTCTGCGGCTCAGAGGGCCGTTTTTATTTTACGACTATCCACGTCCGTTCTGCGAGTCCTTAGCCAAGGTCAACGTTACTCTTGAAATATTGACCGGGCGCTCGTCCATTGATCGGAATTGTAAATGGATTGATTTATTTTTATTCACATATTTATCCCGAGAATGTTTTCTGTTAAGTGGTCCGCAGCGGAAATCGACGAAACGTGGGAGACGCCTACGATGTATTCGCTGACTTCTCTCAACACACGCTGTGACAAATTTAATATCATTATATATTTCGGTACATACTCATCTCGTCTTGTTAATATGTAATTTCTGCTCGTGTGTACCAGGTAAACGCTATTTATAATTGTCGTCACGAAGAAGTTCTTCATGACGAAGGTCGAGCATAACATCAATCAAGTAAATTATAGTAATCATCTAGTGCAGGTCCGCTCATGTTTAATACATTGTTTACAAGTTGTTTACTAAACCGATCCATCAGTAACGAATGCGATAACACCAGAGAATACAGAATCGCTTGTGTATCACATCACCGTGATGTGGTGGACACTCGGACAGGTAGGATGTTGTCGATCGCGGGCACTAGGTGTGCGATGCATCACAATTTGTTACACTCGCCGTCACTTGTTTCCCCATCCGCCATTGTGATGCTGCCCACTGCAATTTAATCGTCTCTTCAGCTGACAAGACGTATTAGACTGTTTTTACTGCTCTACTCAACAACACCATCCATGAAAGCATTCATAATATCAAGTGTTTAACGTTTAAAATTGTTTGAATTTATAAAATTAGTGATTCCCTTTGATGTAGAACGGGAATATCGACAAAGACGGATGTCCGGTGCCGGTCAGGATTTATTTCACACGAGTGCTCCGGCTTTCTGTGCCTAATAGAATATTTTTCATCCAGTTTTTTGGTAATATAATCCACATTGTAACTTCGTTGCGTAAGCTTGGATTTCACTTCGTCTCTTCAAATAACCTGTCAAAGTTATTTGATCTTAACATTTCTGATTCTAAATGGCCATAAAGATTATTTACTTTATAATAATTTTGTATGAAACGAACTGAGTTATAATTCTTCCGGTTTTTTCTATCTCTGGTATTGTGAAACTAGGCGGTGTGTGTCAAAGCCAAAGGATATTAGTCAGCTCGTGCTTGGGCAAACATTATTTGTTGGCGGTGCCGCGCCGCACGCCGTGTGTGATTCCGATCTTTTGTCAGGGAACCCGGTATCGGATGTCATATAATAGTACAATGCGTGTGAGCAATCCGGAAATAGATAATATAGATTATTTAGAAAATATATAAATTCTATACAATACAAGACTAGCTCGACATTGCATTCGGACGAATTTCTCGACTCGGCTGTATATGACTGGCTAGTTGTTTCGGGTCCCGTTATCGAGGTTGGCTCGGTATTTGGCGAGTGTGGTGGTGGCGTTTTGCATACAATGCCCATGTCGAGAGCCGCTTGCGCAACCCGCGGTCAACGGGCCGGATGTGACGACGCCGCGGCGGCTGCGCCCGCGCCTATTATTACCCACATATAGCACCTACGATAGCCTTTCCGTGGACTAGATTTTTTGGACTGTGTTTACCCTATAAATAGCAATCGATAACTTTTCATAAAATGTCTGCGAATGCATAAATAGATGTTTGTAATAAACGATGGACGAATATCTGTTTCATAAAATACTGATAAACGATGTTGTTGTTTAAAATGGTTAATGATCTTTGATTTAGACTCTGTATTTCAAATTTACAATCTGCATCGCAGTAAACATACCTATTTATAAGTAAGGTAAACTTCTCCAAGTGAGTCGTTAATTTACTTTATCTACACTAATGTTGAAACATTCTACTTATGATTCCAATACTTGACTTATAATTACTACTGTTATAGCACAGACAACTAAAACACTCAATTTAAGCAATTGCACATGATGTTATAATATCATTATAATTTAACATTATAACATCATTATAACGCGACCAATTAACCTGGCGAGCCTTATGTCAAAATCCTCATACTAGTTGTATAAAATTTTGATATTAGGCTGGCTTTTGAAAATAGTTGGGTTATACGTGAAAACTTCGTCGAAACTACATACACAAAACTCTTTGGTAAGATCTCGCTCGCTCCTGATTGGCCCTACGCGCAGCTGCGCTCTCATTGGTTAGATTTTAATGGCGGCAAGTTCACTGTGACAATACACGTACCTACGCGTGAATTTAATGTTTCGCAATGTGTTTTGTTTTTAAAATTTTGTTTGATTAATTGCATTAAATAGTGAAGATAAAGTAGTGTATGCAACTGCATATAACACGGGTATTAAAACACTCGTTACTATTATGAAACTCGCTGCGCTCGTTTCATAAACTCACACTCGTGTTTTAATACCCTTCTTTATATGACGTTGCATAAACTACTATTATCTACACTAATGTTGTAACATTCTACTTATACACCGGTCAATTTAAACCAAAAAATGAGGGTGAGAGTGCATAAAGTCCCAACAAGCTGAAAATCAGGAAAATTGTTCAAAACATAATTATAAACAATGTGTAAAAGTTCCCCATCATTCCCGTGTATGGATTTTTTTTTATTCAAGGTCAAATGTAAAAAAAAAGTGTTTTTCGCGAATATCTGAAAAACGGTGCAATCTAGCAAAAAAAAGTGTATGATGAAATGAAAGCTTATAAAATTCTCTATAACTTTAATTCTATCCACTTTTTGCATATTCCAAACCGTTATTGAACTACACGCTCCAGAAATGTCAAAATTAAGGACCTCGGGCAGGTAACTATGGAGCCTGCCCCAATGCTCAACAGTGACATGACCCATGCCATTTGAAAGGTCTTGAAGAGTTGTACAAGTTACTCCTAGACAGTAATATCGAATTCGATGGCCAACTCGGTGTTTTAGACCACCGAAGAATTACCACTGGAGGTGCTGTGGAGCCTGGACGGTATGCTCAACAGTGACATGACTTACGCATTTGAAAGCTCTTACAAGTCACTTTTTGATAGTTATGTCGAAATTGACGCCAAACTCGGTGTTTTCGACCACCGAAGAAAAAACACTAGGTGTATGTGCAATAATGTGAAGTTGACCCTGATCGTATTGCTCAACAGTGACATGACTAATGTCATTTGAAAGCTCTTACAAGTCACTCCTTGACAGTAATATCGAAATCGACGACCAACTCGGTGTTTTCGACCACCGAAGTATCGACACTGATCGTATTGCTCAACAGTGACATGACACATATCATTTGAAAGCTCATAAAGAGTTGTATAAGTCACTCTTTGATAGTTATATCGAAATCGCCGTCCAACTTACTGTTTTCGACCACCGAAGAATGGAGTTGGGCTATGCCATACCGAAGTGTCGACGCTGATGCTAATGCTCAAAAGTGACATGACCTATGTCATTTGAAAGCTCTTGAAGAGTTGTACAAGTCACTCTTTGACACTTATATCGAAATCGACCGCCAACGCGGTGTTTTCGACCATCGAAATATCGACACTGGGTGTATATGCAGTTGACCCTGATGGTATTGCTCAACAGTGACATGACCTATGTCATTTGAAAGCTCTTGAAGAGTTGTACAAGTCACTCTTTGACAGTTATATTGAAATCGACCGCCAACGCGGTGTTTTCGACCACCGAAGAATCGAAACTGGGTGTATGTGCAGTTGACCCTGATGGTATTGCTCAACAGTGACATAACTTATGTCATTTGAAAGCCCTTGAAGAGTTGTCCAAGTCACTCCTTGATAATCCAGTCAATTTAGACCAAAAAATGAGAGTGAAGTCATATATTTTTTTTTGTCAAATTGAAAACACCGAGTTAACCGTCGAATTCGACATAAATGTCTAGGAGTGACTTGGACAACTCTTCAAGGGCTTTCAAATGACATAAGTTATGTCACTGTTGAGCAATACCATCAGGGTCAACTGCACATACACCCAGTGTCGATTCTTCGGTGGTCGAAAACACCGCGTTGGCGGTCGATTTCGATATAACTGTCAAAGAGTGACTTGTACAACTCTTCAAGAGCTTTCAAATGACATAGGTCAAGTCACTGTTGAGCAATACCATCAGGGTCAACTGCATATACACCCAGTGTCTTTAGGGGGTGTGCGTGGTAATATTGGTTGAATTAAACCACAAAGATGAATTGCCAAAGTTTATTAGCCACACACAACACACACTATTTTAGTTTTTAGAAGGATAGCAAGACAGGATCAATGTAGCACATAATACATATCATGTAATTAATCAAAGTAGTAAGTGAACAGTTCACGCGTGGGCAAAACGCGAGTGCGCGTGAGAACGAGTTGTATGTGTCTCTCGTAGCATACGCTGTGATCGACTGCGCGCGCGCGATGCGCCTCCGCGTGGCTTCACATTCCACAATTAACTTAAATGCAAGATTTGCACAAATTCGGAACAACGCATATCGCGCGGGTTTGCTTGCCGAATTATTGTTTGTTTACATTTGGTTAGAAATTATTTATTTGTGTTATGAATGTTATGTTACTGGGATATGAATGTGTGATGTATGTAAGTGGTTTTTAATATATTATTGTGTGTAAATAAAATATAATTATAATGTATGTTTAAGTGGAGGTCACCTACATCATCCCCCTCCAGAGACCGACTAAGGGCGATAAAAGTCAGGGAACCGTACTGTACGACCTGAACGCGTAGTTGTTAGCGCGGTCTTTTCCTGCGGTGGATGAACAGGGACACGTTCTGGAGTTGCAGTGTAGGATCGAGGAACGGGTACACGAACGTCTAGTATATAGGCTGGCTTAAGGCGGTCTATAGTTACTGTGAGATCTTTGTTCCTAACGCGAATAATAAATGTTTTACTCCTTCTTTTGAGCACTTCGTATGGACCAGTGTAAGCAGGCTGGAATGAGCCACGCATCACTTCTTCCCTAAGGAATACGTGACTGCATGTAGCTAGATCTTGGAATACGAAAGCTCTGCGATTTGAGTGGTGTTGGGAGGGAACCGGACGAATATTTTCCGCAAAGGACTTCAACCGAGCCGCGAAATCGGTGATGTCGGTGGTGTAGTACGCAATATCGTGACCGAAGAATTCGCCAGGGAGACGAAGTGGTTCACCGTACACCAACTCAGCTGATGAAGTCTGGAGGTCTTCCTTAAAGGCACTCCTAATGCCTAGCAACACAAGTGGAAGTGATTCGGTCCACTTGGTGTCTGCATGACAGGTAATTGCAGCTTTTAGTTGCCTGTGAAAACGCTCCACCAATCCGTTGCATTGCGGATGATAACTCGTTGTCCTACGGTGATCGTAACCGATGGACTGAGAAAGCTGTTGAAACAGTGCCGATTGGAATTGTCCGCCTCGATCGGTTACGATCTCGGTAGGACAACCATATCGTGCCACCCAACAGGAAATAAACGTTTTGGCCACTGTTTCCGCGGAAATATCGGTAATAGGCACAGCTTCCGGCCATCGCGTAAAGCGATCGACGGCTGTGAGGCAGTACCGATAATTATTGGATGATGGTAGTGGGCCGATTAGGTCTAGATGTACATGTTTGAACCGTGCTGAAGGTAAATCGTGCGTACCTAAAGGTGAGGCAACGTGTCTCGTTACCTTCGAGCGCTGGCATGCCAAACATGACTTAGCCCATTCTCGGCAGTCCCTTCGCATCAGTGGCCAAACAAAACGTTGTGCAACGAGTTTGGCGGTAGCATTTGCACCGGGGTGACTGAGGGAGTGGAGACTGTTGTAAACTTGCATTCGAAGTTGTTTAGGGACGAAAGGTCTGGGTGTCGGTGTACTGACGTCGCAGTACAGAACGGTACGACTCCCAGGTATATTCGTCTGTGTAAGGCGAAGTGAAGTGTCACCTTTGAGGTGTTCCGCAAGGTCTGGATCTGAACCTTGGAGCTCAGCCATCACTTCAAGGTCAACTGGTACCTGCAGTTCATCGACGCGTGATAGTGTGTCGGCAACCACGTTGTCCTTACCAGCAATAAAAACGATATCGGTGGTGAACTGCGAGATGAAATTAAGGTGTCTATACTGACGTGGTGAGCAGTTACTTTTACGTTCACTGAATGCGTAACAAAGAGGTTTGTGGTCAGTATAGATAGTGAAGTGAGTAGCTTCCAGCATATGGCGGAAGTATTTTATACTCTCGTAAATGGCAAGGAGCTCACGGTCATACGGAGAGTATTTCGTTTGTGACGGGCTTAACTTGCGAGAGAAAAATGCTAATGGCTGCCAGTCTCCATCCTTGAGCTGTTGCAGGACACCACCTATCGCCGTGTCTGAGGCGTCAGTGGCCAATCCTAATTTAGCTTGCGAATCAGGATGAGCTAAAAGTGCTGCATTGCACAGACTCTTCTTGCAGTTTTCGAACGCTTGCGATGATTCTTTAGTCATAACAATCGGATCGGATGCCTTAACCGATCCGGACAGTAAGGCATTCAGGGGTGCTTGAATCTGAGCGGCGTTGGGTAAAAATCGCCTGTAAAAATTTACCATGCCCAAAAATCGTCTGAGTTCTCGGACGGTTTTTGGTAGAGGGAAATCAGACATTGCCTTTACCTTGCTGTCCAGAGGTTTGGTGCCGCTTTCAGAGATTTCGTAGCCGAGAAATTGAATATTAGACACACCGAAGACACACTTGGCCGGATTGATTAATATACCGAATTCTCTCATTCGCGTAAAAAGTTGACGCAAGTGTTCTTCGTGCTCACGTGGCGTGCGGCTGAACACAAGAAAATCGTCCTGGTAAGGCCAGCAAAAGTCTAAGCCACGAGTAAGCTCATCAACAAATCTCTGAAAGGTTTTACTTGCGTTACGAAGTCCAAATGTCATGACTAAAAATTCAAACAATCCGAAGGGTGTTGTTATTGCAGTTTTCGGAATATCTGCCCTATTAACACTAATCTGATTATATGCTTTCACTAAATCGATACTCGAGTATACAGTACAACCCGACAGGTTTTGCGAAAAATCCTGTATATGACGAATCGGATACTGATCTGGTATAGTACGAGCGTTTAATTGGCGGTAATCGCCGCATGGACGCCACCCATTATCTTTTTTAGTCACGAGATGAAGAGGTGATGCCCAAGGGCTGTCAGAAGGACGTGCGATACCGCTTGCAATCATAGCGTCAAATTCTTGACGAGCTACCTTCAATTTATCAGGCGCGAGACGGCGAGGAGAACATGATACAGGTGGACCTGGTGTGGTGCGAATGTGGTGTTGTGTATTGTGTTTTGCGATTTGAGGAGTTCCAAAAGGACGTGTAATTTCCGGGAAATTAGACAAAATTTTATGATACACAGTATCACCATTAAAACTAGCTACCTTAACACTTAAAACAGCATTGTCGCTTAAATCTAAACAAGCTACAGTGCTAACATTGGTTAGACTATCGATAAGCTTCTGTTGGCCAACATCAACAACCAAACGATAGTGAGAAAGGAAATCTACGCCTATGATTGCTTTTGTGACGTCAGCAACAACAAAACGCCACGGAAAATCACGCCGCAGACCCAAATTCAAATTTAATTGCATGTAGCCGTAAGTGTCGATAGTCGAACCATTGGCAGCACTGAGCTGATATGTTGATTTACAAAGTTGCCTTTTAAGGGCTGAAACCGGGTACACACAAATGTCACTTCCAGTGTCTATTAGAAACTGTATCTGTGAACCACGATCCGTGATGAAGAGGCGACCTGAGCTGGGGTTGTGGCAATCATCAGTCGCCATCACTGACTGCCTCTCTCGTTTCCCTGGTTGTAGTCGCACGGCTGGATACACCGACGAGCTTTGGAACCATGCCGTGAGTGGTACCAACAAACTGGGTACTTGCGGTAGTTCGACGCTGAACGTCGTGACGTCGATCGGCTGCGTTGCGCATCTCTGCGGCGCTCGGTGGGTCGAGGTCGATGTCGCGATTGGATAGTTAAAGCGCTCACCTGGCGCGTCAGCTGAGCTACCTGGCGTGTGAGCTCCTCAACAGCTATTGATGATGACGGTACCGTTGAGGTTGCAGCAACTTGATGAGATGGCACTGCGATGTCATGGACGCGGTCAGCGAGTTCAGCGAGTGCGTCAAGACCCAGGGTAGGCTGTGACGCAACGATAGGCTGAAGTGAAACGGGTAGTCGGCTCGTCCAGATTGTTTGGAGAAATTCTTGAGGGATATCTGGACCGGCGAGATGTTGAAGATGCCGAAGGAATTGTGACGGCTTGCGATCACCTAGCTGCTCGTAGGTCAAAAGTTGTTTGACTTTATTTTCTCTCGACGCAGACAACCTTTTGATTAACTCCTCTTTGAGGCGTTGGTAATTGGGAGGACCAGTGAGGATGTCCTCTATTTCAGCAGCATACTGACGGTCGAGCGAAACCAAAATGTGGTAGAATTTGGCTGCTTCGTCTGTCACGCGCATGATTGCAAACTGTCCTTCTACTTGTGCGAACCAAATTGCTGGTTTTTCAGGCCAAAAAGGTGGTATTCTTATGCTCACTGGATTACTTGCAACTGTTAAAGCGGGCACGACGGGAGACGCCATCTTGATTTTGGAGTGGCGTCGTGGACGCGTGTCCACGTTACCGGTGGTATCTGAACCACTCGACGCCGACATCCAGGCTGCGAATTGCTCCTTGTCTTCCGTGTTCCTCAGTTTGTTCCGGGGTCACCAGTTTTAGATCACGTCGGGGTCACCAGTTTTAGGGGGTGTGCGTGGTAATATTGGTTGAATTAAACCACAAAGATGAATTGCCAAAGTTTATTAGCCACACACAACACACACTATTTTAGTTTTTAGAAGGATAGCAAGACAGGATCAATGTAGCACATAATACATATCATGTAATTAATCAAAGTAGTAAGTGAACAGTTCACGCGTGGGCAAAACGCGAGTGCGCGTGAGAACGAGTTGTATGTGTCTCTCGTAGCATACGCTGTGATCGACTGCGCGCGCGCGATGCGCCTCCGCGTGGCTTCACATTCCACAATTAACTTAAATGCAAGATTTGCACAAATTCGGAACAACGCATATCGCGCGGGTTTGCTTGCCGAATTATTGTTTGTTTACATTTGGTTAGAAATTATTTATTTGTGTTATGAATGTTATGTTACTGGGATATGAATGTGTGATGTATGTAAGTGGTTTTTAATATATTATTGTGTGTAAATAAAATATAATTATAATGTATGTTTAAGTGGAGGTCACCTACAGTGTCGATATTTCGATGGTCGAAAACACCGCGTTGGCGGTCGATTTCGATATAAGTGTCAAAGAGTGACTTGTACAACTCTTCAAGAGCTTTCAAATGACATAGGTCATGTCACTTTTGAGCATTAGCATCAGCGTCGATACTTCGGTATGGCATAGCCCAACTCCATTCTTCGGTGGTCGAAAACAGTAAGTTGGACGGCGATTTCGATATAACTATCAAAGAGTGACTTATCCAACTCTTTATGAGCTTTCAAATGATATGTGTCATGTCACTGTTGAGCAATACGATCAGTGTCGATACTTCGGTGGTCGAAAACACCGAGTTGGTCGTCGATTTCGATATTACTGTCAAGGAGTGACTTGTAAGAGCTTTCAAATGACATTAGTCATGTCACTGTTGAGCAATACGATCAGGGTCAACTTCACATTATTGCACATACACCTAGTGTTTTTTCTTCGGTGGTCGAAAACACCGAGTTTGGCGTCAATTTCGACATAACTATCAAAAAGTGACTTGTAAGAGCTTTCAAATGCGTAAGTCATGTCACTGTTGAGCATACCGTCCAGGCTCCACAGCACCTCCAGTGGTAATTCTTCGGTGGTCGAAAACACCGAGTTGGCCATCGAATTCGATATTACTGTCTAGGAGTAACTTGTACAACTCTTCAAGACCTTTCAAATGGCATGGGTCATGTCACTGTTGAGCATTGGGGCAGGCTCCATAGTTACCTGCCCGAGGTCCTTAATTTTGACATTTCTGGAGCGTGTAGTTCAATAACGGTTTGGAATATGCAAAAAGTGGATAGAATTAAAGTTATAGAGAATTTTATAAGCTTTCATTTCATCATACACTTTTTTTTGCTACATTGCACCGTTTTTCAGATATTCGCGAAAAACACTTTTTTTTGACATTTGACCTTGAATAAAAAAAAATCCATACACGGGAATGATGGGGAACTTTTACACATTGTTTATAATTATGTTTTGAACAATTTTCCTGATTTTCAGCTTGTTGGGACTTTATGCACTCTCGAATGTCTAAATTGTCCGGGGTATTATGTTTCCAATACTTGACTTATAATTACTACTGTTATAGCGCAGACAACTAAAACACTCAATTTAGGCAATTGCACATGATGTTATAATATCCACATCGATATCGTAAAATCTCATTATAACATCATTATAACGCGACCAATTAACCTGGCGAGCCATATGTCAAAATCCTCATACTAGTTGTATAAAATTTTGATATTAGGCTGGCTTTTGAAAACAGTTGGGTTATACGTGAAAACTTCGTCGAAACTACATACACAAAACTCTTTGGTAAGATCTCGCTCGCTCCTGATTGGCCCTACGCGCAGCTGCGCTCTCATTGGTTAGATTTTAATGGCGGCAAGTTCACTGTGACAATACACGTACGCGTGAAAAACTATTGTCAGCTTTTACTCTTGTTGTTTGATTAATTGCATTAGTGAAGATAAAGTAGTGTATGCAACTGCATATAACACGGGTATTAAAACACTCGTTACTATTATGAAACTCGCTGCGCTCGTTTCATAAACTCACACTCGTGTTTTAATACCCTTCCTTATATGACAGTTGCATAAACTACTATTATTTTATCGTCCTGTCTTCATTGGCATTCGTTAAATTTATATTTCCGTAGGTGCGATACCGAGAACTTACTTCAAGTGATTACATATTCATATCAGCGTTTTATGAAATTTTGTTGGTATTTGGTACCAACGATACTGCAGAAATTATACTTTTGTAATATCTGACATCATTAAATTTTAAGCGTTTAAATGCACTTTTTGTTTAGGAAACTAACACGTGTGGTTGCGATATCTCAATTTTAATTTGCAATACCTGTAAAAAATGCATAAGTATCAAACTAGAGTTTAATGCCCTCTTAAAAATGTCAGTAAATTTTTTAATTTATGTTAAGGTGTACAAGTAAATGAAGTTGTGCGTGAGCTGTAGGGTGGTCCTTGCTGGTAATAAGGTTAGTGTCGCACGGTCCCCGGTCGCCGGCCGCCGGTTGCCGTTCGCCGGTTCGCCGTCACCGCCAGTGTCCGCGGCCGACATGCACCGCACGTTGGCCAAACGATGTCACTCCTCGCATCCGGTCACAACCGATAATATGCAAATCACCGACACACCACTATTCAACACAACAGCTAACGTACAACCGTCCTTGGGAATGTTCTTCTACATATTTTTTGTTCTCTCTATGGAATGGGTGATCTATTGTTTTATCTACACAATACCGATCCTATTGAATATTCCGCGGCGTGTTTATTTAGTATTTGTTCATGTCATTTCTAGCATTAGCTTTGGTGTGAATACTAATTGGTTTGTGCCATTTTATTTCGTCATTGTGGGCCGGTTGGCTTTGAGCATACTATAGCGGATATTAAAGTGTTTTCTCGACTTAACTAGTATAATTAAGGTTGTTATAAAGCTTCAAGCACCCGTAAAGACTTAATGACGTTAGTTTAGCTGCATTCCTCGCGAGCATGCAAACCGCACAAGGCTGCCTTGTGAGGAGCAAAGAATCCGCAAACGTTATCTGAGATCGATTGTGTACCCCGCATAATGTCGGCATTGAGCGCGTCGCTATCTCCAGTTCATCGGCCCATATTCGTATTGTGCAACGCCGCGAATGCAACACTCCGTAATGAAACATTCATAAAATATCGTGTCGTCACCACAGACCTTCGGACACCTCACAAAACCTGCATTGTTGCATCAATATTTTGATGATGTATTTTGGCACAAACAATACGATTGTTCAGAGACGCGCCCGTTTGTTGTATGTTTCAATTATGGCCTCTGCTTCATCAATAATTAAAAATAAATTGTTTTGTTTCAAGTATAATGTTCGATGTTTTTGTTATATTACTAGTTTGTTTTCCAGATAGATAATTAATTGTCTTCTTTTTTTGTAGTCATCATAACAGGCACTTCAGCCAGCCTGTAAATGGGGCTAATCATAATAATCTTAAAACAAACTTTACGTTTTAAAGTGTTTCTTAGCATAAATCATCAACTGAGCCCTTTGAATTAAATTAAATTATAACGCTTCGTAGAATTTAATAGTTTTATGTGTTACGTAGTCAGTTAAGCTGTTCAGATAAGAACAGAAACTGAGTATAAGGTGTCCCGTGTCAGTAATTTGAGTACGCTTTCGTGGTGCACGTAAGGTTCTTAAGTGACATAATCTGTCTCCTAAGAGCCTTATGTGCATTAATTAACGAAATACGCACGGAGAATATGACACTTGATATTTATGCTCATATAAACTCGTAGGTAACGCTATTAGTGGTTTAAAGTGTGTATTTTAATATCTTCTTGTCGTACTTAAGAAGAGAGAGCGTTGATGTTATTAATTTGAATAGCTTGTATTGATTTTCCGAGTTTATTGTCGATACATAATGTATGTGTTAGTCAGTTTTGCATGTGAATGAAGTCGGTGCGTATAGCATAGTGTAAAGGCGAGCGCGATAGGAACATCCGCGAGCAGTCGCGTGGGAACCCGTAGGATATCGACAGTATCGATGTCGAAACTGCGCCCTACATTATAGTTTATTATGATGTCTGTATTCCGATTTGCAAATCGATTTCATGTTTGTTGATTTGTGAAATTTTATATTTCGCGTAGGCGAGCTTTATGTTTGCACTGGATAATTTGACAAATGCATTTGCTTTATTTATTTGGGGCAGATTTATGACTTTGTTATGTTTCTCTTTAACGAGTTCCGTTCACTGGATTATTTCTTTGCTTTTTATTGTTAATAGTTTATATTTCACAAGTGTTTTTAAAGATAAGTTTCTAAATTATCTTACACACATATGCTTTTGCAACATGTATGATACAGCGCATCAGCAATTAATTGAAAAGTTTTAACCATACCAAAGGGCCTATTAAGTATATTATTGTTTACAGTTTTAATTACAATTCGGAATCGTTTCGCACGACAGAAGACAATGACGACAATGCGAAGGAAGCGAGTTGCAAAGATAAATGATTTCCCTAGTCGCGGTGCAACGGTGATACTATGGGAACTCAACGCTCTACTTACGATTGTGTCGGCTCAGCCTCATGTCACGACCCGTGATTAGTAACGTAGCTAGAGAATACACTGTTATCTTTAATGATAGCTTCGTAAACATCCTAGACCACAGTAAACATTATACATAGTACATCTCGCTATGCTATTTCAATTGCTTGTCATCATTTTGTCAATATCTTCAGTAATGAATACCATTCAGTGAGCTAACCTGTTGCCTTATTATTTACGTCCACCCAGTAACATCCTTCCACATAAAAAGTGTATCCTGACATATGACGGGTTACGTACGCAGGTGTTGGGAAATTAAAGACAATATCCTATCTGAGAATATTAATCAATTGGAATATAAATATTTAATTCCATTACCAGACCATTAAAATTTATACAGAGAAAATGTATTATTACTTTTTTATGATCCTTGAAATAATTCGTCAGTATTCCACATCGGTTTTTGTTGAGACTATTGTTTGTTAATGCCGTGATCTCATGAACTTCTCACGTTACGTAAAAAGCCATTTTGAAATATTTTAACAAACCAAATAAGTTTTTGTTCGTTTAATTAAAAGGTCTTTGTGATTGCCTCAATTGAGTTCTTAGATGGGTGAGATAACCTTCTCAGTTATTTCAAAGGATAATTAAATTTCAAATTAAAACATTATTAAAACTTGAAAGCGTGAAGACTGAAAGCTTCTGTTGCACTGGAGTTATTAATTATTATATTAGTAACGGATTTAAAGTTTAATTTGTTCGCACAACTGGTTTGACGTAAAAGGTCCTATATTGCGGATTTAGATAAACCACAAAAGTCGACTAGTCGAGCTGCTAAGAACTGAACGGTGGTTTGTTGTATTGTAACTCGTATCTGTGACCTGTGACATTTGAACGCGGATCACACGCCGGTGAAGGTCTAACGAAGGTAATTTGAACTTGTGTGCCACATCTCGCGGTGATCACCGATCTCCGTGAGCCGATTGTTGCCACCTCCGGGTTTGATGACCTTTATTGTTATTATATCCACACGGAAAATCAATGATATTTTACGTACACATTTTTTATCGTCATCAGCATCGCATCATACATTCCTCGTAGTAAATATAGAAAGAAAAGGAAACTTGTTGAGTTGTTGATAGAATGTAGTACGTTCACGAAATATTTTCATATCATGTTTTATTTGTGTCGGTTGTTTTCGCCAGTCGGTAGGTACTGGCACAGGAAGCGCGTGTAAGCATTCGCCCGATTGAAAGGCCGCCACGCGCGCCCGCATCGGCATTCTCCGAAGACACTCTACCGCCAAAATTACACTGTTATGATATCATAAACAACGCCGAAATTATTCTACGCCAACCACTTGCTATACTTGTTTGTGTGACGTAAGCTACTGAGAAAGCTTGCGCGGAAAAAGAAAATATATTCTTTATTAGTTCGAGAATAGTACAGATCGAAAACTAGGCTGTATGGAAGAGGTTAAATAAATAGATAATGGGGATTTTTCAGTTAAAAGTACGATGGGAAATAAAATCAGCCATATAATGCGAAACAATACATAAATGCAGTCTCACGTCGAATAACAAATTGTTTATTCTTGTTGTTTTCCCATGATTTATACATCAGTGGTGCGTCGGGTACTCGGGTCACTCTGGTCGACTATGCGATTAGGGCATTTGTATTCGTTTTGTGGACTTGGAGGTCGTTCGTCCCGGTCCTGGCTCAGATTACATATTCTTTGGCACACCGCGATTAGATTCACCATTCAGACAACGTATCAGTATTAACACATTGGAACTATCGCCTTATATGAATATTTTATTCGGCAAAGAATTCCGATTGTCTTCGAGATATCGACGTTTAGAATCTTGGATATTAACAGTTATGTATTTAATTATCATACATTAAATTGTTTATTGGAGTGATTATAATGTAATGGATAGTGAGTAGGGTTCTTAATATTGAATATTGTTAGTATAAATGTAGTCGAGTAAGTAGGCGCGACGACGGCTTGCGGCCGCGCCTACGTGATGTGACACCTCGGCCGCGGCCATCACCCGCCCTCGCCGCGCCATCAATCTCCCTTCGACACTCTACTATCACTGCACAATGATTTAAGCCGTCATCCAAGAATATTTATGTACTAAATACACAAATGATCGTAAACTTTGACTGCATTGTCCACAAACGCCTTTGCAGCCAAGGAAACTCTATTGCGTTTAGCGTTTACTCTCAACCTAAAGATAATATTAGTTCTGTAATCTCATATGGTTAAATGTCTGGTGTAATGTCAGTGGGAGTTTATTGACTCGAGAAGGTTAGGTGCCTCGTAGCTAGTTAGTTTCATTCACCGAACGGCAGGTTAGTACGGTTGGCGGATGTAGGTGTCCGCAAATATTTGCATGCGCCTAATTTACTGTCGACAAGTTTACCTACTCTATTACCTAACCTTTAAGGTAAGTGAACATTTGTGATGCCCACAGACCTAAAGCCACCTTTTGGATCAACATTCCGTTGCTTAATTAGTCTGTAGGCGTGCGAGATGTTTCGACGGCTCTGAATGGCAACGCGCCTGAATAGGATGACAGTAAACAATGTGCAACTTCGGTGTCAATCGAGGATTAAACCAAACACGATCTCTAAAGATATTTATCATAACAATACTTTCTATACGGTTCAATGACACAGTTATTAAAATTCCAAATGACAAGATGTCAGAATAATTTATGATTATGTCTCGAGCAATGTGAAACATGCGTTTTGTGGTGACGGCGGCGGCGGCGCGGCTGGCATGCGCCGGAGGCCGCGCGAGGTCTCGATCGATGCGCGTGCGCAATATGAATGAATGGATCCCCCACTCCGCCCCCTCGCCATCTTAACGATCAATGGGCCGCACGTGGCGATTGATACAATGCAAATCGTAATCAATATAGTGCGGAAACATTTCATTTTCGTTAAATATTAACTTTAAATCATAAGTATCTTTTAAATATGTTTTCAATATTGTTCTATGACAGAATGAAGGTTGAGGCTCATTCATTATGTTGATACGAAACTCTAAGGGGCTGTCATCGATCTTAATTGACAACTAAATAGTATCGCAAACGAGCCGGCTCCTACGTAATGAAGCGGCTCTCCGCCCGAGCCTGTATTACGAGTGTGATTGCGTCTTCGCCTCCCACGCCTACACACCTCCATATATTCTCTTTAGCTTTATGGTTTTTACGATAATTGACCGTTGAATATAAATATGCCAATATAAAGTCCAATTTCATTCATAACACTTGAGTTATCGTTACGTCCGCCTTAGAAGGTGGTAATGGGCGTCTCCTTAGATCACCTTATTGAGTAACTGGAACTAACGGCTTTTATGGAAGAAACTGTTAGCGCATGGATGCAGTGTCTGAGTGCCTGCAGTCCATATCCAGTGGATGTTAAGAGGCGACAACCATTTCAAATAGGTAGATAATACTATGCCTTATACGAGCACGATTCATAAACGGTTAGAACAAGGCTGACAGTGACACGGTGTAAACGAAGCAGTCACGTAATGTTTGCCAAGTGCTTGTATGGTTTGCTTACGTAATACGTTAATGTATTTGTAATTTTAAAATTATTCACTTCATATCGAGAAGGTTATGTTAAATTGGTATAATGCGCGGTATTAAATACTTGCGGTCCCATGCGGCATGATACTTGTGCACAATTAACGTGATGTGAGGATGACTAACGGACTTAACATTATACAGTTTAAACTTAAAGTACCTTAGTGTGTGTATAATCTGTGATTAAGATTAACCAGCTAATGACTCACTGTCAGGCCTGAATTTACATATACTGGAAAAAACAACGAGGATCAAGGACCCATTGCCTTTTCCGAGAAAACACGCAAACAATTATATGGAACATGCGAACGATTTTGCAAGTAGATAATTACAGGTAATTACTGCTATAAGACTTGCGAGTGTGTACTGAGTATGCACAAACTAACATGGCAACATTCTCATACTTATATTGTTAATTCGGTTGAAACAGAGTTTAATTGGTGTGAGTCAATACAACACCTACGTTTCGTTTAAGATGTTATATGGTTAAACAAAGATCTGGAGATGTGATGAACGATTTCCTGGCTGCCACTTAACGTGCTCATCATATTTTATTGACACAAGAGGTGATAAATGTCAACTTGGTTTTATCTCCGAAGCCGTAATGGACGGTGTCGCGCTGCCTACTATTGTTGTGCTCAACATACAATATCCGCTACGATTTGTGACCGCCCTTGGGAATTTTAAGTGGTCTCTACTCGTAAAATTAACCGGTCCTTAATGGCTCTTGAATGAATGGAAAGGAATTTTAAAATAAACTTTAAACATTGGCTAATTTTAACGAGGTAGACTTTTAAATGTCTGCTTCTTTTTATTGTCAAGTTCGAAATGAGGGGAAACTTAAAAATACACCTATTAAATCGGTTCTCTCGTCTTTCATGATGATCACTTGAGCCGCGAGCTGTTGATACAGGCAATCGTGTGAAACTCTAAAACAAAGTAACATCCCACCAGCCGTCGATACGTTACCCGTACGCGGAGCTGTCACATCGTCACTTTGCTAATGGGGGTCTGTCATCGAGCTGATCCCATACAACATTCTCTCATTTCCGGCCGTCACCATAACGGCTATCTCAAGAGGGTTAGAATGAATGCGGTTATTTCAACATCTGCTCCTAAGACGATATGATAATGCATGTTATAAAAATACGAGTATCGACATGTAAAAAGAATATTCTTATTACTCGTTGGCATTCGTTCAATGTTTTCGTTTCATAAGGATATGAGGTATCTGTGGCGGGACGAGGAAATATAGAGTGCGATACGGTCGGCGGGATCCATTAAAAAGTTAACAAGAGTAGATACTCTTTAAAAACGTCGTTGAAACATTAGGGTGTGGGCGGCGCGCGACAGATGCTCCGCTGGGGTCGAGATGACCGTAGTTGACTTTAACTGTTGGCTTCCGCTAACCGCGCGCTGAGAACGAACCCGACGCGACACTTGCATTACTTATAAAACCCCCACCTCATTTATTGACCGTAATCCTCCTACAATTAATCTCCATCGGTATTTTTCCCATAACAAAAGGTCAACTCGTGGAAGACTAATCGGTGCGTGGGCTTTATTATGTGGGTAACGTAAATTTCTGCTACCAATACACTAACGATGGAAATATTTCATCATAATCCAAAGAAACGCAATGTATAACATGTGTTTCCTGTCTACTGATCTGAGTTTTAATAATTTTCATATGAATTATATGAGTTATTCATTCCCGAAATTTAAGCGGATTCAAATCACAGTTATAAACATTTATTCGTGCTTATCATCGCTGCCATCGGAAGTTTCAAGTATTTTCGCAAAATTTTGTTTCTCGGAAATCTGATGATTTTCATATTTAGGTATTTACATTGTTCAAAAGCGTGAAGTTTTAGATGTGATGTTAATAATAAAACGTGTGCTGCCCAGTGTGATATTTAATATATTATCGTATAATGTTTTATTTTGGTCTCCGGTTGCCAAATCCCTCGGAAACGTAGACGGATGATCGTCCGTCGGAGACGCGGCGACATTTGTATCTCCTCCCATATCCTGCGGACGGAAGTGTGCGGATGTTGCGTCATCGGTCGGAAATAGACGCCCTCTGTGTCACCACGCGTCCTCACGTCACCACCACGCCACGCCACGCTCCCTCATTAATCACCAGTCACGTTACTTACACCGAGGCGTCTAACCGATGTCTAAACATCCAACAATAAAGACTCCGTATCAAATGGATCTTGTCTTGTAATGAGCATGTTTTTTCGTCTAATTCTCTCTTATCGATCGGATCTCATATATCTGGCGTGCAAACGGTGCAAAGCCTGGTAATTATTGTCGAGCGGAAACTGCGTCGAGATAGTGGCGCGATTTATCCTGCTCTGCGTGTATCCGCTTGTTTATTTTCCCCACGACGCGCCCTTTCCTTTTCAACGCAGACGCGGAGATATTTTCCTGGACACGCCGGCCGAGGACCGGTTCACTTGCACGAAAATAAAATCAAATGACGTTTGTGTAAATATTTCCATTAAGTTGTGATATTTACGAGCGCGTCGAGCACTTAATCAACGGCAGGAGGATGTAAACTGGAGCCGTATTTCAGTTCGATCAAAATATGGTAATGGTCCCGGGGAACCTGGTTGCGGAATCAATTTGCCGGCCTGTAATTTATGGTCATGTTTTCCAATTAACTGGCAATTCGGTGGCTTCGTTTATTTCGCGTAAAACGATGCGGGCGCGGCCCGCATCCGGTGATTACGTTTGCCGCATAATTAGTGATGCGCCTGCGCCGGGCCGCGCTTGATTCGCGTTAGATAAAAAGCGGAGCTGGCCGGGCCCTCGCTCGCTCATTGTTGTTTGTTTTTAGTTGTGCGGGAATTGTTTTGCACCTGCGATGCATTCGTCTCGCATCGCAGGGCCCCGCTGTGCGCCGCGCAGCGCCGCCGGAGTTCTCTAATGAGATTTTGCGAAGGAAACATTTTTATACTTTTTATCTTAATGACTTCCTTTCAACCGTATTTAATTCGTATTACTGAGTTATCTACAAAAGAAAAGAAACTAAACTTGCATCTCAAAATATTATGACTCCGTTCTGCAGTAGGTACCGGATAACTTTTCTTTACAATAAAATTGTATCATAAAACAAGCTGAGTTAGGTCGATTTTATTCTTATTGCTTTATAAATGAAGGCGTATATTATAAGCGATGTATGTAATGGTGTTAATGTCGTGTTTCAGAGTCGTCGGGCATCGGCGGCGTGGTCGGGCGCGTGCCGGCGACCGGATGCGCCAGCGGTGACATAATGTGGCTTCTTGATGAGCCCAATCAGCCTTATGAAGGTAATGCATTAGCATAACGACATCACTGTGCACTCGCCACTTTATGTTGGGCTAGCGTTTATTATTTTCATTAGTGCAGTTAGTTTCATGTTTATTAATCAAAAGTTAACGCCGTTTTCGTTTGTCACTTTGTGAAACCAATAGGTTTGTAGATTCGAAACCGATCTACAGTTCAAAATTGTAATATTTTAACTTATTTATGGTTTTAATATGCATGTTGACTGTTTCAGACTGCGAGCAACTGATCTGCTTCCGTTACTACAATGGCGAGGAGGAGGAGTGCGCGGCGGAGTCGCCGGCGCTGCCGCGGCGGCTGGCGGCCGAGCTGCGCCGCCTGCCGCTCGGGCGCGCGCGCAAGCGGCACGGCGAACACGTGTCGCCCTTCTCCTACCACAACGAGAGCTTCGAGATGACGCCCGAGAGCCCGCGCGCGCCCGGGCCCAGCCACGACATCACGCACCTCAGCGACAACGTTGACAAATGCTCAATTAGTGTCTTAGAAACCAACGGGAACCATCTCGAACAAACATGTGATCATAGTAAATCTCTAGCTAGTGAACTAAGTGAATCTGTAAATATCGAATCTCAAAGTGTGACGAACTGCAGACCGACTTCCTCGGGAGTGAAAAAGAAATGCCCCCCGCCGGTGGACACGGGCGGCGGCGCGCTCGGCGCCAAGAAGAAGGCCAAGGCGCCGGGCGGGCTCGACTCGCCCACCTCGCCCGGCGCCGAGTACTACAAGATCTGGTCGCCCAAGAACCCCTGCAAGATGATGAAGTTCGTGTACGAGGTGGAGGGCGGCGCCACGGGCTCGCCGCAGCGCTCGCCGGCGCCGCCGCTGCCGCCGCGCGCCGCGCACCGCCCGCTCGAGCGCAGCCACGCGCTGTCGCCGCCGCACGTGCCGCGCCACCGCAAGCCCGCCAAGCTCACCAAGCCCGAGGACGCCTTCACCTTCGAGCTCATCGACACCGACGAACAGTTCTTCACCGACAACAACATCTCCAACTCGGCCGCGCTGCACGAGGTCGACGACTTCAAGCCGGGCGAGTTTTACTCGCGCGGGGCCGGCGCGGGCCGCGGCCGGGGCGTCGCCGCGCCGCTCGCCACGCCCGAGACGGACGGCAGCCTCGCCGACACCAGCCTCGCCGGCGCCAAGCCGCGCGACAAGAAGCCGCTCGGCGACGAGGCGGCCGCCGCGCCCGGGGACTTCCTCTTCATCGAGGACATCGGGCCCGACAACTACATCACGACGACGTTCGCGAGGCACGCGCGCCAGTCGCCGCCGGGCTCGCCGCGCGCGTCGCCGCCCGAGTCGCCGCGCGCGTCGCCGCCGCCGCGGCCGCGCTCGGCCGACGCGGCGCGCGCGCACCGACCTCTGGCGCGCCAGCGCTCGGCCGTGTGCCCGCCCACGCCCACGCACCACGCGCGCCGGCCCGCGTCGCCGCGCCGCCCCGCCGACCTGGCGCCGCCGCCCGTGCACGAGCTGCGCACGTCGGAGATCCGCTCGCCCAACCTGGAGTTCGCGGCGGGCAGCCACCTCACCATCGTGCACGCGGGCCCGCCGCGCCACGTGCCGGCGCTGCGCCTGCCCTCCATCCCGGAGCGCGCGAGCCGCCAGATGGCGCTCACGGGTGACTTCCCCGCCAACATGATCGGCGGCATCATCGAGTGCGAGGAGCCGCTGCCGGCGGGCTGGGAGGCGCGCATGGACTCGCACGGGCGCGTGTTCTACATCGACCACGTGTCGCGGTCCACCACGTGGTCGCGGCCGGCGGCGGGCGCGGCGCCGCCGGCCCCGGCGCCGGACGTGGCGCGGCGCCTGCTGGACCGGCGCTACCAGTCCATCCGGCGCACCATGACGCGCGCGCAGCTGGCGGCCGACCCGGCGCCGGACGCGCCGCCGCCCGCGCGCCCCGCGCCGCCGCCCGCGCCGCACCCCGCCGCCGAGTTCCTCGCCCGCCCCGACTTCTACTCCATATTACATATGAACCAGGTAACCCTCACCTCATACCTCTGGCTTCAATTACAAAATAAGAACTATAGAGCGCGCGTGAGAATTTTTGAATAACAAAATTGTTCTTCTCGTTCCAGGAAGCCTCATCCCTGTACAACTGCAACTCCACCCTGAAGCATATGATATCCAAGATCCGCCGCGACACGTCGTCATTCGACCGCTACCAGCACAACCGCGATTTGGTCGCGCTCGTCAATATGTTCAGCGATGCCGAGAGAGATCTCCCGCTCGGATGGGACACCAAGTTGGATAGGAATGGAAAGGTAAGCAGGATATATAAAAACTTAGTTAACGTACTTAATTAGTAGAATGGTTGGTGAGGCGCGATACTGTTTAGGATTACGGATCTCAACAAGCAGATCCTCACGGACATATGGACACTAGAAAGTACCAGCATTTCAATTCTTCGACCTCCACGATGCGATGAGACAAACGCTTTTAGTTTAGTGTCAATATTCGTTGCCATTTGGGCACCAAACATGATATTAAGACCCTCATAGTCAGCACGGGCGTAACTTTGTCAAGGCGGGGTTTTTGAGTCATTATGTTTGTCTATGCTCAATTAACAATTAAGTGATTGCGAATTGTAATTTTTACTATGTATTTTAGCATTACATACATTTCAATTCGCGAACACTTTTAACCCAGAACCCCCTTTATATACGCCCATTTTACTGAAACTTTAAAGCCAGGATCCCCCCCGCCTACATATACCATCTTAGTTAAGTACAGAGTACTACAGTAGTAGTAGTGTCAGTAGTACAACCGTGTCAGTAGTACAACCGTGTCAGTAAGTATTGGTGCGTAGCGTTTCTTCGTGGACCACGTGATGCGGCGCACGACGTTCATCGACCCGCGGCTGCCGCGCGCCGCGCCGCACCCCTTCAGCCCGCTGCTCGACTCCCGGACACGCTCCAGGAACGAACAGGTCACTAGTGGATGTTGTGTACCATGTAGATTGAGTTTCAATGTTGGTCGAAATATACTTACAAATGTCAAGGAATTAATAGATCATATACAAAACTATTTTTTCTTACGAGAGTTTTGCCTATCGACTAATGTGGTCGATTTTCCAGCTGAAGATGGTCGATTTTCCAGTTGAAGTTCACTTCTGAATTGAAAAAGATTTTGTGATTTTATTCCATTCTTATCCATCACTATCACTGAACCTTTTCCTCGATGGAAGGAGCTGTCTTTGGTTGAATAATCAGTCATGATGGTTAAGTTTTAACTCTCGTAAGAAAATATATAATAAAGTTTCATTGTTGTGGTCGAAAAATAGATAATCGATGAATGAACAGGTCGTGTAGTGATACATGCTACCCTAGCTAGCATTGTAGCATGTAGTTTTTTTCTATTTCAATAGTGGTCGAATTATGTTTGTACCAAAGATGGAGGGGTTCTTCGAAATCGAATCGAAAAATTCGAATATCGGTCGAAAAAATTTAATGTTGGTCCAGTAGGTTTACAAAAAAAGTATATGGACTGGACAGATAAATAAAACGTTACTCAAATAATAATCAAAGAACATTTAATACCTAAATATTAGTCATAAAAAAGATTTCATTAAGAATTTTTTGTCAAAAGCTAACTCAAGACAGCCATGTTAATCCACAAATGTTTTATAGAAAATATTTGCCCGTCAGTGCGACGTCTATCGGAATAAAGTTGAACTAAATGGTATCTTGAATGTTTTACTCCCATAAGTAAAGTCTACGTAGACTTGAATAGGATAGCTTCCCTTAACTTCAAACCAATGAAATAAAAAGATAAAAATAACTTTAAAAAACTACATATTTTGACCATTCATTCAAACACGCTACTGTTTCTTTAGAAAATGTATTCTGTATTCACTCATCTTATGTTTATTTTTCTGTATTTTTGTTAGCATGATTGTTTCACTTTACTGTTTGGATTGTATCAGTTTTTTCGCATGTTGTTTAAATATTTTTTGGTTGTTATAATTTTAAATGTAAGATATTTTTCTGATTTGAAAATTGCACTGTTTTCTGCCTGTTTCTGTATGTTAAATGTAGTTAGTAAGTCTTACTTTGTTTTATTTTGTAAATTGTATTGTGAATTCGGAATACTGTTAGTATTTTTGCTATATTTTTGTTTTAATTTAAAAGATTCTATTGAAAACATGATTTTCTGATGTATAGAATCTTTTAAATCTAAAATTATATTTTTTTTATCACGTAAATATAGCTATTACATACTTAGACTAATTTAAATAATATCTTATTAATCTTGATCTAGCATTAGATTTAATCTATGTTTTTCTCATTGATATGCTTCTTGTGTGATGATGTCCTTGGTGTTGAGATGTTTTTATATATATGTATTTTATCCGTTATATTTATAATTCAAAATTTAATTAACATAACAAAATACTAATGTTTTAGATCCATTTTCAAGTCATAACGACTAAACTTAATATACTTCAGAGATGGAAATAGGCAACTGATTATCCGAAAAATCCAACAGTAATAAGTACTCTACGGGTAGCGTTGCCAGGCATCCGGATAAAGCCGGACATAGTTAGGCTTTTTTATTGCATGTCCGGCTAAAATAAACGGTGTCCGTCTTGTCCGGCTTTTGTTAGGCTTTTTACATTTCGCAAACAAGCGAGCACTGCCGCCGCGCCGCCGAGCGTGGCCGAGCGTAGGCGAGTCGACTACCGAACCGAAGTGCCGCCCGTCGCGACAAAATCCTCAATAATATAGGGTGTCCGGCTTTTTTAACCAAATGTCCGGCCAAACTGGCTGGTCTGTCCGGCTATTAGGTTTGGCGACCTGGCAACGCTATCTACGGGTGAATCAGACAATATTATTCTTTATTACGTATTTCATAATGTTCTTATTTCCTTAGGCGCCTACACCTCCGCCGCGGCCACCGCTGTCTGCGTCGGATGCGCACGCGCACACGCAGCAAGAGATACCTGTGGCGTATAATGATAAGGTGAGTTATTTCATTTCTATGATTGTGTTATGGTATCCTAGTTCAAGTATAAGTGAAACGCTCGTGGTGTAAGTGAAGCTATGTTGACTCATTACTATTGTTAAGCATCGTGCAGCTCAGATGGGTGGCCGATAGTGACATTTCAATCTGAGCGCTACCATTCTTCAGAGAGCACGTTAAAATTGTCGGTCCCAGTTGTCAGACCATGTCAAAGGACTTGAAACTCCGACACCAGCGTTGGCCACATACTTTGTATTTTTAGCCTGTATGTGCCACTACTGGGCAAATGTATCTCATCCCACTGAAGATATCATGCACGTAGATGTATATGCTTCGCAAAAATGCACCTGTCCTTTCTGCAAAGTAACACAAACGTATAAAAAGTTACTTACTTGATTAGTCAATATCGAGTTTATTTATACACACCTTATCTTAGTGTATTTAATTTATGTCTGTGTTGTGCTATATTTACCGTATTTTAATAAGATTAACATAATCTTTACTTATAAAAAATAATAAAACATATATATTAATAGATAAACACCGTTTTATAATAATATCTTGCAATCAATCTGATTGATATGTATCAGGTCTCTGAATAAAATAGATTGTAACTCGTTTTTTATGCGTATAAAATACTAGCACCGAACCGTGGTTCTTTCCACTGTGTACCCGTTCCCGTGGGGGCTTCGGGACAAAAAGTATCACATAACCTTTCTCTTGAACGTGACTAAAACATACAATTTCAATAGGGTAGTTCAAGAAATTTGCGCTTTCAAACTAACAAATAACACACTTCATCTTATATGAGTCTATCTAGTCCAATATAGATATTTTGTCTCTGGAATGTATAACTAAGGAAAAGCTTAACCAGTTTGCAATACTTCACAAATAATTAATTCATTAATGGAATAAAATCCACAAGATTTAGGTAACAGAAGAGATAAGTTTAAAATAACTTAATAACTGTGACATTGTTGAAAGTTTAATCATTAAAATGTCTCAGATTATTATCAAAATGAGACAAAGATTTTTACATCAATTGTCATATAGATTTTTCATGTTTTAAAGGGCGTTGTGCAAGTTCCCGCCGGAATTTCGGGATGGAAAATAGTCTATTATCTTTCCGTTGAATGTGGCTGTAACAAAAATAATTATTGAAATCGGATTTGTAGTTTCTGAGATTAGCCCTTACAAACAAACAAAGTTATAAACTTTCTTTTTAATATTAGTATAGATGAGCTAGACCCATGTATGGCATTGTGTGTGGTGTGCTATTTCCATTTTAAAACCGAATCGTGGTTTTGGGTTACTGTCAATAGATGGCGCTAGTGGTATTAAATATAAGAAAGACTGAAATGCTCCTTGTGCATGTTTATTTTTAAACTGTAAAATGTATATTTTTGGAAGTATAAAAATCATTGGAAGTATAAAAATAAAAATCATCTTTGTCTGCTCTGAATTGATTTTATGAACCTGCCGAGTGCTAAAGCCCATTTTCCAATCAGAAAAAGAAATTATTATCAGTGTGACCGATTTTTTTCATAGGGTTTTTTGTTTCATTAATCGGGCGCGGATCCAGGATTTGGTTAAGAAAGTAAAGAAGGTAATATGTAGTAATATTACCCTCCCCTGGATCCGTGCCATATTAAAAACCTTATATATTTATTTTACCTCTACAACACCTTTTAACAGTGTGCAAGCGTCTGAGTTGCAGCCTTTTGCCAAGTGGCTTGTCTTTTTTATCACTTTGTGTACATATGTAATTTTTTATTTTTCCAATAAATTTATATTATTCTTATTCTCTATACATATGTATTGTTCTCGCAGGTGGTAGCGTTCCTCCGCCAGCCCAACATAATGTCGATCCTGCGGGAACGCGGCGGCGCGGCGAGTGCTGCGCTCCGTGACAAAGTGAACGCCGTGAGGGTTGACGGAGCCTCCGCCCTCGCCCGGTTCCAGAACGATCTGCAGCTCACGTGTATGCTCAGGTAAGATTATATAATATTTATGTATACTATGGTATAATGCCCCGGTCGGTATGTGCACTCGCCTGCCAATACTAAGGTCCCGGGTTCAATTCGCGGGTTGAGCAAAAAAAACATGATTCCCACTTTTCAAATATGACTCGGGTTTGAGATCACCAACCCGCATTTGGCAAGCGTGGTGATTATGTCTAATCCACCTCAATGTTCTGATATCTTCAGTGAGATGAGAGGCCTTTGCTGATCTCCTCATTTACACGGACATTACAGGCTAATTTAAAAAAATATATATTATATTGTTGTATGACTGATATTTTAAAACGAATCGTCGCTAATAACTATAGCCCAATTCGGAAGATTGCAAAATAATGACATGTCATGGGTGACAACTTGGCTAAATGTATGTGTTTATACTCGCTATAATGTTATTTATGTAGAATGAATCATGTGTAATGTTCGTATTGTCTGTTTCGGTCTGGTTCACATGTTTTGGAACCGGTCATTCTGTTTCCAAATATTTTACTACCTAAAGTAATACATTAGTAATACTGTAGTGACATACTTTTTACGCGACTTAAAACTAAGTTTTGTATGAGAAATAAAATATTGCTTTTAATTGGTTGAGCACTACCACCTTTTTTGTAATCGGTTCAAATGGTACCACTCTGCGACTACATCCTTTCGAACAGCGATTTTCGAAATCAGTTCATAAAATATAGAGATATGAGGAACCAAAGAATGTTCCCACGAGTTGAGAACCTTCCGTTTTTGCGGTCGGTTTAAATTAATAATTTACTAACAGTTAGTTATCAATATATATATATAGCATGCACCTAATGCTAATTTTATGTGAGAATAAGTTTAGATTTTAAAGGTAGCACAACTATTTAGAAAATATATACTAGAATAGATCTTTTAACATATTATTTTTAGAATTTATGTTACCATCGAAACTAATTTGATCGAAGTTATACAGGTCGAAGTACCGTCTCTTACAGGTAATGTCATTTATGTAATAGTAATAAAAGGTAGTACGCTCATGAATGTAATGAGTATTATATAAAGCTTTTTAAAAACTAAGAGCTGAGGAATATCGATTTCCTAACTCGACTTTGTGACACGACAATTGAATGACTTTACTCCAAGACAAACATGCTATAGCATTTTTTAAATAATTAATATTTTTATATAGTGGACTCTTACTGAAAAATAAAGAGAGCACCACGCAACACAGAACTTTTCTTTTTTCAATTCTTACAAAAAACATTGAATGTAAAACAAAAAATATTTAATTTGAATTGAAACTATGTGTACAGTTTCGGCCCCTTTACAGGAACCGTGGTCACAGAAGACATGAGTACTGTTCGCTTAAACTTCAGAAACAAAAATATATTAATATTTTGCATTAAGTAAATAAGTTTGGCTTACTATAAGGTTGTAGGTTTCGAATTAGTATACAGAGTAAATTACACGTTTTCACCGCCTGGTGAATGGCACGGGACACCAGCAAATTATTTTATACGCTACTTTGTAACGACGACTTAATATTAGCGTTGACTCTTAATGACGTTATTTATACGGGTATTGCTTTATACTATACTATTTTATATTCCATTCAATGAGGTTGTATGAGTCACAGTAAATTGTAGTCAAATAATTCAAGCTAGCTAGGTTAGTTAGTTTAGTTTCTATTTTAGGAAATATGTAAGTATATAAGTCGTGTCGTACGAACAGCTGAAGAGGATGGCAGATGACAGAGGAAAGTGGAAAGAACTCCATCGACAAGAGCCCAGCTCTTAAGTTTAGAAGAAGTAAGTATATATCGTTAGCAATGTTCAGATATCTGATGGTTACATGCTGTAATGCAAGCTTAATTTAAACTTGAGAATATTATCGAAAATGTAATTTCCTACCGACTTTAATAATCAAAGAAGACTTTCAATTCATGTATATGTTTTTTTATTTATTATAGAAATTTAGAAACGGTGAAAAAGAGAGTTAGAAAGAGTAAGAATATATTACCCGACTTTGTATTTTTGTCAAAAAGTGAAACGCTTCTACAAACGTATGTGTAAAATAATATCACCGCGAGTGTATGATAATCTTGACATTTCATCCAACTCTAAACAGCTTTAACTGCACTTGAATTATGTATCACATCAACGAACGATTTATAGCATAATTTCAAGTTTTTCATTTTGTTTTCATGTAGTAAATTGAATCTTATACCTTTGTTATAAAACTCAAAGATTTATCGGTCAGTTTCTTGAAACTATTGTTATATTCAAAGCGTATTTTGATCCGTGACGAATTGCGTTGCAATTATAAAAAGTGAGAATCTTACTTTCTTCTTCATAATAAGTCACGTGTTGTTACCTTTAGCTAAACTTTGTGTGTGAAATACCTTAAAATGTGCTTCATATTGCTTACTAACGGCCGCCCTCGCTTCGGGTGAAAGGGCCACCCCCTATTAGGGGTTAGATATCGCAAAATCCTATCTTGGCTATCGTACCAGATTTCAAATTACTAGGTAAGTAGTTTCGGCTGTGCGTTGACATATAAGTCAGTGAGTCAGTCAGGTTGGCCTTTTGTGTCTATAGATTAACGGACTTATATGTCTGGTGCATCTTTAATAAAACATCCTTGTAAGGACAGAAGTCCTTGAATCAAATATTGATATTATACGAAAAACTTTAAGTTCTTCATATGCGTTATTCGACTCATATGCGTTTTTTTTAGATAGAGCGAGTTAAATTGAAAAGTTGCTTCAAAATAAATTCAACTAATTCAACATAGTGTGATAACGAGTATTTATCATCTAACAACGGTAAAGTGTGCTCGCGTTATTATAACGAATGAGTTACGTAAAGGGACTTATAACAACAGAATTATGCGTTAAATCAGAAATATAACGGAAACACATGTAACGATAACGTGTAACTGTTATATTCGCTACCATTGCATGCTAATGACAAACGAATTAGCATTTAAGTAGCGGACGAAATACCCGTATTCGTACATTAATAAAATGTATGAAGAGAGATGAAACCTTGTTGTTTGTTTGAGAGCTACGGTGATAGAGATGATTTATTCACGGCTACAATTTACTGTGTTAGTGTCATTCACAATTTTAAGTTTTAATATTTTGAGTAAGTTGATTAAAAAAGGTTTTTAATTATTATTATTTTTCTCACTGTACTGATATCTTCGGTGAGATGAGACGCCTTTGCCCAGCAGTGGGACATTACAGGGTAAGTAAAGTTACTTTATTGGTGTACCAATCTATACTAATATTATAAAGAGGTAAAATTTGAAAGTTTGTTTGTTTGTATGTTCGAGGTAATCTCAGGAATTATCAGTTCGATTTGAATAATTCTTATTATAATAGACAGCCACATTCAACGGAAAGGTTATAGGCTATTTTTCATCCCGAAATTTCCACGGGAACGGGTACAACGCGGGTAAAACCGCGAGCGCTGCTAGTTACTTATATACCATTTGCTTGACAATATTCTCATAAGGCTCTTTGAAATTACAACGTATCAAATGATGAATCTTCCTTCCCTTACCCAGTCGGTATCGACATGTAAACGCTACATCAAAAGTAAATATTAACTTTAGAATATCGACAATGGATACCCACATCCTTGTCCGATTTGAACTGTTTAACTAACCGAAAAGCAAGGCCTTTACGAATGGCCAATTACATAAGTAGGCTTTGACGGTAAATACCTAAGTTTGTAGCTCAATTTAACACCTTGTCGCAGTAACAAATAGACAATATCCCACCAAAGTCCAAAGACAAGTATCTTACGTTGAAAACGACACAGTTCTAAGATGTAAAGCTATGTGTTGGCGGTATTATGTGATAAGGAAGATTTGTTTGTTAAGTCATTATCGTAAGAACATACATGTAGTTTGGTTGACATTATCTAGACGCTGTCGAGTTACGGCTCGTTCAGGGTTAGCTGTAAAGGTAGAGGCCCATTGTCACGAATAGTGCTCGTTAGTCACTACGTCTTTTAGTGTAGTTTTGACACATATGTTTAGGTATTCCTTAGAGAGTAAACTGTCTCATTAAATCACTTCTACTCCAATCCCTGTTCAGATTGGACATTTTACTCACTTGAGTAAGCATGCGTCTTTTGGTACAGTTCTTTTATTACATACATACATTACATACATTATGAATAGAGACGACTGCTGGTTCATAGGGTAGACCTTTGCTCAGTAGTGGGACACGATAGGTTAGTCAAAAAATACATAAATCATTTGAGAACAGGTATCCCGCATGTAACCTGTGTCTTGTGTAACGTCTGTATTCGTTCTAGTGCAAAGAGACCCTTACCTTAATGTAACATTAAATACAGGTGCATACAAATATTGTCAATATGTATGTGTGGTCACGTTTTATCACCACTTAATCCGTGGGAAATCATCATCCTTTGATTTCTTTTGCAGATGCCATTGGCTTGGTGCAATACTTGGGACAATTCTTTTGTGTCAAAACCTTGTGTATGATTGAGAGTAATCGCTTTTTTAGTAGGAGTAGGAAGTATACATTTCGAATACTTGATTTATATCTATTTTTATTTATCTTATCTTATTTATCTAATTATGAATATGTAATGTTTATTATGATAAGAGTGAGTTTGAATGTTTTGCGCAATTATAATGCACATGGCCAAACTTGGATACTTAATGATTTATACAGGGTGGAAACGTTGTCATGTGAAATTCTTGAAAACTTGTTCAAGCGTTATGTTGATACCATTAAATAGATCTCCTGAAGCATTTTCAGGATCAGTAATCAGTTTTTCAATATCTTGTATTGTTTACAAAGAGTCGAGTGACATCACTTAACGTTTCCACTCTGTATATAAATTCCAAAAGTTATTTCGATCCGATACATCCGAGAGGAAGTACCACATCACGAACCCATCAATAGTGTCACACGTTATACCAGAACGTTATATCTGGCCGTTCCGAGAATCAATCGGTTATTTAGAACATACGCTAATGATAAAATTTAATTAGAAATACTTCAGAGAATTCCTATAAAATGCCAGCAGAGGACACCTTTTGGAACCGTTTGCAACGAAAACATTTTGTTGTCATGATTTACATTTGACAATAACGAAAATTCCCGCGATAATGGTATGTCTTTGTCCAAGTTCCTCATTTTACGATCGTCATAATTCGTAAGTTTGTGTATGTGTTTAAAATGTTGACGTGTCAATGTGACTTATGTGGCATGGTGTCGAATAGGACCTTGGACCAAAATGAGACCTTGGATAAATATGCTGATATTAGATGCCGCACTAAAAGGGGGTTTTTATTATCTTCTCTACATAGTATAAAATAAATTCACTTTCCGCTGTCTGTCCCTATGTATGCTTAGATCTTTAAAACTACGCAACATAAGTTCATTCATTCATTCTTTTAGGTTAGTGGCCAACCCTGGTGTTGGAGTTTTTAGATCGCCTAAAGGCTTTAAGTAGGATCATTAAATGTCATTCGCACTTAAGAGTAATGTTGATCGTATTATTCCAATAAGCGCTCATATGTATATCCACCTTTCGGCTTCCTGCCAGACATTTTGATGACTATCAAAAAAGCTAACCAAACTACACCATATACAATTTTAATGAATGAACAAATGTTTCGGCGAAAACGGTCTTTCTCTTAATCATTGTTTAATTGTGGTTATTTTTTGCACTCATTATTTGTGTGTGATAAAACGTGGAAAGTGTTTCGCGAACTCTCACTTGCTCGATATGAGTGCCAAGTTCACGGACCGTGAAGCCAAGATGGTTTTTTGTTTGTTTTCCGTCTTTAATAATACGTGTAACCATTTTTTCGACAGTGGATGGTATGTTAGACATTGGTGTTAGCCGTTACCAATACCACTATGTTATTGAGTATCTAGTACACAAAAGTTTGACTTAAACCATTATCACTACATATTTAACAAAGTCCCCGGCCGCGTCTGTCGGTCTGTTCGCGATAAACTCAAATACTACTGCAGGAATGTGGATGCAGTTTTTTAAAATAGATAAAGTGATTCAAGAGGAAGGTTTATGTGTATAAAAATTCCCGAAATTCAAACGGGAACGAGCACAATGCGGGTAAAACCGCGGGGCGCTGCTAGTTGAACCATAAATCAAAAGTTTTCCTTTCAGGAACATTTATTAATTACCCAACTCACATATCCGTTAATTACCATTCATTAACATATTTGCCATATTTGAATGTAGTTTTCCATGTTGGTATGAAAATCGATCAATCTATCTATCGATGCATAGATTACAATGACTCATGCGCATTCTTACAAGACTGTACTATTGATACTATATGTGTTAGATTTATATCTTTTGTACGTGTGTTGTTTACTAGATGTTGCCAGGGTTTATGGTATTAGGGCTAGAGCTAAGACGAATATATCTCAAAGGTGTAAATAGTTGATGTGGTATGTGATATTAAATATCCCAATGATTGTTTTAGTTACTTTTTTTAAATAATGTAATCTAAATCCCTAACAAGCCTATCAAATGACCGACCTTGAAACATGACTTAGAAATATTTAAATACTCGTCTCTCCCTTGTCAATCCAGATAGACACAGGAATATTGTACTAATGCTTTGAAGTACTTATTTAAGCTGAGTACTATGTTTTCCTTGTATCTTTCTTTAGCGAGGTCTTTACCCTGCAGTGAGATCGTACAAACCGTTACTTTACTTAAAATATAAGAATTTAAAAATGCTAGGCTAGCCTTAAAGCACAACAATGGGTAATAAATAGTGGATAAATAAAGATTCTTGTACAGATTAGTGTTTTTGGTTGAGAGTACAAAACGAACCAGTAATAAAGGATTTAGTACGACCCCTAATGACGTTGTTTATCGTTCAAACACTCTGTATTGTACTGTTAGAATCAAAGATTTCAACGAGCTTAATATAACCATTAGTAATGAGCGATACTCGCTACGACATGCAGTTTCACCTGCAATGGATATCTGTAGAAGTGTATACTGTAACACTATCCTTGAACGAAAAAAGTCACCTCCTTTTTCTTATACATTTTACTTGATTAAGTTTAATTAGTTGTCATTTTAAAGTGTGTACTTTCCCAATCCTCTTAGCCTGTAATGTCCCACTGCTAGGCACAGGCCTCTCATCTCACTGAAGATATTAGTACAGTGTGTATTCGTAATCAGCACGCTTGACAAATGCGGGTTGGTGATCTTAAACCCGAGCCATGTTTGAGAAGTAGGAAACATGTTTTCGCTCGACCCGGGAATTGAACCCGGGACCTCAGTCTTGGCAGGCGAGTACACATACCACTAGACCACCGAAGCGTGTAAGATAAGCAAATATACATCCGTCTTACAAGCCTTTACATGTTTTAAATTAGTAGGATTGTATGTAACGTAATAGTTAATATCAATGCAATTTACTTAATGATGATAGTTTGCAATGATCTCATCTTATAAGGCTATGACACATTTTTTTATAACGAGCCTGTTTGTATTACCTATGCGTCGCTTGTAGGAAAATCTGTGTCATAAATATGTTCTATAATTTTTGTTCCAATTGTTTGTAACTAGACTACCATTAGTAACTACCTAACGTAAACTACGTGTCATAGTTTATTGAGTACGGACTACACTTAAAGCTCGTTTTATAGTGCAATAATGTGTATCCGATTACCGCCTATAAATTAATGTGAAACATGAACATAGAACAACTTTCTACAGGTATTTATATTTTAGCTATCGCGGAACGTCCTTTCTCAGGGTCCGAATAACCGAAAATAAATTTAATCTTTATCTATAAATATTTTAATGTAATCTGTCCTGATAAGATATTTATAAATATTTTATTGCCACATGTGAAACAGTTTAGATGATGTCTCTGTGGCCCATTAGGTGAACGGAATATATTTATTAGTTAATGTTACATCGTAACGCCACCGCTTTACATCTAAATCTTTGATTTTACTGGAGTTTGTTTTTAGCGAAAGGTTAAGCTTTTAATAATATTTATGAATATTATGTTATTATGGTATAATATTTACTATTTTTAATGTGTATGCGCATTCACAATGCTTTCACTAAGTATATGTTATACAGAATGTCAATACCTCTTAGATATTACTAGATTAAGATTAGGCCACGCATAATGCGGGTCGGTGATGTAAAATAAACCAAAATACCATTTTGCACTATAATAACCCTAAATCCTCTTCAATGTACTAATCTTCAGTGAGAAAAGAGGCTTTTGCCACCCTTCGCCCTACTGTGGGATATTACTGACTAATACTGTGTTTCATTGTACTGTAATGAGACTTCTTTCTAACACAAATTATTATTTAACCCTTATACGTTTTCCTAACCACGAGCAGGTTGTATCATTATCCGAAACATGTGTGGGAAGGTCACGCGGAGTTGGATAGATTTCGACACAAATTATGGTGGTATTGAGATAACTACCAACCCTGTTTAATTTGAGTTTTAATTTGAGAATGTTCTGTTCGGTGCCACGGCACACGCAACCGGGCACTGAAAGGTTTGTTAGAAAAAAGGAATTTGAAACATAAATATACCAAATATACCTGGACCAATTCACTCACGGTTAATTAGACCCAAACTAAGCTCTAAGCTTGTAATATGGAATCTAACTAACTGATACTACTACATATATATACCTACACAAATACTTTATAAGAATATATAATTGACACCCAGACGTCGTCGCCAACAACTATGTCTTCACATATTGTTGACTCCGGGCGGGAATCGAACCCGCAACCCCCGACACAGTAAGCGCTCTCGCTGCCACTGTGCCAACGGGCTTGTCAAAAATAGCATGAACACTACTGTTTTATTAATCTAAATGTTTTTCTAGATATTGTAGAATCGAATGCAATGAATACCGACCGAATTGAGAACCTCCTTCTTCGGTTTTGAAGTCGGTTAAAAATATGTGCAATGGTTTATGAAAAAATAGTACATTTGAACTGACCTGAACATTTGAACTCAAAATTACTTCCAAGATCAATATTATTAAAAACCTTGAGACCATTAAAACGAATTTTCTTCAAAATACATGAACGTAAAAACGGCTCTTTTACAAAGATTATCAGTACAGTGAGGAGGATAACACGTAATCACCGCGCCTGCTATAATACCGTATACGCTTAAAAATTAAATTTACACAATCTTTTGTCGATAATAGTATTTATTACACACCATTTTATAAGCTCATGTTTGAATAAACACGGGAACATGAAAGTCCCTCATTATCCGTCGGATAGCAGTAAAGGCTATAATCTCATATATTTAACTTTCAATGTACCTATGTACATAACAGTTTATTTCATTACCAATAGCTCACGTCTTCCCTATGTATCGGTTCTAATTTGGAGTTTAATTTATCAAATTATAGCTGCAATTGTTGGAGATCTCACGGTATTTGAACATCGGCTCAGGAATTCGTTGTTCGTATCTATTTGTGCGTAGGTGTGAGATAATTTAGCAATATTATTTACCAGTTAAAACTTAATGAAATGTAATTTTAACTGAATCGTCTAAAATGGAGCTTTAATATATTGTACAGTTTTAAGGTGTGTTAACTGGCACGTCACTATCTATCTTGAAGACAAATTAATGGGAAACGACCGACTTAAGCGGCTTCCAACAATAAAGCCTTATTCTTAGACTAGCAGCGCCCCGCGGTTTTACCCGCGTTGTGCCCGTTCCCGTGGGAATTTCGGGAATTTTTTTACATAAAAACCTTCCTCTTGAATCACTCTACCTATTACAAAACCGCATCAAAATCCGTTGCGTAATTTTAAAGATTTAAGCATACAGACAGACAAACAGTGTGACAGACACGAAAAAGAGACGACTTTATTTTATACTATGTAGTGATATCGTATCGTATTTATCTCTTCGAATCGGAACGAAAGAAAATGGCGACTACGTTGAAAAAATATGTTAATTATCGCGCTGTGTCAAGGCAAGCATCATTGTTAATCGCAATGTAATTATACTTATAACAAATGAATTGAAGTTCACTGTTTACGTTATATTGTGCTTGACATCGCGTGCTCATCGGTAATTTTAAATGTGTTTACTCATTATCAGACTTAAATTAAACTTATGTTTGTACCAACAAGTCTGTTTGTGGCCAAAATGAAGATTAGTATTAAAATTTGTAAGTTTGTTCTTTTGTATGTTTGGACTAATCACTTGGACTAATCTTATATATAAAATTCTCGTGTCACAGTGTTCGTTCGGATACTCCTCCGAAACGGCTCGACCGATTCTCATGAAATTTTGTGAGCATATTGAGTAGGTCTGAGAATCGGCCAACGTCTATTTTTCATCCCGAAATTCCCGCGGGAACGGGTACCGTGGTTGAACTCCTCTGAAACGGCTCGACCGATTCTCATGAAATTTTGTGTGCATATCGGGTAGGTCTGGGAATCAGACAACATCTATTTTTCATCCCGAAATTCCCCTCGGGAACGGGTACAACGCGGGTGAAACCGCGGGGCGCAGCTAGTAATGAATATTTTTATTAGTAAAGGATAGCCACATTCAACGGGAAGGTTATATTTTTCATCCCGACATTCCCTCGGCAGCGGGAAAAACCGCGGGTCGCTGCTAGTTGTAGTTAAGGAAAAAAATATTTTATATTTTAACTACTACGTGTTTATTGCATTAAATACAGTTAGTGTCACATTTCATAAAGTTACAGCCTGAACTTAATCACTGTATTTATCTCAATACTTTGACTGATCTCAATACTGACAATATTGTTACGCTGAAATTAGCATCAAAAGCGCTTTCAGAGCTTGTTCAAGTTTAAAAAAATTGTTGCTATCGATTCACACTTATCTGCCGCTGACATCGATTCTAAAATGGTTATAGAGAGTTCGTTCAATCGCAAAATTAGATGGTTCTATTTTAAAACTTCGATATAGTTCCAATTCGATACAGTTTGTATCGATTTTCCTACGTCATTGGAAAAAGTGACAGGTGGCTTTGTCATCTTAGTCATTATTACAGAGTTATTAGTTACAATGTTCTTGTGTTGGCCGTTAAGGTCGTTTTTAACTGTGTCTCTATTCTGTAACATTCGTCATTGTATTCGTCAGGGTTATTTCCGAAGAGTATTAATGCGTTTTGGTTATTTCTTTCCTTTTGTCCTAGATACTGTTTATGTTTTAAGTGGTCATATTTGTGTTGTGACGTTTGTAAAGGATAACGTATTTTTTCAATCATTTGTGGTAATACACCCCGGATAGTTAGACCCAACTAAGCTCTAAGCGTGTATTATGGAATCTAACTAACTGATACTTTTACATATACATACACAAATACTTCACCCAGACGTCGTTGCCAACAACTATGTTTGACATATTGTTGACTCCGGGCGGGAATCGAACCCGCAACCCCCGACACAGTAAGCGTTCTAACGTGCCATTGTGCAGGCTTGTAAAGTATTCATAATAATTACGCATTTGACTCAGATGCTCACCAAGCTATCAAAAAGCTTCTAAAACGAAAGCTTCACACCGTTAAACGTAAATACTTTCGTTCTAAGTAGGTCCTCATAAGTTTCAATGTTTCTTTGTTTATTTAAGTTATTTTTCATAATAAGTATCTCAGTTCTCACGGACACCCTGTGGTCCAAGTGATTGTTGAACTTAGTTAATTAACTTACGGCTACGTGGTGCTTTAATGACGATCGAGAGACCATTTAATGTGTCCGCTCGTGATACTGTGATTGATGTTTTGTTTACGTGTACGTTCGTAATAACGATCATAATGCGAATAAGTATGTGTCAAGTTTTGATTCGGAGGATTTATCTAAATACTAGCAGCGCCCCGCGGTTTTACCCGCGTTGTGCCCGTTCCCGTGGGAATTTCGGGATAAAATGTAGCCTATAGCCTTCCTCGATAAATAGACTATCTAACAGTGAAAGAATTATTCAAATCGGTTCAGTAGTTTCTGAGATTAGCGCGTTTAAACAAACAAACAAACAAAACAAACTCTTCAGCTTTATAATATTAGTATAGATTGAGGGGCCTTTTCATCAGAAATATGCCACGATGCGTTTGATTGAAATGGACCATCCATTCAACCATTCCAGACGCACAAGCAACCATGGCTATGTTATCTTTCTTTGCTAAACTTTACATTTACTAACAATTATGATATGAAAACGGCATCAAAAGGGGAAACCCAGTCAAATGTCGAATATATCTTGGACCGCGGATTCTATCTAGTCTTCACTTGTGGTAAACTTAAATCTAGGACAACCACAAAATCTTGCTCTACCGTTTTATACTCAATATTAATTCTTACCGATATATGAAATACTAGCAGCGCCCCGCGGTTTTACCCGCGTTGTACCTGTTCCCGCGACAATATTGAGATAAAATATATCCCATTTGTTATCACTACATAGTATAAAACAAAGTCGCTACTTTTGTCTGTTTGTTTGTCTGTATGCTTGAATCTTTAAAACTACGCAACGGATTTTGATGCGGTTTTTTGTAATAGGTAGAGTGATTCAAGAGGAAGGTTTATATGTATAAAAATTCCCGAAATTCCCACGGGAACGGGTACAACGCGGGTAAAACAGCGGGGCGCTGCTAGTTCTGATATATAACTTATATTACCTACTGTAAAGTTTAATCCGAATTCGTCCAGAAGTTTTTTCGTGAAAGAGTAATAAAACATACATCCTGACAAACTTTCGCATTTATAATATTAAGTAGGATACCATCAAGTTCATAAAATCCCATAGGCATTAAAACAATTTCGCAACTTAATAGTACTTGAGTAGATCAGTTTTATTGGATCCGATAGACAGACATGGAGTTTAATGGAATTTAATTCGATTATATCGGAGACTTTCGCAAGTCTATGCGAGGGCTAGGGCTGTGGCTAGGGCGCGTTGCGCGGGCGCCGGTTATGCGGGCATTTGCATACAATCGACCATTAACGAGATTGATTCGACGAGTAATCTAATAGTTGCTATAGGTACTAGTAGAATATAAACTATCGTCCGTAATTAAGTTAGGCAATGTTTTGTAATAGTCATACATTACTTATGTACTTATTTATTTTATTGTGTAGTCTGATTAGACTATGTGCTATTGTTTATCGTTTTATTAATAAGAATCACTTTAAAATTAGTACGTAAGTTACTATATTGGCTTTAACTGGTATATTTTATGCCATTGTTTCGCTTTAGTTCGATTTTATTAAGATATACAAGCAAAATATATTAAAAACATACAAATGCATATACATAATACTCTTCGCTCAATAACGTCAAAGTTATTACAGTACATAAAGGAATACTTCACTACATAGTATAAAATAAAGTCGTCTCTTTTTCGTGTCTGTCACACTGTTTGTCTGTCTGTATGCTTAAATCTTTAAAATTACGCAACGGATTTTGATGCGGTTTTTTGTAATATGTAGGTAGAGTGATTCAAGAGGAAGGTTTTTATGTAAAAAAGTTCCCGAAATTCCCACGGGAACGGGCACAACGCGGGTAAAACCGCGGGGCGCTGCTAGTAAGTCATAATCCATATGGTTTTAACGGTGATTAATCTAGGTAGATTAATCTGTTAATAATTGGTTACGGATAGGTCGTTATAATATAATCACTTCAATATTATTCCAATAAATATTTACATTGTATATGCCTAATCCTCCTCTCTGTAATATGTTATATGAGATGAGACCCCTTTGCCCAGCAGTTTGACATTACTGACCAATACTTAGTTACTCACATATAAGTCATCGAAAAAATGTTTACACTCACGAAATTGTAAACTGCAAATTGTAATTGTGAACTTTACCAAAGAATTTACAATTTAACGCACCACTTTTAATAATGGTTCGTGTTTATAATATTACGGTAACATATATATTGTATTTAATTACGTGTGACGTGTAATTTGTTTGATAATTAGCTTTTATTGTTATTCGCCGGTTCATTGACGAATATTGCACAATTTATATAAGGAAGTGTTTTGTTTATGAGCACTTTAATCGCTGTTTACCTTCTGCTTTGGTGCCATTTGGTGCCTTGTGATTTTACACCTTCTCGTAGCTGTAAGAATTTCTTTGTAAAAAGCACTAATTTTATCGTACGGAAACATTATGGTCCACGAAGAAATGGCCCTTTTTTATCATATACTATTCAAGCTCCCCACGGTTTTGCCAGTAGAAATTTCGGGATGAAAAATAGTATATAATCTTCCCGTTGAATGTGGCCGTCCATGACAAAAAGAATTATCCAAATTGGATTGATATTTTCCGAGATTAGCACGTTCTAACAAAAAACAAACTCTTTAGCTTTATTATATTACGAGTAGTATTTAATAGATGTATTTCATTATTTCAACCGTCCTCTTTAAGCCCTAGTGTAGTTTTAAAATATGAGCTTTGTCACTCATTGATCCGATTTCCATTTAGTTTAAATTAGTGTTAGTGAGTTACCTCGGCGTGTGCTATATCCAACTGTTTTTGTTTACATTGCGTCAAACATTTAATCTCTCTCTTATCGAGTGGATGGCCAACCTGACCAATCCTGGTGTCAGAGTTATTGAGCCGCCAAAGGCCTCTGACATGGCTCATGTAACGACTACTATCCGTAGAGAGTAACCGGGACCGACGGCTTAACGTGCCCTCCGAAGCACATTTAATACTGCATTTATAATAACGATAATACGATACGATAATTATTAGGATCAGCCGATCAGGCCATTCATTCGTAATTGGCTGACACTAATCCCAGTTTTTCATTCATCATTACACTTCTTCATAGCGTGACTGTACAAATGACTTTACAGTTAGTTTTTCAATTCGTTTTGCTTCAAACCTAGGACAATTGTATCATAATATATTTTTTTAGAAAAATTTCCTAAAATGATGTTCCTGCCAAAGACAGTTCCTTTCATAGAGGAAAAGGGTTCATTGTCGGAAAGAAACGTAAACCTATTTCATCCATAAAATAAAATTAAAATTATAAATAATACAATTTCCTAGCCACCTACAAGCATAAAAGAGGGTTATGTTTTCAACACAAGGAACGAACTCGCAGTATGTCGAGGCCGGATCATGAGGCTTATTATTATTAATCAATAGCTTCTTATAACCGATTACCGAGGTGGAGGTTCGGCCATTGTCTCGAGTCGATTACCAGATCTCATCCATTATGGAACGGCACAATGACAGGCGCAGTGCGCACGCGCACCTGGCTCGATACGTTCACGTAATGTTAAGTTGATGCTGGATGGTTGTTGATCAGTTTGCGCATTAGATTTGTGATTTTGAAGGACGTAGTACATATGGTTCCTTGCATTATAATTACTTTTTATGAGGTGTTCCACGCGGTTCCAATTGTGACCAATAGATGGCGCCAGGATGCTCGATAGAATACGCTCATACAATTTGTTGGCAAGGAATCGTATTAATAATATTATACATTCATATATAAACAATTTATTAATAACGAAGCGGACTCTCCAGCAAAAGTTAGTTCAACGGACGAGTATAAAGATAACTTTAATAATCACAGTATAACAATAAACGATTAAAATATCTGTAACACAAAGGATAATGCGTCTCACTGAAATCTGCGTCCTTGATACAACGTTGCGTGTGCCAGTACAGAATGTATGCTACATAAAACAATTTAATTTATAATCAGGTGATTATAAAACCATTTACGGTCTAAGATTACAACAATGTTGAGATTATCGATGAATTATATTATTATTACTTAAATCCTGCAATAAATAGTTATTAAAACTAGAGTTAATTATAAGGCAAGTTAAGAAATAATAGTATGGGAAACATTATAAGGAAAAAAATATTTATTTGGAAGCGTAATGCTTACTCACATTCTTCAGTTTACGAGTATATATTAACTAAATTCAAGACTTCTTATAATGTTTATTTACTAACAGAATACTCTTATTATATTCAATAAACTGGGCCCTGCATATAACAACTGTGTCAAAGTCAAAATAATCAAAGATTCTGAAACACTCTCTATTCTTGAGTAAATAAAAAAAATTGTGCGGACCCCTCTGTAATCCGTGGTCGAGTTGTAAAAGGATGTAGGTCATACCAGCAATGAAGGGTAAACATTAACAAAGAGTGTCATTCCGTTGGGCTCTATTTTCGCGCGCCCTCCGCCCGCCCGCATTGATAACTCGATGCGCGATGCGTGTGCGCAGTTATTTCGGTACGCCCCGCGCGTTGCGTAGTAAACAAACAGTCCACTTCCTTTTTTAAACTCTGAGGAGGTTGGTTAATGGTTATTTTCTTTGTTTCAGGTAAGGAAATGAGATTGTTGAAAATGTTAATGTAAATGTATGCTGTGGTAAGTAGGTACTAGTAATTACTAGAATGATAAATATATTGATATCTTTATGTATTTAAACCGTGTTTACCTATTTTATTAGTCATATATAGTAGCGACTTACAAATAGAAAGATTGTAGCGACTTCGTGAATACTATTTACTTAATTCTAATTTAATATAATTGGAGCAGTCACGCGGCAGTATCCAAAATACTTGTTTACCCAGATATTGTGCGTAGGAATCAAAATATTTGAACAAGATTGTAACAAACTCAGTCGCGCGTGTAAACACGACATTAAATAGGTTTCTCTCGACTTTTACTAAATGTCAAAGGTTCCGTTCGCACGTGAGCACCCGCCCTCATTTGTATTCAAATCAAAGGTCTATTTTTAGATCAAATAGGAAATTATGCAAATTCAACATGAATCTGTCCCTTTGTCGAGACAAAAGGTTCGACCGTTAATAGAGTTCACGTTACGATATATCGATTAGTTGTTTTCATTCCGGGAACAGATTCTATACAAAGAAGGTGTGAGATGCGAGACTCCTTTTGATCCCGGATTGTAATCTCATGTTTACATTTACATGAAGCTAAATCGGAAAGGCAAAATTATACCCTGATTATACGTATCTCGACATGAATAAATCAACAGGCAATATCTCTTCAGAGAAATTTACAATTTCAATTATGTCAGAAGTTCAAATGCTAGGTTTGTTTACTGACATAATATATGCGCTTTAAATGTGTGTCTGACGGCACACTTCGTTAGAGAGATTTCCAATTGTTAACCAGAATGTTACCAAAAGAGTAAATAAAGCTGTTTTAAAGAGTTGTCGAGCTATTTATAGCGTCGCTCACCGCATGAACAAAAAGCTTTACAAAATAGGGCAAACCTTGGCCCAGTTTAGCCCTAATGGAGAATTTAATCTCTGCACCGCCCTTCGCAATCTCTGCTATCTAGTCATTTGAAGAATTAACTATAATTATTACGAAGACAAACAATGGCCGCTAATGCGTGATAACATCGAGTGATGGCTCGGCTAATGATAATGATTGTTCGTCGAGATAACGCATCGTCCTTTCCTGTAGGTGAACGACAGGAATCAACGTACCGTTATACTTTATGTTTTCAAAACTGATAGCATTCTTGAAATTTGCGACAATACAAAGAAAATCGTGTCCAATACAAATATTTATGCACAAAAACTGATGTACTGATGCATTGTACCCTTAACCCATTTGCAGATGCATTCAGAATTAATTCCCACGGTACATATAAAAGCATTCGCAAAATACCATCTTAGCGTGATAATTGTAGATGCGCCCGCGCAGGTGCGCTCGCTACAATACGACAATTGTAAGAACATGAGCTTCGGCGCATACTCCGCAATCATATAGGATCCACGCATTGTGATTGAACTTTTTTCTCCTATAACGGAATCCTGTAAATCGATATTTTTTGTAAATACCGCTGTTTTAACTTGAACCCATTATTAACAAACATCTTCTCCGGTAAGCCAAACAACACTGCCATAAATTCTCGATATGGAGCATTTGATGCCGAGCCTTGATGTGGAGCTGCTCGGCGCTGGCACGCGGCCAGGTTTGATTTAGACTTCCTGCATGCACGTCGAAGATGCAACGGTGCGATGCTTCACAATATTTATTCGATACATAAATCTCAAGTTTTATATGAGTTAGGAACACCGATGCTCCTTAATTGTCTCTCCGGGAGTTTTTGTAGCGCTTTCACATGTCACGTAATATCGCAGCTGTCGTAATTTTACGCTTTATATTGTTTAGAACTATCTGGTACAGGTCAGCCTCCTGGTGTACCCTTTGCTTGGTAACAGTGGATTTTTTGTGGAATAACGGTACGGCAATACGGTCGGCCTGGCGCAGGTAGAGGAACCCGCGTTCTGACAAACGTTTTGGTACATTTTCTCTGAACTACCAAATGGGCTCCCGATTGTATTTATAGCGAACTCGTGAAGACGTCATTTATGAAGTTATCCCTTTGGCGTGTCTGCGAGGTGCGTAGGTGCGAGGTACTCGTATCTAATGACTTGTTTACTACGTTCACTTACGAAGGACTCTCGCCACTAAAAGGTTAGGATTGTTTTTGGTAAAATATTGTTGTTGAGTTGTGTGTCGAGTCGTAGGCGGAGAGCGATGGAAGGACGCGTGGCGGAACAATGGCGGGACGCGGCCCTTTCTTACACGGCTAATTGCACCGTAATTAGATGACAAACAGAATAACGCTACATCCAAGTTTTGAATAGCGACCGCCCCCGCCTTTGTCTGGTGAAAGTAAAAGTCTAAACAGACCGACGGCGCCCATTATGGGCCAAACCTGAAAACTGTTACGTTTATTGACCAAACATAGTTGGGACAAAGCGGAGGCAAAGCTTTCCTCGAGCACCTTATTGCTCACATTGTTTACGGAACTCGTTTCCACTTAGGCCTCCGTATTTGTTGCGATAATCGCCTCGTGTTAGTATTCAATTAATATTTCATGCTCAGTTACTTTAGAACCTTTCTCCCAATTAAGTTACGGCTCTCTAATTTAATATTAAAGTGTAATCTTATCAGGCATCGGGTAGTAAATTAAATTGGATATAAAAAGTCCAATGAAAGCTGTAACATGACAAACCAGAACATAGCGCACGCGCACAGAAGCGTTCCATGTTCCATTCCAGTCGCGCGCTGACCCATTTGTTGTATCCGATGTGACAGCTCGCTAGGGCTGCCACTTACAGATACGAACATCTCCAGAATATTCTAGAAAAACACACTTTCAATATATCTTAACTAAGACGAAAACAATTAAATAAAGAATACTCTTAAATACATGTGTTAAACAGGACAATTTTAAATGGATTATTCTCTTTCGAACTTTATGTTGCTAACCCTAGTCTGGTCTTCTCCACGCTAAAGGCACGGTAAAATGATCATCAAAGGATGCTCAATCAAATGAGATTTGACAAAGAATATCAAAGGAACATTTGGTGCGACAGCCTCCATCAGAGAGTTTTGCTCTTTTTCTACTAAATTAATAAAATGAGTTGAGCCACCTCTGGTTTATTCTGGTCGGTTCCGTGCTAACCTACTTATAAAATAAAGGCCAAAGTGTGATATATGAATAGCAAATTAACGCTAAAATATGTAGTAGTCAAATTTGGTCCCGTAGTTTTAAGTTTCCGAGAAAATTATAAAATATTTAATAGAGATTGCCAAAAATCACGTGTCTTTCTTTAAAATAGTCAGTGCCAAAAACTGCTTGATGCGCCCTATGATCTTCTGAGCGCCGAAACTCCTGAAACGGAAATCCATTTTGCTTTTAGTTTAAATTAAGAAGACTCATAGATGCAGACAAAGTGGGCGTACTTGTGTCGTTGTCATAAAAGATTCTATAGACTCTACCACTCCTTTTTAGGACGTTATTTATTAGCATGCATTTATATTACACTAATAATAGGTTGGCCAGATATGCCTAACTACGTAAGACCTGCATTAGACCTCAGATAGAATTGCGTAAACGTATCTCTAGGAAATTGTCCCTGCATTAAATAAATTGCCTTCGTATTAGGTATAATTGTTTCTTTAAGAAGTAAGTCATATTATTTTCCATAGCAAAGATTTCCTATGAAGATTTTAATGGAAAATTAATAATATGCGTAAGTTTACGTAGAAGCATTAATGTGACCTAAGATCCGATTCCGACGTAATTAAATCGAGTACGGTCAGTAATGCGTTGTGTCATAATGTGAATCACAAATAACAGTAACTCAAGGTTGCTAATGTTTTAGTTCAACCGCAAACTGTTCGAGAAAACATTCACGTGGAACTTTATCGTTAATAACTCGATTACTTTAATGAATTATTTATTATGGAGCATTTATTACTCTAATTTGATAGAGTACTAATTGTTACCTATATACATATGTTACTTAGTAATTATGGTACGTCATGTCTTTCGTTTTAAAGAAACTTCTTTCACATCAATATCAAAGAAAGTTGACGAAATTTCTTTACGCCGCCGTTTAAATAGTGTGAACGGCCGATTTTAGACTTTATTACTTTAATATGTAAATTATAAGTATTCGACTTCATTGTTCCACGAGCGGAGCGACAGGCATTGCTAACTCCATTGTCAGTGAAGTACAAGTTTCAAGACAACAAACTTGGAAAATTCGTGAAAATAACAAAATATTCAAACATGGACGACCACTTCAATATCGAGCTAAGGTCATCGAAATTAGTGTAGTTTTGTTTGGTTTAGAGTTCCGTATTCTATGTATAGAACCTAAAGTGATATTATAGTCTTAGTATAATTTATTTCACATATTCTGCCATTTAATTGCTTATTAAAACATAACATATGATAGTGGAATTATAAAGAAGTTTAATTTCCGTATTCATATTCAAATAATTTTCACTCATGGTGGCTCTAAATATTTTATTTATACGGACTATGCCGCGGGCAACGGCTAGTTAGTAAGACATTTTTTTGTCTTCGATGATTTAGTGCGGGAAAGGTCAACGGTCCTACGACCGATGTCACGTGAAATGGTAAAAGTTGTGAATAAGTTGATAATCAAGTACTTACCTAATTTTAGTTAATAAATTCTAAAAGTCGTAAATATACGATTTTAGTGTACAGCATTTAAATTAGGCGTTACTTAATACCAAGCCATTACCCATGCAACGTTACGGATTCAGGTAGTTCTACTTTATTAATATAATAAATGTTTTCCTACGGAACCCGAATGTAGGTACTAATGCGACTCGCGCAAAAAGCTTGTCTGAAAATACATTCACAGATAATATCGCCAGTCTATTGCTGTGATGGCTCGATGTTTGTCCTGTTATCGAATAATTTACATCTCCAAAAGCATCATTTACATTCAAAGTAAAAAACGGTTTTGGTTTCATTATTGAAAAGAATTTCGTGTTGAATATATTGAAATTCACGAGAATTCCTATAAATAGATTTGTTTAGTGATTAATTGTCTTAAGAAATATTTGTGCTAATAAGGAAATACATGTACATTTTCAATTATATAAAGCGTTACATGCGATATGCAAATTATAAATCAATGCTATACATTAGATCGAGTGTCCGTAATGAATGTTTCAGTGCCGAGTCGGGCTTCATAAGAATCTGAGAATGAATGACTGTGTAAAGCAGGCCGCGCCCGATTCGGACGCAGATGCAAATACACCCAGCGTGATGTACCCTCGGATATAGGTCGCGACACCAACGCCGCTGTTATAATAACATAACCTACTTTCAAAGAGTTACATTATAATGTTGTGATTTAATACTTTGTTGTTATCTAACGTTGGTACTTCAAATAATGTTGAAAGAAAACATTGTTTTCGTTTACGGGATGTTAGTGCCCTTTAAAACTTGAATAGGCGCAACTTAAGTACGCAATTTATTGAAATGTTTGTTTCATTGCTTAGTCATGAAGTAATGTAGCACACACAACACCCAAGTGCATTAATAAATACCTAATATTTAGTAATCGCGGCGCTGGATAGGCGTACTCCTCACTCCGTACTCCTCACGAGCGTGACTCAGGGCTGAGCTCACTCTGACATCAACAATGCACTGAACCAAAATATTTTACATCAATTTCTCGTTTTGAAATGTACGTAGGCGATTATTGTCTTGTCGAGCGAAAACACTGTTGGAATTACAATGTCCTTACAAGCCATAATCGGGCCCGTGCAGATGGAACGCACTCGGGTACACGCGAGGCTTGCCGCGGGCCGAGACATGTGCGGGGTGTAATTGTCGCGTGCTGGCCGACTCGCCACGGGCCCGCTCGCCTCTTCCGCATTCACCCTCCATTCAACATGAAATGTATTCGAGTGGAAGTCAACCACCACGCCGCCGCGCCGTAGTGGACGCCGTGAACGTAGATAGCGCTTCGGGTGAGCTTACAATGTGGTCGGTATCACCCCCGTAGAGCGCTCGGAGGCACGGGGCAGGCCGGAACCGAGTCGCCGAGGCTCGGCCGCGGCAGTCGAGCGAAGAGCGCGCTGACAAGCGGTAGTGTCGCCCGCGCTCATGAACCACCCTCGTGCAATCGAACCTTCCGCGACACCTCCGATTTGATATTCAAATTGGAACAGTCGGGAGCGGTGTGATTGTATTGTAATGAGTACGTAACGGACTGTCGTCGCCGGCTAATTCGAGATCCTTTCGGTAATGGATTATGGAGTTTGTTGTGTGCGATAGTCAACCTTACCAGTGAAGTTCCCAGTGATGTTGATAGTCCTGTAAGGCCTCAAGATTAACTCGTACGTGGAGCTGGAGGAGCGCGCGGCGCCGCCGCGGGGGGCGCGCCGCCGCCAGCTCGTCCGAGGCTGGAAGAAGACCATGGGGGTCATCTCCAAGACGTTCGGCGTCGTATTCAGCCTGTAAGTTCCACCCTACATTTTACCGTTAACACATGACAGGGAATTATATCTCTCCAACCATCTTAAAGAAGGGGTTGCATGCCCTAATTATTTGCAACGGAAAATTCTTATCTCCTACTTTAAATTAAGGACTCCGGTATAATTTAAAGCGACACACGCACGTAATAAACGTACACCTGACTAAGATTTTTTTTATTAGTAAATTACTTAAAAGGAAATTAGTGAAAACTATCCCCGGCGGTTTACAATAGAAAACGGGGTATAGTATATGATCAATTTATCAGCTACGCTAGTTTATGGAGTGCAATAAAAGCCCGCGGTGGTATCGGCGCGGGCGCGGGCGCTACGAGGCGCTTGCGCAACCGCTCCTATTCGCACGCGCCGCAGCGGTTTTCGCCGCAGAACCAAACACTCCATCGCGCCAGCGTTGAAGCCGCTATCTCCATTCAAACACTCTTCATTTCCGCTTCTCTCACGCACTCAATGAAAGCTTATGCAAAAAATTACGACACACATGCATTTATCTTATTAAATACAATTTGACATGTTATATTGTACCTTTGTTTGTTTGCACCATTATTTATTCACACAGTTAAAAAGTCGTTAGTTTAACTTTCGCTCGCCCTAATTTAGTTTAAGTTTTGATAAGAGGCCATTTGTAAATTACATTGTGGAGCATCAACAAAGTGTTTAACTTTATAACTTGATAATCTTGTTTGCTCCGTTACTGGTTAATTAATTTATTATGCTTTACATTTATAGGTATTATTTAATATATCTCTTAGTAATAGAGTGCTCTAATTATCCTCAGCAGTTATTATTTGTTATAATTATTATCCTGTTTCCTGTCGCATGACTCATTAGCTAAACTTTTCCATTTAGGTTATTTACATTTACTTAATATATTATCTCATATTATCTAAAACATATTTGATATCACCTACACTTAATTGGTTAACATCAGTAGGATGAAGATTAAAATTCATCTTATAAGTTTTAAGTAATTGCTTTAATTTACTTAAAATTCAAAATACCATCGCCTACCTTCAAGTAACATCCCACATGTTAAATTAGTCCCTTTTATAGGACACGTTATTTCGTCCTTTACAAATTATTAATTGTTAGTAAAACAATAACCAATACTCGATCGTGACTACAATTAGCACTCAATCATTTTAATACCAATAGGGTTGCAATAATTATTATCATTTCTAGTGTATATTTCGAGGTTGGCATTTCCCGCCTATCATTCATCATAACAAGTCGCCAACTTTCAAGCACGATTTGTATCTGATAGTTACAAAATTAGACTTACTACTACAGGGTGCTATTAATGAAGTTATCACGTCATAACTGTTGGCCAACAAAAAGGCTTTATCTGAAATTAATAGAGCAAAGTGCCGGATTATGATGAAATTTAACGGAAACAATCTTAGAATTTGGACCTTGATGTTGTTTACCACTTTGTTTTGTAAATTCAATCAAAAAGGCCGAAAATTCGCTTTTTGAATGCTCAATGCAACGTTCTTTTACGATTTAAAACAATCTTCCATAAAATACAACTTCAAAATCCTTGCGAATCTCAGTGGTTGTTAATCTCTACTAGGTTGTAATCTACAGAGAGCTTCAAAGAGATTCCTTTGAGGAGAAGCTTAGTGTTCGCCGCGGTCATCTACAAAGGGCCACCCTTTGTACTGGACGGGCTATTTATAGGCGAAGGGACGGGTAACAGTTTTTAATCCAGTCTTCCGTGTTTTGATGTTAGCGGAGAAAGATATAATGCCATGTTTTCAAGACTTTTTATTGTTACGAGCTATAAGGATCTCAATGAGTTTGTTAGTAGTTAGTAAATCAGGTATAGGAACTTCAAACTTCGTCGTTTTAGCTATTCACGTTTTTATAGCTTCATAGTTATAATGCATCCGATACCAATATCTGTCAAGTTTTATACCAAAATAAATTTTGATAGCGTTTAAGTAAACATAGCTACAATCGAGAACTGTACATTGAATCATAAAATTGAATCCACAAAGTTTATTAATTACCCAATTCCCGGCGCGTAAAACAAACTTTACTACGCGCGCGTTATCTTCACCTATTGGTTTTAAATTAACAATGACACGATTTAAAGTTTACGATTGTCGTAAATCTTGTGTGTTTTAAGAAGTTCGGTTGAGTCGGGTTCCGTGATACTGTATCGTTACAGCGGCCGCCCAATCAAACACTCGTAAAGTTATGCTTCGCTCGTAATCCACCCGATATGGGAACTATCATTCCCAGATCGAACCGATATCGTACACCATGAGATTCACCCTACTTAACGAACGAAATACAACCTTCTCCGTCTGTCTTAGAAGCTATAGGAAGCCTCGCGGTGTCGTAACATCTGGATCTGAGCGCACTTAGACAAACACCGTACAATATAAAGCACGCGTAGATAATCACATACTCTCGTGTTCAATATTCAAAATTTGCTCGAGACTAATTTTATTGCATTACATTGTTTTAATCCGTGACGCTAACGTATTAATTGTTAAGTTTTATGTTTGCATAATTGTAATTAATTTAACTTTTTATATGGGAACTTGGACATTAATGACTCTTTAGTATTTTTTGGAAATTAACAAAGGTTCAATTAAGTTAAGTTCACTCGTATTTAGGTGTAATGAAATGGCGGGTGTGAAGTATGAGTCACTGCTTTTGTTTCTGCTAATTTCTCCACACGCATTAATCCTTGGCAAAATATTCATACGAGTACAACACATTCAAAAAGGACAATGCTTTAAAAGACAAAGTTTCTAGAACGGACGGGCAGAGGCATTTGGGCATTTTGGAGTTCTTTTAAAAAATAAGGTTGTGCGTGTAACTGGATATGTATTTTTGTGCGTAATTTCAAACAATGGACATGAGACAGTGGGAGCAGTGGCTCGGAATGGCATTGTGCCGCTAGGTGGACTGGTGGAGCCAGGAGAGGCCGGCGTGTCTGCCAAGGACGGGACACACAGTACACATTCCTGTTGTCTAGGTAACCATGTGAGATGTTCATTAATTCAGGGTTATATTTTCCTGAATAATTATAGTCAGTAAAATCTTTAAGAAGAAGTCAGTAAAATACAAAGACTATTTTGCATATCGGTGTCTTGGACCACCTTCGACTTCGACATGGTTACCATTCTGTATTGCCTAAGATTTAGAAACATGTAATAACCGAAGAAGAGGAATATAAAGTCTGAAATAATGTATCATTTGTATGTAATTTAAAAAATATATCACATTGTAAACAACGCACGTCGACTTCCATTGATTACGTTATAATTATTTATCAATAAATCAGGATATCTAGGAAACTATATTCTGCGTGTAATTTCCTAGCAATTATCACATGCTTTGTTAGTTCCAAGGTCTGCCCAAGCTCATTTGTGTAATTTAACCCTTAGTTTTAATATTATTCCGAATACATATTTAAGACGTTTTTCAGTAACAAAATCAAGAAGCGTTCTGTAGATTAACCATTAAACTTTTTGCCCTTTTTGTTAACCGTTCCACAGAACAAATATTGGACAAATGTGTGTGTTTGTTTGAGTTATATTATAATAAACAAAGGCACAGCTGGATGTGCGCAGGAGTGATCCACAAATCGGTCGTTGTCCTTGCGTTTCCTGCGATTGTCTATTACTCATTTTTGTATTGGATTTGCTGTATTTGTTCTTTTAAAATGTTTTATGACTTACAAATATGTGTTCAAGATATCACCAATTTATAGACCTACTTAGGTATCTTTTCCCTTCCTAGTTCGATTTTGAAATATTCTACTTATAATAAATATGAGATTCTGATGTTGGATTGATGTATGGAATGAACGCTAGATTTTCATTTCAAAGCTGCTAGACAGATTTGGATGAAATTTGAAATTTGTGGCAGTATGCATAGTAAAACAGTTTTTAGATTGAAATAAACTAACCATAGGGCACAGTGGTCATTAACTGAGAAACTAAATTAAGTATACTATCAGCAATGCAAATTGTGCAAAGGGTCATGTCAGGGTCACGATATCCTGGTGTCCCCCATCGCTCCACCATGCCATTGTATGGACTTCCGCTCGGAGACAACTGCATTAACCGACATCCAACCCGTGGACTCTATGCCGAAGGACTAAGGCTCCGAATGTGCCCGATATTTAACTTAATTAAGGGAACGGGCTAATGGCCGTGGCGTTTTCATTACGTGACTGTTGTCTGCCTCGTTTTATTGTCCCGCATTTTACTTAATGATTCAGTTAGGCTTGTTGTGATGGAAAAGAATTAGTTTATTAACTATCTTTCGTGCTTTGTTCAAATTCAATGAAAACAATACAGTTAACATACTATAATATTATACCATAATATGAAGTGTATACTTCATTATATTTTCAGTAAACCTTGTTAACAGAACCATATCTAACAATCGACCTTCATAATTGATAAACAGACGTAACAAAAGCTTCACTTTGATGTGCAAATGAGCTGCATACACGACATCACTCCATAGATATGCATAGTAGTAATGTATGTCCGTCTGTCCACCGGAAATCCTTCGGCACATCCTAATTGGAGTGACGTGACTTTCGCGCTCGCTTGATAATTGTTTTGTTGCCCAAATTGTAGTTAAGTGGTCTAATTGTTTCATGTTACATCAGTTATATTTAACCTAGCCTAGTTTAGGTTAGGAGTCAACCCTGGTGTTGGAGATCATAAAGTAAAGTATAGTTAAGTTAGCCTGTAAAGTCCCACTGCTGGGCAAAGGCAGTGAGGATTAGTGATCATAAACATCAGAAATTTTACGATGGTAGCCGTGGCCTCTGATCACTGACATCCACTTTGAGGCCTGAGGATCTTCAGAAATGTAACAATGCTATTAAAAATATTCGATTTGCTCTTTCTTTGAAATAAAAATTTATAATACTCAGGTAATTATGACGCAGACACATTTTTGCCTTTAAAGTTTTCACTGCGAATAATGATGCCTATCCGAGTGTCTAATCCAGGCCAAATTTTGCCAAAATAGAACTAAATATAACTATTTCCGTATGATAATGACATGACAGCAAAAAATACGTGTGATGTTATTTATTTAACTAGGTATGTACGGTCGGCCAAGAATGTGGTCTACCACTTTTGACAAAAGTTTCTGCGAGATGTAACGATCGCTAAGGTTGACTTTTCTATGCACAATTATGTTATGCCAGGGAAAATTGACCTTGTTGTTTCATGACGTTCAAATGAATCTCAACCGTAGGGTGGTAGACCACATATTTGGCTGACCGTACACCTAATAGGTTAACCTTATGCGCTGCAGACCGTAAATGAAAACGAATATAAATTAAAATATAAATAATCACTATATTTCATTTTTATGTTAATAAAATAAATTAATTTATAATTACACAATAAAATTCAATTTATTTAATAGGTTTTTGTAACAATTACGTACGTTTTTAAATGACTTATTGTATTGTTTAATAATGTTTAATTACCTTTTTCATTCGTCAATGTCATATTTTCAGCATGTTTAAAATGCACATTTTTGGGTACGACCGATATAAAATTAATTTTGTTATTTAGATCAAAACGGTTAACTCAAATTAAAGTAACTTTCCTATCTAACTATATCATAACCTGACTGTATACTTTTTGTTTGTTGATGGAAGGTAGGGCTATTTAAGATGCATCCTGAAATGACCGCAGGACGGGTGAACGCGGGCGAAACCGCAGATTGCATCTAGTAATCTTATAATTGCGTTATTTAAAATCTTTCATCTTATCTATTTCATCGACCGGCATCCCCCGATTGCTCTCGTCTTATAAGGCAACTGGTAAATTAATTACTTATCAACCAGCCTCCTACTAAACGAATCCATGTTATAATTACTGTGCGTAAACTTTCGGCTTATTTTCTGTACTTTTTGTATCAAAAGCTACAACTCAATTTAACGGTTTAATATTCGCATCCACCCCGTCATTATATCGCGTTAACTCGCGGGTATTTTCAATATTAAGAATACCAAGAAATATAAAATAGATCAGAAAAAAGGGACCGCCTCGTGATTGATTAATTTTAACTGATATATTACCGGCTTACATCATAATAGCAATTTGAAAGGTTATTCAATTTTTTATACGAAATCCTGTGCTAACTTTGTGTTATACTTAGCAACCACTAACACATTAGCTAGGCGGTAACACATTATGTCGTTTATATATTGCATATTTTTCCTTCCTTATTTATAATTCATATGCAATGTTCATTACATTTCAATATATGTTACAGACAGATAAATTAATCTTAGTAATCATATAAGACCTTCAGTATAAAATTGCGTGTGTATTTGGATTTTTAGTACATAACACGAAACATGCGATATCTTATTTTAGTTGGTAATATAATTATTTTGATGTAAACTAGAATCGAGAAGAGTGGCGGAAATGGGGCGAGGCCTTTGCCCAACAATGGGATGATACAGGCTAACAGTAACAGCAACAGTAAACTAGAACAATATTGTAAAAACTAGTACGGTTTTCCACAGCCTCAATACATACATATGTACATAGGTACGTATTTACTTCAGCGGGACAAACTCTAAGATAATTTGAAGAAACCTTCAATGTTTCGGACTTTTTGAAACAATAGTATGTACAACGTTTGAGACAATGATAACAGTATTACCAACATACATCCAGTTGGTTGTCAGCTGTGAGGGACAGTTGTTCAAGTCGCGTCATATTGTATGCGGGCGATGAATACGCTTCCTCATGCCACAATAACCGTGCATAAACGTTCAAATATTCTTCGCTAATTGTTCTTTATGCTAGTAATGTTAGGATCCTTGACTAAGGAATAAAACACCTGAAAATATATTTCAGTTGTGTGACTAAACTGTGACCGTTAAGTTACATACACGTCTTATTGCTTTGGACTAACAAATAAATATATACTATGTTTAAAATTTACCTTTTCGTGTCATAAATTGTCTCTATTTTTTAAACTCGGTAAAGCTGGTCAGTTAACGACTAATGATGATAGTTACGTCAACATGTCCAAGGTAGTCCCTACCCTAGCTATGAAGCCATAACATTAACGTAGTTTTGTAAACGTTAAGCGATTGTAAGTGTAGCCTGTATCCTTGAATACGAATATTAAGTTTAAAGCGACGATAATTTAGCAACATTATGAAAATTAGCGTCACGTAGGTACGTTCGGCAAATTAGATAGGACAGGAAGTGGTAAGTGGTGTGTTAGGTCGCTCGGCGGCGTCGGGTGCCGGGTGCTGGTAGCTCGACACGTCGCCGACCCTAGACCAGCCCTAATTACACACCGCCGATCTCTTGACCCGCACATAATCACCGCAAAAAACATAATAACACTAAAACACATTATTATACCATTTAACTACTAAACGATTGCCATTTGCTAAAATAAACATAAAACATAACTTTACAAAAAACAAAATCATGAAATCACCCTTCGTCCTCTCCTCAAAGAACGTTATTCGCGTTATTACGCTTATTAGTATCGTAATGCCCTCGTTTTATTTGGATAACATTATCTTTCAGCATTGTAAACAAACAATGAAAACAATTATCAAGTCAATTTGAGCTGTGTTAATGCAGGAAGTTATTTGGTGCGAATATTGGGCACGTAGCGACTTCTACGAGCAGTGCCAGTGAGGTCGCTTCAATGTCGACTCTTTCATAATCGTAATTCGAACGAGCCTTCTAAAACTAAACCGCCGTTCGTTTGTTTGAAACAAGTTTTCCATTGTGAGGAACAATCGCATCTACGTGTAAATATTAGACGGCTTTTTGTTGGAAAGTAATTTGATATTTTAAAGTCCCCCGAATCCCGATCGAGTGTCGCCCCAACAGTCAATACTAGAAGTGGAGAATCGGAGAAGTCCTTTACGTATAAAATAACCGTATTCTGTTTTTTACTGCATAACTTTATGTCCGCCTATCTTGATTGCATAATGAATAGAAAATATGTTGAACATCGTTCGGTGGTAGGTAGAATGTGTGGTCATATCTGGGGGCTAGTCCCAGGTGTATGTATCTCCTCGGATTCCATCGGTATCTGGCTCGTGCGCCCGCGGCCCGCGGCGGCCCATCATCACCACTTATTATAGAGACCCATTGCTCAGCCCTAATTAGAGTTCTTTCCGACTCTAATACACCATGTTATTTTGATACTCTCATATTTCGGGTCATAAATTTTATATTACAAAATTGGTTTTGTTGTGTTAGCTTGGCTCACCATGAAAGGCATAGTGTTTATGTTAGATTATCATGATCTTCGATTTGATAATATGTTTTAAATGTTAATTCCAGAAAACCATATTTAATCTTTAACATTTCAGAAAATGTACTTCATGTGTAGATTAAGAACTGTTTATTCATGTGGAGTGATACAGACAGCAGCACTCAAACGATGTGTGATGGGTTATGTTATGTCCAAAGGGCCACGGGCACACGCGCATTTGTGCCGGTGAAAGTACGCCATTACGGGACTGTATACCTGGTCATTAACGTTATTCCAGCTAGCCCTTCGACGTTATCTCGGAGCTACCTCCGACCGACGAAACAATAGTGACGCAACGTTATCACTCCCATCTGGAGCTGGGCCGAGTTAATTAAATAACCAGTGCAGTTATGATGTGCTGAATCATGGTCGATTCACCTTCGATGAAGACGTGACGTGTGCGAGAGCGAAGAGGAGGTCCGAGGCACCGAGGCACCTGTCCCGGCCGAGGTGCGTGACCGCGCGCCGCCGCGGGCGCGGTCGCGCCGCGCGTGCGCACTCCCCGCCGGCTACGAGCCTCCGATACTCATTAACTTTCGGGGATTGCTGCCCTCAATGATACACAACACATGCCTCGCCGGGATCTACCGGATGCCTCTATAATCACCACACGCATACACCACTGTGCCCGACGGCTCTTTCTATGTTTGTATTCATGTTTGCGCATTGTTCCCGGTAAGCGCAGTAACAGATGAGATCTATCTCGTTACTAGTGTAATTTTAGGTCGTTCCCATCGATCGGTGTCGGGAGGCGGCCTCGCTTTGCGCGGACGCAGCGCTATGTAGAGCCTTAATGTTTCCTCAATTACCGAGCCCCAGCCTTCGTCATTTGTATAACGGCTAATAGACCTAGCTATGTACATAACAATGCCGCAAGCAATCGGCACAAGTCGCAACACGGGCACGCGTCTTATTAATGCTTATTGTAATAGATAAGCGCCACTCCACAGTCCTCGAAGGTTTCTCTGTAAAAGGGCTAAGTGTTGGTATGGTCCGCTGTACGTGATCGCCGTACAAGTCACCGTGGACGGACGTAACCATTGTTTTTGTATTGCGCCAAAAAATCTTAGGATTGTTATGTCTACCGGTCGGACGTTGCTATGTCGATTAGATGTTAAAAAAATGTACAATAAGCAGGTGTAATGGTGAGCACATATCGTGAGGTTTGTGTCCCGAGGCGATGGGTGCGTGCGCGCAGCGTGTCTTCACGTATCACACCGGCAAATGAAATTATTATACTAATTACCGGATCTCGATCACGAGCGAGGGGCGTTGCGGTCCTAAATCTCCCGCTCTCCTAAATCGATTACGTGTATTACTAGCCTAGAGCCTCCACGTTTTGTCTCTGTCTAATGTGGGCCGTCCTTGCCTCATCTTTTTGGTTATAATCCATCACGGTTCATTGCACCGCACACACCGCGCCGTGAGCCGTCCCAACATCTACCACACTTGAATGGGCACTGAGTACTCGCGAGGAAGCGCATCTACATGTTTCAAAACAACCGTCTCATAAAACATTTTGATACAATTGTATAATGGATATGATTATATTATCAACATTGTACGTTTATTGCAGTACGCTCTAGTAAATAGAGAAGCGAAACTTTCACACGTTGCGAACATTCGAAATATTATTTTACGAAGCGGCCATCAGAATAATTGTTTTGGTAGCTCATAGCTTTATGAAAGTGTGTTCAGGTAGGAGAAAACTTTGTCGAAATCAAGTTGTCGTTGAATCAGGTAAATGGCTTTTTAAAACACTCGGTACTTATAGGTTATTTTACGACAAGGGTATTTAAAAACTCGGTATTATTAAATACGAGAGACCTTTTAGCCGATTATTGTGTCATTTGTACTTCTTTCTTGAGTAATTTGTCATTAAACGAGTTTTAAGTGTGAACAATATTACTCAACTAATGTATCGTGGTGTTAAATCTGGGGAATTCTCACCGAGACTTGTTTAAGTTGCAACGATTAGAATTTTCACTTACCAACGGGCCGGGCGTGCCCACAGTATAATAAGCGTAAACCCGTAATTAACGCTACGATCGTAGTTAATATTATTTATCTACAAATAAAAGCGATTGTATCGCAGATAAATTAGTGTTTCAATAAAATACTCGTGTGGCGGCGAGAGGGTCTTTAATAAAGTTTGAAGTGGTAATAGTTAGACTATAAAATGAGCGACACTCCAGCACTGATAACGTATTTAATGTCTTCCTGCGTGTTAATTTCATTATCGGTATATTAAAAGTTATGGCCATCACGACTGTCGTCAACCTAAGTAGAAATGAAATTAAATCAACATTGTTTACTAATTAATATTAAACAATCCTTGATAGGAACCAGCATTTTGAGGGAGACTTTGCCCAGAAGTAGGTCAGGTTTGCTTGTATCATCTTACAGTAAAATTCCTCCTGCCATTCCCGTCTTAAGTTTCGATTGGGACAGTTCAGGTTAAACACATTTTTTTAAAAGCTTGTATCGCCCTCTGCAGTAAAACCTCTCATCTCACTGAAAATATCACTACACTCCAGCCTAATAAGAACATGGTTATACCTCCCAGTGCTAGTTTAAGTTAATTACCTTCCCAAGCTAACGTAGTGGTTTGTTGCAGCCTGTTCGAGCAGGAGATAATGAGCTACGTGCCCGCGAGCGGGAGCGGCGCGAGCGCGGGCGCGGCGCCGTCACCGGCCGCGTCGCCGGCGTGCGCGCGCAGCACGCGGGCGCCCGCGCCGCAGCGCCGCGACTTCGAGGCCAAGCTGCGGGCGTTCTATAGGAAGCTCGAGAGCAAAGGATACGGACAAGGGCCGGGCAAGTTAAAGTAAGTCCTCGCACTTAACACACGTCAAATTATGGGTGTCAGTAGTCTTAATCGTTGCGACGTGTTAAAACTTCTGGTACTATGGTTGGTCTCTAACCTACTTTAATGAGACTCTTCTTTATTGCTGTCGCTGACTGACGATGTAGAAAAAACACTATCTATTAAAAACCCAAACCTCCAAAAAAGTCACCAGTTTCCAATGATATCTTTTCATTATTATTTTGTATAGATACACCCAACTAACATACCACCCGCACATTCCAGGCTGCACATACGCCGGGAGCATTTGCTTGAAGACGCTTTCAGAAGAATCATGTCTTGTGGCAAAAAGGAGCTTCAGAAAGGGAAACTATGCGTCCTTTGGGACGGCGAGGAAGGGCTGGACTACGGCGGGCCGAGTCGGGAGTTCTTCTTCCTGCTGTCGAGGGAGCTGTTCAACCCCTACTACGGGCTGTTCGAGTACTCCGCAAACGATACGTATACTGTCCACGTGTCGCCCATGTCAGCCTTCGTGGACAACCATCATGAGTGGTGAGTTTGATGGTTACTTTCGAGTTTTGCTAGTAGTAGATAATTTCTGAATGTAGTTTTAGATTTTTTTATATATTGGCTGTAAATTTAAAGTTAAGTAAGAGATAAGATTTTACTCTTCCCAAGATTTTAATATAATCATGATACCCATTCTTAAAATGTATCACTACAAGTATAATTTCAAAGTCGTCATGTCACTGTACCAATATCTGCTTATTAAATTACCTGCCATGTTTATTTATTCTCCAATTATTTTGTCACCATAACACACCGACCAGTCCATACTTCCGTGACAGTATATTACCTTCAATAAATATAATTATCTAATTATGTATTATCAATATGTACCTCCATCATGTACAGTAGTCATTACATGCAATTATAGAACACAGCGTTGTTGGAACCACGTACATAATAGAACCAAATAACAACAATCGTATTGAAATTGATTTATCAAGGACCTTCATATGAATAGATGTTTGATATAACTTTGGTGATTGAAATAAAAGCTATTTCTTTGCCCTTTTCTAACCTTTGTATGTATATACAGACCATCAGACTTTCCGAATGAATATTTTATGTGTAGTTCATAGTGTTTGAATACGTTGACCTTAGGATACACAACAGTTAGCCTCATAGCATAATTTAGCCTAAAATATTCCTTTGTAGGGCAAACGTAATCTAAATATATATGTACAGTAGATAAACTTCAGAGATCAATAATAAACTAACTTTTGACATAACCAGCAAATCTTTTGACATTAATATGATAATGTATTAATTTATATCTCTATTTTTACTTCATTGTCCCAAAATGTGGACCAATGTTAATTTTCCTGCCGAAGACAACTATTCCTGAAGAGGAAAAAGGTTTAGTGGTTTTATCATTCTTACCTTATCTCTAAACCTTTTTCCTCTTCAGGAGTAGTCGTCTTCGACTAGAAAATTGACCTTGGTCCAAATTTTGGCACAATCAAGATCAAATAATAATATAGTAAATATAATCAAGAAAAATAGAATATACTACAAACTGTACTTATCTCTTTCGCGATACAGGAGTCCTTTATACTGCCTTGAAACATTACAGGCTGATATGACTACTACAACACTATTATATCTAACTAGCAGCGCCCCGCGGTTTTACCCGCGTTGTGCCCGTTCCCGTGGGAATTTCGGGATAAAATGTAGCCTATAGCCTTCCTCGATAAATAGACTATCTAACAGTGAAAGAATTATTCAAATCGGTTCAGTAGTTTCTGAGATTAGCGCGTTTAAACAAACAAACAAACAAACAAACAAAACAAACTCTTCAGCTTTATAATATTAGTATAGATCATAAATTTTACGTTTTCTCCCAGTATGTAGAACAAAAACCTCTTTAAAAATACCACTCAAACCGTCTGGTATCGAATATCGTACATTGTAGAAGTAATATTATGTTACATCGGTGGTGTGTTTGAATGTAACTATTGTCGTTTTTTGTGCTCGTTTGTCTGTCACGCAAGCTTCGATCGATAGAACTCGAGTTGCAATATTTCATTGATCTGTGACCGTTTCAAAATTCAGTTTTTATAATATGGTGGCTTGCATAACCAAGTTTCGTTTTTTTATGTATGTACTTAAATATGTTTACAAACAAAAGCTGTTCGTTCAGAATACATTTTTCAATAACTGTATGAAATAGTAGTTTATGCAACGTCATATAAAGAAGGGTATTAAAACACGAGTGTGAGTTTATGAAACGAGCGCAGCGAGTTTCATAATAGTAACGAGTGTTTTAATACCCGTGTTATATGCAGTTGCATACACTACTTTATCTTCACTATTTAATGCAATTAATCAAACAAAATTTTAAAAACAAAACACATTGCGAAACATTAAATTCACGCGTAGGTACGTGTATTGTCACAGTGAACTTGCCGCCATTAAAATCTAACCAATGAGAGCGCAGCTGCGCGTAGGGCCAATCAGGAGCGAGCGAGATCTTACCAAAGAGTTTTGTGTATGTAGTTTCGACGAAGTTTTCACGTATAACCCAACTATTTTAAAAAGCCAGCCTAATATCAAAATTTTATACAACTAGTATGAGGATTTTGACATTAGGCTCGCCAGGTTAATTGGTCGCGTTATAATGATGTTATAATGTTAAATTATAATGATATTATAACATCATGTGCAATTGCTTAAATTGAGTGTTTTAGTTGTCTGTGCTATAGGTAACAGTAGTAATTATAAGTCAAGTATTGGAATCATAAGTAGAATGTTACAACATTAGTGTAGATAAAGGTTTTTACGAAATCAAATTCTGGTTTTGTTGTTGTTTGAAATGTGACTTGATCGAGACTGTTACTAGCTTCATATTAATCGTATTATATATTACACTAGCAGCGCCCCGCGGTTTTACCCGCGTTGTGCAAGTTCCCATGAGAATTCCGGGAATTTTTATACTTATTAACCTTCCTCTTGAATCCCTCTATCCATTAAAAAAACTCTAAATCCATTACGTAGTTTTATAGATCTAAGCATACAAACTGAAAGAAAGAGGTAGGCGACTTTGTTTTATAGTATGTAGTGATGATACATACGTATTTTGAAGTTTTTAAATCAACGCCATTTGTATCTGTTTAAACTTATAATTGTAAACCATGGTTGTTCATGTTGATGCTTTCATTTACTAGCAATATTACTGATGGCTGAATTTGTAATACTATTTTGTTCAACAAGTGATATTTCGCCTGTAGGTTCCGTTTCTCGGGTCGCGTGCTGGGTTTAGCACTCGTGCACGGGTACCTGCTCGAGGCGTGGTTCACTCGCGCCCTATACCGCGCGTTGCTTCGTCTACCACCCGCTTTGGAAGATGTCGACGCGCTTGACGCACAGTTCGCCGCGTCGCTGCGATGGCTACAGGTAAATATCAAATTAATAGTATTTTAAAAACTCGGTTTGGATCTAACAATAGTCCAGAATATTAATATTATGATTTTAGGCTTCGTTTACCTTGTTTTGTGAACACCTAATGCCATCTGTCGGATACCCATATGAATTAAAGTTACTTGTGTCAGAGACCTGAGATATTATAACAGCGCCATCTGTGTTTTGTTTGAGGCAACATTTTTTGCCGCATGCGGCGTTATGCCCAAACATTACCACGTGCTTTTGTTTTCTAAAAATAAAACCACGTGCGCTATGCGCTAACGATTTCAGATTATTAGGTAAATAAACGATAGCTCTTTGTAATACTGTTATTTGCATATTATGTAGTATTATTGATAAAATTTTCTTGAATTCCTTTTCATTGCTCGGATGGGAATATTTAACCTTAATATTTTGTATGTTTGTTAATAAAAACCGAGATGAAAAGATATGTAGATGATAATGAATGAGATTATTATCTATCACCTAAATATAATTTATGTGAAGGCAAATAAATTGAAATGGTACATAACTAGTAACAAATATTTTCTCATCATACAGAGTGTAGGTACCTTAGTGTTAAGTTTGTAGGTCACCTAACTATAGACCTATGACATCTGTCCGTCATTTTAACCTACTTTGCTATTTGTATAGTCTGCCCGATGCGTATCGTCTCTGGAGCTAACGTTCGCCGTGTCGGAACGTTTGGCCGACGGGCGCGTGTTGGAGCGCGAGCTGAAGGCGGGCGGGCGCGACCTGCCCGTCACCGAGCGCAACAAGAAGGAGTACCTGGAGCGGGTGGTGCGCTGGCGCGTGGAGCGCGGCGTCGCCGACCAGACCGAGTGGCTCGTGCGCGGCTTCCACGAGGTAACCACGCTGCTTATTTGTATGTTCTAATATTCTCTGCGGTTTTACCGATGTAACCTGTTCCAGTGGGAATTTTGGGATAAAAATTGGCCTAAGTCCCTTTTTCAAGTTCTAATCTAGGTCTCAATTAAGGTCTCAAGATCAAGGTCTAGTCACTGTACCTAATTTAATTGTAATAAGACAGTTACTTTTGCATTTCTTATATTAATAGGGCGATAGGCTTGCTCAGCCCAGTTTCCAGCCGACTTCTTCTCATAAATAGATTGGACTAATTTAGAATATCAGTACCTTATTCATCATCACAAACTTTTGCATTCATATTGAGTGTGACGGATCGTTTGGTATAATTCTTTGACATAAGAATTACTGATGATATATATGATGATACCACAGCATTATATAGCGCTAAGCTAAGCTTATGATGGTGTCGTCAGGTGGTGGACCCTCGGCTGGTGGCGGCGTTCGACGCGCGCGAGCTGGAGCTGGTGATCGCCGGCGCGCCCGAGCTGGACGTGGCGGACTGGCGCGGCAACACCGAGTACCGCGGCGGCTACCACGACGCGCACCCCGTCATCGTGTGGTTCTGGCAGGCCATCGACAGGTACGGATTATCAACCTTCATCATTATCAGTTATCTATCTATCTTACGTATTTCACCTACGTGTCGGTGCTATCGCAATACAGTATTGTGTGCAATAAAGTCACGTTCGAGAAACTATACTGTAATTGTGTAATATACCTTCACACCGAAAATGTTATTTTGATACCTGGGTAGCACGTTTTGACTACATAAGTCTGAATTAAAAACGATGTGTTGTGCTCCAGATTCAGCAACGAGCAGCGTCTGCGGCTGGTGCAGTTTGTGACGGGCACGTCGTCTATCCCGTACGAGGGGTTCAGCGCGCTGCGCGGCTCCACGGGCCCGCGCCGCTTCTGCGTGGAGCGCTGGGGGCGCGTGGAGTCGCTGCCGCGCGCGCACACCTGCTTCAACCGGCTCGACCTGCCGCCCTACCCCTCGCCGCAGCTGCTGCACGAGAAGCTGCTGCTCGCCGTCGAGGAGACCAACACCTTCGGCATCGAGTAACCCCACAGCGCGCCGCGCCGCACCACTACCCGCCTCGCCAGTTTGCTCCAATCATAGCCGTCGGCTTATTGTTATTATGATTGGTAAATTATTGATGCCGATAGTATTTTATCGCACAGTTCGACGACCGTAACGCATTGAAAACGCATTAGCAGCTGTAAATAAATGTGACTAATTACTTACTATCTCTCATTGTCAATGTAAATAATAGTCAATTGATAGTGTAGGGCTAGCGACATACAAAGATAGCAATAGTATAAAATAATATTGTAGATGTGCCTAGGTTTATTTATTGTAAACATAACTAGCCACTCAATCCTGCAAGGTTTGTATTTTATTAATGCTTATTATGTAAGTGAATGTATATTGTGGCTGTGAACGGGAACATATTCCTGTGTTTAGATTAATTATGGTTTTACATCAATTATTATTTATTTGTAATAAAATTATTATAACCTTACCATCTCGGACAAGATGACTTGAAACTGATTTATTTAATTAATGTTAATAAATGTACATTTCCATATTATGAAACAGCACTAGTCAGTACATAGCTATAGTAAGCGTGAATATTGATATCAAGGTTTGGTGATACATCCACTACAGCTTGTTTCACTAATTTTTTAAATACACAACCAATGATTTACTACTATAAATGTGATTTTTTTAAATTATTATGTTCCTTTTTATAATAATATATGTAAATGAAAGAGATGATAATTAATTTGTACATTATTACACCCAAATTTACTTGTTCTGGAAAAGTGTATATACCTATTTATTTTGTGAGTACATTTTTTATAAAATAATTTCTATTCTCTTGTTGGATATATCTGATTTTGTTTTATCAATTGTAAATTTTAAGTTAAATGTTTTGTGTGGAAGTGATAAAATGTGAATATACAAGAATACTTACATAATACGAGTCTCATTTTGACTGTCAAGGTCTGATGAATACCACCATCCACTACCTTATAGTATTAGCCCCAATTTAATACCATAACATCCTCTAGTTAAAATTGCTTCACCAATTAAATGTATCAGAATGGCGGGGGAGGAATAATCATACAGGGATAACTTACAAGGAATAGAGAGCCTAAGTCTAGAGACTAGAGTTATATATCAAATAATTAGAAAAATATCACACATACAAAATGTTTATTTTTCAAGAAGTTTGTGTAACAACAAAAATCAACCTTGTTATTATAAGACCTTATTTTAAAACATATATAACTATTTACATTTCCCAAAGTCTGCATTTGCCAACACAAACTCGTAATATAAAATGCAATGAGGGTTATTTTATCCAAGTTCTATGCTAAGTTGTGACGGAGTTAATTCATTATAGTGTGTCACAGTCTGTAAGTTAAAACCTTAATCCAATAACTCGTTCAAGTTAAATCATAAGCTGTGATTACAATATAAGCTACTGTTATAGATTCATATGCGTAGCTAGGTGTATTCAAATTAAAACTTAAATTATCCTCCCCCTTGACATCCTGCGCATGAGCATGATCATAAGCAATTCCCCAAATCATTGTAAGAACTTTTAAAATGAATTTAATTAACTTGTCATAATCTACCAACTTCAATGTAATATAATACACGCTCATGTAAATATGTTGTATATTTACTTCAAAAATAACGGTTCATACATTATTTAATTTGTAACTATCATACTTTTCAAAAGGGAGTAGAGCAATGGCTCACTGACTGTCTATCCAAGAGAGGGGAAATCCTTGCTGTCATCAACCTTGGGCGGCACGGCCTGCCGCGGCAGCTGGCGCTCCTCCTCGCGCGGCGGCTCCTCGCGCGGCGGCCCGCGCCCGCGACCGCGGCCTCGTCCGCGCCCGCGCCCGCCGGCGCCGCCGCCTCCGCGCCGGCTGGCGTCGTTGAACGTGAACTCGATGCCGAGCACGCGCTTCTGGCGGCCCACGCGCTGAGGGTAGTCCGCCATGTCGTACTCCTCATCACTGTCCTCGTCCTCACCACCGCGGTCAGCCTCCTTCTTCTTTTCGAGCAAAACGAGGTTCTTCCACTGGCTGAGGTCTTCGCCCTCACCCGCTTTACGTAGATTATATTGCGGCTGGGTGCGCTGAGCGTTGCGCAGAGCCTTGTACTCATCGAGAGTGAGCTCGCGCGGCTCCTCCTCTTGTGGCGCACGTTCCGGCTCTGGTTGCTGCCCGTCGCCGGCGCCGACAGCTTCTCCAGCTTTCTCCTCGACAGCCTCTCCTTCGGATCCGGTCTTGTTAAGCTCATCGATGTCATCCTTGATGGTACCCCAGTTGTGGGGACCGCCGCCTTCACGCTTATCAACCGGTTTCACACCAGTTTTGTCAGAGCCAGACCTTCTGTCGAACTCACGTTTCCCTCTATTGTCATATGGTGGCCGCGACCCGCGCGGTCCATCACGAGGTTCACGCGGTGGTTTGGGTCCACGGCGCTCACCTCCTTCAGAGTTTTCATTAAAGTTGCGTCGTTCAAAGTTCGGCCTGCGGTCGCTGAATTCCCGCCTGGGTGGTCTTGCAGCACCTTCCTTATTCTCGACTGCTCCATTCGGCGGCGGCGGCCTGTCTTCACGACGGCGCGGAGGAGGACGTTCCGCATTACGATCGACCGGTCGCGCAGGACCCTTGCTCTTTTGTTGTTCACCGCTCTTAGTTTCTTGAGACTTCACATTTTGAGTCTCCTTGATTCCTTTCCTTACAGGAGCGATGGAAGCGCCTTTAGGCTTAATTTCAGGCTTGCCTTTATTTTCTTTCTCGGCTTCTTTGGTCTTCTTTTTGAGCTCTTTTGCCTGCTCTCGCGCTTTTAACGCATCAAGAGGATCGGACTCATCGTCCAAGAAAAGAGCGTATCGGTTTACAACTCCCACACCGTAGGAATTCTCCATTGTGATCCTCTTGATGATTTAATCACACTAAAACTGGATGTTATTGGATTATTCTCACGCACTTTAGTAAGGCGACATTTCGTCTTATTTTATTGATTTCATTTAATATGGCGGACGAAAGCGAACGCACCTTGCGCCATATGACGAAAAGGAATAGATAATGCAAATGGCGGACAACATCTTTTTAATAATTGTTTATGGTATAGTAAGGATGAAGTGAATCAATCGAATCAAGCAAAATGAACAAAGTATACATGGAATGTGTATTATGTGATTCAAAATATTTCTTTAATACTAGTTGATACAATGAGCCACCACGAATTTTTATTTAAATATTGTTTTATATCTTCAGTCAGTCGGTCCAACCCAGTTAACCCGAAAGTGATTTCTCAATACGGGTTATGGCCGATTAACGGAAATGGGTTGTCTTCGGATTTGATTGACTACGGCCCACCCTTATTTATGCTAGTTGGTGACAGTTTACCACCAGTTTACACACTGTGGATTACTGAATAATGTTAACATGCCAGAATCATCATACCTATAAAGAGATGCCCGACGATGTGCCGACGATGCAGCGAAACGGCAGCCCCCGTGTGGCACCTATCTTAGTGTAGGGCCACATCTGCGGAACGTACGGCGCCGAACCTTCCGCTCTACGACACATCAGTCGAAATTACGCCGCGTACTGATGTGTCATAGATAACTTGAAATACACTACGAGCGTATTTAGCGGATGGTTCGGCGCCGTACGTTCCGCAGATGTGGCCCTACACTTATGCGGGATTTACATCGAAACTAGTGTCATGCATGATGAAACTAGTTTAGTGAAAGTAATTTCAGCACATGTGAAACTACTTTCGTTGAAATTATAGTGTCGTGAAATTATCAGTATCGAGGAGATAATGGCCCTGTCAATATCATAGCTATTGGTGCTGCTGTCTCTGAAATGCTGTCGCGACACTAGTTTCGCGTTGCATCTACACTATGAAATTAGTTGCATGACACTAATTTCACCTAAAAATCGCGCAGGGCACGAAACTAATTTAGTTTCACGAAAGAATGCATGCATAGTGAAACTGAACGTTTACACGTGAAATTGTGTCACGAAATTAATTTCATGCCACTAATTTCGTAATGTAATTTAGGCTTTAGGGCGTAAACTGCGTTACACGAACGCCCGCGCGGTTCCATATAGTGGGCATCAGTGGTGAAGCCTTGAGAAATAAGCGACTACTTTTCACCAATAAACAAAACTAACTAAGTATTCAAAACTAAGGTAGGTATTCAAGAGGAAGGTTTTTGGTCAGGTTATATCCCCAAACTCCCAATTGAACGAGAGAAAAAAGCTAGTGGTTAGTAAAATGAAAGATGAAATAAAAAAAATAAAAACCTCTATTATAGAAAAATAATGTTTACAAAAATTCGTCACTGTCGCAAAAAAATCTGTTACTTGTACATGTTTTTATTTATTTTATTTGCACTTGCATGGGTTGCTACCGCCACCGCCGAAACCACCTGATCCAAGGCATGTGTCCATTAATAATCCACAAACCAGATAGGGATCGCAGTCACCAGCTGGTCTTCTGTCTTCCATAAACCCTTTGCCCTTTTCTTTAATTCCACGCTGCAGACGAATGGACGCAGCCCTACTGGCTATTCCCCAAGAGAATTTATCGAATGGCGCGGTCTCAAATTTCCCAGAAAGTCTCATTCTGTTGGTCGCCTCGCTGTGACCGTAATTTTTCATATGTTTCATATGATTTGTTTCTAGTCGTTTTATACACTCCTCTATAAATTTATACCCACCATCTGACCTCATTGTTTTCGTACTGAAATTATGATGCATACCCACTCCGGGATGGTACATGCCCATAGGTTTGGGATGATAAGTTACTTGAACTCCATATTCTTCTGCTACACGGGCCATAATATACCTTGCCATCCACATATCATCAGCGCCTTTTATGCCAATCGATGTTCCAATTTGCCATTCCCAACATGCATACATTACTTCAGCGTTGGTGCCTTCAAAGTCTAATCCAGAATACAGACAAGCCCTTGTATGTGCCTCAGCTACGTCTCTTCCAGATATATACTTCGCTCCAACACCACAATATGAGAATTCATATTTTACTGCAGGGAAGCCTCCTCCTTTTGGCCACCCCAGACCCCAGCCATCGACGTCCAGCATTGTGTACTCTTGTTCAAGTCCAAACCAAGGTTCTTCATCTTTAAACTTCTCACACAATGTTTTACAGAAATTTCTATGGTTGGTGGAAGCGGGTTTGTTATCACCAACGTACACTTCACAGAAAACTAGCATATGAGGTTCCATACGGAACGGGTCCTTGCAGACAGCTGCAGGTACTAGCTTCGTATCAGAATTGTCGGTAGTAGCTTGTCCGGTAGAACTTCCATCGAATGCCCATCCGGGTGCAGACTCTGGTACATATGGTACACAAGCCAAGATCCTGTCTTTGGACCTCAAATTTATACCAGAACCATCAATCCAAACGTAAGTAGCTAATATTTTATTGAGTGGAATTGGTAGTCTATAATATCTGTCCATAACTTTTTTGCTCAGTATGTGGTTGATGTTATGAGCCATTAAGCCACGGTTGGGCGTGACTAAGGGGCAGGTCATTTTCATAGAACCAAAAAACTTGCATCTTAGCCGCCCTATCATTGTTGTCATTTTAAAATATTTATAATATTTTTAATTAAAAACACTGGAATTTTGATGGAACAAATAAAATTTTATGTTATTTTTGTAAAAGAAAAGAAGAATGTGACAAGTTCTGACAGGTTCAGTACGAAACAAGATTCAATTTTTTTTTCATCCCTGAAAGTAGGTTTTTGTAGTGTAGTTCTTATTTTGGCTGGGTAGGAGCAATTTTAAGTTTATGCCTGGCCGCATACGTGCGGAATCTGAATTCGATTTCCGCATTCGTTTAACAGGGGTGGGGAAGGGGGGTAACTGACCACAATAGAGACTGGCAAGGCAACATCAATCATATTGTAGCACTGACCTCTACTATATGGACTTTGTAGGGACTACTGTGGGACTACTACAACACATTTCAGAAGTCAGAATGCGGTCTGCATCATTGTTTCCTGGTCTGTGGTCTGCATATAAACCCACATATAAACCCCATTGGAGCCTGCACTAGCCAGGCTTATTTTTGTTACATTGCAGATTGTGAAATGAGGTTGGCAATCGACACATGTTTTTTTTTATGGGTGAAGTTCCATGTTTATAGTAAATTCTAATGTTTAACAGGATTAAGATTGTTTGGTTTATTAAGGGTTTATTATTATATCTTTCTCTTGAAAGCTGCCAATATGTAATTTCTAAGGTGATTTTGTTTGTAGTTTTTATATATTGTCAATAGCAGATTACAGATACCAGGACATTACGTTAACTAAATGTACTTTGATACTATTCAAGTACAGCATGTTTCGACCATCGAAGCACACACTCTGTACGGGTCACAGTCGCCAGCTGGCCTACGATCCTCTAGAAATCCTTTTTTATCGTTCACTACACTTCTATGCAGCCTCACTGAAGCTTCTCTGTCGGCCACTCCCCACCGACATGTCTCAAATGAAGCCGTTTCAAACTTTCCACATAATCTGTTTTTATTCTCTTTCCCGTCCAGAAGTCCATATTGTTTCAGGAGATTTTTATGATTTTTACAAAGAGCATTGCAAGCTTTTTCAATTTCGGTTAAACCACCTTCGTTACGCATCTTTTCTACGCTAAAATTATGGTGACATCCTATCCCAGGGTGATCTTTTCCCATTGGCTTTGGATGATAGCTTACTATAACTCGAAATTGTTCGCTTATGCGGTTGAGTAAATATCTCCCCACCCATAAATCGTCAGCCGCCTTTATACCAACCGCAGTTCCTACTTGAAATTCCCAAGAGCTTTTCATGACCTCAGCGTTAGAACCTCCATAGGCAACACCCGCAAAAATACTAGCTTTAGCATGACACTCGACTATTTCTCTGCCAGCCACATGTTGTCCGATACCACAATAAGAAAATTTGGATTTCAATACTGGGTAACCTCTACCTTTTGGCCAACCGAGAGGCCACAAATCAGTATCAAATATTGTATACTCTTGCTCAATTCCAAACCAAGGGTTTTGGTCAGCTATTTTACTCATTACCTTGGCGCAATGCGCTCTGTGGTTATTTAAAGTCGGAGAGCCGTCACCAAAATATGTTTCGCACAAAACTATTATGTGGGGGCCTTTTCGAAATGGATCTCTGTATATAGCAGCTGGTATTAGCAATGTATCAGAATCATCCGTTTTAGCTTGTCCTGTAGAGCTTCCATCAAATGACCAAATAGGCACTTTATCAATATTACAAGGAATCTCGTTCAATACCCTATCCTTAGATCGTAAGTTAATACCACTTCCATCAATCCAAACATAAGTTGCGAAAACTTTGTCCTCTGGAACTGGCAGATTAATATAATGTTGGAAGTAAGAATTTAAGGGAGTCTCTGTTTTAAATGAACCAGTAAACATGTCCAGTTGTATGTAACGTTTACTTTGGTTGTAAATATTGTTTAATGTTCTTTTAATAATCATTTTAGATTTGAATGACTATTTCTTGTATAATGTAATAAATAACATTGATTGATATAATTTACTTTCTACCTATGTCTTATCAATCATGGTTACAAAATCCAGTAGGTTATGTTTACTGGGTACTGAAATCTGTGGAATTGACCTAAGTGTGCTCCAGGTCCGACAAAAAATACACGCAAAGTTACATAAAACGGCTTTGTTATTTTTTTCACAATCCTCCTTTTTTAGGATGTGAAAAATCCACGAAAAAATATTAATTGTATTATTACGTTTGAAGGTTTATTCTCTCATAGATCATGGGTAAAACTAAAGCGCTCGTACGCCTAGTCGATCTCTTTCAGCGCCCACTATAGTTAGCGGTTCAGTAACCGCTACTCGTAAGTGCGCATAATCAAGCCGCATCAGCTGCAAAGCTTGCCGCGTCTATCGATTCAACCCCCGCGGATAAATTTTTAGTAGCGGTGAACAGCCCCCACACAGCCCCAAACAAATCCATATTAAAATGGAAGAGCGGCTACTGCGGCTAGCCGCGCGCTTAGCCGCCCCTGCGGTTTCCCGCTAGTACCCCGCTAGCCGTTAGCAACACCTTGGCAACACCCTCAACTAGCACTCAATTTTGTTTTACTTCTATCTCCTTGGACAGTCTATGGTGAAGACACATTTTGTTGGGTTTCTTGGTTCGTAATCTGTGCAAATTTAATTGATTTTTGTTTCACATTAACTGACTAACACAGACTGATATATCTGGGTTTTTTTCTGTGGTCGGACAGACAGATCTTTGTTTTAGTTTTTATCTGTGGTTTTTATGTCAAGTTCAATCAAAAACTGTGAAAGTGTGAAGTGTGATCAAAAACAATAACATATAAACAACCTAACCATAAAAATTTAGTAAAAAATACAATTTAATGTTTGGTTTCGATATTTTGTAAAATTGTAAACTATATTGTAGTCTTGATAGAATCTCTGGAATGGAAACGTGAGTCCGAACAAACAAAATGTATTGTTTCAATAGCTGTTCCCCGCGCTTATAAACTCTATAATACAGTCATGCGTTTGGAAATTAAGGGATAAAAAGGTGATGAGGTGAATCGAGATAATCTTTCTGTGTTCCAAATTTTATTAAAATCGATTTAGTTGTTAATGCCTCAAGAAGTACCAAACGACTCGACCCTCACGAACTTTCGCGTTTTGTTTGGATTAACTAATAGCGCCCTACGGTCTTACCTGCGGTGTTCCCGCGGGAATTTCGGGTTTAATTGCATCCCATATCTTATTCTGATGTATAATCTATGTATATTACTGTAAAGTTTCATCGAAATCCGTTCAGTAGTTTATGTGTGAAAGAGCAATAAATTTACATAGCATCCTCACACACCGCATATTTATAATATTAGTTGGTAGCATCAGTTGAAGGGGGTATGATTTGGATGGATATAGGATTTCATATTATTTTGGTTGAATAGTGAATGAACAACTTATGAGAAAGAGGCGGAATCTTATTAGCCCAGCCATGTTTTTAATTAAACATTTATATTTGTAGCATCAAGGCAAATGCGGCGTTCCTTTGCAATTATGAAGTGATGCAAATCTTACAAGAGCTTAAAGACAATACTCAGAAAAAGCATAAAAGAGAAGGTTCGCTGGCCACTGTTACTTATGAGGTATGGATCCAATTCAAGTTCCAACTTAATTATTTGCTGCAACCTTTATCATCCAACCATTAAGCTTACTATTTGTGTTTGGAAGCTTTGTGTTATCACACTAATACATGTTCCAAAATTTTCATATTAGAGTGTCATTGTTGTAAATTGTTTGTCAATGTGTTTCAAATAAAACTTATTTTGTTTTGTAATCTTATTAAAATCAAACTATTCTTTGTAGACAGTACATTATCTACAAGAGACTGAATGTAAATACCAAACCCCGGAGTTGGTACAAAAGTTTCTAGAAGCAATGAAACAATTCAAATTGACTAAAACTGAAAAGTTGATGATGGTAAACAGTCCTCCTCGGACGGAACTTGAAATACAACTGGTAAGATAACCCCATTAAAGTATACCTAGATATTCCCTGTGCCTATACCTATTCTGCTTGAAATGTCGTAATAAAAATAAAATAAAAAGTACCCTCTGGTTGATGCCGGGCCACAACCTATATTCCACGTTGAATACCATCAAAACCAGTTGCCTTCTGTCAGACTGTCAGACAGTCTCATGTCTTCAACTGTTTAACAGACAAGAAAACAAAACTTTTTTAATTATAGTATGTATTATTTTATAGCTACTTAGTGAAATAAATTTGTAAAATATATGTGTGATAAAATATATTTCCAACTAAAACATACATTTATTATGTTTCTTAATTAATTCTGTAATTCACTTAACAAAAGTGCAGATAGAACTCTTTATTGTATATGATAGGAATTAGTTTGTTTGTTTATTGCAGATTGTTCAGGAAAGTGAAGAAAGGTTATCTGAAGAAGAAGTAAAAAAAATAATTAAAATTGTCAATGAGTGTCTACCGAGTTCTGATACATGATTCATAGTGTAACTTTATATTTTAATTTAAGATTATGTAAATGTTGATTACATTCTAAGGAATAAATAAGAAAATATAATAAAATGCAACAAATGTACATTTTATTTCAAATATTTATTTGACCTTACTAATTAATACTCATTGCAGTATTAGATTCAAGTTAGATACCTACTTTATTACTATTAAGTATTATGCAATTAGTGCCTTACTTGAATATTGATTGACATTATGATGTGGTATTTATCAAAATAATGAGTTACTTAAGTTAATGTATTCTGTCACATGTGCTCTGTAATTGTTTAATTAAGTTTAAGTAACCTTGCTTTGCATGTGGTTAATTAAATGGCTTTACTTAGCAATGTATGGGTAAATATATAATAAGGCTTAGATTACAGAATTATAGATTCAAGCATGAAATAAAATAACCTAACCTACATACTTACTACATAACCTAACCTAACTTTTGAGTCATTGATTTATTTATGTTATTTTTTTAATTTAAGCAAAGCCATAGACTTCTTTCTCTATTGTAAACAAGCATAACCATGTGGGATTTTTGACGTATCGCGCATGCGTCTCGAATCATTTGCAGTTCAAGGTCGTTTGCGGTAGGTTATGTTCTTTGATTGTGTCATTTTACAACTTCATTCATAGATTATAGAGTGGGGTTTTAATACAAAAGTTATTTTTCCTTTTTTTAATAATTTGAGTAACTTTAATAACTTTAAGTGCTGTGGTGCTGTTGTTGTCAATTAAAGGTACCTATGTGAGTGTGAGTATATCTTTTTACCCGATCGATTCTCATAATCTATCTGTGCTCATAATTCTCTTTTCAGTAGATATGTAGTTTTAAATGAATTTAGGTTATGAAATGAAATTAAACAAAAATTAATTTATTATGTTTCTGTAAGAACAGGAATGTTCTATCACTTACCTTCAAGTAAATTAATGTTATTGCGTAAATTAAATAGGTAGTCAAATTGTATTTTGTCATGTGTCGCCATTATTTTTATAAAAAACTTGAAACTAGTTGAAACATCAATCAGTAGAGTACTTTGAACTTTGATCAAAATCCAACTTAAAAAAAAAAAAAAGTTAAACGAACCTTGATCGAAGAACAAAGTTTTCTACTAATTTCTTCGATCAACAATAGACAATATTGTTGATCGAAGAGACGAAGACTAATTTTTTTTTTTTTTTTTTTTTTATTTAAATAATATAAAAATGGGCTTTGTCGCTTAGCGACCACATCGCCCCATCGGTGAACAATTACATTTGTACTTATATTAGGGCAACAAGCAGTGCAGATCTGCAAGCTAGCTCTCAGATGTATTCAAACATTCGAAAGCCAGTCCACAGACCCGCACCGCTCCATGCGACTCAGCTAGCATGCTGTTTATTTGTCCAACATTATAATTAGTATGGAAACTAAAGTTAATTAGTCTATCATCAGCGCTCCGGGCGCACTCCATCAGAACATGTTGTACGTCTTCAACTGTTCCACAAACGTTACAATTAGGTGAAGGTACTTTTTTCATTAAATAAGCAAACTTGTTTGACGGAATGTGTCCGGAACGCAATCTGAGAGCCATCACTAAAACCTTTCTATTTATATTTATATGCTCAAACCAAGGTAATGCTACAATTTGGGGCTGTATAGTTTTATACCAAATACCCTTCTCTTTGGACCTTTCATCGAAATATTCCTGCCACAGATCTTTACAATGTTCCTTTAAAGTATTAAAATAGTCGGAATGCAATGGGGTTACATTCAATGGAATTCCATCAATGCAAGCTTGTTTTGCTGAAAGGTCAACTAGATCATTCTCTTTTATATTTACATGAGAAGGTATCCATTGTAAAACAATAATGATATGTTTAGACTGTAGTTTTAAAATTGACTCCAGAATTGAGTAAGCAATCGGTGTGCCCTGCGCGGGTGAAGTGCACCGAGCTATATGTTGTAACGCACTCTTTGAATCACTAAGAATTACAAATTTCTCACAGTCAACCATCGAGTCTACATATGAGAGGGCTTCTGCTATCGCTATCAATTCTAGATGCATTATAGATATAATTGAGTCAACTTTAAACTTCATGGTGCTATTAACATGCGGATCCAAGAATGCAGCACCTCTATTCTCCCCATCCTTGGAACCATCAGTGAAAATTTTATAATATTCAGTAAATCTGTCCCTTATGTAAGTAATACACAGGTTTTTCAAAAAGTGAGGGTGATATGAACACTTAGCCCTGTCAATAGATGGAATGGAGTCAATTATCACATCAGCTAAATCAATGTTTGCTACCCAGGTCTGTAAGGAAAACATTCCTAGTCTGTCACTAGAGTATATTGGAAATGCGCTAAACTCCGACTGGAACAACGTAAGAATAGGAATTGTCTTTCTCATCCAATACCGCGAATGGTTTTGGTTGGCTAAATCATTTATATATTTATTGGCATTGTTGTTAACTAAGGATTTTGATTTCAACCAAAATTTTCCAGCTAAATATCTTCTTCGAATTGAAAGAGGGGGTAAACTTAATTCATTCTCCATAACATGAATGGGTGTACTACGTATAAAGCCTCCGATAACGCGCATAGCTACATTTTGTATCCGATCTAATTTAACTAAATTAGTTCGACAGCTATTACCATACAAGAAACTGGCATAATCAATTCTACTTCGTATTATGGATATATAGAGTCGCCTCAAATATTTTTGATGGACTCCCCAACTAGACCCAGCTAGCACCTTAAATAATTTAATATATTTTTGAACTTTGCAAACGGTCTCGTTTATATGTTTACTCCATCTCAATGAGCTGTCCATCCATAATCCTAAATACTTTACAGAGGAACAGATTTGTACACTATGATTATTAATAGTAATGTCGGTAGAGCCTCTATAATTACCCTTTTTAAATATACACATTTTTGTTTTTGTAAGCGATATTTCTAATCCTATGTTTTCTAACAAATTGTTTATCAAATTCAATGCCAATCTGATTTCTCTTATAGCATCCTCAACATGTTTTTTAGAAATGTAAATTGCGAAATCATCAGCAAATTGTGAAGATTCAACATTTTTAATATTTTTGCATATATGGGCTGTGATAGCATTAAAAAGAAATGGGGAGAAGGGATCTCCTTGCGCCAAACCTCGGTTCGTATATCTCTCAATGAATCCCTCATCAAAAAATATCTGGAGTATTTTTAAACTTTGGAATGACCATAAATAATTACTCATTTTAGAACCAACGTCGCTCTCATCAAGTATATTAATTAAACAAGAATTTTCTACATTGTTATATGCATCTTTAATGTCAATAAAACAACCTACTGTTATTAAGTCCTTGGAAAATCCTGATTGAATATGTGACGTTAAACAAGTAAGATTATCCAGAGTAGATTTTGCTTTGCGAAATCCAACCATTTGGTTAGGGAACAGGGAATGTTTTTCAAAAAACCACTCCAATCTTTTATTGAGAATGGTGTGAAATATTTTACATACGCATGATATTAATGAGATAGGACGAAAACCGGACTGAGCATTATGTTTAGGAATTGGCACTACTTTAATCTTACGCCATTGCGAGGGAACGAAACCAAACGAGTAACAACGGTTATAAAATGTCAATAAAATTATTTTGGCAGTCATAGGAAGATGTCTTATCATGGAGTAGGAAATGTTATCGCATCCAGGAGCAGTATCGGTTTTTTTAATACTATTTTGTAGCTCTTGTAAGGATATATCAGCATCTAACATAGGATTAGTAGATTTAATAATAGGTTTAGGTGATGTTACAAAATCAGGAGTCAGATTACGTAACAATTGACTGGCACTTTCTTTACTAATGGTGCGTGTAGGTGTATAACGGCCCTTCATCCATCGCATTTTCCGCCACATTTCTGCCGCGGATGTATTCTGTCCTACGGATGACCAAACATTTCGAAATGTTTTACATTTAGCGTCCCTGATTAGTCTTTGTGCTTCAGCTATTTTATTTTGTAGTATTTGTAAATTTTGTGACGACGGGCACTTTCTTAGATTACCTAAAGCAAGTCTGCGTTGCGCTACTGCATTTGATAACTCTGGACTCCAATAAGGTTTAGGTATAAAATTATTGCTTACATTCTGTGGTATCCTTATATAGGGTATGTGGCTCTCTGCTGCATTCTGTAGAACTGTTAGAAACTTATCATAAAATAACTGAATATCATCAGGGATCACAAAATCGGTAAGAGAGTTTTCTATAAATGAGGAATATGAAGGCCAATCACTCTTTTTGAAATTTCTCTTTTTAAGAGGAGGAATATACGAATTTTGTGTGCATGATATTTTAATAACTAGATGATCGCTACCAAGAGATTCATTACTAGTTTTCCAAGAAAAGTTTAACATTGAGTCTGATGACACAAATGAAATGTCTGGTGATGACTGCTGTAATACACCATCAACCAGTTTCAATCTAGTAGAACTACCATCATTTAGGTAAGTAAATTCGCTATCCAACATTGATTCTAATATTTGATTACCTCTATTATCAGTTTTATATGACCAATTAGTGTGGTGTGCGTTAAAATCGCCCAGTAAGAGAGTTTTTGTATTACACATCGAAAATATACAGTCCCAGTCATTCTGAGATGTACGAACCGAAGAAGGGCAATACACTGATATTATATTCTCAATATGCTGACAATTAAGTATTCTAATATGTACTAATTCTATTCCAGGGTTAATACTGTATGTAGGGCAAAGAATAGACTTAATGGATTTGTGTGTAAGAATGGCTACACCGCCATAAGCGTCATTCCTATCTAGCCTATACACATTATAATCCCTCAAATTAAAACTACTCTCAGGTTCGAGCCAAGTTTCACTTAGTACCGCTATATGTACATTTTCTTGTGAAAGTAGAAGTTCAAACGATACAAATTTAGGTCTCAAACTTTGGCAATTCCATTGAATGACGTTTACATTATTAAAAACCCTTCTATCCATAATTATTGACTAAGTTAAAGAGAGATCCTCTCGTTATACAACTAACAACTTTGGATATAACCCACTCAATACATATTTTAACCGCTACTTCTATCTTCTTTCCTAATGATTGTCTACTAAAGATCACACCCTTCAACTTATCAAGTAAAAATGCTAACTTACAATCTGTATCGTTCTTTCCTGTATGCCTTGTGTCTGTGTACGAATGAAGTGTTGGGTCTTCTTCCGAGCTCTCTACAGGTTCCTTGTTCCAATTGACATGACTTGTTGGAGCTGGAACTGGCTTCCTTTTTTTCTGTTTCTTCTTTCCTCTTCCTACTCCTATTCCTTGCTCTGAATCATGTTTCTGTTCATGAGCTTCCCGCAGATGTTGAGTTAATTCATCTAACTCACTATCCGATCGTGTTGCAGCTGTTTCTATGCGCTCATTATGTTTTTCTATAGTGGTCTTCTGTAACTTCACCTTATCGGCATACGAAGCTTCGCAATGTTCCTTGGGCTCAGTTGAAAGTTCATATACAATGTTCATTGAAGCAGCAATCTCTACATCATCTACAATTGGGTTTCTTACAAGCCGGTTTGAAATTGGCGTTGGCGGTACATACATAGATAGAGCTTTTCTATACGTCACGTTGAACTCTGACATTAGTTCTCGTATTCTTCTTTCTTTTTTATATACGGGGCAAGTTTTGTTTAGCGGCATATGTGAACCATGGCAATTAACACATTTAAAACTTGATTTGTCACAGTTTATATGTTTTTCGGTACATTTAGGACAAACTGGATGTTTATTCGGGCAAAATTTAGTCGTGTGACCGAACTTCCAACATCGGCCACATTGGGTAACTGGGAATGTATATGGTTCTACTTTGGTGCGTACATTGTGTATGTATACATATGCTGGAACGGAAGCTCCCTTGAATCCTAAGCGTATAGACTCGCTCATAACCCAAGTACTTTGATTATTTTCCATACTGCGCCTGCTCAGTCGTTTAGCTGTGACTATTTCATAGGGGCTAGATAAGGCCTGTAGAAGTTCCGCTTCAGATAGATCTATTTCGATGTCTTTAATTACGCCGTATGATGTACCAACCTCAGAAGTTTTTGAACACCTCCATTCCTTCCATTGAGTCTGAAGAAACTTTTCAGCTCCACTCTCTTTGTCAAACGTAATTATAATCTTAGTGCTGCTAATATATTTAACTCTCGATACGTCGTCTATATTTTTCTCTTTAAATAGCCTGGCTAGAGCGAACTGTTTTGGTATAGCGTTGTTACTCGTCACACATACTTGTATTTGTTCTTCTGTCTCCGGCTCCGTGCGTCCAACTTTTCTTCCCCGCGACACGGCGGTCCAGCCGTCCTCCGATGAGTTGTCTTCCCTGGTCTTTCTCTTTCTCATTACTAACGGATTCACGTCTTGATTTTGATCCATCTCCTCTAATTGTGTACGGTCTGCTTCAACTGTAAATAACTGCTCTTCATTTAAATATCTTCCTAACTCCTCCATCACGGCGCGGCGCTCGGCCCGAACGAAGAACGCCCGGACCTACGTTACTCGTACCGATGTTTACAATTTATCTTCTTATTTTATTTTCGGTTAAGAAATTATACTAAAACGACTTCAATCACATGAAATTAACGATAAAACACAATATTTTTCAATTTATTTTATAATTAATTTATTTTTGCCGCCATTTCTTATGACCACAGATTATGCTGTGAAGACTAATTTATTATCTTTTTTATCTATTGAGTATAATGTCCTGAGATAAGTAATATATAATTCGACTGGCTGTGCCCCGCGGTTTCACCCGCAGCGCCCCCGTTCCCGTGGGAATTTTGAGATTTTATTCCTTATTTTTCTTATATAAAAACCTTGTCCTGACAATAAGGAACATATTAAAAAAAGAATCATCCAATTTGGTGCAGTCGTTCTAAAGTTATGCGCTTAGCAACACATTTTGCGATTCATTTTTATATTATAGATTTAGGTACCTACGAAGGATACCTATATAGATTTTTTAAACGTTTACAATTTGAAATTATTTTGTCGACTAAATATTTCATCATATAAGTCCTAAAACATCCTGTAAATGACCTACAACATCTTCATTATGTACAGTATATAACAAAACATCCTACCTAATAAATATGACAAGCCTATCTAAACTAATAAGTATTTGTAAGTTTGTACTTTGTATGTTCGAGCTAATCTCGGGAACTACCTGTACGATTTGAATAATTCTTTATGTAATAGGTAGCTAAATTCAACGGGAAGGTCATTGGCTATTTTTCATCCTGAATTTCCCACGGGCACGGGTACAACGCAGGTAAAGTAAAACTGCTGGGCGCTGCTAGTTTAAATATATAGTTGGCACAGTGGCATGTGAGAGCGCTTACTGTGTCGGTTCCTGTCGGTTACTGTACAGGTTCGATTCCCGCCCAGAGTCAACGACGACGACTGTCGTCTGGGTGTTAATTATGTATTCATATAAAGTATTTGTCAGTTAGATTCCATAATACATGAATTTGCGGTAAATAGCTGTGTGTGAATTAGTCGGGGTGTATTTATTTATCTATTATTTAAGTAAGTATATAGATATGTCCACGACATCCTCATAAGTCTTCAAATACGTCCCGTAACATCCTACAACGTTCTGTAACGTCCTCAGATGTCCCGTGTCGTCCTGTACCGGGCGCTGGGCAGCCCGCCGGCGCGCGCCGTCCTCATGCTGTCAAATATCATCGGACTTGACGTGCAGATCAAAGATGTCAATATAGTCAAGATGGAACACAGGACGCCGGAGTTTGCTAAGGTAAAACCTGTAAAGGTCAGTACTCACATACGGTATTACTCGATCGAGCTAAACTGTCGAGTAAAACTCATGGCATGGGCTTTCGTCCACACATTGAGCATTGATCTATCGAGTGAGGCGCGCCGTTCAGTATTCACCGAACCGTTCGAGCCAAAGGATGTCTGTGCAACAAAGGAGACGGTGGCTGTATTTAGCAAGTCTCACAGTTCTTTATAAGAAAATAAAAGAAAATGAAAAGAAAAAACGTAAAAAACGCTTTTGGAATAAACTCGCAAATCCATTTCTCTAAAAACACGTGTTTCAATCACGATAAACAATACCAGACTGACGCTCGCCTCGCGCCACTCGCAGTCACGTACACACGTTCGAGTCAAGATTGACGGCTCGCTTCGAGTAGGTTCGAAGGAAATTACTTTCATTTAATTCCATCGAGCCGGCTCGGTGCGAGCCTTCGAGCTGTGAGTTTTGCGGTCCACACGTTGATTTTTACTCGACTTCGAGTAAAACTATCGAGTAATACCGTATGTGAGTACTGACCTTAATGGCCGTCTGGCGTCTTCTATAGCTAAAGTAATATCTTACCCTATTTGTAGAACCTAATCACCCTCCCTGTACTGATATCTTCAGTGAGATGGGTAGGCCTTTGTCCAGCAGTGGGTCATTACAGGCTTCTACTTTTACTTTTATTTGTAGTGGCTTTGTAAAAACTGAACTCCGAATTCTAAATGTTTGACATAGGTATATTAGAAAAAAAATTGTTTAATCCCATGTGTGGTCATGACGCCTAATCATTGTATTGATTCAGAGGCCTTTGTCCCGCAGTGGGATATTACCCTTCTGTATTGATGTTTTCAGTGGGATGAAGCCGTATAATGCAGGGTTATAATCACTACATAGTATAAAATAAACTCGTCTCTGTTTCGTGTCTGTTTGTCTGTTTGTCTGTATGCTTAAATCTTTAAAATTACGCAACGGATTTTGATGCGGTTTTTTGTAATAGGTAGAGTGATTCAAGAGGAAGGTTTTTATGTAAAAAAATTCCTGAAATTTCCACGGGAAGGGGCACAACGCGGGTAAAACCGCGGGGCGCTGCTAGTTTACAATATTTTGACAAGCCCGTTGGCACAGTGGCAGTGAGAGCGCTTACTGTGTCGGGGGTTGCGGGTTCGATTCCCGCCCGGAGTCAACAATATGTGAAGACATAGTTGTTGGCGACGACGTCTGGGTGTTCATTATATATTCTTATAAAATATTTGTGTATATATATGTAGTAGTATCAGTGAGTTAGATTCCATAACACAAACTTAGAGCTTACTTTGGGTCTAATTAACCGTGTGTGAATTTGTCCAGGTATATAATATTATATTATTATTACTTTTATTTCAGTCCCCCTGTAGGGCAAAACACAAACACTATTCCTAATCCTATGGTAACTTGATCTGTGTTACTATAATTTTTTAATACTTTATTATGTAACGTTTCAGTTAAACCCGATGTGTACCGTGCCAGTCATTCAAGATGGTGATTTCGTGTTGTCTGAAAGGTAATAACCATTTTAATGTTCATTACGAGCAGCTACCGGAGAATTTCTCATACAATAATTACCTTCTTCGTCTTAATGTGGAAAGAATCCGACTCGATGTAGGACGTGTTCATCATTAGAACTACCGTCGGAGACGGATCTATAAAACTATGTGCTATTGTATGATAGCTCTATGAAAGAGGAAGGTTATAAATGGTATAATCCTTCGTCTAACCCAATATTCCCAAAGGAAGAAGTACAATACACTTTGAACCGCTCCTAATCCTACTTCCTATACTACTAATATTATAAAAGTTTGTGAGAATGTATCTATGTATGTCTGCTACTCTTTCACGTCAAAACCACTGAACGGGTTTGGATGAAACTTTACAGTAATATAGGTTAAACATCAGAATTACACATGGGATCCCGAAATTCCTGCGGGAACGGGTACATCGCGAGTAACACCGCGGGGTGCGGCTAGTATGAAATAACGGTACCATGAACCGGTACCGAAGTATAACCCTCATCACGTCACGTTTCCAGCCACGCCATCATGAAGTACTTGGTGCAGAAGTTCGGCGGCGCCCAGCGCGAGCAGCTGTACCCGCGCGAGCCCCGCGCGCGCGCGCTCGTCGACCAGGCCTCGTACTTCGACGCCGGCGTGCTGTTCCCAGCCTTTAGGGATGCTGCGGTAAATATTAACATTCATACAGTAGACGTAAAATTATAATCGCGTTATTCATGAACACTCTATATCACTACATAGTATAAAATAAAGTCATCTCTTTTTCGTGTCTGTCACACTGTTTGTCTGTCTGTATGCTTAAATCTTTAAAATTACGCAACGGATTTTGATGCGGTTTTTTGTAATAGGTAGAGTGATTCAAGAGGAAGGTTTTTATGTAAAAAAAATCCCGAAATTCCCACGGGAACGGGCACAACGCGGGTAAAACCGCGGGCGCTGCTAGTCTTTAATAAAACACTATAAAGTGTTTTGTCTCTTTTCTTCGGAAAATTGCGTATGTATGTCAGAAAGTGATCAACCATATAATAATCAAAATGCTGTTAATATGTAAGCGTTTAGGAATAAGGCCCTACAGCTTAATAAAGGTGAAAAGAATTTTATCCGGCGACCTGTAAATGGCCAGATTTACCGACCGGTAGTCCGGTAGTTAATGTCTATGTAAGAAAGCTAATATTAATGTCATATTTAAAAACTTGTTCTCCTATCCTAGGTTATTGTGTATAGGTCAAATACCCATTAATACTTAAATAAAATTTCGCCAATATTCAGGTATTCCCTCCTATATCACATTAATATGCCTATGACTGTCACTAAACTAAACACATATTTACCACACAGGCCTCAATATTCATGGGCGGTGCTACTGAAACGAGTGACAGTGCCCGGGCCTGCATCGAATCTGCGTACTCTGTACTAGAAGCGTACCTGCGCGCGCACCGCTACGTCGCCGCAGACCGGCTGACTCTGGCTGACCTCTCCGCTGGTTCAACTACCACGGCTGTGCAGGCTCTTCATAAACTGGATAATGATAAGTTAGTTTTATAAGTGTTTTAAATATTGTAATACTAGCAGTGACCCACGAACTAAACCGCTTTGTGCCCGTTTCTGTTGGAATTTTGGAATGAAAAGGAGTCACAACCCTTCCTATTGAATTACTCTGAATATTGGCGACAACAGCATGAAAATCCGTCCAGTAGTTTTTGAGAAAAATGCATACAAATAGACTGGTTTTCGGGACTTTGTTTTATAGTATGTGTTGATAAACTGTCCTTCTAATAGGGATTTCGAGTAGGATAGTGGCATGTCAAACCATTGATCGGCAAAGACTTCTTGCAAAGGATACCGTTTTAGGGTTCCGATAGGGGTCTACCAATGCTTCGCTTTGCTATCCGCTAAGTTCGGTATCTTCTTATCAATGAACCCTAGGGCATAGTTGAGAGTATTCAAAGTCAATCTTAATTTCTCCGAATTCATTTCCAGGTTTCCGAAAACAGCTGACTGGGTGTCCAGACTAAACGAAGAAACGTTCTTCCGAACCATCAACAAGGAGGGAAGCGATTTCTTCGCCAAGCTGATCAAAGGGCTGAGCGAGAGAAACAGAAAGTTGAAAAATAACGCATAGAGCATGAGAAGCGGGAATTAGTAATCTATAGGTATCAGACTGATTTTACATTTTCACTAAGGTCATAAATGTATGGCGTAAAATACCAGAGAGGATACGAATGAGGCCTATTTAGGATGAAAATGAATTGTTTTTGATCACACACTTTTAAAGACTTTTACACTTGTCGTTGCTAAGCCGGTAGTATTGTGATGCACGTCAATGACCATATATCTTCGGTTTTATATTCCTCTTCTTCATATAGAAATAGAGGGGGAGGGAGATAAATAAGTTTTTATAAATGAGGAAACAAAACCTTTGTCTTGAAGTGCATCGTAAATAAATTAATTTTGTATGTATCCTAGCAACGCCCCGCGGTTTTACCCGCGTTGTTCCCATTCCCGTGGGAATTTCGGGAATTTTTATACATATAAACCTTCCTCTTGAATTACTCTATCTATTTAAAAACTGCAACAAAATCCGTTGCGCAGTTTTAAAGATCTAAGCATACATAGGGACAGACAGCGGAAAGCGATTTTGTTTCATACTATGTAGTGATAGTTCAAGTTATGCCTTTTCATCCTACATAATTACTACTGCGTCTCGCCACTCGTCGGTCAGTCGGTTGTGGATCGCTCTAACTCTTGAAGAAGGTCATGCATGTAACCGAAGCTGTCGAGTACATCGACATACAAACAAACATACATGTACGTAATTGCCCGTAATAATAAGTAATGATGTGTTCAACATACGTATCATTTTCAGCCTACATACTTATATTGTCCCGTAAGAAAGATATCTTTATAAAACGTTAAAGTTATTTGATTTGAAATAAACTTTATATTTATATGACGACTAGTAGCGCCCCGCGGTTTTACCCGCGTTGTGCCTGTTCCCGTGGGAATTTCGGGATGAAAAATAGCCTTCCCGTTAAATGTGGATATCTATTACATAAATAATTATTCAAATCGGACTGATAATGCCTGAGATTACCTCGAACATACAAACAAACAAACTTACAAATTTTACCTCTATAATATTAGTATGGATTGGAAAATCATCTTGATGATCAATCTTATCTATCTGCATTCGAATAACTTAATGAAATGGAACCACGAACAAAGAAACTAGTATTATTCTTCAGTACAACGTTTTTTATTTGTTCTGATCTCGCATTGTCTAGCATAGTAATGATTTTGTGGAAAGAATAGTAATTATTGTTGTTAAACCAAGCCATTGCTCAAAACAGACGTATATTATATACACAAAATGTAATTTAGATAATAAAAAATATAATGTATTAAGCTTTATATGTATATCATATAATACCTATAATGAAAATATAACCGATTTAACTTAACATTTAAGATATCTAAATATATAAAGGAAACTCTATTATATATATCTATTTATTATTTAGTTTGAAGTAAATTATGCTATGACGTCACAATATGGTCGTCAGGGCCTATGACTCTTTTGTTCTATATATAAATGTTAATTAATATATAAGAATTGATTTATTATACACTTTAATTATATACTTGTATTATTTTATTTATTTATCTTTTGTTAATTATAATAAATATAGCTGTCCGGTCGGTGGTTCCACCCGCGACGCAATAGATGTCACTAGTTTGAATCTAAACCATGCAGGATGCCACCCAAACATATATAAAAAAAACATTGTAATCGGTCCAGCCGTTTAGGAGGAGTTCAATAACATACACACGTACATAATGACATATTATAAAGATGGTCAACAGAGTAAAATTGTGTGTGAAGTGCCAGTTATATATGAACCCATTGCACGGGGTTGAAACTGAAGCATATGCAACATCAAAGTACGGATTCTGGGATAGGAGCAACATAACAATCTTCCTAGTATATTCTCTGCCACACTTTTAACTTATAGTATACTAGCAGCGCCCCGCGGTTTCACCCGCGTTGTACCCGTTCCCGCAGGAATTTCGCGATAAAAAGTAGCCTATGTCCTTTCTCAGGCTCTGGACTAACTGTGCCAAATTTCATTCAAATCGGTTCAGTAGTTTCGGCGTGAAAGTGTTACAGACAGACAGACAAACAGACAGAGTTACTATCCCATTTATAATATTAGTTAGGACTAGCACCCCTCCCTTTCTTCGCTTCCGGTGCTAGCGCCACCCCCTATTACGGGTTCCTATACGCAATATCCTTTCTTAGTGCTCACTTAAGTACATCATCAAAGGACCCCTTCACCAAATTTCAAGTTTCTAGGTGCAGTAGTTTCGGCTGTGCGTAGATTTATAAGTCAGTTAGTCAGTCAGTCATGATTGCCTTTTATATAAAACTAGCAGCGCCCCGCGGTTTTACCCGCGTTGTGCCCGTTCCCGTGGGATTTCGGGAATTTTTTTACATAAAAACCTTCCTCTTGAATCACTCTACCTATTACAAAAAACCGCATCAAAATCCGTTGCGTAATTTTTAAGATTTAAGCATACAGACAAACAGACGCGACTTTGTTTTATACTACCTATGTAGTGATGATAATGATTCTCGTGTCACGGGGTGCGTAATTGAAATCCTCTGAAACGGCTTGACCGATTCTCATGAAATTTTGTGTACATATCGGGTAGGCCTGAGAATCGGACAACATCTATTTTTCATCCCGAAATTCCCGTGGAAACGGGTACCGTGGTTGAACTCCTCTGAAACGGCTCGACCGATTCTCATGAAATTTTATGTGCATATGGAGTAGGTTTGAGAATCGGACATCATCTATTTTTCAACCCGAAATTCCCGCGGGAACGGGAACAACGCGAGTGAAACCGCGGGGCGCAGCTAGTATACATATATTATTTGCATAAAAATATTAAGAGTACACGTTAAAATATTAAAACAAAACTCATTCTTTATAATGATTACTGACAATATCATACGTGTTCGAATAATCTTATAAATATATACGAGAGCGAGTATGGAGTCTAGTTGACCTTCGGGCTTCGATCACTCAGTTGAAACTCAACTTCGGTTCGTGACACTCGCTTGCTTATCGGTGAGTCGATAAACAGATAAGATATTATGTATTTGAACATTTACATAATTCGTTTTAAATATATTGATAGAATGTTTGTGAACCTGTGTATTTTATGATTGCATTTGTTCTTTACAGCGCTCATAATTTTTTCTTACTTTAGTTATATTGCGTTTGTTTTATGCTTTAGTACTTATATTTATGCGTCGCATTTTTTTCCGACTTACGCAGTACAGATGTCTTTGTGCATATTCGTTTTAAACTGTACATAAAAGTCGCTGTTTTAGCCGATTGATACAGAAGGAGAGTACAGTTTTGGTTTTAAATGTTGTATATATGTACGGTCAGCCAAATATGTGGTGTACCACCCTACGGTTGAGATTCATTTGAACGTCATGAAACAACAAGGTCAATTTTAAACGTCATAACATAATTGTGCATAGAAAAGTCAACCTTAGCGATCGTTACATCTCGCAGAAACTTTTGTCAAAAGTGGTAGACCACTTTCTTTGCCGACCGTACCTGGATTTCGTGTTGATTGTATGTTTACCTAATTTACCTCATATTTGTAACACAGTCGGTCTTGATGTTCTCATTGCGGTTTTGGTTTAATTTCATGGTATATACCACTTTATTTATCACTACATAGTATAAAATAAAGTCGTCTCTTTTTCGTGTCGGTCTGTTTGTCTGTCTGTATGCTTAAATCTTTAAAATTACCCAACGGATTTTGATGCGGTTTTTTGTAATAGGTAGAGTGATTCAAGAGGAAGGTTTTTATGTAAAAAAATTCCCGAAATTCCCACGGGAACGGGCACAACGCGGGTAAAACCGCGGGGCGCTGCTAGTTTTTATAAAGTTTATAAATAAGAACCAAAAAAAAAGATTAGATTGTTTGTTTAATTATTAAAACAAAAGATAAAATTGAAATGCCTAGCCCCCTTGCCTCGTGTGTGGCATTTTACAAACTATTTTTAAAAGCCACCCTCTGAACATTAAATACTTGTAAAATACTATATTGCAGTACGAGTATTAGTGACTGTTAAAACATTGATCTCCAAACTTAGTTATCTCTCAGCAAAGTGAGTTATCAGTCAAAAAAGTATTTGAAAAATACGTGAAGTTTGTATTTAAACCAATAATGACCAGCAGTTTTATTTTAATTCACTGATAAAGTTTATCGAACTAATGAGTTTATTATAATATTTATCTGTGACTAGCAGCGCCTCGCGGTTACCCTTGTTGTGCTTGTTCCCGTGGCAATTTCAGGATGAAAAATAGCCAATAACCTTCCCATTGAACGAGGCTAACTATTACAAAAACAAATGTATCTAAATCGGACTCGTAATTCCCGAGATTAGCTCGAACAAACAAAATTTACCTCTTTATACTGTTAGTATAGATGTGAAGTATATCTTCTAATATATAAAATTCTCGTGTCACAGTTTTCGTTGCCATACTCCTCCGAAACGGCTCGACCGATTCTCATGAAATTTTGTGAGCATATTGAGTAGGTCTGAGAATCGGCCAACATCTATTTTTCATCCCGAAATTACCGCGGGAACGGGTACCGTGGTTGAACTCCTCTGAAACGGCTCGACCGATTCTCATGAAATTTTGTGTACATATCGGGTAGGTCTGAGAATCGGACAACATCTATTTTTTATCCCGAAATTCCCGCGGGAACGGGTACAACGCGAGTGAAACCGCGGGGCGCAGCTAGTAATGATGTATTTGTGCTTTCATTGGCTGATGCACGTTATTCAATAATCGGGTGTTGTTTGGACTTGATAAACCATAGTGAATGCTTATCAACGTATTGAATGGACACTCACTGTACTAGTATTATCTAATAGCTTGCAGTAGGTACCCGGTTGAAACATAATTTATTGAGGTCCATTATGTTTGGAGCGTTAACTCTGGCATTCTATAGATTACTAGCAGCGCTCTGCGGTTTCATCCGCGTTGTACCCGTTCCCGCAGGAATTTTGCGATAAAAATGCCTATGTCCTTTCTCAGGCTCTGGACCCACTGTGTACCAAATTTCATTCAATTCAGTAGTTTTGGCGTGAAAGCGCAACAGACAGACAGATAGTTACTTTCGCATTTATAATATTAGTAAGGATACTTTACATAGAGAATTGGGTATTTGAATGTTTTTTTTATTCTTCCTATTAACTTATCTTGTTATCACGTGTAAGAGACTAAAATCCGTTTTTTTATATCGTTATTATTTCGAGAGTTACAGGCGGTCAAAGTTGCTGATTAGACAGACACAGCACTACTAGCTCTGTGACGTCACAATGTTAGAGCGCCATAGACGTAGCATACAAAAAATCGTTTTGCAAGAAAGGGACAGCATCAGACAGGAGAGAATATTTCAGAGTTTATAATTTCTTTATTTATTAAACGATTTTGATTCTGATTTCAGTTTTGATCATAATTTTAGTTATTTTACTAATTTCATCTCTCAAATTGTACACTTTTAATTTAATAACATTCAAATACCCAATTGACCATAAATTTACCTCCATAAACGACAGTTCTATGAAGAAATGTTTTTAGTTTTGAATTCACATCAAAAATGTTCTAAAAAGTTAATTTTTTAGTAGATACATTAAATTTAATATCCACTATTGTTTCTGGTAATGGCGTGCTGTGACCTCTCCTGGTACCGTCCCATTCGTGCAGGTAACATGACTCTCACGCTGTGGCACCTCGACGCGTCGCCGCCTGCGCGCGCGGTCAGGGTTCTCGCCGATCTCCTCGGAGTGGAGCTCGACCTTAAGGCGATAGACTTCATCGCCAAGGAGCATAAGTCGCCGGAGTTTATGAAGGTGGGTTAAAGTGATAATCAAAATCAAAGTCAAAAAAATTTATTCAGTTTTGGCCCCAAAGAGGCTCTTTTGAACGTACCACCCATTCGGAAGAACAAATTCGGATAATATTGTGCATTTCGTGTAGGTAGGGTTGTTTTAATCGGTTGGTTAACGTAACATACGTTCGTTAAAAAGTTTAAGATTATGTACGGTGTTAAATGTCTGTTAATACAAAGTTATTTCGTATCTTAAATGACAGTCTGTCAAAGTTATTCGGGCGACCAGCAGAAAGCCAAGATTTGTAATTTTCTTACGTCTGTTGGGATTGACATTTTATGTTAACGTTAATTGGTGCGTAAACGTAGGCTAAATAGATTTATAAATGATCGAGGTTCGTAAATTGTATTCGAATCTGTTTATAAATGGCGGCAAATTAAACAACATTGCGAAGACCCACTTTTTACAAAGTCAGTAATGGACGAATTATATAATAATTATTACTTATTTACGTCCTATGTAAGTAATATAACATATGTATAATTCTACTTAAGTTTCTTTATAGTTATTCCAACTTAATAATAATTTTATTAAAAATAACAACACAATTTATATTCACACGATTTGTAAATTAAATTGAATATGTTTAAAATAACAAATAGCAAGATGTATAAAAATACGTGTTATATATTTGCATAATTTCTCAAGTAGAAAATTATTAGAACGAATATATGTAAAGAGATGACCAATTCTTATTTACATTACCTACCAACTAAAGAAACTATTTAATTTTACATAATTAATATACCTTTTGCCCATATACTTATTTAATACACAGTATTCAAGCCTTTTTTTTATTTCTTCTTTATCGAGTGGATGGTCAGCCTAACCAATCCTGGTGTCAGAGTTATTGAGCCGCCAAAGGCCTCTGACATGGCTCATGTAACGACTACTATCCGTAGAAAGTAACCGGGACCGACGGCTTAACGTGCCCTCCGAAGCATGAAGTGAACATACTCATGAATACACAATATTAGCAAATCATAGAAAACTAAGTTTAACATCATACATTTCAGATCAACCCTCTCGGCACCGTCCCCGTGCTCAAAGATGGAGACTTCGTTTTAACAGACAGGTAATACCCAGTATCCATTCTAAACTATAACCGCCTATAAATGAACTAAAACATTGTTTTTTCTCAAGAATTTTGTCTCTTTCGCTCTTCGGAAAATAGCGTATGTCGGAAAAGGACAAACCATTTGATAGCCAAGCCAAAAAGCTGTTGCTATAGGCAGCCTCGGGTCACGGGCTGCCTCGCCCCGAGGTCTCGCAAGTGAGGAGAATTGGGCGTAATCACCAAGTTTGCCTAATGCGGGTTGGTGATCTCATACCCGAACCATGTTTGAAAAGTAGGAAACATGTTTTGGCCCGACCCGAGAAATGAACCCGGACCTCGGTCTTGGCAGGCGAGTGCCGAGTGCTCATGACACTAGACCACCGAGGGGATACTTACAATACAACGTAATAAAAAAATGTTATGGTTCCAGCCACGCCATCATGAAGTACTTGCTGGAGAAGTTCGGTGGGGAACAGAGAGAGAAGCTGTACCCGAGCGAGCTGCGCACGCGCGCGCTCATCGACCAGAGCATGTTCTTCGACACCGGAGTCTTCTTCATCAGGCTTAAAGCCGTTGCTGTGAGTAGTATAGTAGGAAACACATTACCATATGACTATGACTACTACTAATAGTATAAATGCGAAAGTTTGTGAGGATATATATGTTTGTTACTCTTTCACGAAAAACTACTGGGTGGATTTGGATAAAAAGATTTATCCACACAGTTATATAGGTTATACATGAGAATAACACATGGGATACATTTTATCCCGAAATTCCCGGTTACGGGTACAACGTAGGGCGCGGTTAGTAATAAATACCTAAAGGTAATAAAAAAACACCCGGATGGAACGAAGTTTATTTATTATCAACAAAAAATCAAAAATAATCGTCGCGACATCACACTGTTCAATGCGCGCCGCGCATGTTTCTGTGTCTGTCTCTCTCTGGCGTGTGCAAGTTTCTCTGTCTGTCTCTCTCGCGCATGTTTCTCTGTCTGTCTCTCTCTGGCGTGCGCAAGTTTCTCTCTGGCCTAAAAAATGTCGTTACCATTTTTTCCGTCTAGCCCCATTTCGCAACGCGCGATAAGGAACTTCGTTCCAATACGTAAAGGTAATAAAATACCTAAAGCATGATCGACTCTCCAGCTGCCCACCATATACGAGGGGCTGGCGGGCCCGAGCGCGCGCCACCGCGCCGACATCGAGGCCGCCTTCTCGGTGCTGGAGGCCTACCTCGCCGACAAGCCATTCCTGGCCGCCGCCCGCCTCACGCTCGCCGACATCTCGGTCGGCGTCACCGCCGCCATGATACAGACCATACACAAACTCGATGAGGACAAGTGAGTAAACACAAAAAAGGACAAATCAGGCACGAAAAATACGGTAAAGTATGTAATGACGTCTAGTAGGGCCAAGACTAATAGTTTCCGGTTCTGTCATTCGTTAAATTCATCTCTTCCCCCCACCTCCACCCCCTAATCTTAAACTCGAGTCATTAAAAAAAAAAGTATATTTTAATTTTTTTAATGAGCGTTATTCCGATCTATGAAAATAACTACCTACCCTCTGGCTGTATCTACCTGTATCAAACCAAAAAGGAAACATTTGAAAACGTTTGGTAACTTATGATCGTCCCTCTAGTTCGTTTGGTTCTTAATGCTATTCATTATCTCGTAATATACATATTATATGTCATAATATGATGTGCTCCAGGTACCCTCGCACCGCCGCATGGTTGACTCGTCTGTACGAAGTACCAGAGTTTAAGAATAACGTCGATGCCGGTGGCCCTCGGCTCGGGGAAGTTCTTCGAATCTTTTGGGAGAAAAATAAACAATAAATAAATAAGGAAATGTGTAAAAGATCATGCACGGAAACGATAGTCTAAGAAGATTAATTATTTAAAATACTTCTTCAACACTCTCACTGCCAAGCCGATAGTTTATGTATCAAATATGATATAAATTGAAGTTAAAAAACAGTAGAACTAGCTAGAGTTTTCGACATTTTAGTGATCTACAGTACTAGTGCAGCTAAGCGCCTGTAGATGGCAGTACTGTTTTGTTAAGTTGTTGAGTATTCACTGTATTTTAATACACGGCAATGCTTCACAACAATACGTGTATAATATGACAATTTTGGGGTAAACCTACACCTTCTAAGCACTAGATGTGAATACCAATCTATTCGCAGTCTGTTTGAGTCTACTTAAGTACCTTTCTGTACAGTCATCGCTAATGTGGCCTCTGAAATCGGACAATCAGTCTATTTACTTTTATGTATGTATGTACTTAATCCTAATTATTATCAAAAAAATAAACGTTTATACTATATTTTATACTTAATATGTTTATTTATTTATATACTTACCCATGTATGTTATATTATTATACTACATTATAGAGACAAGCCCGTTGGCACAGTGGCAGTGAGAGCGCTTACTGTGTCGGGGGTTGCGGGTTCGATTCCCGCCCGGAGTCAACAATATGTGCAGACATAGTTGTTGGCGACGACGTCTGGGTGTCAATTATATATTCTTATAAAGTATTTGTGTATGTATAAGTAGTATTATCAGTTAATTAGATTCCATAACACAAGCTTAGAGCTTACTTTGGGTCTAATTAACCGTGTGTGAATTTGTCCGGGTATATTATCTATAAAAATAAAAATGAATTGCCGAAATGTACGTACGCACATAACTTCAGAACGACTGCGCCAAATTGGATGATTATTTTTTATATGTGTTCCTTATTTTCAGGACAAGGTGTTTATATAAGAACATACGTAATAAAAATCTCTAAATTCCCACGGAAACGGGGGCGCTGCGGGTGAAACCGCGGGGCACAGCTAGTATTATTATACAAAACGCTCTTCAACTAGAACACTGTTTTAAAGAATTTTGTATCTTTCGTACTTTGGGAAATTTCGTATGTCAGAACCTATTGTATTGCTAAAATGCGCGTTTATGAATAAGGTCCCTAATGCATAATATTTTCCCTATAATTTTGAAAACTTAAGGAGGAGGATTGAACATATAACTTCAGCGATCATTAAGCCTTTGGCCTACAGTGAAATGTCTTTACAGTCTTTCTTCACTTAACTATTGGAAGTACAATATACTTCTTGTTCCACAGGTATCCAAAAACTGCTGCTTGGCTAAAACGACTACACGAAGTACCCGCCTTCCGAGATAACATAGACACTGGTTTTAAAATATTGTCTCAATTCTATAATATGTTTTGGGCTAAAAATAAAGAACAACAACAGTAATAATCACTGAAATAAAAATATTTTCTGAACTGATGATTCATATTTTGTATTATTTACAGCGCCATCTATTGACACGGTTTCATTAGAAGTACTTAAGTTATTAAATAGATGGCGCTACTAGTCCTTACACTACTAAATAAGTTAAGACGACCGTAAAAGAAGTTTATTGTATGACTGACTGGTACAAGCTAAATACCAAAATATGTAAGTCAATTTATTACAATAAAAGCACATATAAAAGGCTTCAAACTACCTAATTTGTAATTATATTACTCCTAATAGGTACTTCATGTTTCTTAAAGTTTCGAAATTATAATTTATTTTTGAGGAGGAATTATCCCTATCGAATGTCAAATTATGGTATCTATCTGATCTTATTTTAATACAGCACTTTAATGATATTTAAAATGTATGTGGTGTTGTCAGTTGTAGAATTTCTTTGATTGAAAACTGCTCAAAACAATTTAATATTCCGGATAAACATGCCCTCTGTGGTAATTGTAGTATACTAAATAGACAATTTCATTTGGAATAAGTCGCATTGGACCGCATACTTTTTACGTTGAGTTTAGTGGACTTGTGGAACAGCGCCATCTGTGTTGAATTAGGCCAACTGTTAAGTTATGCGCTGTGTGTGACCTTGCTAAGCAACTTTCAAACTTAAGGCGTTGGAATAACGATACTCGCTTGCAACGGAATTTGAATGGCACGGTAACGTCTGGTTGGGTGCGAGTGGCAGCTAACTGCCAGAAACGTGTACGACGAAGTGCGATCGACTCGTCGATGCGCAGCTGTCCCGCAAAAATAACAAGTTTTTTCGAAACGAGTGTTATCAAACAAAATATTACATTTCATACCAATCAATTATGAAGTGATAACTGTTTGTTTTACTATTATTGTGCAGCAAGTGAAGCATACTGTGTTGAGCTATTTTTCTCGCAATGACATGGAACACTCGGTTCCCTTTTGAAAAAGCGGAGGCACTAAAATGTTTCATGTGGTATAATTTAAATTAATGTACCTTTGTTTCTAAATAAGTGTAATATTTATAGTAAGGACTACCGTGAATCGTTTAGTGCTTGACTTTTTAAAGTTCGTAACCGTCGTTTCGACTCGGTCGTTAGTCGTTTTACACGTTCAAAATGAGTGTGTTGAGTGGTTTGAACAAAGCTGACATCAAGACGGCGAGCGATGGCCTGCTGGAGCTGCCCGAGGAGCAGCTCCGCAACATCATGCGCTCGGAGCCCATCACCTCGGTCTACCACGTCGAACAGACTCCGTTTGCAAGGTCAGTCGTCTCATCACAATACCTACTCTGCGTAACTGTCAAAAGTAGAAGTAGATTGACCCACATAAAGTTTTGTCAAAAGTTGATTGACCTCGTTTAAAACTTTATATTTTTAAAAAACTTGAACTCTCAGGCTACAGTTATTAAAAATAATTCCTAACCAAATAACTTTAATGTAAAAATAAATTGCATTACTGCTCAGAAGTATTCCATTCCTTGCTGCATCCAGTAGTCTATTTTGAATAACTACAAAAATAAACATGTGGTAGTTATTTCATTTACTGCTATAAGTTGGCATTGTTATTGTTCATGGTCAGTGTCTTACTAATTAACAGCCTATGTTAATATGTAATGTTTTAAAACATTATAGTAGAATGTAAAGAGGGAATTTGAATGACTTAAGGTGTAATCTTGGAAGGTTGTTAGCTGGCTGAGTGCATGTCTTATCAATATTCTAGATAAGTGTGAATGATAAGTGTGTGTAAGGTGTATTATAGGTGATAATGGTGATAACAAGCAATCAAATATTTGCAGGACTGTACTTTGTGATCAGAAGAATATTGTTGAAATGTTCATATTTTATGTAGACATGTGTTCATTTAATTAGTTATGCATCAATAACTAGTAAGATATAATCTACTGCATTTTATTATGCAACTCCAAACGCCAACATCGAAATATATTCAAATTTATTAAGTAAACTGCATTAATTTAAATAAAACAAAACTATAACACCTACTTGAAATCTGGTTGAGTTTGTTAATTCAAGCGACCTTTATATTAAGCAATAAGTTTACAAGCCTTCTATTTTGTTCGCTGGATGTGGTTTATACTTAGTTTTGTTGGTTTTAAGATTGAAAATGAAATAATAACTGTGCTAGTCAATCAAAAATGTATTCATTCATGAAGAAGTATGCATATTGGTTGTGTTGTGATGTTGTTAGGCGGTACATTAGTATTCATTGGGGTTGGGCCTGTTTATGTGTTTTTCCGTTCAATGTCGCCTCTCTGTCAGTTGTCTTCCTGTGCCACTGACTGTGAATATTCTGAATTATAAAATAACCAATTTAATATATTCTCTCTTGGTACAGTCAACCTATTAAAGTTATAAACACTTTAGTAAGTAATGCCTAACCTTTATAAAAGTTTGAATGAGAACATTTTCCAATGATGAAAATTTTACTGGTATTTTTTTTATTTTGTATAAATTGTACATGCATAAAATGTTTCATATTAATGTTGACATTCAATAAAATAATAGTAAGTACCTGTCAGTTAACTTAGTAATGTAAATATTATTATTTATTTATTAACCTGTTACTTTGTATTACAAAGTACAATTGGCATGTTACCTTTGCTTTTAGTATTATTGCCTGGTTATTTACCTCCTACCTGGGTATGATAATATTTTATGTCAGTGTCATTGGTGCTCAAACTTTGTAAGTCCTAAAATCGATAGCACTATGTTGTGCCTTATTTTGAGTTGATTTATCTTAGTCCTTGATCATACTTTAGAGCCTGAAATCAAGTAATGGGTAATATACCATTTAAGTATGGAGTTTTCCCAGAACAGCTGTAGGGTTGGGAATGTTAAAGTTTTGCACATTGTGGTCTCGGATAGACAGATAGAATGAAAATCAACGGACTAGTCTTCTTCAGACCACTCATTGGTTCAAAGATTAGTCTGCCTCTCTGTTAAAAAAATGTTGGAATATTGTAATGTTTGCTATTTTCTCCCGCGTTCTCCCCTCGCGATCCGCTCCGAACCGGTTCTCGGCGGCTGCAACTAGTTTGTGAAACGAACCCATTTCCCCTCGTAGTTTGGTCTTACTTGACAGTTTTTATAAAACATTTCCGCAAAATGCGATATGTTTACGTTCGTGTCCCATAAGTGCGATCAACCGAGACCTCTGTTACGAAGAAGCAAACTCGATCTTGTTTATCCTTACAAGAAACCAGAAAGTCTATCAGTTGGCGACCGCTAAGTAATTCTCGCAAGCTACTTGTTGGCTGTTGGTTGGTGGGTGAAAAAGTGATTCGATACTGAAATACAATCGGGACTTATCATGTAGTAATATCTTCCCGTTGTTATCGACACTACGTCCCGCAATGAGTTATTAACATTGACAACATCAAAAGTCGTAGGTTTGTAATTAATAACCTGTAAAGTATGGGCAAAGGGTGTGCAGGGCAAATGCCGTAACTCACTGAGGACAGTAGTGTTGTACATACAGTGAAGATTCACTGAAAATTTATATACTTCCCTCTAACCCCGAATACAATCCCCTTAGAACATCAAGGTATTCTCATAAAGAACTAATGAGCCACCTGCCAGAGCCAAAAGCAAAATGTTTATCAGTTTCGCACAAGTTTCCGATAAATTACCCAAATGCATTACCAAATGATGACGTTGAATGGCTGTATAACTAATTAGACCACTTTGTTTAATAAGCACCTCGTTGACACGAGTTAATCACCCTTCACTTGTCATCGGTTAGCATTTGAGTAATTTTACTGAGCAATTAGCTATGTTGGTGTATTAGTTACTATGGAAGGAGGCTGGAAAAACACCGGCGAATGATTTTATGTAAACAAAACAGTAAGAATGCACCTAGTTAAACCAAGGAATGCCCTTATTTCTAGGTAAATGCCTAGTCTATAATTAATTAAACAAGAAAAAATATTACTAAAGCAATCTTCACATTTATTAGCCAAGATTGATGTTTGTGGGGATGGATTTGATATTAGGTTGATAACTAAGCCTGCCCACCGAGAATAGTTACTGTGCCATAAGATTTCATTCTGAGATTTGAATAATAATTATAAAATAAAGAACGTTTCTTTTGAAACCAGTTTGAGTAAAAAGCCTCAGTCGGTTCTAAACCGGCTGCGCGAGGTCTCTCTTGCATTTTTATGCGAATGATGGCGTTTAAAAGTAACGTTAGATAATTTCGGCGATTAGACCGGGCAGTGATTTATTTTAGTGATGCATACAAAAGTTAAGCGCGAAATAGCCCCGGGTCACTCGGTTATGGCTGGTTTAAGTGAAATCCACGGGACAAACCGAGTCTCGGCCGGTTAGCGTTTGAGTAAATGAAAGGAATCGTTTAGCGAGCGCCAGCGGTTATTGGCAATTTCACTGCGCGACGTCGCCCGGGGCGGCCCGTTTCCCGGGAGCCGCGACGTGGAGATAGCAGTTTTTGCTCGTCCGGCGTCGCCTGCGCCGCGGCCGGCGCGATGTAATCGTGTACTTTCTACAGCTGAGCGGTCGATGTGGTTTCACTTTCGTGCGCGGCGGAATGCGGCCGGACCTCCGACCCGCGCCGCGTGTCACCGCACCGCTCCCAGTCCCGCCTCGCACGTCCCTCTCATCCCGGCCATTGATCCACCGACTTTGCTTAACGACACAACTTAACGGTCGCCTCGGATTACCGAATGAGTGTTGCGTCGCTCCGACACGAGCGCGAGCGGCTCTAACGGTTCTCATATATGTTAATGTCAATCGGGAATCGGTAACGGATTTTATAATACCTATCGATTAACTACTTTCTCTCGTTTCTGGGTTAATTCGGACGGCGAGTGCACCGCGCGAGTGGTGGGTGGGTCCACCTCGACCGGGATCTATCCGCGCTAATATCTTATTCGTGTCATTAGTGCGAAATGCCAGGCGTTTGGCACCCGCGGCGCCGCGGCGTTCCCTCGCGGCCGATGCACCGCCCTGGACAGCACCGGCTAAATTCGGGAACGTTGCATCACGCATCACTTTCGGTTTCGTTTGTCACGCTGCTATTTTAGATCGAGTGTCGATTAATAGAACGCCGTTTTTAGACGTAGCCACCACGTAGCCAGCTCGTTCCGCACTGACCGGCCGATGACTAACCGGCAAAACGCGCAGGAAACCAGATTAATTGTTTTACTACAAACGTAACCTCGTATTTCCTATTCAAATAGACGACGATATCTTAAATGGGCTAGAATAAGGCTACGATGTAGGTTCAAAGTCGGCGGCAAATATGCAGCCGCAGAGTGCGACGTGCAGCAGTTATCTCGAGTTTGCGGAACGAAACCCGATCCTTATGCAGCGACACGCGAGCGAGGCCGCAGCCGCGCTGCACCGCGCTCCGCGGCCACACTCGGGACACGACATTACTATTTTTCCTTAATTACGCGCCGCATCGTTGAGTGTCTTCCGTTCCCACGGTTCAAAGCGCGCGTTGGCCCTTGCTGATACTTATTCAATTTGTTTCTTTTGAAGTTTCCAGTCTGCTTATTCGCTTGCAAAAAAACAGTCGATAAAGAAAGCAGCTGATTGGCGATCGTCACGCTCGAGTTGGGTTCTGAAATAGCGGCTGGTATTGACCTTGGCGTGGGGGGACAATGGAGCAGCGGCCGGGCTGGTCGGGCCACCTGCGGGAGCGGAGCCGCCCATGCGTCTTGTGCAAGCCTCGCGACACCTCGCGCACGTGGGCGAAGCTCGAGAACAATCGACCCTCCGTCGAACAAAACACGCGCTGGAATGCGGGCCTTTGATATGGTTACAAAATCAATGTAACGGCGCGGCCAATGTCAACACGGCTCCCGTGCGTCGAACGGCTGAATGCATGATATGCGTTCGCGCTCGCGCTCGCGCTTGTCCGCATCCAGTATTCGTCGCTCGTGGGCGACTAGATTTTCCGTGAAGCGGGTTGGGCGCATAATGTAGCCTCGCGGAGCGCCGCAGCGAAAGTCTCGCTGACCTTCGGCTTCTAGATATGGCTGGTAATACATACCGTCTAACTAGAAACACCTAATTACGATTCGTCAAATCGAACTAGATTACATACATTTTATCTGCTTTGAGAACCGTTGCAGTTTATGTGTTAGTAAAGATTTTTGATGCGTTAAGTATTAAATAGTATGTATGGGTAATGTTTCATTTTAACTTTTAATGTTTGGGAAAATGTAGAATAACACAGGGATATAAAATCGTAATAAATATTGTTGTGATCGGCATATCGTGAAGATGGCGTGCCTAGATATCGCAGTAAGGAGATATAATCGACGCCACGCCGCCGAGCCGTTGTCCTGTCTGTCTGTCGTGGACAATATTTTTATTGCCAGCTATGCTGCGTATGCGCACCGAGATTGCCGATTATCAGTTGTAGGTCTCTTTCACCGTACAAATATGATAAATAGATGCGCCCGTTCGAAGTAAAGTCGCTTTGTTTCAACAAGTTTTATAAATATAGTCAAACGTATATTTATACGCGGCTGATAAACAATGTTCAACACGCATTGTGTTTATTTATATTCATAGTCGAATGTTTTGATGAGCAGATACATAGATCATTATGCAAATATGTTTCCGAATTCTCATCTCGTTACCTGGCGTCAAGTGACTCATAATTGAATATCATAAGCATAGAGGTTTACCAAATATAGTTCCGTTGGAGGATGAATAATAAAAACAGATTTCATTTATCTTGAAGAAAAGTAAAGTCATATTATCCAATCTTACTTTACTTTTAGATAAGTAAATATGCATGCCAATTAAAGTTACGTGATGGTTATATGCTCGGTGTTATCTTATCTGCAATATCCGCGAAAGTATTCCCGCGTCGTTATCGGCGAAGCGTCGGCGAGCAACTATTCGCGCACCAATATTTACTGCTCTCGCAACACTGTTTGCCATGTTGATGGATGGAGTTCGGAGTATGTTTACCTTCTGTACCATAACCTTGGAGTTCACCGACTCCATCACGCTACTCCTCATCTTAATTGTAAGCTTCCGGGCGGCTTGGTTCCACTGCACCAGCCGCGATCACGCACATCCTGCTCGCCCAAATATAATTAGAATACGAACAGAAATAGAGAGCAATTGTACGCAGCATTGTCTCGACGGCTTTATCGCTCATACACTAATTCGAAACTAATACAAGTGTCACGTGTGATGGAGCATACGAGCCGCTCCTCGCGCGCGGCCGTAAACGGTGTTATTCCAGCATTCCTCGCGCAGGATTTATAGTGGCTCGGCCGGCGCTGCGTAAATATAATTAGAGAGGCTATTTATCAGCTCGGCGGAAGGGCGCTCGGTATCGCTGCAGTAAATCTCCCGCGGCCTCTGACGGCTCAATCCGCCGAAGAAATGGAATGTCGCGTTAGAACCGCCGCGACATCGCCACGCCGCCGCTCCACGCTGCAAATTTGTCCAAATCCATTCCTGTATGTTCTCACTCCTATCGAGAATGTACTCCCTTCGTCTGGATTAGATGATATTAATGCGTCGAGCCAGAACACATTCCTTTCTAAGTCTGTAAACATGTGTGTTTGTTTTGGTACATGTTTTGTGAAGTAAGCAGCTTGTCCAAGGGCAGGCGCGTGCGCAGCGGGCCGAGTAATTGGAGCCGCGCCGGTCGCCGCCACCGGGCCGCTACTAGCCGACACTGAATTATATCGTGCATGTGCGAAATGTTTGCAACTAGTTCTAGTACGTCAAACGAGGAAAATACATGCCAATATAGAGTCATAAATCTAGAGAAATAATTATGGATGCAGTATTGCGGTATTCGCGGTTGGGGTGTGTCGATCGAACATGACTAATCTATGCTCATGGAGTACGGAGAGATCGAGGGTCTCCGGGGTGGTCAGGCATTAGCATAACCGTGCCCGAGCCGCACTGCCCCTGGACTCGAGCACGGAATGTGCCCTACGCGCATGCGCTTCACTTTGCTCTCACCACCGACACTCAAACATTCACATTCACACAATACAAAAGAAACTGTACACGAACAAGAACCAAACCTTAAACGTCATGATAACGCCATAAAACTTTTATTACTATAAAAGAAACATCTTTAAATGGAAATATAAGGAAACGCAAAAAAGCGTTCTCTCCAAAGAGACTATCACAAAAATCTGTACCGGCAAATCACGTTTTCTCAATGTCATTTTGTATCGTACTGTGATTTTATGATACGAGTCGGCCGCTGCAATAGTTATTGTCCCGTGTTATTGCACCGGCGCATTAAAAATGCTTCCTTTGTGGCAGTAACAATATGCGCACCAATGACCAGCGGCGGCCCATGAATATTTAACGTTGCACCATAACCGTGACCTTTATTCTAGCCGTTCTCTGTTCTCAGGATATTATTTATGAGCAACACTTTGCATGTTACTGCTTATCTATCGTCCAATTTGTGCATTAAAATCATGTAATATTTTCCTACATTTCTTACCTTGATAAATCTTAACAATAAATAATTCATCATCAGAAGTACAAACTGTTTTCAACTCAATCGGTCCTGCTTCTTTCCAGATAATTCGGCCTAAATACAATTCATATAAAATTGAGGACGTTAAAGCTATGCCAACGGGTGGTACGATTCATACACCAATGGATAAAATAGTATAGATGGCTCTACCATTTTCTATTGTGTTCTCCAATAAACGTAGTTGTATCGGACAAAGGCGACGTGTATAGGTGACGTCGTCTATTACCAACCGACCAACCACTCTGTCCACCTAGGTGGACGGTTAGTAAGTTTTTTTCTTAACCAACAACCTAGTTGGTCGGTTAGAACTATTTTTTCTTAACTGCCAACCTAGTTGGTCGGTTAGAACATTTTTTTCCCAACTGCCAACCTAGTTAGTCGGTTAGAACATTTTTTTCCCAACTGCCAACCTACATTTCTCTCCCTTTGACACTCTGAAACAACTGACAAAAAAAAAATAACCCTAACCTACCGAATAGTACAATTTTCTTACTATTCGGTAGGTTAGGGTTATTTTTTTTTTTAAGAAAATTGTATTCGGTAGGTTAGGGTTATTTTTTCTAACTAGGTTGGCAGTTAAGTAAAAAATGTTCTAACCGACCAACTAGGTTGGCAGTTAAGAAAAAATAGTTCTAACCGACCAACTAGGTTGGACAAACTAGGCGGGTTGTTGGTTAAGAAAAAAACTTACTAACCGTCCACCTAGGTGGACAGAGTGGTTGGTCGGTTGGTAATAGACGGGTGACGTAACGTGTGACTGATCTGCCAACCGATTTATCCTTTCAGCCGTTGACTCACCGACCCGGTCTAACCTGCAGGAGACCATTAAACGTGCGGATTTAATTAACCTCCACCGATGACTAATCGTGAGAAGTTTTAGCATTTCCGACTTCCATCCTATAATAGATTCTTTAATTTAAACCTTCGTCGACGACTCGACCGAAAGACCATTTGTTTCCGATGTCGTCGGCTGCACGCCGTCATTCAACGGTTTTTTGTCACCAGAATATCTATGTAGCTCGTCGGTCGCTTTGATTAACGACCGTAACTCGATATAGTGTGTTTTTCGGTCTCCCTGCCGTTCCTCCCACACGAATAGATTAATTCCGACTTCGATAAACGCCCACGTGACGTTCTAATATGGTCGCGTGTAATAACATGACGTTAATGATGTCGAATACTTGTTAATTAATTTGGTTGAAATGTACGTGAAAGATCGCGGTGCTCCATCAATTAGATGAATAACGTTGACCGGGACCCGATTAAGGACGTATTGGAATCAGAGTTAATGGTCACAGGTGGGTAATCTGAACTGTTGCAATTGAATCTCATTATAAAATCACCGGAAATTACGTTAGTTTATGTGATTGCTTCGTAGTCTAATCTCTATGGAAATAAGCAATAACTATTGCAGATGCTAACCGTAATTAGGTAATGGTTTGCTATACATTACTTAGTTATGATATCTAATGTAATGATGGTAACGGTTGTTAGGAGGTTATTGCGAAACTGTATCCCTGCGGGCGGTAGGCTGTGCTGTTTGGTAGTGGTGTGACAATGTGGCACTTTCTACGTCGCGCACGCGCTGCCTCAAATGAAGTGTGTCGGTGAGCAGACAGCTGCGCGATAGACTAGTCTAATGTGCACCGGAAACCATCAATTTAGATAGTGCGCCGGATAGCCACCGCGAAGCTCCGGCCGTAGGATGCGACCGTTATACGGAGGAAGCACTGATTTATGACCTTCATTGTTTTGTGGCTCAGATCTCTTACTCCATCCTCATTTTGTATGACTCGTTATCCAATTCAGCATAAATCATGTCATGGTTAATACATCAAGCTGCCCAAAACATTGTAATCTCGTCTGGCCGGTGCGTGTTGCTGTGAATTGTTTATCGAGTTTGCGGAATCCGCTGCGACTGGAATACCAGATGTCCCAAACGTGACAAATAAATAAAACATCTGCCGAGTCACTCCCCTAACGAGACGCGTCAACAGACCGCCGTAATTTGTCTCTATCTGGACGAATGCCGGAAAATAATTGAAATAATGTATGATTATATTCCTTTTATAGAAACCTTCACAGAATTTAATGTGAACGTCCCGATGTGCTCCATGTTTCACACGGTAAACTCGCCGTTTGCGATTGGTTACTGCTTTTCCGTGACCAATCGAGAATTCGAGGCGGCGCGTACTGCGGCGTACCGTAATATCTGTTTTGCGTATTCAATGTTAGTGGTATCGGTTGAATTGATAGCGCGTCGACTCTCGCACGTTATCGGCCACTTTCTCGAGTCGGAGCGAATGGACCGGCCGGCGCTGCCGAAGTATTGTCTATGAAAAGCGGGTCAGAAGAAAGCGAGGCCCCGAGCCGGCCGGTCAGCGCTGATATCTCCCGGTGATAGGTCACGGCCATTACACCAAAATAAGCCGAAGACAAGCGTGACTCGAAGTCGCGCCGGCTACTGTAACTGTAACAAACAACGGACTTTTTGTTCGTCTCCGATAATGGAGCAGATTTCTCTTTGCTAGTTGTTTTTTACTTGGCTAATTGGTTATGGTTTTCTTGTGTTTCGTGTCCAGTTTGGATTGCGAATGCATAAGATTGTTTTAGTGTGTGGGGAATCGTGAGGAGGATCCGCTTCGGATGTGGAATGTCCGCCGCGGCCGCAGTGCAGCGCGCCGCACTGATGCAGCCAGACGAGAAACAATGGCGACTGTACACTCTTTATGCTCCAACAATAGGAGCCGGAGATCACTCTTTGTTTAAGTGTTTTCTCGTCTCAAGGTCGCGTGCCGTGCTTCATTTTCTTGCTAATGTAATTAAAATACTTTTTTATTGCTCTCACTTCGACATACATTTGTTTTCAACAGCCCCGGATGTGACCGAGTTCACTATTATTATTTTCTTTATTTACAATCTGCGGCTCAGGTATTGTTTGCATGTTGTGTTATGACTAGCATTCCTTCATTCATCGGGCGCTGCCTACATTGGTACTTTTCAATTATTAATCTGGTACACAGTAATAATGGATATTAATATTTCATATAAATAATTGCGAAGAATAATTAAGTGATAACATAATTTAGTATAACTATTTGTAATGAGAACGTTAGTCGGGCTTGTAGGCTGCGCCCACGCACCTCGCAGCGATAAATCAAGGAGACGGTCACCTCCACTGTCTTAAATATCGAATGTGGCCAATTTAATTTAGATAATATATAATAATTTATGTTCAATAGTTACCGACAGGAAATTAGAGGGCATTAAATGAAGACTCTAACAGGTTCCCGTAAAAAGTTTTAATATAATGCTAAATACCTGCATAATATTATAAATCGTCGAAAGCAAGTAATAGACAAACTATTATTCGTTGTCTATAGAACGTGTACTCAAATAAATAAAATACAATGATCGTAACAATAAACAATAAGTCACTGAGAGTGAAAGTTTAATAGAAATTGACCTATAAGTTTGGAAACTTGTTGTTTTATTATAAAATGTTTGAATTATGATCCTATAGATAAAGTCATTATTAGATAAATATCTGTCTCATACGTAAAGGATTTTTTTAAATAATATATGATACTATTTATTTCTGTATCTTAATGCAGTTCTAATCTTCAAAAGACCTCTACGAACAGTTAGGAGGCGAGACCATCTCCAAACGGTTTGCCCCTCTTACAGAACCTTGAGTACGTCCACCTAGGTAGTTCTACCTCCTTACTACGCCCACCTAGGCTAGATTAGCCCCTTAGTTCACTCACATAGGTATATAATAATCCTTTACACCACCTTAGTTACAGTATATACTTACTACCTACATACCTACGTTCACCTAAGTGTGTAATAGTACCCAGTAAGTCCGTCCACTAGGTTATATTAGTATCTTAATACGTCCACTTTTACAGTACCCACAGCCTGCATTAGCCCATATGGGAACGGAGCCAACTCGAATGGATTACGAAGGTATTCCATACCGTTCACCATTACACCCTGAATAGAAATGTGAGCGATTACAATGTGGAAGTTACAGACTGTGTCGTAATGTGTTATTATTAGTCTATTTGTTGTTTTCTTTAATAATAATTACACCACAGTGTTATTGTGTATTTAGATAATGTGCTACATCTAGGCTTTGCTTTGTTCCATTGTAAGCGTTATAACTTGTGAAAGGTTCTTTTAAAATATGTAAGGGTCTAATGTGGTTCTTATTGCAAAGATACCAAAACTACTATATTAGTTAAATATCCTTTAGTTCTTCTGTTACCCAACAATACTAAGTAATGCAAAGATATTTCTACAAATAATTAAGAAAAAGTGGTCTCAAGAATTGGCAATAGTGACCCGAATTTTAATATTCAACGAGGATACATATTTGAATGCTGTGCTATGCAATTGATTGCATTTCGTTATTCATGACTCACTATTATTAATCCACTAGTCATGTAAATAAGATGACTAAGTCTACAATTATAAAATATTAATTTATTTCAATCTCCAAATTCAATCATGTGTGCTATCTGAATATGGATAAACATCTTCAATATTATTTGCTTAAATCGTTTTGAGATGAAATTCGCGTCTGCAGATCTTTGGTTTGACCTTAACGAGAAACTGAGAATCTAAAGACAGGGATGTAACAAGGGTTTTAGTATATTTATGGTTGCAATATTTAGGGACTAGTTTGTTAATATAGAACCCGTTTATTGAAAAGGTTATTTAGGAATTTTAAGTAATGGCTGGAAAAGTATAGAAAGCGATCTAGATCGATTGATCTAAGATATGAAATGATGAAATGTTGGCATATATCTATGCAAATTGACAATGAAAACAATACGTTATATGTATTTAAACAGAAAATCAAATCTTGATCTTATACCTTGGATTGCCGATCGAAATTCGGTCATTCGGACCGAGCGTAAACCTATAGCACTCCATCAAGACGCCTTCTATTACATATCTAAACAGCTCACCAAAGCTCCATTAAGCTACGTCTAAACCCGACCACCTCACACGCGGAAGTCTTAAGCCATCAATAAATCGATCCTTAAACTTGACCCTGGATAATGCTAATATTGAGCCGAATACACGAGTAATGCTGGCAAATCCTTCTAATAATATCATAAATGGTACAGGGGATTTGCATAAACCGACAAGACGTGTAACAGACATAATCGCCGACACACTGCGACGACAGGGGTTTATTGACATTGAACGAGTATTTTCGTCCTTTTATTTATGCTGGTTATTAGTATTAGTTTATTGCTCGTGTGTGTACGCGACTTTCGTTACATATTAGTTTAATGGCTGGGTGTTAGATATTTGAATGCATCTTGTCAAACTATGAACACGATACGAGTTAAGCGTAGGTTCTATAATCACAGTTATTAACGTTTAACACAGTATATTGTATTCATATTCATGGTCACCAAATTTCGCTCTATCAATTTAGCTTGATTGTGAACCAGGAAGCTGAAACACTTGTTGTAATTAAACGCAATAACGACTAATTTCGCACTTCTTCCCAAATAGGTAACTAGACGAGCGTGTATCCGCATTGTTCCGCGCACCATTTGACCGTAGTACACTTGAAACATATCTTGTGATTGTTTCGAGACCAATTTGTTGGCGATGTGGGTGGCTCCGGTACCATTTGGTTAGTTTTTTGTTTAACTAAAATATAATTCTGGTGAGTCAAGCAAGACCTCCTGCGTGGCGTAAAGACATAACTTTAATTATTACACTGTGACAATTAAAGTTTAACGACCCCATTGATTAATGCTCGACCAATAATTATGTCAATATTGTTTTTGTGGTCGCTACGTTTATTTAATTAATTATTTGTTTATTAACCAGTGGCGCGTTTACGTTGATGTCTGTTGATCTGTAGTCAGGCTGGTTTGAGTACAAATTAATTATTTAAATAAACGGCAGTTTGCGGAAACGTTCCGTGTTAATTAATAAAGACTCGTGTTGAAATGTTTAATTTATTGCTTTTTAATCCTTTGAAGGTGAATTCCTTTGGCGAGTGAATTCCTCGGTATTTGCGTTTACTAACGTAACTATCAGTAGTTTAATAACTTAGGGCCACTTGTAGCATTTTATTAGTTCTCAAAAGTCCTCCTTAGCTTAAACTCTGTTTATCTTCCACGTGGTCGATTTAACTCAGATATAGATTTTAATAATTGTCAAAATGAAACCGGTTTCAAGATTTATTTAAAAGCGTTAAGTCTCGATTTGTTAACGACACATTGTCAGTTTTTAATCGAAAATGTTATTTTTATATATTCAATGTGTCTAAGGACTAATTAAACCTCAAGTTAGAAGAAAGGGAAGAAAAGAATCACCTCATAAGAGTTGTGAGTTCCACATCGCGTTATCTAGCTATTGTTAGCGTTATCAGAACATAATATATCTTTCATTTATATGAAATTATTTTCTGTTTTGTATCACTTAATAACACTTTAAGCGTACCATTCGATAATAATATCGATCCAGATAAGATAGAATGTAATAAGTTGACGATAAGTGATAACTCTAACCACAATGAAAGTATCGGTTTGAAAATACATATCGATATGATACATTATTTATTTATGATGCAATTCATAATTTTGATAGGTCGCCGTTTTGCGTATCCGGTTCGGTTTCATTCATAATTTTCAATATTTTTTTTGGTTTTTATTTTAATATTGTAAATTTATACCGCGATTATACAAATGTTAGGTGTTTTATACTGTACTAGCAGCACCCCGCGGCTTTGCCCGCGTTGAGCCCGTTCCCGTAGGAATTTTCGAAAATCCTTTCTTAGTGTGCACTTACGTCACTTGAAGAACCTTCCTGCCAAATTTCATGTTTTTAGGTGTAGCGGTTGAGGCTGTGCGTTGATTATCAGTCAGTCAGGCAGGACTTTGAATTTTATATTAAGTATATAGATTACATGTATCATCCTACGTAATAGAAATTGTATTATATTTTTGAATTAAATTATGTGATCAACAATAAAAAAAAAGGTAGGCAGTTTAGAACTAATGTAAATAATGTAAGAAAATTTAACAGGTTTTTTAATAGATAGAATGATTCAAGAGGTTTATATGTATAACAATTCCTGAAATTCCCACGGGAACGGGCAAAACGCGGGTAAAACTGCGGGGCGCTGCTAGTTAGTTATAATATTAAGTTATTCTTATTTCTAAGATCAATAACATGGTTCCTAAGAAAATATCTTCGTAACCCGTCTCGGAGTATCAGACTTTTCCATACTGACCGGTTTCAAAAATCCACCCTGTATTAGCTACTTATGATATCCAATCACCTACTATTCACCAGTCAACGAAGCATAGCAACATTACAGCAATTTAGTATCCACCAATCCTACCAAAACGTCGCATACCACAGAGTTGCATAGCTCTAATGAATACGAACTATCCCTTATCCCTTACATTATCCCTTTACTCTTACCAAGCTACTAGTATTCGATTGGAAACGTATCGTTGTGAATTTTGCATAATCGACGTAAGTAATCCATTATACTTCCTCTACCTTGGTGGCTCGACTGTAAACCGCTCTCCTACAATGTTGCTCACTATCCTAACTTACACATACAAATTACTCGCGACTTGATAGTCTTGTTGGCTTCGAAGGCCTATAGTTATTGGATTTTATTTTGGTCGTTATATTGAAGATGGAGCTGGTATGTGACGGCGGTAACTTGATTTTCATGTATATTTTAGTTAATTTTATGTTATTAATATGAGTACAATGTTTTGTTTTAGAAGTGTAGTAAAAACTATTATTGTTCTTGTAATAGTAAAATATATTTATTAAAGTATTTTCCAACTAACACATTGAGCAAAGAATTCCTGAGCAAAGGTCATTTAGGTCACGCGCAAGAAGAGCATACTGTACAGTGAGTTGTCATCATACAGTGACCACTAACACTTCAATAACAATTGAGCTTACAATATTCTTCACCTTCTCTCCTCCTCTCTGTACTGACATCTTCAGTGAGATGAAACACCTATGCCTGGCGCTAGGGCATTACAGGCTGATACTACGTACTTACTTATAACTTCAGGGCACAATGCTCAATGTAAATAAACCATTACCCAGAAGTTACGAGTGAAACATTCTCAATAAGCAATACAGTAAATAATCCGATCCTCTATTGTTCAGAAATGGTCTCTATATCGTTTATAATAATACTGTCTGTCTGTTTCACTGTATTCGCGGAACAGGTGGGCGGTGGACGATTATTAATGAGTTATTATTAGATGCTGTAATGTAACGCGATCGGGGCCTTTGTGTTGTTCCGCCTTAAGACTAATAGGCTGTTTTAGTAAAACTGGCCGATTACGGACTAATGTCCCACTTACAGTCCCACTTACTTATAAGTCTTATAACGCATGACAACGTATGGCTATTTTCCAGCTATGACTAAAGCCCTATCAACTTAGCAGTGAAAAGTCGGCAGAAACCATAGAAATATGCGTGGAATTTTGTAGCTAAATTCCATTCTCAAGAGAAAAAAGGTTAAGTGATATCATATCACTGAACACTTTTCCTCCATGGACGAATTTTAACTCTCGGAAGAGAAGAATAGAATATGTATATATTTTTATACACTTTTATACGGGCAACATTTACGAAAACGAATGATATTTCAAAGCTCATGTTTCTCTCTATTTTTATATATGAAGAGAAGAGATAAGAGTCCTTCGTTTTTGACGTGCATCTTAGAGCTTTTGGTGCCACCAAACTTTCGCCAATATGGCCATCTATTCACCATGTCTTAACTAAATCGCCATTTAGCCCGATCTCTTGAGATCAATTACTGGTTATTGGATTTCCTCGATATTGTGTAAGTGACTAACTATTGCATAAGTTTCTTGTAGTTAAATCCGTTGGGATGTTAATAGGCTGTAGCAAACTTATGGGCTTATGTTTACCCTAATTGCTTCCTTTATTGTAGACTAGTTAGATTTCAATTCAGTCTTTACTATAGATTATTGATGGCAAATTTGATTTTCATCTTCTTATTTTCATCGGCTTAATTCTCGAAATAATACTGGTACCGCAACATCATTAAATTGACTTCACTATCATGTAAGCAGCAACAAAAAGAAACCAAATACTTGAACAATGCCCCTTTAACAATACCCCAGTCTTAACTACACCACACCAGCCTGACCTCTCACCACCGGCACCAGGTTATCACCTCATCTAAACAATGACTCACAAGTTCGTTAACTCGCACTCGCCAATGTTTACACTGACAGTTATCTGACATAGTTCCTTAAGCACATCGTGTCGAAAACTTGATGCCAACTAGCCATAGTTACTTTCGACCCCTTGACCTTCATTCAAAGGGAGAATCAATTCGACCAGCTTTATTTGACCCACAGATTGCACTAAGATGGTACGCTTGGTGGGTCGTTATAAAATTGCCGAAATCAAATCGGCCAGTTCTGTTTGAACCGTGGATTGTGGTGAGATGTAAGTGTTGGAGGATCTTTATAAAATTGCCGATTGGAGGGATGCCCGTTAGTTTGAGGCCATCTCTGCAGGTGCTGATTTGCACTTGACAGCCGTGGTTCTCCTATTATGGAAGGGTATTGTTTTATGATACCGTTTGGATGGTTAGGAAATGTTGAAGACGCGCACCTAAATATTTAACGTTATTAAATATTTAGGTGCGCTTTGGTATAATCAAGTTGAAAAGAATTAATAATTTCCACCTGCAGCTTTTTCTCAAAGTTTTAAAAACTCGCTATCGATATCATTGTCTTCCCAACGATTTATTGCGTACAGTCCAATAAACAAGCAACAGGAGATTATAATGTCACTTAACGAAAGGTTCCACAAACATAATGTACATTCGCATACATTTCACTTAATGTTTTATTATTTTTTAAGACTTACTCTGTACACATCACCATGTTTTATCGGCATAATTGATTTAAAGTTATTTTCATCGGACGGTGTGTTCATTAATAAATATTGCGGAAGTGTACCCGCCCGGCGGGCCATTGTTTATTAAGAGACGCTACATTGTATCAACAACTTTACATTTTAACAGTAAATTGATTATTTTAAACGTAAACTTCGATAATCATGAGCGTACGGTATAGTACCTTGTTCCTTTAAGGTTTACTCCGTTCGTTAAGCGAAAGAGGTTTTTTGTAGTGATTTCTTATTGCGACAGAGTACTAAATTGTTTTTTTTACTGTAATTGCATTTATTAATAAAATGTCCATAATGCACACCCCGTGGATGTATCGAAGTTATTTACATATAATTAATTCAATTAATGTATTGAAATCGAATTTTATGAAACAATCGACCGAGATGATTGGTTAATTTGAATAATTATTTCTTTTTTGGACTTTTAAAAGGAAAATCTCTTGTGGTTTTATTTATTGGACTGTTTTTGCATTCGATTTATTAAGGTTCATAAAGGTTTATTTATTAAGATATTTTATTATAAGAAGGCAAAGCAGTCGACATTTTTAGCGGCAGATGTTTTTAATGTAAAACACATCATACCTTTCTTAAACTACGACAGGTAATTAACTAACTTGTTATAAATAGTAGGCACTTTAGTATAACAGTTAGTTGTAATCTGATTTCTGTAAACTTCAATTAGACGCGGTGTTTTAACCGACCTGTCGTTAAAGACAACAATTAAAAACAATTATTGCATTGTTTTTATGTAGGCGTTAGATACTTCTAAAACCTACATGATATAAAAACTGGGGAATTGGGCTGAGTAAATGTAATAAAAATTGTTATAATTGTTGAGAAGTATCGGTTTACTTATACAACTAACTATGTATAATGTAATACTTATCACTACATAGTATAATACAAAGTCGCTATCCGCTGTCTATCCATATGTATGCTTAGATCTTTAAAACTACGCAACGGATTTTGATGCGGTTTCCTTTAATAGATAGAGTGATTCAAGAGGAAAGTTTATATGTATAAAATTTTCCACGGAAACGGGCACAACGCGGGTAAAACTTCGGGGCGCTGCTAGTCCTTCATATTATAAAGTGGAAAAAGTAGTAATGTCACAATGACATAGAACTCCCTTTTTTCTCTGATTTCAAATATTATTATACCAAAATCGTAATTGTAATTTTATTATAATCTGTGTTATGTTTGATCAAGTTTATCTCCTCTTTTTCAGGATAACTTAACAGATCCAAAGTTTGGGCGTTGCTATTTATTAAAAAGTATGCCATTCCAAATTGACTAGAATTTCTCTTCCCACGAATATCGTTATAACTCAAAGTAAACATTGTAAACCGAAGTGACCGATATTCTTTGTATTAATCACTAACTCTTGGACAAATAGACTTGTTTGCATACCATAAGAGACAAGAGCACTCAATGATTTCATTTCGTACCTCACTCGAACCGCCCACTGCATTTAAAAAACCTGCAACCCATTCTGCGCTTTATTCTAACAAAAAAAGGTTTAAATTATGAAATATAAAATCTCGTGACACAGATTACTTATGACTTATTATTACTGAAGTACCTATTCGTAGACATAGTATATTGGACCTTATTGCTTGTTGTTTAAATGCGGTTTTATAGCTAAACTGTTCAATGGGTAGTTGACAATTCCCACGAGTCTGAGCTCAAGTTTAGACCCGTTAGCTTGTGGTTACCGCGCGATTGTTAACTTGTTATATTGATGGATAGCTTATGGTATTAACGTGGTATTAGTTTTGTTCTTTTACAATAACTATATTCCATTATGTGTGAATAGTTTGGCTGTCGCTTGTGAACACATGTATGAATGAAATGTCTTGTATGCTACATGTTCTCTAGTTGGAACCTACTTTCAGTCAAGTTCATGAAGTAGGTATGTATATTATTCCTATTAGCGTACACTCTTCCGCTGATTATTATTCCATCTCTTTTTATCATAGTACACTCTTTAGCAGCCAAACCTAGTGGCAGAAGATGAATAAAAGGGCTGAAACATTATGGTTTCTTTGCTTGAAGCATCGCTTATTCTTCAATATGGTGTGCCGCTTCACTACATACTCGTAGTATAAAACAAAGTCGCTTTCCGCTGTCTGTCTGTCTGTCTGTCCCTATGTATGCTTAGATCTTTAAAACTACGCAATGGATTTTGACGCGGTTTTTTTAAATAGATAGAGTGATTCAAGAGGAGAATTTATATGTATAAAAAATCTCGAAATTCTCACGGGAACGGGCCCAACGCGTGTAAAACCGCGGGACGCTGCTAGTAAAACTATAATGATAATCAGTAAACAAGCACTGCGCGTGTGACAGTTAAAGTTACGTCTCCATAACCCACACCACGGTAATTTAGTATTACCGTGCCCACACCCTACTTACAACAATGTACGTACAGTGTATGTTATCATCAATAATTGGCCCGAGAGGATTTCGTCTCGTTACCGTTAATTCGTATCATGTTCCTGTCAGTGAAGGATTTATGTTTGACGTTATCAGGTCTTGCGGTACGCGGCAAGACTATAGGGGGAAATAAAGTAGGTATTGGACTTAATACTGAATAGACTGAGTGCTTATACTTGAGGAATGATCAACGTTTTGTTTAACGTATAACTTTTATTCTAGTTATCATTTTTTGAACTTGCTATAAGTGGGATGGGTTAATAACGTCTAATCCTGCTCAGTGTGTAGGCTAGGTAAGTTATATATTTTCTTACGAGAGTTACAATTTAAACTATCATGACTGATGAACCAAAGACAACTTCTTCCACTCAGGAAAAAGGCTCAGTGATGGGAGAATGGAATGAAATGACTAAACCTTTTACCTCTTCACAAGGTATCGCCTTCAGCTGGAAAATCGACCAAATTAGTCAACATTTTAACTCGTAAGAGAAAACACGACTGTAGTAAGAAATTACGAGCCAATAATTACAGAGAAAACAGGCGACACCACCTATTAAAAGGTGAGATAACAGACCAAGCATACGTAAATAAACTATCCTCTTCAGGATTACAACTAGAACTATAAAACGTAATTAGCACTATTTGCAAACAACTGTTTATGTTTCCTAGTGTATTAATCGGCCCACCCGGCTATTAACGTGTCAATTAATATGCTTTTAATAGTTGCGACGGTTGTGACTGAAGCACGTGATCGAGTCCTGTGGTCGCGGGGACTTGGGTAAACAAGGCACGCTTATGCGCCGGGGCGCAGCGTTGGCTTACTGTGCAGTGTTGTGGTCGGTATGGGCACTACATGGGTTATGTGGGTAATGTGTTTTGTGATTGAGCTACGTATGGTTACGTAGTAAGTTTGTTCAAGTGTTGGTGCACTTTGGACGATTTTTCTGTTGAAGAGACGTTGGTTATGTGTAGGACTTTAAATTCTAAAAATTAAGGAATGTGTCCTTTGAGTACATTTTGATATCATTCAATGCTGGGCTAAAGTCTCTTCACAGGTAAATTACAGACTCTTACTTAGTGAGTATGAGCCTTACTATTAGAGTTGGGCGTTATCGCTATATTTTCATATTGCATTATCCGTTATATTATATTTTTCTAACTGTTGTGTTAAACTGTTGTAATATTTATTATCTGTTGTAAGATTAGTTGTATGTTGAATTGCGATTATAACAATTTACGGTTGTAAATACGATGATAAAGTTATAGCACAGTATAGATTATAATAGTAGGTACAATTTTTTTCAGTGTTGCATGTTTTAAAATGTGTTACAGAAAAAAAAATTAACTTTTGCATCAACTTTTTCGAGTAAGACTTATTAACTTTTGCATCAACTTTTTCGAGTAAGAAAATTCAAACAAATACGTAACGTAATTTCGCAATCAAAACAAACTTTCTAATGAATGAATATACACCAATAAAACAACAGCGAAGACATGAATCTATCTTCATACGAATATAAAATCAAAATTATAATAAACTGTTGTATTTTAATGAAAGTAAAATTTGCTCTTGTACTTAGTAATTTAAAGTTCATATTCGTCTAACGCTCTACTATGTGAAGTTCGCTATCATTATTTTTTAACCTTGACCTTGAACCTTGAATAGTTGAATTTGAGTCGACATCGGCTTCGGTTCGGTCCGTTCGGAAATCATCGGAGATACTCGGTACCGGTAGTTTCTAGTTCTACTAGTTACCGAGTATCTCCGATGATTGCCGAATCGAGGCGCACGATTATAGGTACGTAATAAATATTACAACAGTCTTTGTCGAAAATAAATAATGGTTGTTGTTGCTATAAAATTATAATGAAATATATTATTTGTTGTATGTTATAACGCCCAAGTGTACTTACTATGTATTACTTACTTAGATACTACATTACGGTAGGTACCTTCTCCTATTCGTTCCTCTAAGGACATTGGACTCACTATGTTTAGATTAACTTTACATTGTAATGTAGTAAGACATGAATAGACTCCTTACTCAATTATTTAGTTTCTACCTAGAGTTTATTATGTCAACTGTAATGAGACATCCCTGTTCGAAGTACAGTTGAGTGGATGCGCGGCGCGGGCGTCGACGCGAGTCGTGATGTCCGCGCAATGCACTTATTGATGCCGCATCCACTGCAATTACCACAAATTAATGGAACTACAACAGCCTCCGTGGTCTAGTGGTTTGAGCGCTCGGCTCACGATCCGGAGGCTCCGGGTTCGATTCCCGGTGGGGATATCTCACAAAAATCACTTTGTGAGACTGTTCTCAGTTTGGTTAGGGCATTGCAGGCTGAATCACCTGATTGCCCGAAAAGTAAGATGATTCCGTGCTTCGGAGGGCACGCTAAGCCGTCGGTCCCGGTTACTTTCTACGAATAGTAGTCGATACATGAGCCATGTCAGAGGCCTTTGGCGGCTCAATAACTCTGTCACCAGGATTGGTCAGGTTGACCATCCACTCGATAAGAAGAAGAAGAAGAAGAAGAATGGAACTACGCACGTAGTTTTCATTGAAGGTCTTAAAAATTATTATAGCAATATAAAGTTCCACTCAACAAACACTTACGGAAAATTTTCAAAATCATCTAACAAAGATAAAATGATAATGAATGATAAGCACAAGCCTCGTGTCGCAGTATTTTATCTGTGGTATTTGATCTAGCGCTCTCGAGACGTCTCGGAATGCGAGTGTCAAAATAAACTATAATTAATGCCACCGAAACTCAACATTGACACGAATTCGACCATAATCGTGCGTCCGTTGATGGATGTTACAAAATAATATTATTAGGGCCAGATATGTTAATAGTGTGGGGTTGACAAGGGCGCGAGGGACATGCGCCGGCGCATGTGACGCCGCGTCACGATCGGGTCCTGCGCACGATCGGCTCAACGTGCCGCGGCTCAATCTATTGGTAAAGAACACTCGAAAGCCCCAAGGTCTCCCTCGGCGCCTTAAATTAAACCTATCCATTATAGTAGCTATATTATAATCGAACCATAATTAAAGGTATGTCCCAATTAATTCGATACAATCGCAGTTTCGAAATGTTGTGGTTTCGACCGTCCGATAAATAGCGCCGATAACGAATATCGACCGAGTTATTAACGATCTATTCCGATCTAATACCAAAAACTAATACCACTTGGTATTACTTTATTTCTGAACTTATTTTCCATTCCCAACGAGTACCACATTGTAAACCAATACCAAAATAAGTTTGAAGGAATAAAGTACAGTCAGGTTCAGTAAAATTAAAATGCTTTGAGTTATGATTTCAGTTAATGTTTAATCAATATTATGGTTTGATATACATATAAGTCACAAAAGGTTCTTTTCCTCTAATTAGACAATTGTAGAAATTTAACAGATATCACATAATTTACTGTTACCATTCCAAGTCCAACATAATTACAATATTACCTACCTATTTATAAACAATCAAATAGAAGAAATTTGCAGTTATTACAACCACTAGTTAATTTTCTCACAATGTTAATTAATGTTAACCGATAACAATGGAACTAGTAAAAAAAAATAACCCTAACCTACCGAATAGAAAGAAATTCGGTAGGTTAGGGTTATTTTTTTTTAGCTGACTGTACTTACAACTAATGTTTTGGTATTCGTTAGGAATACATTTTTAGTTTAAAAAAACGTGGTACTCGTTGGGAATGAAAAATAAATTCGGAAATAAAGTAATACCAAATGGTATTAGTTTTTGGTATTAGATCGGAATAGATCTTATTAACGTCGGCGGGCTGGTCGAATTGTGTCCTTCACTCGATCAGCGCGGCGTGATTGATGAGCTCGACCAGGTACTCCCGCTACCCGATGACGCACAAATTATAATCATTTAATACCCTTTGTAATTGATTGAGACGAATGCGCCGCGATTTTATCACATTACCCCTCGAGTGCTGAAACACCAACAGATAATTTCTTTACGATAATAAATAACAACCATGAGCTGTTAAAATTAAATCATAAAGAAAACTCGTTCAGCTACTTGCTATTATTGTTAATCTTGATTGATGTACGGACCGCGCAGTTTCTTTAATATTTATAATTTCTATGTGACGCCAGTTCTATATCGCATTATCATAAAAAACAGATCTTGCAATACATGGACTATTTCCATTGGCGTGTCCAATCAATCACCCGCGCTCTATTCAGACGCAACGGCTGTCAACAATTATGATGAATATTCCTACACACGATCCAATTCACTCGCATTAAAAAACGTTACGAAATCGAGCATTCGATTGAACGCAGCCGTGAACTTACGAGGTAGCCGAACCGAGCGAGAGCGCACAATCGATGCCATTCAATCATTTTGTTATTAATCGAATGCCGTGACAGCACAGAAGTACGATTCGACTCGTCAACGTCGAGTCCTTGAACGGTATTAACCTCGATAGTTGTGCAACAGAAAATCGATACAGTACCGAATTGAATCGGTATCGGATACTCGGCCCACTCGGTGCGTCTCGTGTCAATCGATCCGTTGCGAAACTAATGCCCTACGAGTACGATGACGGATAATAATTATAATTGATCTATTGTCAGTTTGAAGGACGATTAATCGATCGATTGTTGATGTTTACGCGACATTAGTCGGTGATGAAATGTACAAAGTAGCTTATTAATTTAATGTGTGCCCGTTATAAACAATGAACAAAGGCATACATTCTTATAATAATAAAAGTCACGTGTAATATGAAGATAATGTAAATATCGATAGTGAGGTCTAGGTATGTATGAGTAGGATTATGTAAATTTGAACCGAATCATCGTCCGAAAAACCGAATAGTCGAGTCATGTGACGTTTGTTTATAGTTGTGAATGAATGGGAGCGAGGGCTGGGAGCGGTGATGAGCGGCCTAGTTTCGTTGTCGTTGGAACATGTACTCCACTTGTCTGATCAACGGTTAATTTGTGTTCATTAGCTGTGATTGCTCCGCGGGTCAACTGTGCAATTGTTTCGATACCGACAATTGATATTGAGCTATTTAATTCATTATTTGAATACCATTTGTTCACGGTCTGGTTACTGTGAACTCCGCTGGCGACAATGTTGATACAATATTATGGGTATAAAAGTTTTTATCGAGATACCCAATTTTTGTGTTACTCTTTTTGAAAGATTACATCAATCACTTTGAATTATTTTCAACTATTCATTACGATCTAACCTATTTTTTAACGAAAACTATAACATATCAATTACTGAAGACGACTTTTTTACGAGTAAAGTTGTAAATGGAGTATCAATGTCCTAATTTGATGCGGTGATTACATCGATTACAGATGCGCGACACATCCCGATGCATTGAATCGATTTATCGCGTCACTAGCTCGCTGGCTCGGTATTTTTCCCACTAGAATATTTTACTCGATGTTGGGTAAAGCTTATTACCTAGCATATTTACAAGAAAATATCAGTATAAGGACTTCCCTATAATAATTACTGTTACAGATAGATACCGCATATTTACATTTTCAAGGAATATTTTCAGCTTATTTTTCAGAATATTTCAGCTAAAAGCGTAGCTAAATATTCGGTATCCAGTCAATCACTGACACAATCACTGATTCGTGACATTTCTGAACTATATAATCTTAACTAGTAAACTTATGTATTTTGTGTATGTAAACGAACCAACCAACGTTTGATTTTTATATATACAATAGCAGCGCCCTGTTTACTCACGATGTGCCTGTCCCCATGAGAATTTCGGGATGAAAAGTAGCCTATAACCTTCCCGTTGAATGTGGCTATCTATTACAAAAAGAATTATCCAAATCGGACGGGTAATTCCCGAGATTAGCTCGAACATACAAACAAACTTACAGTTTTACCTCTTTATAATATTAGTATTAGTATATACTCTAGGAAAAAGGTTAAGTGATTTTATTTAATTACTTACCCTATCTCTAAACCTTTTTCCTCTTCAGGAGTAGTCGTATTCGACTGAAAAATTGACGATATTGGGTCACATTTTGGGACAATCAAGAAAAAATAGAGATAGATGTGTGATATGTTTTCAAAAATGTTTCATATTTTCTAACAAGTATCTTTTTATTGTTACAGGTAATATATTAGTGGCGTTGATTCCATTGCTGACTGACTGAAACATTTTTTTGATCAATGAGTAAGATATGTATCATTGATCTCGAATAGATTTGTGACTAATCTTTTATAATTGGCAAAAATACGATAAGTAGTCGGAATCTAAGATTAAAGATTGTACTGTGTTTAAGGTATCCTTCTACTAAAGCTGATATGCTATGCTATGCTATGTTACGTATGGTATTCGTATATAATATGCTCCCGATCGTTAACGGCCATGTCATTTTATTCTCTTCGAATTCCACTTTCGTGGGTTTGCATATTAGACCAGGGTCGATAAGTTTTGAAACGAAAAAAAATTACAGTAGGATGAAACCCATTGGAAAAGGAAGGAAATATGATCAAAATGAAAGGAAAAATAAATTACAGACGATCCGAGTTCGGGAAGTGGGAGGGGGTGAGTTTTTAAGGGTAAAAATGGTTTATCTTGATTTCCGGCAAAACTACAAGTCCTATAGAAAAAAGTTAAATGGCAAAGTTGTAGGTAATAAAAAGATCTACAACTTTTGTATTTGCAATTTTTTCACATAACCTCAAAATTTAGGTGAAAAATTCAAAAAACCAAGTTTTTGGTTTTTTATTTATATCTTTTTCAAAAAAAATTTTTTTTCTACGAAATTTGGTGAAAACTTACCTTATTATGTCCCAAATACACTGTAATTTATTTGATTAAAAATATTTATTTTTTCGCCTTATTTTAACTTAATATCAAAAAATCACCCTAATTTTCAATTGAAAATTCTGACGTCAAAATATCAGCTTTTTTCAAAAAATTGGTATGTTTTCTGTTCCTTAGAATCTTTACTTTCCGATGATGAAAAAATATATATATGTTACTGTAGTAAATCTTCTCAGAAAATGCAAAAAACTCGAATACGATTATTTTATTAAAAAGTTGATTTATTTAATGCTAATTACATTTATGTCATAGAAAATCTCATTACATATAAATATAAATGTAAATCGTACTATTAAATGTAGATATAGTCCAGTCATTATAGTAAGTTCACCTCGGAATTCGAGATACCCAGCTGTAAGTCTGTAAATACTTGTATATTGACACCCTAAAAGTTGTATCATAACCTACATAATATGGTAGGGTGTACGCAACTATTAAATTTCAAGGTGAAAGGTCACAAAAATCGGTTTATGCTTTTTTGTAAATATCTCAACGGTTCACCGTATGAAAAAAAATTTTGAACAAAATTTGTAGACAATTTTGTATTCTACAATATTGACAATAAATACAAATAGCAAAAAACCCATAGGAAATGAGATATTTACAAAAAAGCGCAAACCGATTTTTGTGACCTTTGACCTTGAAATTTAATAGTTGCGTACACCCTACCATATTATGTAGGTTATGATACAACTTTTAGGGTGTCAATATACAAGTATTTACAGACTTACAGCTGGGTATCTCGAATTCCGAGGTGAACTTACTATAATGACTGGACTATATCTACATTTAATAGTACAATTTACATTTATATTTATATGTAATGAGATTTTCTATGACATAAATGTAATTAGCATTAAATAAATCAACTTTTTAATAAAATAATCGTATTCGAGTTTTTTGCATTTTCTGAGAAGATTTACTACAGTAACATATATATATTTTTTCATCATCGGAAAGTAAAGATTCTAAGGAACAGAAAACATACCAACTTTTTGA